>BSBN01000741.1:6532500-7234791 GCA_027924645.1 Cunninghamia lanceolata | reverse complement strand
TCGCTTCCATTACATATTGTGTATAAATAGACGATTATAAGAGGATTAACCTCAAGAGAGAACACCTCATTAGTGGGGCTTATAAGGGAAAATATATAACATTAATCATCAGATGCATAGACTGATACAGTGCTAGGCCTTTTTATTAAGAATGCTATCACTCAACTAACAGCACACTCTGCCAGAAAAACATTTTATTTGAAAGGTTCAAACTATTTTCACATGACGCAGACTCAGAAATAACTTAGCAAGCCAATAAGTCAAGAGTGAGCTTAGGCCTCAATGAAAAAATGGAAAAATTCAAAATATTAATATTACACACACAACAATCAGAATTCTGAAACTATATATATTCCTAGATCTAACAAACTTTGTTTAGACAAGCCATGGTAGGTTTTTCCAGCACAAATCCTGCCTCATCTTTTTAACTTACTTTTCACCAAGGTTTTTACCAAGTTAAGTTTGACAAGCATATAAATGCAAGCCAAACCTGCATTTTGTGCCACTGCTAAATTTATAAATCAGAAAATAGAACTGCTATTTTTACTTCCTGTATCCTAATACAAGTGGAGATTCACTCTCTTCAGTTATTCCAAATTGATAAATGGGATTTTAAATTCCCTTATACTGATGGTTGTTTCTTGGATCTAACACAAGGATATTCAAAACTTTGTTGTATCCAGTATCAGATACTACACCCATATCTACATCTATATGCATATCCAAGCTCAATCATTACACCGGAATGGACTGCTAGCTAAACCAAAGCTTACTCAACAGCATCTAACAAAGATAACCCACTTCACAAGCTATATGATGTCTCCTGTCAAAGCTTCATACTAACAACAATTTTTTCCCAAACAGTTGACTGCACCAACAAAACCAGCAAGGAATGCACTACACATTTAAAGAAGAAATTGACCCTTTAAGCAGATGACTCATGAGCACTATATCTGGACTTCTGATCCATAAACTAAGTGGATACTCCGAAACAGCTCACCAATTATGGAATCTCACTGTGTGACTGCTCAAAACCACCTTAAACAAGCAATTGTTAGTGTTAACAGTCCTAAAACCATGTAACAGTCGTGTTTATATTCACACATCATCACTAAGCATGGGCAACATGAAAAGAACATCAACGAACAAGTAGACAATGACTGTAATACAAGATATGACCTGGAGAAACCCCAAACAAGGGAATAACTCCAACAAGAGGGGCGTACACTCCTCATCTCCACTATGTAACAGTCAAGTACAGCCAAGAACAAGGAAGTATGGTCTGAAAATGATCTACAAAGCTCGTCAATAGGTAACATAAGTTTGTACAACCTTCAATCAGTTGTTCTGTTCCAAAAACCCTGCTCAAACATGACAAAAAGTATGCAAACCACTTGCTTCCATAGGTGAACAAGAGTGCCAACCCTATTACCATGCTCAAACTTGATTGATATAGTCTTCTTCATGTCTGCCAAGAGTGTGGACATGCAAACCGATGAAACCCTTCAAATTCCAAGAATTTCATGCATAGAAATGCATTCGCCAGTTCCACCAGGGGGCAGACAAGTGTTTGTTGGGGCAATTGGTGTGTTCACCTCATGTAACAAGTGACGAACATGTCAAAATTGAAGAAACACTTTGTTTTGACACCTGCCTGCAAGCTCATCTTCTTTCCCAAGATGCTCTGAATCATCCCAAGTCTTCAACAACCCTGCATACAAGTTCTTGATGCTCCAAAACTGACCGAAACCAACTCCCTCTCATGAAGGAACTCCAGAATTAGTCTTCCTTGACTGAGTGAAGATATAACCAACCATCTAATAGTAAACAAAATCCGATTTTTTGGAACATACCTCCCCAATTAGTATGCTTTTGGTCCCCAAAGCTTAGGGACTCATTAGATGAGGAAATTTCTTTCAAACATCCTTTTTAGGATAGCATTTTACTTTGGTTAGGAGTTGTCCTTTCAACCCAACCAACCAGGTTACATGAGAACCCCTACAAGTTTGTCTTTCCTTATTATCAAGAACCACATCTTGTTTCAGCTCTTCCAAAGGACCTAGTGTGAGATCTTCCATGAATGGTGGAAGCAATTCTTCATCTTCATCCATCATTGAAGGTTCAAATAAAAAATTTTCTATAGTGACCACTGAGTAAACTTTCATGTATGGTGGTAAATCAAGCCAAAAAACATTCATACTGACCTACTCCAGAATTAAGGATCCATACATCAAGGGTCATATTTTGTGCAACTCCTTGTAGCCTATCTTTGCCCATGTACAGCCAAACTCTATCACCCACCATAAACTTGTGCTTAGTGTAATGTTGATCATGTCTCCATTTGTACCTTTCTTGGCTTGCTTTTAGTATTTCCTGCACTTGGAGATGCACTTGTTGGATGTGCTCTATGAAACTTTCAGCCTTTTCAACCTCTTAGCCAACATTTTTATCCTTCTCTTGTGACTGTCCTGCAACTATATCAAGTGAACTTGAAGGTAGAAAGCCATAGCATTTCTCAAATGGCAAAAGATTTGTTAAAGAGTGAATGAACCAATTGTAGGAATGTTGAATGTTGAATGTATACAAGACTCTCATCCAACATCTTAGGATGATTCATATTGTAGCCTTGCAGCAACTGAACCAATGGTCTATTGACTACTTCAGTTTGTCCATCCATTTGAGGATGGAAAGCCATGCTTCTCTTCAATCAAGTATCCATCTTCTTCATAAAGTGCACCAAAACTTACCAAGAAATATAGAATCCCAGTCTGTGTAATGTCCCCATTTTCGGAGTGATCACCTGGTGATGACCTAATTGGCAAGTTTCCACACTTGGCCATTTTTGTAAGGCAAATCAATGATGAAATTTGACTTGATATAATTTTGTGGCGTTTTTGGTATAGTCAAAATTAATAAAATAATTTGCCTTGAGGAGGAACGACCCACTTGGAGGTTGGGAAGTGGGAAATTAAGCATAAAATAAAATAATGCTATATCTTTTGTTTGGGTGCCTTGAGGAGGTCAGCACAAGGAGAAAAAGAATATAAAATACAAATCTTTAATTTGTATTTTGGGCGCCTACCTTGTCTAGACTGGATCGGCCCACTTTGGGAAGAAACAAGAATAAAATAAAAAGGAAAATCATGCCTAGGTCGGCCAGCTTGTGGAGAGGATGAAATCATGTATAAATAGAGGTTCATTTGTGGTCATTTCATCATAAAATCACCATATCATTTCTTCATATCTTGGCCGCAATCTAGGTGAACTGGACGAAAACCTAATTCATCTTTGTGGAGGTTTCATAACTGAAGCCTACTTGCACTTCATTGGAGATTCACGGAGATTTGGAGCAGATTTGCATAAATCAGATTGGAGATCAGCATTGGAGAAGATTCTTCTTGGGGCACTTGCATCATTTGACACTAGGGTTTTAACCCTAGCCTTGGGCGCCAACCTTGGAGGATCATATTCATGGTATTTTGAGGCGAATTCTTCACTGGTTAGGGTTCTTGAATCCTAATTCATAGGAGCAGACCTGAGCGCCACTTTGGAGCAGCATTTCTTGGTGGTTTATGTCACATTGCATTAGGGTTTCATGCCCTAGAATTGGCGCCACTTCCTAGGAGGGTGATTCCACCATTTTGCTACTCATTTTGCTATGTTTTGGTATGTATAAACCTGTCATTAGGTTTGGATTGTAATAGCAGAAATCTATGATAAGTTTGGGCATGTTTGGCCTAGATGTTTGGATGTGATTTGCATATTCAGAATTCTGATTTTGTAACAGCAGAGCTTCAGTTCAGAAAATCAGGATTGTATTGCCCATTTGTTTGCCCTACAGTGCGTAATTCATGGTGTAATTCATGCTTATGATGAATATCAATGTGTAGTATCATTTGCCATCATTTTTGCTATGTTTGGATGTGTTTTATGCTCGCTGGAATTAATTGTTTAAGAGCAGAAAATCAGATCAGAATTTAGGGTTTCAGCAGAAAACTAAAAGTGCAGAAATTTAGGGCAGAATGACAATAAAATCAGACTTTTAGGGCAGGTCCTATTGGGGATATTACAGTCTGAAATAATACTTTTGAGGCAAACCAAAGTGTATCCATACATTGGAAAAAAAAAGTTCAGCTGCATCCTTACCCATTAAGGTCTTCTTGCATGGAATTAAGATGCACATCTTGCTAAATCTATCAACCACCATGAGGGGACAGTCATGCCCTTTCCTTGTCATGGGCAAACGACCTACAAAATCCATTGAAATACTCCCCATGGGCATGAAGGAACTGGAAGTGGCTGATACAATTCTAGTTTCTAATTATTTGGCTTGCTTATACTACATAGCTTACAACTTCGAACAAACATGGCAGAATCACTTTGCATATATGGTCAATGAACATACCACTGCAAATTTGATATGGATTTTGTAACCCCAAACTGCCCAGCCATTTTTTAAACATGAGTTTCCCTGAAAAACACCAATCTCCTCTCCTTTGGAATACATAACAAGCCCAACTTGAAGAGTAGTTCATCTTTCACATAAAAATCAATTTTAAGAAGAAAATCCTACCACTTACCTTCCTTGAGCTGCAGATGTAACTCTCCAAAGTCTTCGTCATGCTCATAATCTACCACATAAACCTCCCTTGCAAAAGGTTCAAGAGATAAAGCATTGTTTCTCTGAGTTTCTGGGATGGGGGGACAGGTTCCAGGGAAGGCAAAAAATTTCCAAAATTTTGGAGGGGACGGCTATATAATATATTTTTTAAAAAATATATATAGGTTAAAAAGGTTAAAAACTAAAAAGAGATACAGGTAACTTAAACTAAACTTTAGACATTGAACAATTGAATATCAATGATCAATATCTTATTTCTGATCAAGGATTTGAAATGTTATTTGATCCAATGGATGATGTTGCAAGAGCATTAACAACTTTTGAATATAACATTGGGAAAATTGGTATAGATTACTGATAGCAACACTGCTGTCTAATATATGGCAACCATTTGGGATTTGATGGTTGGGTATTTACACCAATAATGTAATCACAAAAAAGCTTCTATTATTAGTATTTTGGCTAATTCTTTTTTATATGAGAACCACAGATGGTGGTATTCTGGTTGAGATACCTCCAAATGCAAAGGTGCAATGATGACATTGTATCTTCAAAATGTCCTTTGTATGACTTAGATCCTTTTTGGGATTAGTTTGAAGGACTCGGCATGGATTTGTGGTGTTTATTTTCTAATAGTTACAAGTGAATTATCAAATTATTCCTTTTGAATCTTCATTTTTGTTCAACATCAAACAATGTTACAATTATAAACTTGAATGTGAGATACTCATATAGGATACTTCTCATATGGATACCTGCAAATCACATCGTAACCTAGAAGCTTCCTAGTTCCAACGGCGGCGCGTTCACGAGTTAGTAAAGACTCGAGATTCAAGAATGAAATCTCTTTGTTTGCGCATTGACGTGTTTAGGGTTTTCAGTGATTAAAGTTTTTTTTCACTGATGCGACGTTTAAATAGCGAAATATTTTAATTTTTAGGCAATTTTCAGGCGCATCCCCAAGACGCCATTCCATCCCCAATCGATAGGACGTTCCCAGGGGACGTTCCCCTTGTAGAGAGGGCGTCCCTGAGACGTCCCCATTACAAACATATGAAGAGGGGTGGTGGGGGGCGTTTTGTCCCTGTCCCCGCATCCCCAAAGCGTTTTGGCGGGCGAGAGCGGGAGAAAACGGGGGGGGATGCGTCCCCGCCTAACACTGAGATAAAGTGCTAAGTGATGTTAACATGTAATGCTCCTTAGTGGTTATAACTGAAATTTTGTCAATCTTTTAGCACACAACTAGCAACCAATGGTTAATTTCAAAAGCACAACAAATTAACAATGAAACCCAAACACAAATGCCTTTATTGTCTTGTTCAAATGATGCAATTACTAAACAAAAGTTCGCTGTCCACTGTGACAGTCATACACTGAAATGAAATCAGACTTTCAACTTATTACAAATGGTTTCAAATATAGGATCTAATGATAACCCAATAATGAAAGATGATTGCCAAATGGATGCCAAGTAGTTCCAACACTCAATGAGCCTTGTAACACCTTCAAATGACACTGTATGCTGGCTGTTATGACTGTTGCAAGTGACTGAAAATACTGTATGCAATCAGCGAGAATAGTGAATGTTCGAATGTCCAAGATCTTGATGCCAAACCTTCAACAATGATCGCCAATACTCTCTATCTCTCCTAATACCTGCAAGTTTGAATCCAATGGTGAAATTAGAGCAATATCACCTCATAAATCATAGGGGGTCATCACCCTATTGGCAAGGGCACATCTCCTTGCAAGAAAGCATGAAAATCGGAATCTTCAAGCTTGAAATGAATAGAAAAAACATACCAAATCAGTCATATCTTCCAATGTCATGAGCTCCTCTATTTATCCTTAGCTTTCATGGCCGATTGGGCTTGTGCATTGGTAGAAGTGATCCTTCATGGGTAGATGTGATTGCATGGCCAAATTCCTTCATGTCAAGGCGAATGGCCATTAAATGCTTTTCTTCTATCATAGCCTTGGCTGAATATGTCGATCTTCTATCATGTCCGAATGAACTTGATAGATGTGATTCTCCTTGCATTATCATTGATTGATCCTTTCATGGTGACTTCTTCTCTTGGACGAATATCCTCATGTCTAGGCAAATGGGATTATGCATCGATCTTCCTTGGTTTTGGCGAATACCTCTTTCTTTATTGTTTTAGCTGAAATGCATTTGATACTTCTTGCATAGGCGAATGGTTCTTGCCATGGCCGAATGGGATGCATCTTCAATTGTTTGGCGGACCTTGTGTTTGGAGCCTTCTTTGACATAGGCAAATGCATCCTCTCTTGGCAAATGGATGAATGACACCTCTCCAAGTGGCCATTTGATATATTTTGCAAAGGATCCTCATCCATAGAACAATTCAAATGAACATTGGGCGAATGCTTTTATTTGGCATATGATCCAATGGATACTTTCTTCTCCAACGGTTGGCACATATTTCCATGCTATTATTGGCCTTTGTTTGAACCAAATTCTTCATGTAGGTGACTGCTAGGAATGGCACATGATCCTAGGTGGCCGTTGGGAGTTTGGAGTGAATGCTTTTCCCATGCGAATGCCTCCTTTTGAAATATAATTTGAAATTGAACTCTATTTCCCTCCAAGTCGAGTGTCTTATGCAATTGCTTAGGCACTTGCTTAGCTTGGACCTATTTCAATTACAATTGGTTGCTCTTCTTTGTATTTGACCACCTTTTAGCTTGGACCTATTCCTTCAACACACGCAACACCACTTGTCAATAGGTCCTATCTAAAATAGATTAGAGAAAATGTAATTAAAGATTTCATTTTCCCTTTTACATTTTGGCCTTATAAAATACACTATGAATTGGCCCCTCAATTATAGGTCCTACCCCCCTCAATATGAGAGATTACAATAAGAATTGCAATTCCCATATGATGAAGCCCTTATGATTTTGGCTTATATGAAAGTACAATGAAGATTATTTAACCAAAATCACCTTCATTCCCTTACCATGTGTTTTAGCCTACAGGAATGATGAATAGGCTAAACACTTATAATATTTAGTGATCACTCCGGAAATGAGGACATGACATAACAATGATGGTCTAGACAACAAATCAGCAATTTTATTGGTTAGACCACTTTTATACCTTATAACTAAGTGGAATTGTTAAGGAAACCAATCCACTTGTAATGGCATGCTTGTTGGAGCTTCAATTGTGCTTGCAAATATTATTGTGGCTAGTGGTCCATATGCACTATGGTCTTTATGCCCAATAAATAGTGCTTCCATTTTTTAACCACTTGCACCAATATATAGAGTTCCTTATCATAGATGCAATGACCAATGACAGATCCATGAAACATCTCTAAATGGTAACACACAAGCCTACCTCGTTGCATTAGGACAGCCCCCATAGCATAATGGCTAGCATCCATTTCCACCGCAAATGGTGGTTGTAAATTTAGACGAGCCAACACAGGTGCATTATTAATTTTCTTCTTTAACTCTTCAAAGGCTTTTTGTTGTGTATTACCCCACTTAAAGCTCTTTCCATGACCTGTTATTGCATGTAAAAGTGCTGCTATGGAAGAGAATGATTTAACAAATTTTCTTAGGTACTGGGCTGCCCCTACAACAAAGCTCCTCGTTTCAGTTATGCTTGTGGGCTTGGGCCAATTCACTATGGCCTCTAACTTTGCTAGGTCTATACAAACCACACCATCTCCTACAACATGTCCAAGGTAAACTAAACTTTGTTTAACAATTTCACATTTCTTAACATTTAACCGAAACTTGTTCTCCTTAGAAATCTGCAACACTTTTTCTAAATGTTCAACATATTTCTCATATGTCTAACTGAAAACAAGATTGTCGTCCAAGTAGACGATCACACACTTGTTAATGAGAGGCAGTGGCACTTTGTTCATTAGGTTCGTGAAGGTTGTTGGTCCATTACACAACCAAACGGAAGTACTAACCAGTCAAATAAACCTTGTCTAGTCTTGAATGTCATTTTCCACACGTCCTCTTTTTTAATTCTAACTTGATCATATCCAGACCTTAAATCCAACTTGGTGAAGAACCTAGCATGCTGCAACTGATATATTGAATCATCAATGCGAGGTAGAAAGTAGCAATTCTTTATTGTAATCTTGTTTAGAGTCCTATAATCAATGCATACGTGCCAAGAATCATCTTTTTTTATACCACCACTATAGGAGAATCACATGGTGACATGCTGCACCTTACTACACCACATTCTAGCAAATCATGCAGCTGCTCTTTCATTTCATTAGCCTCCAAAATGCTTTGCCGATAGAGACTTATGTTCAGAAGCGAGCAATTGGACAACAATCGCATTTCATGCTTTATGGATCTGCAAGGGGGCAAACTCTTGGGCTCCTCAAAAAGCTCATCAAATTGGCATATGAGTTGTTTTACACCTTTCTTTTCACTGTGTATGCAGCCCGTGCATGGTTTAACCTCCGCCACATGCTCTTCTCTCTATATCAGCAACACAAACTTGCCATTTCCATTTATGAGACACCTTGCTTGGGAAGCGCTAACATCGAGACTTTGGATTTCCCTTCATATGATTTGATCGTCATCTCCTCTATCACCATACTCTGAAATGTCATTGGACCTACAAATGTTAGGAAGGGTAATCTCTATCTTTGACCAAGGGATGACATCTATGGTTACTTCATCCTTGAAGTCCATGGAATATGCAAATCTGATCGTGCATTGTGTCTTGACTGAAATCTCCATTCCTTGTTTCAGACACAGATGCTAAGCTGGTCAAGAATGCTTTAAAGAGAGGTGGCGGAAGAAACCCATGTGCACAGCTCAATGTCAGGGGTGGGGGTGCCTTACAAAAGGAGGATGCACCAAAAGGTTATGGGAAAATAACAGAGGGTGTGGAGGAATTCGAGTCACCGTGAGGAAATAAACTCACGTTTCTTCTGTCGTAGGAGACATCAATAGGATCTTTGGGTGGACGGTGTAGAGGAGGGATCGTGGGCTAAGACAAGCTGGAGCATCTAATGCATAGATTTGCACTCATCATCAAATCAGTATTTCATGGGGCACGAACTGGAAAAGTAGGTGGGGGCAAGAGGGCAAGAAATATTATGGGGAAGAGTACTACAGGTCACCTTCCAAAGAGCACGAGACAAGAACTCTATTTAGCTACAACAGTAGGGAGAGAATGGTAGTTGGTTACATGGTAGAAGATATGGGCAAAGTAGTTGATAGTGTCTCCAACATCAAAGTGGATTGTACGGTGATGAGTAATGGGATGTATATCAGGTAAGGGAAGGGAAGTGACGGGAGGGGGGGAGTGCAGAAGAATAAGATCAGAACATGGTCAGCAAGGGGGTTAAGGAGAGATAGAGAAGTCATGGATGTGAGGGATAAGATGCCTATCGGTAAGAACATAATCCACCACTCACATCCCTACTATGATGGAACCACGAATGTCGAAAACCACAGATTGAAAAGTCATAAATAAATAGTTTAAGTTGTTCAACAAAATTTGCCGTGTGTTCTGACATCATTCAAATTAGCAACTCATTTCATGGCTAGGGGTTCATTGGTAAAGGCCTTTTCCTTGCCTGTTGAAACTTGAATATTTGTTGATTTGATTTTGCTGTTGCAGCACCATTTCTCTCAAATGTATAATTTCATTTAACAAAACAAATCTCTTCTGCATGTTGAGGAAGGTCAAGATTCATGATTAGAGTAGCTGCATAGAATGGGTCAGTACAAGGAGAAGTGTGGAACATGGTTTTAATCACATGATCTTTAATAGGAGCAAGGTCATCCACAACAGGTTTCAATTCATTACTAATACAGTCTCTCATGCTAAACCAGCTCGCCATCAGGGAGACCATGATCCATCACTGATTGAATTGGGTTGTAGCAGAGGCATTTTTTAAAATTGAATATTTGGATCTAGCATCAAAGAGGTCAGGGGGGCAGAGATAGGAGAGGGGACGAGAATAGGGGAACACTAAACAACCACTGGATCTTTGGAATTGTAATGTCCCCTACTTAGCCCAGTCAGTTGTTGATCAGGGATTAGCCTATCACGTGACTACCGTAGGCTAATGGTCGTGTTCAGGGAGTCAGATTGGGGACTTACTATTTATAGTAAGTCGTGACAGAGCCAATTTCTATTTTTAGCAGGGCAATGCAAGAACCAGGGCAGGAGATTCGCAGGCTCAAATCTTCTAGAGCATTGTTCGATTAATATAAGTTAAATTAAAGATTTAACTTATTGTACTTTAAAGGGTGACTTTAAGTTATATTATAACTTCTCTTTATAATATTAAGTTATAACTTAAAGTGCAAGATGTGTGCCTAGGGAAGGGCACCCACCCTCATTGAGGAATAAGGGGATGTTTTTAAATTATAAATTAATTAGAATCCCTCTCATCTTGGGCGTTGGAGTTGAGGGAAATAAAAGACCAAAATGAAGCTTCATTCTATTATGCTTGGTTCATGATATTTTGCTCTGATATTGAGTTTTGCCTGTGCATAGGGTTTGAGCTTGGCTCTTTGGTTTCAATCATCAATTTGCAGAGACGAAAACCTTTGCAGATTCGCCGTTCCTCGTGTATGAAAGAGTGCATCAGGAAGGGGATATTTGAGTCTTCATTCAGAGGATTCATTTGGGCTTTCAAGAAATACATTTTGGTGTTGGTTTGAGCAAGAAAAGTTCATATTTTCAGGAGTTATTGATCTGCATAGAAGGGCAGAGATTTATAGAGCAGATTTGAGTACTTTGGATGAGTTTTGTGGCTGCCGTATTTAGTTCTATGCTGGCCGTACCCTCATACCTGCAGGCCATACTTCATGGGAGGCCGTACCTTTTCGAAGTATTGATTTTCATGCTTGTTTGGCCTCGATTTGGGTGAGAACTTGGTCACCATTAGAGGGAGTGTATTGCTGATATAAAACAGAAACCATTTTGAAGGAGATTGCAGTTGGTTTTGCTGCCATTTGCCACTCCCGGGGCCGTACCAGCTGAGATAGATATGGGTCTTCAAATAAATTAAGGAGCTGCCTATTGAGTCATTCCTATTCATCAAGGTGGACGACTTGGACTAGGATTTGATCGCCCTTTCATTGCAGAAGCAAACTGTAGCCTTACCAGAAGTTGTGAGAAATTTCCTATGACTTGGATGGCTGGTCCTCCGTCAGCATCCGAATTAAGTTGTGTATTTCCATCTGGGTATGTACTTATAATTCATATCTTGACTTAATACAATTTGGGTTGGTGTTATTTTGTTGATATCTCTTTTAGATTTTTTGGGTTTGTTCATATGTTTCATATTTCATACATGCAATGCATAAAACACACATGCAAACACAACCCATAAAACCCTAAACAGCAAAAAATTAGAAAACACAAAAAAATCAGTCAGAGGCAAACATATACAGAGGGGTGTATGTTACAGTGGTATCAGAGCAGAAAATCTTGCCTTCCTGTGAGGTTTAATATGACATGCAAATGATTAAAATGAGACATGCGGCCTACAGATAGATATGATTTTAGACTAAGACCAAGAACACGGAATTCACAGAGGACACAAGGAAGAGAGGTACCACAAATAGAAGAACCTGAGCAACCAATACCCATAATAGATCCATTTGAGTCAAAGATAGAGGTTGTCGCTATTGAGGACGATTCCCTAGTTTCACGAACAGACCCATTTTCAGGAGAGTTACCACCAGTTCCAGAACCTGCAGAAGAAATGGGTGACAGGGAGGTTGAGGAGCCTAGCTTGCGAGAGATCCTGAATGTGCTCACCAAGAGCTCGATGGCCCTAGAAAGGGAATTCAGGGATTCTCGACGGGAGATGATGGAAACACAGGCTAAGATAGGACATACCCTCACACAGTTGCGAGATGGGTTGAATATCAGGGATAATCACCGTGACAGAAACAGGTATAATGGAGGAGACAGGAATAGAAACAATGACGATGATAGACATAGAAACGACGGTGATAGACATAGAAACAATGACGGTGACCGGAACAGAAACAATGACGGGAATAGAAACAAGCATAATGTGGGTGATAGACATAATGGTGACAGGAACCAGGGAGACAGGAATAATGGGGACATGAACCAGGGTGATAGATACGAGTTCAGAGATGATGAGGATGAGGCCTCAGTGACTCATAGGAGGGCTTCACAGCTTACAGCAAGTGACAAACCTGGTATACCCATTTTCACTCCTAGGAACCAAGTTCCTTAGCAAGATCCCACACAGGCTGAGTTTCAGGAGGAGATTTTGAGGAATTGGAGAGCCTCTAGTGTAGAGTTCAGGGCAAAGATGACCTTTGCGAAGTACTCTGATGTTAGGATGAGAAATAGACCTCGCAAAGGAGGTAGACCTCAGAACCAGGAGTTACAAAAAAAGGTGAGTAAGTTGAGACTTCCCTATTTTGATGGATCAGGAAAGACCACCGCTAGAGCTTGGGTCCAGAAATTGGACAGCTACCTGCAGATTAGTCCTATGCCTGAGGAGGATGCCATTACTTATGCAGCTTTGCATCTGGAGGGGGTAGCACATAAGTGGTGGAGTAATGGGAAGGTTACACTGGGCCACGATCAGATTACTTCATATGTGGAGTTTACAGCCAGACTGATCGATAGATTTGACAGGGACCCAGAATTACAGTTTAAGGAGTTAGCACAACTGAGGCAGAGTGGTTCAGTTGACTCCTACATTTCTGAGTTCCAGGACTTATCAGTTATGGTCCCGGATATTTCTAAGCACAGATTGGTCATTCTCTTCATTGACGGATTATCATACCCACTTCGTGGTTGGGTTAAGGGTTTTGACCCTGTTACACTCCAGGAGGCCATGAAAAAGGCCCGAGACATGGAGTCGTCAATGTGAAAGAGCAAATTTCAGTCCAAAGGGTTTCCACATAGGAGGGACAAGGAGAAAGAAAAGAAACCATTCCACAAAGATGTTGAGCAGCACAAGGACAGGTCAAACAGGTTGATTGATGATCAACTCAACGAGTATCGGAGAAAGAAACTTTGCTTTCACTACAAAGAACCATGGGATCCCTTGCATAAGTGTTCACACAAGGCTAAGGCCAAACTGATTGAGTATTATTCAGTTGAGGAGACCCAATCTGATGCATCCGATTTAGATTCTAATCAGCCTTCCAATCATGGAGACAGTGGAGATGAGAGAGCTTCACAGCACAGTACTGGCACTGGAGGTATTATTGCTCAGCTATCTAGTTTCCAGACAGTTGGTTCTTTTAGTGTGCGTGGTGTACTTGGTGGACAACGCATTATTACCCTCATCGACATAGGAGCTACTCATAATTTTATTGACGAGGGGTTAGTAGCTCGCAAGGGGTTGAAAACAGAAGAATTCGAAGGCTTCAAGGTGATGGTAGCTGACAGATTCAAAATGCAGTGCAACAGAAAAATAACAGGGTTGAAGATCATTATGGGTGATTATGAGTTGGTTGATGACTTTTATGTGGTTGGCATTGGGGATACAGACGTGGTACTTGGCATGCATTAGATGAGCCAGCTAGAAGAATTCACCATTAATGTGAAGAAAATGGAGATGAGGTTTGAATGTAATGGGAAGAAAATATGTTTGAGAGGTATATTAGATGGTGGACCTCGAGTGGTATTATTGAAGAGGATGGAGAGACTTTTGAGACATGACCAGGTTGAGTGGGCAGCAAAGTGCCTTATTATGCCAAAGTCCCCACCACAGCAGAAGGATAGCTATCATCCGAATATTCAGAAGTTACTATCCAAGCACAATAAGGTGTTTGGGGATATACCACCAAGAGTGCCTCCTGATAGAGGCATAGAGCACGTGATCGAGTTGGAGGATGGGACCAAACCCATCATGATCACCCCATATCGTCATCCGAAGAGGCTCAAGGATGAAATTGAGAAAACCATCAAAGAGCTACTGGAGATGGGACACATTCGGCCCAACAAGAGCCCATTTGCTTTTGCAGTTGTACTTGTAAAAATGAAGGATGGGACAATCAAGATGTGTATAGATTACAGCGCCTTGAACAAGAAAACTATTAAGAACAAGTACCCCATTCCGAGGATAGATGAGTTACATGGTGCCTGTTACTTCTCTAAAATTGACTTGAGGTCTGGGTATCATCAAATCCGCATGAAGGTCGAGGACATAGAAAAAACAGCTTTCAAATGTCATTATGGTCACTTCGAGTTTCTAGTGATGCCCTTTGGTTTGACCAATGCACCTGCAACTTTCCAGAGTTGTATGGACCAGATTTTTAGACAGCAACTCAGGAAGTCTGTTCTGATTTTCTTTGATGACATTGATTTTCAACAGGACTTGGGAGGACCACATGAGACACCTTGAGGAGGTGCTGAGCATTTTGGAGAGTAACTCACTTTATGCCAAGGAGTCAAAATGTGATTTTGGTATGACAAAATTACTCTACCTTGGCCATATTATCAGTGTTGATGGGGTTAGAATGGATCCAGAGAAGATAAAGGTGATTGTTGATTGGCCTCCACCCACAAACCTCACACAGCTTAAGGGGTTTTTTGGGCTTTGTGGATTCTACAGACGGTTCATGAAAGGGTTCTCTCAGACAGCCGCACCATTAACAGATCTAACAAAGAAGGGGGCCTTTGAATGGAACGATAGGACTCAGAAGTGCTTTGATAACTTCAAGCACTTGATGACTACATGTCCAGTGCTTGCTATCCCAGATTTCACTAAACCGTTTGAGTTATAGTGTGATGCTTCTGGAGAGGGGATAGGAGCAGTTCTCAAGCAGGAGCAGCACCCGATAGCTTTTGAGAGTAGGAAGCTTCGAGGTGTGGAGAGAAGTTACTCAGTTTATGACTGAGAGATGTTGGCCATTATGCATGCATTGGCCAAATTCAGGCCATATCTGGTTGGGGGTAAGTTCATAATCAGGACTGATCATAACAGCATTAAATATTTAATGAACCAGAAGGACCTGAATGACAGACAACAAAAGTGGGTCAGCAAATTACAGGCATATGATTTTGACATTGAGTATGTCAAAGGTAAGAGGAACATAGTTGCAGATGCTTTGTCACGATGACCGCACTTGTGTTTAGTTGGGGAGATCTCTACTGATTGGAGGGAGACGCTTATAGCAGAGTATGTTAAGGACTCTTGGGTAGCAGGAGTCATTGAGGGCATAATCAGAGATGAGAGATATTTTGTGGTGAGTAATTTGATCATGTACAAAGACAGGATATTTTTGGTGCCCAACTCATAGTTCAAGCATAAGGTAATCAAAACTTTCCATGATACACCCATGGCTAGCCATCCTGGATTCTTTAAGACATACAAACAGATTTGGGAGAGGTTCACATGGAAAGGACTGAAGGATGAAGTGCAGAAGTATGTTCGTGAGTGTCCCATTTGCCAACAAAACAAGCATGAGCATACCTTTCCTGCAGGTTTACTACAGCCATTACCTATTCCCAATCAGAAGTGGGAATGTATCTCCATGGAATTTATTACAGGGTTGCCTAAGGTGCAGGGAAAGGACTGTATCTATGTGGTGGTCGATAGACTCACCAAATTTGCACACTTCTTTGCAATTTTAGCAACCTTTACAACTGCTCAGGTGGCTGATTTGTTTTTCACGGAGATATTCAGGTTGCATGGGGTACCCAAGAGCATTGTCAACGACAGGGACAGCAAGTTCCTGAGTTTATTTTGGCAGGAGTTGTTCAGACTATGTGGTACAGAGTTAACTCCTAGCACCAGCTACCACCTGCAGGCAGATAGGCAAACAAAGATGGTGAACAAATGGTTAGAAGGGTACCTACGTAATTATGTTTCAGGGCAGCAGAAGGCCTGGATCAGATGGTTGCACCTAGGGGAGTACTATTACAACACTACACATCACATGTCTATTCAGATGACTCCTTTCAGGGCACTATATGGTTACTATGCCCCATGCTTTACAGATCTCTTGCTTGGTGACAGTCGAGTGCCTAAGGCTAAGGATCTTTTGCAGAATAGCCAAGACATTCTCAGGGAGCTTAAGAAGAATATACAGCGGGCCCAAAATTAGCAGAAGTTGTATGCTAATCAGCACCGAGTGGAGAGGAGTTTTGAGGTTGGAGACATGGTGTATTTGAGGCTCCAACCCTACAGACAATCCACTCTCAAGAAGAGTGGAGCAGAGAAGCTAAAACTCAGATTTTATGGTCCTTTCAGGATTATCAGACGAGTGGGTGAGGTGACTTATGAGCTTGAGTTACCATCAGACAGCAGGGTGCACAATGTGTTCCATGTTTCCAAATTGAAGAAAGCTCTTGGCCACAATATAGTTCCTTCAGTAGATCTTCCACCATTGGATGAGGACGGAAAGTTGATCCTAGTACCAGAGGCTATCATTGACACCCGGGAGAGACATTTGAGGAAACGGATTATCAAAGAGTACTTGGTCAAATGGAAGAATATGCCCGTGGAGGATGCTACCTGGGAGAGTGAGCAGATATTACAGCATCCTGAGCTGAGATTGCTTGAGGACAAGCAATTTTGGGGACGGCGGAGTGTAATGTCCCCTACTTAGCCCAGTTAGTTGTTGATCAGGGATTAGCCTATCATGTGACTCCCGTAGGCTAATGGTCGTGTTCAGGGAGTCAAATTGGGGACTTACTATTTATAGTAAGTTGTGACAGAGCCAGTTTCTATTTTTAGCAGGGCAGTGCAAGAGCCAGGGCACGAGATTCGCAAGGTCAAATCTTCTAGAGCGTTGTTTGATTAATATAAGTTAAATTAAAGATTTAACTTATTGTACTTTAAAGGGTGACTTTAAGTTATATTATAACTTAGCTTTATAATAGTAAGTTATAACTTAATGTGCAAGATGTGTGCCTAGGGAAGGGCGCCCACCCTCATGGAGGAATAAGGGGATGTTTTTAAATTAAAAATTAATTAGAATCCCTCTCATCTTGGGTGTTGGAGTTGAGGGAAATAAAAGACCAAAATGAAGCTTCATTCTATTATGTTGGTTTATGATATTTTGCTCTGATATTGAGTTTTGCCCATGCATAGGGTTTGAGCTTGGCTCTTTGGTTTCAATCATCGATTTGCAGAAAGGAAAACCTTTGCAGATTCGTCGTTCCTCATGTATGAAAGAGTGCATCAGGAAGGGGATATTGGAGTCTTCATACAGAGGATTCATTTGGGCTTTTAGGAAATCCATTTTGGTGTTGGTTTGAGCAAGAAGAGTTCATATTTTCAGGAGTTATTGATCTGCATAGAAGGGCAGAGATTTATAGAGCAGATTTGAGTACTTTGGATGAGTTTTGTGGCTGCCGTATTTAGTTCTATGCTGGTCGTACCCTCATACCTGCAGGCCGTACTTCATGGCAGGCCGTACCTTTTCTAAGTATTGATTTTCATGCTTGTTTGGCCTCGATTTGGGTGAGAACTTGATCGCCATTAGAGGGAGTGTATTGCTGATATAAAACAAAAAACATTTGAAGGAGATTGCAGTTGGTTTTGCTGCCATTTGCCACTCCATGGGCCATACCCGCTGAGATAGACATGGGTCTTCAAATAAATTAAGGAGCTGCCTATTGAGTCATTCCTATTCATCAAGGTGGACAACTTGGACTAGGATTTGATCTCCCTTTCATTGCAGAAGCAAACTGTAGCCTTCCCAGAAGTTGTGAGCAATTTCCTATGACTTGGATAGCTGGTCCTCCGTCGGCATCCGAATGAAGTTGTGTATTTCCATCTGGGTATGTACTTATAATTCATATCTTGACTTAATACAATCTGGGTTGGTGTTATCTTGTTGATATCTCTTTTAGATTTTCTGGGTTTGTTCATATGTTTCATATTTCATACATGCAATGCATAAAACACACATGCAAACACAACCCATAAAACCCTAAACAGCAAAAAATTAGAAAACACAAAAAAAAATCAGTTAGAGGCAAACATATACAGAGGGGTGTATGTTATAGGAATCCATAACACCAAGAGTTTCAACATTATTCACAGCATAACCATTATCAGTGATGGCAGTTTGACAGGAGACCATCCAATTCTGCAATTGATCCTCCAAGTTGCCCCTCTACTTATTCCTCATAAGTGATCAAGGCCAGATTTGGAGGAAGAGTTTATACTTACAGCCCTTTTTGCAAGATCTTGTTTTTCCTTTGAATTCTTAGAAAAACAAACCTATTTTTACCTGCTATGGAAATATACAAGAGCAGAAAGCAACAGAGCTTTGAAACTATAACTCAAAAACAAAAAGGCCACCAACTTTCCAATAGTCATATAGAAGGATAATAATGCAAAGAACCAGCCCGATAATGAGCAGAGTAAAAGCCTAATTGAAATATGGAGAAATCCCCATGAGGCCTTTCCAACGAATAGCCAACAGAAGAATTAAATCTCCACCCTAAGCTTGCAAATCCACCATGAGAGCCAACCTCATTAGAACGTCTTAAAAGAACAATTTCATACAGCAAGGGAAGAAAATACATAAGCAAAAAATAGAAAAAAAATATTTGTCCCAATGTACAATAAAACCAAACCCATACCAAAAAATTGCATGCACAAATGAGAACTCATGAAGGGAGGAGGTAAATGTACAGTTGACGAAATGGATTGGGGGAACCAGTAGATTTAATAGCTCCTCTCTATGCAACAATCATTCGGGCCATTGAGACCACACCCCTCAACAATCATTTAATTTATGGTTTGAAAATTATCAATTTTTTAAAAAGCAAAATGGGAGGAGGGAAGCCCCTATTTAAATTTAAAATTATTTGCTCCCCTCATTGACAGCATTTTGAAGGCTTGCTCTAAGCTTGTTATGGGTGATTGGTTGCAGACTACCCTTCAATTCACAATTCACTTCTAGATGAAAGCTCTTTCACCAAGAAGGGCAGCCACTTGGTTGGCCTCTCTAGAAGTGTAGCAGAGACAAAAGCCTTGGAATATTCAAAGGATTTTGCATCTCTTTGATAATCCTATTAAGCCTCCTACTTGTTACGTTGTTGTTTGCAAGGATTGCAGAAGCTGAAGTCTGTGTCCATCTCCATTATAGCTACTGGGATATTTAGGGAGACAGCTTTGAAAGCTGCTCTCCAAATAGCAAGTGCCTCTATCACATTACTGGTGAGTTCACCCAGGCCACAAAGGAAACACAAGATGATGTCACCATCCAAACATCATCTAAGACCACCAGCACCATCCATGTTTAATTTGATCTAATGAGTTTCCAGCAAGAACAATTTACATTATTAGATGTATTTTTTGTGCCCCCATTATTGTGGATACACAAGATATATTACAATACATGAAGGGCAGAAATTATATAGATGATATGTCCAAGAAGGGTAAGAAAAATAGTGTATTTAATTAATACTAATAGCTCATTGTTGTCTGCAGCAATATAAACAAGTAAATAGTTTATGCTGATTATTTTCAAAATCGCTGGGGCTTCAAAAAGTTCGAAATGGGAAACTTCATATGAAACCTAGATGTTAATTTTCATAGTTCTGCTCATGAGAATTGTATTTCTCCATCTGGGCATTTGCAGGACCCTGTGCACACATAGCAAGGATTTACCAGGAAAAAATATCTATAGAGCTCCAAATCCAGATTAACGCAATTTTATAAACCTGTCAAAGCATTTAATACTTCTGCGTGTTATAAATTGCTTAAAATTAATCCTGGAGTATGGAGAAAGGTGCTCATCATTATGAAGAAAAGCAATGTTTTTGGCTTATATTCTATTGAAACCAATCCTACTGCTATACAAGAAAGAACATAAACGAGAGAAATAGAGATATATCATACCTTGTGAGAAAACAAAAAATAAGTTCAGGCATGGCACGTTAAGTACATAAGAGTAAAACAATATATACATAAACACAGAAAGACATAATCCTTAACTTTTGATATTTTAATATATACCCTGACAGGAATTTTTACATTAAAATCAATGCAGAATTCCAACATCAAATCCCTAATATTTTACAGTTGTGACAGAACATTGATAGAGAGATGCCATAATCCAGATGAATACAATCTTAGAATTTGGAAAGGGCTATTTAGTGAAGCTTGACATTTTGATTAATCATTAAAAGAAATGAACTCACAATCCGAACATCAACAGCTGCAATTTTTGAATTATCTACATGTACTTCCCGTGCTCCAAGCTGCCAACAAATTCCAGATAGATTAGATTATATATCATATGGCATCAAATTTAAAGACTCATATAAGAAATCAATATTTTTAAAATGAATGTGCCCTTTAACTCTACATAAAGCCTAACAGAACAACATGCTGTACATAATTCATCTCATAAATAATTCAACCATGTAAACTTAAAAACGTTCTTCTTATTTTGCAATGAGACAAATACTTCAAAATGGGAATTATTATACTTAAAGATTATTCGTCTTAGATATTTTACATGTGACTTAAGTAGCAAGTGATACTGCAGGTATAGGAACATTGTGAAAGGATGGATGGTCGCTGAGATAAACAGAATGTGAATGGGTGTTTGATATCAGATATACTATCAATAACTTTTAACAAAAACAGAAGCAAAACAAACATCCCAACAAAATTCAACACCAAAGACCAAATCCACAAGCATTTTAAAAAATAATAGAATCCATTCTACCATGAAGGCAATTTAAGATGCCAATGTTAGATATGCCCCACTACTGTAAAGACATTAGTCTTACAGTAGTTATCTAGTCTTCATCACAAATGCACACCTCTAGTGACTGTCATGCAGCCCCGCAAGCAATCCCAGTTGTATTGGTTACTAGTTTTGGGAATAATTTCATGTCAGTCATCGTAACCAAATATGTTTTCCTGTTTATTATTAATCAAATGTGTGCAATGCCTCACCATTGTCATCAATTTGTTTAATAACTGAGTTATTGAGAACCCTCCATATAATTGTGTATCTCTTCCCACAGTGTTATTATATGCAGCTTTTTATTTCAATAAAAAATTATGTGTTAGCTCTTTAATGTTATTATAGCGTGAATAAGCCCCTGCAACCCAAACCAAATTGTGCAAAAAGATCATTCATATTGATCGCATTGCTTCATCTGTTTGAATAGGCTCATGTGCAAAGATCTTGTATTTCTTAGAAAAGCCAAATTTTCAGAAATTCATCTTCCAAAAGGTTGATAACAATTCCAGGTCCTTGTACACATTGTTGGGGAAAAAATACTTGTCAACCTTTAAGAGAAGCCATATTCCAGATAGTTGTTGGTTGAATCGAATTATTCATTTTGTTAAAGAACAATCATTCTACAAATACTTGGTTCAACATCTGCAGATATTGCTGCAGACATATCATTCTTCAGATATTTGTTGGTAAAGACCACTGCAGTTTCCATGTCCCAAAAATAAGCATAGTTAAATATTTGTTGGTGCAAACTCACTGCAGCTTCCATGTCCTGCACAGAGTGTCACTCTTCTATTGTTACCAATGATAATTTAGCTCATGAAATTCCTTTGCTTGATGGGACTAGTTTCTGAGCCAAGTAAGATGTTCTAAGTCATTTACTTCAAATGGAGCATTCCATTTTTATACCCACTTCATATACAATATATAGTAAGGACCTTGACACATAAGTAGTTGTACTCCAGCTGGCTCAAGCTTCTGTCTCCAAGCAGACTATTTTTACAGATTTGATGTGCTGCGTCAGTTACAGATGTGTGGAACATTAGTCAAATTTGTCAAGATTAATCATAAGTTCACTTGAAGGGGTGACTTGTCATATTCACTTCTTCATGATGTGTCAGTCATATATATCATTGCACTTGTGGTAGTTTGGATATACTTATTCCTCCACCTTACAAAATACACATAAAGGAGGTCAATGTTTATTAACAATTATCGAACAATTAACATGTTGCATGCATAATCCGACTTAGTTTGGGTCCCCTCTGGATCTAACTCAGTGACCAGTCACTTCTTATTTAAGTCTATTCAATGCCAATAGAATATAGGTTCACCCTTTACTAATGTATCAAACAAAGCTATAAATATGTTGCTGAAATTTTGATGTGACATTATCTACATTCTATCACTATAAGAATTGTCAATTTCTTCAATATGAATATTCTTTGATCCCTCAGTTATGTTGACATAACTGCTAGCAGTGATAATTCTATATCTAAAAGTATTGTGATTGCCCTAGAGCCTACCTATGCCATCAATAGCTGTTTGAACACCATTACATCTTTTGTTTCAATGTTGATATTACAACAAACAAAGCAAACCAAAATATGATGATACATTGCTTTCGATCCAACTAGTAATCAAGAGAAATCTTATTACAAAGGTAAAACCATTTAATGCAACTTAGAATTTCAAAGAAACCAAAGAAAACCAGCTACCAAGGCTCCAAATTCCCTTATAGGATATCAGATCAGCCTAATCAGATAAGAAAACAAATTGTGACATTAAATGCATGTATACAATTAACAAAAATCAGTAAACAAAATTCTTTATTTCCAAACCAAAAACGGATTGACAAGCTCTGATACCCAATAGAATAAACCAAACTGAAATCTGAAAACTCTGGTAAAGATTATAATTTTATAAATGAACTTTCCACTGTACATATGAATTTCTGTAAAAGATTCTAAGTGGAATTCCACTATAGAAGACAATTAAACTGTGTTTTGATACCACAAGATCACAAAATGGCCAAAGCCCTTGGCGAACCTCTCCAGATTTTGTAGGAAAATTAATCTTCAATTAATTAAGCGCTGGTTCAGTTAGATCACAAAATAAGTTGCTTATTACAATGAGTCTTAACAAACTTGTCTGCTGGTCCAGTTACATCACAAAATTTTGCATTTATAAAAGTTGCTTATTACAATGGATCTTACCAAACTTACAGACAAGAATACCTTGTCTATCTTTATACACTAAAGATAGACTTCTTCCAGAGACATACATATCCTTGCTTTATCCTCCCAAAGCACTCTTTAGCCTTTGCATGGTTTTATTTGCCTTATTATTCTAAATCATTATTGTCTTTTGCTTGATTCTATTTCCCTAGAAAAGAGATCAATTTATGAAGTAAAATGTCCAAATGGATGCAAACATTGTCATCTCAAAATCCTACATGTTTGTCTCCACTGATTTTATAGAACCAAAACAGCGTAAAACTAAATCTTGCATATACATTTTTATACAAAACAAAACAGCACCACATATAAAGTAGCCTGACATCAACTATCCGAAAGCTAAAGTGTTTAACCGTGCTACATACAACAAAAAGAACCATAAGACCAACACAGAAATAACCTTTTTTAGAGCTTCTGCCTCCTCCATTAACTTTTGTGCTTCATCCACCCTCCCCAATTCCCCTGCAAAATGAAGAACAAAGGCATTGACGTTTTCATCTAGATGAAGACATCCCATAGCTGCAGTATTGTTGTTGAAATACTCAACTTTTATGTACACATCAAAAATTCATCTAAATAAACAGTAGAACAGGATGAAAAATCCCTCTTCATGGCACCCAGACTATAAAGTAGGGTATGACATGAACCGTGAAGAAATTCAAATCTAGATTAGATTCTAGTTACCCTACAGCCAGACACAAACAAAAAGAAATGTAAATAGCCAAACAGGATTCAATTCTGTTTACATTAGTTCAGTTTTATGGCATTCCAAATTTGTTTTTTCAAACATTTGTGCTTGCTCTTGATTATCCTGACCTTGTAATATAACTTTGGAAATAAACTAGTTGTTATCTCCCTATGCACTCTATCCTCTCTTGAGTTAATGTGCAGGTAAATGTAAATTCAAGAATGCAGCCAAAAATTACAATCTTGTAAATTGAGTAATTCATTGTCTTAAGGACCAATCATGTTGAGAATCTCAGTTTTCAAAAGACTCCCAAGTGCAAGTGTTGAGTGGTCCAATACAAGGTGGATTGGATAAACAAAAACTATGACTTTCAACATGTCTCTGAGTTTTGGCAAGCCTCTTCAACTTTCTATGGGACTCTTCCAAATCTGAGCCTGCGACTCATCCACCTAAAAACAGAGAAAACAGCCCCTAGTTTGCAGGCCAATGATCTCATTTAGAGCAGGCAAATCATTTGTAGATTTTTTTCCAAGTTTTTTTGCAGAAGTCCGAGTTGGCTTAATGTATCAGTCTTATTGAATCTGATTCCAAATCCTGTAACTATAGAAGGAACATCCATTGCTGATAATCTTATCTGTCTTAATTTCATATAACCTAAAAAGATTCAAATTGACATGCTATTTGTTATAACTAAATATTAGAAATACAGGAGTGAAGGCTCAGTTGTATCACTTCGTTCAACTGATAAATTCTAAATGCCATATGGAACATATTACCTAATCCTCAGATTAGATTCAACCCATTTTCTGCCACATCATAATACTTCAAGCAATTATAGCATTAGAAAAACCTTGCAAGCATAAAATCTATTGCTGCTTTATAAACTTCTTAAAGCTCAGATAGTCCCATGCTCCAAATAAGATTAATTTATTATAGGAGAGATGTTAAACAGGTCATATCCTCTTCAACACACGCAAAGGACATACATATCAGCATCACAATTATGGTAACACAGTTCATTCCCCATTTAAAAAAACAACAAAAAAAAGCATCACAGTTACCAAGCTTGACAAAAACTGGCACAAATTCACCAAGCATCAAACATTTCTGGTGGATAACACCATTTGGACATAATGAAAAAAGCAGGGTAGAGAAAGAAAGAATGAAAGAAATTATACTTAGGGTTCACAAACTACTTAAATAAGAAAATGGCACTCAAAAGTACAGCCAACTATGATAGAACTGGAAAGGTTCCCATCCCCTCAAATTCTCTGTATTTATGGATCTTATAATTTGATGAATTTGAAACTGATACTAAAGGAGGACCACTGTTGGTTTTGCTTTTAATAAATACGTGATTTATTTTAAATTCAATTCTCGATCATTTACAAGAATAAAAAGGGCTTTTATGTTTATTCACAAAGCAAAACATAATTTTATATGCACAATCGCTTTTAACATTTTCCCAGTCCTTTCTCAACCATTTCTGAAATACCAAACATTCTCCGCAGTGGAACCATTCAAATGTGGTAACCATTGGAAAATTCATACACTGTCTGGTATCTGCATGGAGCAATTCCTCCAAAATAGGTATTTATTGAACCAAAATGATATTTGCAGAATTTTTGGAGGTTTCTAATTGTCATTGTCACACTTTTTGTTGATAGCATCATTTTTTATTCTTCTAATTTGCAGACCTATATTGACAGATTGACGCCCTTGGCAAATTAAGCAGAGTTGAATGAAAACAGATAGAGTATTAGCTACAGATACAGGGAATTTTGGATATGGCAAAAAAAATTCTGTTTGGATCAGTGAAGTGTGGGATGGGGTCCCACTCCTTGTTTTATAAAAAGTCAAAATTAAACCAAAAAAATGAGCTTCAAACCAGTGAATCAAAGATCAAACAAGCAAGACCTTCTGCAAGACTGGTGTAAATTTGAAGATGCCTGAAAACACCAAAAAGCTACAGGCTGTCTACGAATCCACAAGCAGATTGAGAGAAACCCAAACTACAGGAGGATGTTGGAGAAGCAATAGGACGCAAAACTGCCCTTATAAGAGGAAAAGATCAGGATGGTTTGGCTGAAAGTCTCCTACTACTAGTGCAGAGGGCGTCCATAGTCCATTGAGTACCATCATCAACTGAGTCTCTTCCTTCTGTTTGTAATTTTTCTGCCTCTGTTTTCCCCCTTTCTCCTTACCTGAGAGACCACAGTTTGGTTTGGAGATAATGCTCGCAGTCTGGGAGATGGTGGTTCTTTTGGGACATGGAACGAGATCATCTTCTTTATCAATAAATTTTGAGAAATCAATTTCTCGCTCACCTGTGAGGAAGTCCTCTTCTTCCAACATCTGTTCCAAGCCATGCGGAAGTCCTTCCTCATCCTCCGAGAGCTGATTTAAATCTCTGAAGTCTTCTCTAAGAGGACTTTTAGAGGGTATCGAGGGTGCAAGATACGAAGCTTTAATGCAGCCCTTAGGGATCTCAGACTGAAACACAAACTTTGCCTCTTCCTGAAGAGGCTCAAAAAAAATTTCATGATTGTGCCAAATGAAGTCATTATCCAGAGAGCTAGATTTCTTCACCCATTTCTTCAGGCTGACCGATCGCAATCTAGGAGGTACACCCTGCAATTTTGTGACTGATCAAATTGCAACAAGAACACAATGGATCTATGGATCCAGAGAACTAAATGTTCACTTGCAAACAGGTGTGAAAGTTGAAGGAGATCATCAATAATGAATTAAAAGGCAAAGCTCTTGCAACTCTACCCCTTTGCCAATCCCGCTTTTGTGTTATGTAGTTGTTGAAGTTTATGCGGTTCTTCACATGCTCAAGAAGTGCATCATACTCATCAACCAAAGATAACAAATCATCATCAAAAGTTGGTTCCTCCTCCTCTTCCTGTATCTCCTCAATTACCTCTTCTTCTTTAGGAAGAAAAGTAGGTTGCATAGGCCTATCTATAGTATCTGTGTGTGTCCTCCTAACACGAGGTGATCCAACAACACTACCTACACCTGTATTACCCGGACCTGTATTTCCTGGATTAGCCTGATCAACCTGTATATTATTCAATGTCTGGGTCAATGCATCCAACATACGATTCTATGTATTCACCATCCGTGCAATGTTCTCATTAGCTGTATGTTGCTCTGCTGCCATCACACATTGACCTACAAGCATATCTCTCATCATATCACCAATCTCATCACGCTGCGGATTTCCTTGCCTTCTATCTCCCATTGCACCTGTTCTTCTATGATAATGATGTGGTAATGGATCGATGTAGTAGCTCATAACCCCATATAGACTGGCAGGATCCAAGCTCTGATACCACTATAAAGAACCCTACTAGTTCTACTGATTTTTTCCTTTGCTGAACTGAATTGTAAATGAAACAAACACACAATGATGAAATTATATTGAAATCATATCAATTAGAACATATGGAAAACATGCCCGGCAACAAAGCTTCTCTTCTTTGTTAGATTCAATGAGCTGATTACAAATATTTTTCGCTGTCTATTACATCGAACTTGACTGATTTACAAATCAGATTCCAGACAAATGCAAATCATGATCAAATGAAGCTCCAAACCCTAGCCGAATGATATTCAATGATGCCAAGCCAAAATACAATGATGTAACTAATAATGCAAGGCTGTTACAATTCCTGTAGCTTCACAATAATATCCTGAGATAACTGGAAACCCTGCAGTATGTCTGAGCATAACCCAGATTTACAAAATATGTCAAAAAGATGTCAAAATGTCCTTCCAAACTCAAGCGATCAAACCCTAGATGGAAGCCATTAGGGTTAGGAAGATGTACGGATGTTGAAACCCTGCTGTAGCTGTTCAATCACTTTCAGATCTGCGGATAAAACCTTCCTGTAACTGCTGTGACAGGAAACCTGTAGCGACTGTGACAGGAAATCAGAAAACCTGTAGCTCAAAATTCCTGTAGCTGTTTGTGATAGGAAGTCAAAATATGTATGCAAAACCCTCTATAAGCCAGCGATCCAATCACAAACCCTCTAATATCACTAATTGATGAAAATAGCTCCTTATATAAGCCAAATCTGCATAGAAACCTCCATGAAAACCTACAAATTAAACTCCATGATGAACTCCACACGAATTCACCTCACAATGTGGAATGGGAACATCTCCAAACCACTTAAAATCAAGGGATCATGTCCATGATACCACTGAAAATGCAATTCTAGCCAAGAAAACACTTCAAATGCAAAGTTTACCAAAAAATCAATAGTTGCAAAATGATGCCAAATGCCTCTATTTATCCATTTCTTCTCCTAGGCGTCCCAATGAGCCAAAAAATATGAAATTTCAATTCCACCAATCACTTGCAACTTTCATCTTGATAATTTTAAATAAATTGCACTTGTGAAACCACCAACATTTAAAATAATAAAATAATAATATTTTAGTATTTTTCCTTATATCTCCTTAGACGCCAATATTTAAAAAAATATTATTTTATTGAATTTTCTTCCCTTCTCCTTGATCGCCGATTTTCCCTTGAGCAAATTAATTTTTTATTATTTTCTTTTACCTCCTTCTTGAATGGCGAACTCCTCTTGAGCAAATAAAAATATTATTTTAAATGTTTCCTCCTTCCTTGGGCAGCGCTCCTTGACAAAACAATATTTTATTATTTTTAACAAATCCTCCTTGGCGTCAATTTGTGACTCAACTAATAAAAATAATAATAATTTATTATTTTTATTTTTTACTCCTCCAAAGTGGCGTTGGGAAAAATATAGAATAATATATAATTGAAAATGCAATTGAAGATAGCATTTTCCATCCTTCCACTTTTCTATCTCCAACATTTATTTTTCCCATCCTTGGCTAGAAAATCATAACATTTTGGCTACATGAAAAATATCACCAAGTAACACTTAGCCAAAATCCAAATGAAATCACCTGTTGAGCCAACATTATCTTTCTTGTTCATTCACCCACTGATTAAGTGCAGTATCCCCACTGGATAAGTGGATGCCCGCTGGATAAGTGGATGCCCGCTGGATAAGTGGATGCCTACTATTAGCAGAAGATTGTACTTGGTTTCATTGCATGATATACCAAAGCACTGTATGCTCTCACCTCGCCCATCCTGGGAACTTGGTGATCAGAAAGTGTGGAGGTTCCAGTTGCATGGATTATTGTGCTAACCCTGTTGTGATATTATTGTACAAATTTGAAAAAAAATTGGGGTAGTTTATTACGCATTGTAACTTTAATTTGTTTGTACTTGTAGGTATTGGAGCCGTTAGTGAAGGTTTTGCACTTGGTGGATGGGGAGCAAAACCCAATGCGATACATTTATGAGGCCATGGATAAGGCCAAAGAGGCCATCCAAAACTATTACAGGGGGGGATGCAAGTAGATTTGCCCCCACTTGAAAGATCATTGATAAGAGGTGGAACAATCAACTCCACCAACCCATTCATGCAACGGGGTACTACCTCAACCCAAGTTTTTCTTCTCTAATAGCTTCAAGATATTAATGGGGAGGTTATGGAGGGCCTCTCAACATGCATTGAGAGGATGACACCTAAGGTTGAGGTGAGAGACCTCAACATTTTAGAGTTGCAAAATTATAAGCAAGCTAGGGGGAGGCTCTTTTCTTCATCACTAGCCATCCAACGAAAATCTAGCCAAACACTAAGTAAGATAAATTGAAGTCTTATATCTTACAAATTACAAATTACAAATTACAATTATTAATAAAATATTGCTTGCTTACAAATTCTTGGATATCTTATTTGCAAGTTCTTGGTGGGAAGACTGGGGTGGAAATACCCCAAATCTCCAAAAGCTAGTCCTCCAAATTTTCTCTCAACCTTGTAACGCTTCTAGCTGTGACCGCAGCTAGAGTTTGTTTGACACCATTCACACAAAGATGTGTAATAATTTTAGTCAACAGCGCCTCATTGACCTAGTTTTTGTGCAATACAACCTTCGGACACACACAAAAAAGGTGGAGGACAAATTAGAGCAACTTATTGATTTGGATGAGATTAATCCCTATAGTGATTGGACCTCGCAAGATGAGGAGCCCTCCTTGTTTACAGAGGATGAGATTGTTGATTTCAAGAGGCGGGTTATGAAGGATGTGGCTACAGTAGAAATCACAGAGATTGGATTCTCATTGGATGACATTGATGTAGCAGAGGAGTCATTGCCATCTAGTAGCATGGGTGGAGTCATACGTGCAATCTTCTAAGCTGAGCAAGGAGCCACAACCGAGTGTGAGGACTAGACCCTCTACCCCCCAATTTTTCACTAGAATAGGGAAGAGGAAATTTTAAAATCTTGTAATTTTTAACTTGCCTGGATATGCAATTTATGATGACGATTTTCAAAGACAATCGTCATAAATTCATAACAGTTATCAGCTAGCTATTGGATCTGCATGATGATGCCATTTTGTACTCCATTTGTATTCGAATCTAATAGAAAACACTTCCCCATGGTTTTATAGATTCATTTGATACATTTTGTAAAAAAATTGTGTTTTTAAAGAAAGTTAAGGAGTTTTTTAAGTTGTCAAGTTTTCCAAGTTTTTCCCAAGTCAAAATTTTTTGGTCTGTCAAGTTCGAGTCAAGTTTGAGTATGCGAACTATGGTTATATCCTTCACATATTGTAAAACACAAGTTGTGTCATAGAAGGTGCCAAATCTAATAACAAAGATAGCCTCTGTTAGTCATATAGTTTGCATAAGCTGCGCCACTCTTTCTCCATACACTAATTGTTGCTTCGTTGGTGTTATATCATCTAGGATATGTGCTCTTAACACCAAAACTTTCCTTGCCATCTTGGGTTGGGGGCCTCTATACACTTCAGACCTTCACAACACAATATATTGTTTTTTTGGTCGACCAATCACAATCCTTGTCGTACAATGAGTTTCAAAGTCACCCTTAGCCGACAATTCCTGTTTTAGTCTCAATCAGCCTAACTTGTCTTGGACCTTATTCAGCTCTTGTTTAAGCATCAAGCCACATTCCCTTCTCCATGATAGGGCTTCCAATCTTGAAGCAAACTCTAGTGCTTCCAAGAATCTCCCAAAATAAACCTTTGTACTCTTTGTTACTCATTGAGTGGGTCTTCGAATTTTCTTGCTCTTGCTTACTCATCATATCACTCTTCTTACCTAGAAATAAAACTCATACAAGGGGTATTTACTGTGGCATGAAAATATTGCTTCATTTTTCTTTGTTAAGATGAACAATCTTTAAACAATACACCAATATGAAAAGAAGATTATGGCACACAAATACAGATAACCATTACTACTACAATCAAGGTAATTAGATCCATGCATTTCTCAACAGTCCCCATATCAACAATTCGAATAGAAGCTCTTCTAAATTAGCATAATGGAGACCACAAAATATAAATTTCATAAAAAGCAAATGCAACTTAACATTAATAGACAAGTATATCTAACACTACTCTCAAGTGAAGACCTTCTAGATGTTGATGAAAATACATCCATACTCTGAACAAAACAATAAAGAGCACTACTAAAAACCTCCCTAAAACAGAAACAAGATTAGCAATGTGGACATAAGGAAGCAATTGCTGAAAGCCATGAAAAGGTTAATCATCATATACAATAGGAAAACAAAATTCTCATATGGAAGTATCTACTAATCTAAATGAAAATTTGCACAGATCAACCAAACAATTGTAATAGCAGGCATACTTACCAAGTTCCTCGGCCTTCTTAAGTTTCTCTATGATCATTTCTTGAGTTCGTGCATCAGTGATTACTGTAAATGGCAAAGGAGCAAGTGGAGGTGTAGTCTGGACTGGCTGGGGCATCGATGCTCTGTCTTTATTAAAAGCTTCTAAAAGAAGCATAGCCTATTGTTTTGACACAATAACCAGTCCAATACAACAACAACATGAATGATATAGTCAAAGATTTAATTCAGGACGCAAAACCACCTGCATTCATAAATTAAATGAGGAATTCTAACCATCAAACAAATAGAGGTAGGATTCTGTCAGTATCTACAGATATTTCAGGTTCACAAGAACTAAAATTCTGATCCATACTGAAGTGACAATTACCTGCTTATCTGCTTGTTTTGCTCTCAATTCCTCAACTTGCTCCATAATTCTAATCTTATCATCACTTCTCCCTTCCAGATCTGTGAGACAACAACGGAAGTTATGTCAGGAACTAATTTGTAACAGAATGTTAGCGTGATGGTATAGCTTATAATACACTCCTTGGGATGCTTATTGTGATACACCAACTAAAAAATATAGTTAGTACCTGCAAATCATAATGACTAAAGCACCAAAATAACAGGGTAACCTAAAATTCAAATAAGCAGGATACAGATGCAGCAGTTTTTGGAAATAATATACGATAAAGATGTGATATTAAAGGGGAAAAGGAAGAGTAGCATGAGAAGAACAAATTGTAGATCCAATGGCAGGTAGAGGCAATAAACTCAACCAAACTGTAGAAAAGGCTAGTATTTGTGTAAGTATTGAAGACTAGCCATGCTTATCAAAATTGACAGCATATTAAATCCATGTAAATTGGACATGTCTTCAATGAACACGTTTATTTAAAAAAACTTTGGTAATTACAAAGAATCTAAGTTCCACGTCCATGGATGCAGGTACTGATCCAGGTACAGTATCCAATACAAATGAATATAGCTACCGTTTTGAAAACAGAGATACCGTTAGGTTTTGATAAAGTAAGAATATGTTCAAAATATACAAAACAATAACCATAAATATTTTAACATCATAATAAATAAATTTTAAAAAAAAAAAAAGGAAGAAAAACTTATAAGCCAAAAATTTTCTAAACATGCACATGAAGATGGATGGTATATCTGATAAGAAACGTATTATTATCTCTTTGAAATTGGTAATAGTTTTCCTTTTTCCTGTTTATATTTTCTTTTTTTCTTTTAATTTTGTTGGTTATTTCCTTACCTAAAGACCTTTTGAATATAACTAACCTGCTAGTTATGAGTTTGGTTTTGTCATTTTTCAATTTCAGACAAATATCCAAATCCTGTCCTCCTTTATCTTGAACCCTTCAACATTTGCATAGGTTGTAAAGTGGCAAAATATTGTAGATAGGTTAGAATACGTGTACTTATAAAGGGACAAACAAAATCCAAGCCTATCATACATATGAAGCAAGAGGAATGATCAAAAAAGTTGTAAATTCAAATAGACTGTAGGTGGTAACTCATTGCAGAAAGAAACATTCTGCTTCTTGGAGCACTAGAGCCTAGACCTCTCATTTTTTCATCAGATCCAAGACCAAACTCAATATCTTCCTATTTGTCATTACCCGTCTTTAGAATTCCATCCAAGAAAGCAATCAGTATATAGATCATTAATGGAGAGATAGCCACAATAGGAGCTCCCACAACCATTAACAGAAAATGTAAAATTGGGAACACTTAGCATAACCAGACAACAAGTTCGTTCAGCTGGTAGGAAACTTCTTTGAGTATGCTTTGGATACATTTATATAAAGAAAGGTTACACAAAATGGATGATACGGCCTGAGTATGGTAAAGTGTAAGAACCCTGTCTATTTCTGATATGAAATTTTTGCTCGCTGTCCTGAATTTTCTAATTTGATTTTCTTGCAATTCACTTAGGGTTTTCAAATTTCGTTTTTACCCATGTGTTTGCTATGTAATGAAGATGGAAAGGTTGCAATATCATGAACAAATACTCACAAAAGATGACTGAAATGTAATTATATCAGCTCACATATACATCCAAAATCAATGCAAAACACAATTGAACATACCCGGATGGAAAGATAGGCTTCCTTATTCGAATGTAGTTGGCTGGTTACAAAACAGAATGGTCTGATATGAAAATCAGACTTGTACAAACAAGTATATGATGCCCTAGATTGATCAAATAGTCATACAAATGATCCTCCAATCAAATGCCAACACATGGATGATGAATGCTGATGGAAACTCAAGTCAAATGCCACTGTAGAAGTCTGATCATGAAATCTGTAGCTGCTGTTATAAAATCAGACCTGTAGAATGATGTCAAATCCACCAAAATATGTTTCCAAAAGGTAGCGCCTAGGTGTAGGAAGAAAGGGATGACAACCTAGAAGCAATATTTGTCTTTGAAACTCAAATCCACGCCATAAAACCCTCAGATCTGTAGCTGTCCAATGAAAATCAGAAGTCTGACACAAAACCAGCAAACAAATCTTCAAGTCTTCAATGAAGTGCAAATGTGAACTCCATATGAATCCACCTCCAAGATGTGATTGGGTTTTCGTCCAACACACCACCTCCACAAGGGTTTTCATCCTTCGAAGTACCTGCAATACAATTGCCAAGCAAAATGCCAAAGTTTCCAAAATGTTCGTGATGCCGGAATGAGCCCCTTCAACCTTTTTTTATGCTGGGTTCTTCTTTCTTCTTCGAAATAGGCCAACAAATTCAAATTGAAGATTTGAATTACTTTCCCTCCAAGTCGGCCAAGGAACAATATTTTATTTGTTTTTGATTCTCCAAGGTTGGCCGCCCAATATTATTATTTTATTGATTTATTGTTTCTCCTAAGGTGAGCGCCAAAAACCAAGAATATAATGTTTTATATTTTCCTCCAAGGTGAGCGCTCCAAAATAGCCACTCCAATTAAATAATATTATTTAATTTATTTATCTCTTTTCCATTTGGTTGCTCCATAATAATAAAATATTATTATTTAATTTTCTTTTTCTTCCAAGGTGGCGCTTGAAGCCAGAATAAAATAATATTATTTTTATTTTCAAACTCTCCAGATGATTCGCCCAATTCCACAAGACATTATTTTATTATTTTTTTCTCCTTTGATAATTAATGTAAAATTACATTAATTCATTTTTCCATCTTCGCCAGTGTAATTAGCTGAGCCTTGTAAATCAACGTTCCATTCTCCAAACCTCTGAACAACATTACCTTTTCCAAGCCTTAGCTCAACCAGAATATTCCCTTGTTTTGATGAATTAGCCTACGGGAATGAGGATAGGCTAACTCAGTCTCATGTTTGGTGATCATGCCGGAAATGGGGACATGACAACATTTGCATCTCTCGGAATCGTTGGTTTGCTCTCATTTTGCATTTCAGTTTATGTAACTTTTAATCTCTCTTATAAAGTCCCTGGGTTTTCAATCTTGTTCAAGATTTCTAACATGGCATCAGAGATTTTGTTTTGAAAGTTTTAAGTTCATTTGATTCCTGATTGAGAGATTGAGTTCTTGTGAATCTCGTCTTGCGTTTTCGAATGATCTAAAGAATCAAAAAGGATTTAACAAGACCCTTTAATCCCTTTATTTTGCAAACGTGTTTTGTGAGATCTGGGTGATTGTAGCATTTCTAGTTATTCTAGTAGCATTTATGGCTGTTCCAACACATGGAGGAGGCTCGAGAAAGTCAGAAATGGCTTTCATTTCATCCGATTTGGAGATCATTTGACACAGTTGCGGAACGAGGGTTTCTTGTCAGATCTGGAAGTCAACTTTCAATCAAAGCATTTTCAGGGCAAATAGACCTTTCCATTGCGTCCAAGAGGCCTCGCAGACGAATTTTGATATATAATTTGTGTAGTTTCAGTGTCGGGAGCATCCAAGGCAAAAAAAATTTGACAAAAGGCCATTTTGGCCCCCCTAGCACATTGTACGAACATATTTTGGCCTCGAAATAAGCACAACGACCTCCTCGGCCTTTGTGTTAATGTTTGGTGCTTGTACCAAACTTGGCACAACTTCTAGCGTTTTTTGCTAAAATTAGAGATAGCTATATTTGACTAGCGGAACCTTATTTTTGGCATCAACTATCAACACCTAGTTGTCTTCTATTTTTAGTGGCACCTCTAATTCTAATGGTAGTTTCGCCAAATTTGGCGGAGGTTCATTTGTGCAAACTCAGACCCCTCTCCGTTGGCAGGTTCATTTTTTAAGACAAACTTTAAATGCTGATAACCCAAGCTCACGACCCCCATTACCTGAGCAATTGTTTTTGTTTTGGACTAATTTTTCACCTCTCTGTACTAGTGCAGACAATTCTTGATTCCGGTACACGGTTTTTCCAAAAATTGCAGATTCTCACAGATGACGCTACACAGTTCCCATTTTTGGAACTTTAGAGACTCATAACTTTTACATACAACCTCATATCGAGGCGATTCTTTTTTTGAAAGTGCATGATTTTTTCAGTACTTCACAATGGTGTTGTTAGATTCAATTGGTTCTATTCCTAGATTGTACTTTCAGCATACACTCATTTGATTGAGAACATTGAGATCAAATCCACTTAGCATTTCTTGCTGGTGGTAATTGTAATCACACTAAATATGAAGTGCCAAATCATATTTGCTTGGGGGGGTTCTTTGATTGAGTGAAAAAGGGGGGGGGGGGGGGGGTCTTGTGTGCTTTCTTTGAGTTTTTGCATTCTCCTTTCCACACAACAACAAACAACAATCTTCTTTTCTGCATAAAATGGATCAAACAGCAGTACCAATACTCACACCCTACAACTACTTTGAGATGAGAGAAAACTTGTCTTAAGTTAGGGACCTTACCAGTTACCAACTCTAAAAGATATTGGGAAATACAAGTATAGGAACCAGAAGAATATTGGACAATACATTATCCTCATACTTCAAAGAAGGTTATCAACCTTGTGATCTTAGAGGGCCATGTTGACGGTTGGATGAAGACAAGCATATTCTTCGAGGATTGATTAATGTAGGAGCATCCTAGTTGTGATTGCTTGAGGACAAGCAATCTTGGGCGGGGTGGACTGTAATGTCCCATACCATGCAAGAATTAAACATTACAAAGAGGCCAATCTCAACAATCATATTCCTTATGCAGGCCGACTATGGAAGAGAACTTGAAATAATATTATAAGGGTCGATTTTAGCTTGATAATCAAGTTTATGTTAATAGCAAATCTCTATGATTAATAAGTATGTTTAAAGAAACTAAATGCTAGCCGACCCATGGTGATTAGCAACACCCTAAAGGTAGCACATATGGTTAAAGAGATTGAAGTATCAAGGTCAACTCCTCTATGTGCAATAAAGAATATGAGCGATCATATTGAAGTTTAAATTAAAGATTTAAACTTATTCATAAAGCCGACTCATGCTAGCCGATTGGTCTTTGACACAAAGTTTAAATTAAAATATAAACAAGTTTGATTATAGCCGTTCTCTTTCATTGCACCAAAAGTGTGTTTAAATTAATCAAACAAGTATGTTTAGCATGGCCGACTCCCTCCATGACACCGCCTCTATTTAACAAAGACAAATCTTCATTGAAACATATATGGGTGGTGCAATTATCATTCATACAAGAAGCAACGATAACAATGATAACTGGAGCAATGATAATGAAAGGAAAGTGATTTATGTAAGAAGAAAAGCCATGCGATTTATGTAAGAAGAAAAGCCATGCGATTTATAAGCAGCAACTACCTTTATGAGATAATCTTCTTGTTAAGAACAGCGATTGTATTTGACTAAGCGGTGCCTCCACATAAGACAAAACAAACCATTTAAAGGTTGCAATGAAAAGGTATGTGTGTTCTTAGAGTCGTCTCTCTTTGCAAAGGATGCAACCATTCAAGGAATCGCCTCTCCCCAAGATAGTATAAGTAATGTTCGTGAAATGTTGAGAAGGAAAGGGATCAATGAAGCACACATACTCAGAGATAAATAAATAGGGAATTGACATCTGGAATATATGAAGCAGATCGGCCAGCAAAACATAATCTTAGTTTGCATAAATTATCTTGTGATTGTAGAATTGTGAGTTAATATATTTGTGGTAGGATATTCATATAAGAATATAATGTATAATTTAAATATGGTTAATGGTTCATGCATATTATTATTTATATCTTATGGTAGCATACTCATAAATTATTATGTATTGCTGATGTGATTATTTGTAAATATGAATTTGATTAGTTCATTCTGCACATACCTTCACCATGATGGGAGAAGGGCGAATTGCAAAAGGGGCACAGTGACGGGGCCCTCTTCTAGGTACGCCACCCAGGGGGGGACAAGATGAGACCACATGGGCCAAAGGGGTACTGCCTTTGGGCCTAGGAGAGTTGGGCTACCAGGACACCCTTTTGTAACCTCACTCTCTTATCATGGTGTAACAATACAGGGAGATCAATCATGGGGAAATGGAAAAGGATGGCAAAGAGAGGGGATAACAGATAAATTAGAATCCTCACTAGGTAGGCCACCTCATATGAATGGAATGTGCCACATGAGGCCAAGGGGGATGGTATATCCGCCCTGGGGCCTAGGGAGGCTAAGACACTCAATCGAGTCACTCTCTTACATGCTCCCCCATGGTTGAGCATCCCAAGGTAAGGTTTAATAATTGGGTTAACAAATTTACTATGGATTTACTAATGTTTAATCATGATACTCTACTTGATAAATTATTATTGTAATTGATCTCCAACTTGTTTGCAGAGATTAAATTGAGCCAAGGTACCCCCCTCTAAATCCATTGTTTGCTTGGGAGTTGATAGTTTAGGATAAAATTAGTATTACAGACATTACAGATGTCTTGTGTGCTTTCTTTGAGTTTCTACATTCTCCTTTCCACACAACAACAAACAACAATCTTCTTTTCTGCATAAAATGGATCAAGCAACACTACCAATACACACACCCTACAACTACTTTGATTGGAAATCTAAAATGAAAATCTATCTAAAGAGGCAAGGATTGTATAGAGTAACAATGGGTCTTGAAATTGAACCAACTCTAATTGCAAAAAAGCCAAAATGGTTTAATAAGTTGGATGAAGCTTTTGGAACCTTGTGTATGTCTATATCTCAAGATTTATTTTTTCACATTGAAACTGTTTCTACACCAAATGATGTATGGAGCACTTTGGAAAATCTCTTTGGTAAGCAGGATGAAATAAGAGGACATCTACTGGAGAATGAGCTCATAGGGTTAAGTCCTACCAATTTTGATACTATTCAGGACATCTTCACTAAGCTAAAGGCCATAAGATTGTAGTTGAAACAATGTGGGATTGAGAAGAAAGATTCTCAATTGATCTTAAGTATTCTTTCCAAGCTTGGTCCTAACTATTATGTATTTGTTTCTACATTTCATGCAACTAAAAGTACCTTAGGAACCAATTATACAATGCCTTCTCTTGATGATTTTGCAAATGAACTCACAAAGGAGCAAGATAAACTGGTTCAAATGGGCACAATTAAGCCCTCTAAATCTCATGCCTTAAAACAAATCAGGGCACTAAAGATCAGAAAGGGTTCACTAAGCAGAACAAGAAACAACAGAATCAAGGAGAGAAGAAACAAGATCAGAAACCGGCTGCTCCAAACGCAGCTAATCAGGTGTCTTCTTCCAAAGGCAACAAGCCTAAGAAGGAGAAGGAAAAGTGTGCCTATTGCAAGAAACCTGGGCATGATGAACATAAGTGTCTTAAGAAGCAGATTGATCACCTTACACATCTTGAGAAGAAAAATATCAAAGTGCCTAATTCAGTCAAACAGAGTTCATCTCAGGAATCTTCAAAGGACACAGATAAAAGTAAGGGGAAAGGAAAGGGCAAGGCCCTAGTTGCTATTGCTTCACAGCCCGATGCTTGGGTCATTGACCTGGGTTTCGCACCACATGGCTTTGTCACAAGATGGTTTTGCCTCTTTGGAGCCATGTTCTATGCCATCTATACTCATGGGTGATGATACTCCTGTTGAAGTGCATGGGAGAGGGCCTGTTGACATGGGTGAAGGAACATTTCATGATGTTCTTTGTGTTCCATCTTTGTCAACTAATCTCTTATCTGTCTATCAAATCACTCACATTGGCTCTGGCAAGCGGGTTTAGTTCACTCCAAACAAAGTGGTAATCAGTGAGTTGCACAATGGGTCTACAGTTGCTGTGGGAAAAGTTGATCATCAGTCCAGACTATATTAGTTTTCTCACTTTATTCCTGATTCTCCTTACTTGCTTTGCTCACTCACTCAGATGAGGTGAGTTGTTTGTGGCATCAGTGGTTTGGTCACTTGAACTACCGCTACTTGCAGCAGCTCAGTCAATACGACATGGTTTCCGGGTTGCCTTCTATTCGGTTTTTTTTATGGTGTTTGCCAAGGATGCAATCTTGGTAAGCATCTTGAAGAGAAATTTGATAAAGGCAAAGCATGGAGGGCCACACATCTTCTGGAGTTGGTACATAGTGACTTGGCAGGACCATTTCCACATCCTTCTGTCAGCAAGGCTCGATATGTTCACATTCATTGATGATCTTTTCAGATACACATGGGTTTATTTTCTCAAATAGAAGTTCAAGGTCTTTAAGTCTTTTCAAGTCTTCAAAGCTTTTGCAGAAAAACAGTCTGGGAAGTCCATCAAGATTTTGCGTACAGACAATTGGGGGGGAGTATGTCAACCAGAGGTTTGACCAGTTTTGTGTTTCAGAGGGCATTGATCTTCAGCACACAGTTCCCTACAGTCCATAGCAAAATGGTGTCATAGAACGCAAGAATAGATCCTTGAAAGAAATAGCCAATTGTATGATTCACTCTAGGTTCATGGCACCTCAATATTTGGGCAGAGGCCATCAACTGTGCGTGTTACATCCAGAATCGAGTTCCTCACCGAGCTGTGAAGGGGGTCACTCCTTTTCAGGCTTGGACCGGTCAGAAACCCACGGTAAAGCACTTTCAAGTGTTTGGTTCTCCTACATGGGCCCACATTCCAACAAAGAAACACAAGGCTATGGATCCGCAGAGCAAGCCTTGAATATTTGTTGGGTACCCAAATAGTGTCAAAGGTTACAGGCTTCTCCACCCCACCACTCATGAGTTGTTCATCTCCTACCACTTCTCCATCTACAATCACTTTGGAGACATTACGGCATGATGACAATTCTTCCGAGGATCTTAATCCTCCTGCTCTTGATGAGGAGTCTTCTCCCTCCACTTCAGATGGTGACAATGATGATGAGGAGTCATCTTCTTCCGCTCCTAGTCATCATTCAGAGGGTGATGATTCTCCTCCATATTCTCTTAGTGGGCCTCTTTGGGCTCGTCAGACATTGGAGTCAGCAGGTGATTGGGGTGTTGATCCTTCAAATGCTAGAAGAACAAGGTCACAATTTGAGTAGGCTCCACATCTCTTCATTGCCTCAGCTTCTGATCCAATCTTTTCAAGAAGCTTCTGGTGTCCCCGAGTGGAATGCTGCTATGCAGGAAGAGTTTAGTTCCTTGGAGAAGAACCACACTTTTATTAAGCTTGCTTAGGTTGAATAAAGTGAGTTTAATTAGTGAGTGGGTGATTTGAGGTGTCGGCATACTACAAGGGAGGTGGCATTTGCTATCTTGGGAAGATGTTCTTGCTATCTTTAGCCCATATGGTGGCCTCTCCCTATTGGTCGGTTTTGCCACCTCTCCCCTCTCCCTGGTCTATATAAACTCACTACCTAGCTTGTATTTTGATCATCTTGAATGCATTGTCTAGTTACTCTGCCATTCTTTGCTTTGAGCTCTTAATGCAATTCTGTCACATCGACATTTGCATCTCTCGGAATCACTGGTTTGCTCTCATTTTGCATTTCAGTTTATGTAACTTTTAATCTCTCTTATAAAGTTCCTGGGTTTTCAATCTTGTTCAAGATTTCTAACAGGTGAAAACAATACGACAGTAAAAGGAGGTATACAAAGCCAAGTGTATACCACATCAAAAGCAAAAGCAACTAAACCAAGTACTAAATAATTGAAAACTATTTATATCAGATATTAAATGAACTCAAGTTGTATGGAGGACTCCTCAAACAACAAAATAAACACCAAGAATGTGAAGTATATTAAATTGCTCCATACCCAGATATTCTGCTTCTTTGAGCTTTTCTTTTATTTGTTTCGTGAAATCTTCTACCTCAGGTGACTGCAAGCAAACATTCAAATAGAATACAAAATATTCAGAACTGGCAGCTGGGAAGATTCAGACTTTAGTACCTAACCCTATAGCAAAATAAAGTACTACACTGAGCTTACCGATATCAAACTAAATATACACGGAATAGATACAAGTTTACAAGTACCTTTGTAACTTCAGACACAGAGATTGCAGTTGCAGCCTTGGCATCATCGTCCTCGAGACGTCTTAAAGCTCTTGTAATTTTCCTTTCACATTCACCAACATGCCTCTCAAGAACATCCTCCATTTCTCTGTCATAATTGTCTTTACCTTTTGCCTTGGCGTCTTCATATCTTTGGAATGTGAAGGATATAACCAGAAAAAGCAAATAAACCTTTCAAATGGCACAATTGCCAAGCAATTCAGAAGGTTAATTACTGTAGTATTGCATTACAAATAGGATGAAAACCTCAAGAGTCAATGCATAAATAATCACCAGATGCAGCTCACAATAAACATATTACAAGCCAAAAATAAAGAGACAAATTGCTTTGACTATACTTAAAGGATACTCCTTTCGCAGCTGTAAGGAGTGGATTTTTGAGCAAGCACCCAAATCCATTTTCTGACACAAAAACCATAAGTCCAAGATAAACATAAGTTTTTCAATATCTCATTTTCCAAATTTAAATCTTGTTATAAATTATATTTAAGCAGAGGCCTGTCATTTTAATATGCCAGTCAATGAACAAAAATCAAATTGTATTATAATATAACAACCATCAATTCATAAGAAAAATTCTAAACATTAAATGTTAAACAGATTAACAGGCTTCCAATAACCTCATTTTATTTTATAACATCTTACTCCTATTACTGTAATTTTCACTATTGTTTTTCAATAAAATTCATCTGAGACATCAAACTGAATTAGGCACAATTCGCTTTTGAAAAATCTCTCTCTATGTTTAATTTAATTAATAAAATCAAATTAAATTTACATTGTACGTTGAGTATAGAAACTTGGAAATGAGTTTTTAATTTTTTGGTATTTTAAGATTATAAGACATTATCAGAATAGTTAGGCAAACTAGTTGTTCGAGTTTGCTAGATAATTAAAATAAAAATTTATTTATTCATTGTTCATTTATTATATATATATATATATATATATATATATATAAAATTAAAATTATAGTATTACAATTAAAAATTACGTTTTCTTTTTTAATTTTGTTAGATCAAATTAAAAATTTAAAGCTTCAACGATAAAGACAATCTGGAAATCCTTTGGGATTGTCTTTGGTTATCATCTTTTACAACTGCATGCAGTCTGTTTAAAAAATATTCAAACTCTACACGTCAAAAATTGACAAGGAAACAGCTTCCCTCCTCTGGCCTGTGCATTTGTTTTTCCTTTAAATAATAATCAGAACGATATCCACTCACACATCCCTTGTTTTCAATTTACACCTGTTTTCCTCCACACACATTTTTTATTTGACGAAGGGCTACTGTACATTTTCTTCCACACATGTTTTCAATTTGAAGCACATGGCAGATGGAGTTTTCAATTTGGAAAAAGGTTTTCACCAAGCCAATTTTATTTGCAGGGGTTTTTTTTCTAAGGGACAGTTTTTTCTTTGCAGGTGATGCCACTGGGACCATCCTGCCACCCTGGGTACTAAAGCGCGTGGGTTTTTTTTTTCTTTTTTTCTGTTGGGGGCGCTGCGGGGGCAGGAGCGCACTGGGGGGAGTGTCCCGATGGAACATTGGATTAAATATAGCACCATCATACAATATCAAGTACAGCTTTTGCTTTCAAGTTAACATAGTATCAGAGCCCATCTTTTAAGTGCTGAAGTGAGTTGTTTAAGAGCTAGGAACAGCATTTGCATTCACATCAGTGAGAGAGAGGAGAGGTGTTTTGATATTTAGTGTGGGTTAGGCAGTTAACAAAAGCAAGCACCAACAGCAGGAGCACAGACAACTGGGGCATGTGGCTGTTTGGTATAAAGTACACATGAGGTGTGAAGGACAGCCTGTGACATTTTGGTCCTGCAACTGGGCAGCAGGGCCTGAAGTTGGCAGGAACATGGATTACAGAGGCACAAGGCAACAAATTGCTCGGCATGTGTACATAAGCGTGAAGACTATTGGTGACAAGATTTCACTTCTTGCCAGAGTTCTGAAAAACTGCTGTGGAGTGGAATGCAACAGAGTGATTAAGGGAAATTGCTGCTTGAGGAGTAATGTGAGGGAAAGCGCTGTGGACTGCACTAGTTGTGTAGCATGAGGACTAAAGGTGCTGGTGTGAGCCAAATTTTGGCTGTGTTGCTTTGCCATTCAGGTGCATGACCCACCTTACATGGGAGGCAATTGTCGGAAGCACAGATCAGTTTGACTGAGCAGAACACTGATTGAGGAGGCATGCTTAGCTGTATCAGGCTGTAAGGTTTGTAGAGTGAAAGGCTTTATGAGCGGCATGCTATAACAAGTGATAATAGATATTACAATATCACCTTATATCATTTAAAGTTACGTATGCTAAATTCATTTCTATGCACTTTTGCATCCACATTATCACATGTTTATTTATTTTTTAAACAAAGCATATATTATTTGTTGATAAAGGGACTTTTGAAAGCACGTGTATTAGTTAAGGACTGTTCGTGTAAAAGTTTGTGCTTGTCATAGAATGACACTGATGAGTGGACTCTTTGGGATTCATTAGGCGGTGAGTGGATTCACCAAATTGAAGGATGTGATGATGTCCTTGTTGCATTGATCTAAATGGTCCGATAAGGACACCTTGTCTCGAGCAAAGAATTTCTTAATACCAGTTGGTGACATTTCCAAGAAACTGTGGGTGTATTTACTAAGAAAGAAATCAGAATATTTCTCATTTTGTAGCATTCAAAGCTTTGCTGGAAAAATAAAGCAGATAAGCAGATCAAGACTCTAAGGTCTGAAAGTGAAGATTAGTTTGTCTCAAAACAATTTCAAGAATTTTGCAAGAAATAAGGCATAGATAGACAATATGCTACTTCATACACTCCACAACAAAATGGAGTCATGGGATAGAATAATAGAATGGTTATGGAGATGGCGAGGTGCATGGTGCACAGCCAGAATGTGCCATATCAATACTGGTAGAAGTGGTTGATACAGAGGTCTACATCCTTTACAGGTGTCCTTGTAAAGCATTGTAGGATGTCACTCCAAAGGAAGTATGGTCAAGCTGGAGACCATCAGTATGTGACTTTCATGTTTTCAGTTGTGCTGCTTTTGCATTGATCCCTGCAGAAAAAGAGAAGTAAACAAAATGCATAAAGAAAGACGTGTTTGTTGGAAACAGTCAAAAGCACACAAGGTTAATTGATGTTTGTATGAAAAATTGTTGTTGGCAGAGATGTTGTGGAAGAGAAGATATATTTCTTCTCCAGTCATGGTAAATATATAGATCACAGTAGCAAAATTCCTTCTCAGGAATAAATCAGCAAACCAAAATCAATTAATCAAGGAAAGTTTGGTAAATAAAAATATCTAGAAAAATTCAAAATATAGAGAAAGAACTGTAGTTTTTATTTCATGTCAAATAAAGGAAAAAACAATGCTTTTCCATCTGGTGCAGCCAAAAACTATTTTTTTCTTTTCAAAACAAGAGTGGGGGATCTAGGGATGGCAGTCCCTAAAGGGGTCGAGGACCAACACCCCTCGTGAGGGTCTAGGGGAGCAACCTCTGTTTACTGCCTAAGTAGTCTAATTGTTTCCATACAGCGTAAACGAGAAAGATACTTGCACTATCATAGCGTACAAAAATGCATTACATTGTACGAAAATAACAACAAAATTGGTACTCAGAATATCAACTGCATGTATTAACTTCAAACAGCAAGTACAATCATAATCCCCAAAACTCCATCCCTATACAATGGCCTGACAAGTACATATATAGGTTTGTCGGACGGTTGCCAACCGTTGCCAACCAACGTACCGATCCGGAGTAACTACTCACCGAAACTAACAAACATAAACATACTTCCCGAAACAACTAAACAAAACATATTTTACCAAAAGGTACTAAACTATGCAAAGTACGCCTAACATCATCCCCGCAAAAAAACTTGTCGTCTTCCAGACGACTACAAAGCAAGATCCAAAATTAACTAGGAAGAACGAGGGTCAGTGGACGTCCCTGGAGGTGTGGATGTCGTCCGTGCTGAACCAAGAGCCTCCTACTGAGGTTGAACTAATCGCCGAAGCCTATAAACCTCCTCAGTCCTTTGCTTAAGATGTGTCGTGGCAATGATATGCTTGTCTCTGGTGAGACGTACCATCTGGGCAGCCTCGACCAACTGTTGTTTTGTTTTTTCCTGTGTTGCCTGAGATTCGGCCAACTCTTTCTTTGTGGCTTCTAGTTCTGCTCTGAGTGCATCGGCCTTGTTCCTTTCTAACTGTGTGAGCTCGGCTTCTTGTGCCAGCTGCCGTTGGAAGTGCACTTGTTGCTCATCAATTTTCTTTCCTCCCGATATCTGAATTTGCTTTCCTCTGCCTTGTCCTCTGGTAACCCTGTTCGCCGGTGAAAATGACATTCTCACCTCTTTTATACTCCCACTGTTTTAATTATGACCGTTATTTTCTATCTGTTGATCTTACACTTGGATTGTACAGCCTCAAGATTGCACGGTTCTTTGAGTCTGGTTTCCGTACACTGGTACGGCTGGCAGAAAACCCATACGGCGAGCAACGTAGAGAAATCCGTATGGCAGCTGCAGAGGATTTCGTACCAGAGAAATCCATACGGCAAGAGTAGGTCAGCAAAGGAGTTCGTACGGTCAACTGGGAAATCCGTACGGCCAAAATGAACTCAATGACCCCTGTACAGCACATGAGGACAAGGTTCGTACGGCCAGGAGGATCCGTACGGCAGAGATCCGTACGACGAAGACTTGTACGGCAGAGAAGACACAGAATCTGTACGGTCAAAAATCCCTTCTTCATCAGCTTGTACGGAAATCTAGACTTGCACTTTGTTGGTGTTTAGCCCGTACGGCGGTGGCTAAAAATTCCCGTACGGCGGTGGCAGAAATTTCCCGTACGATGATGGCAGAAATTTCCTGTACGTTGGCAGAAAATTCTCGTACGGTGATGGCAGAAAATTCCCGTACGGTGGTGAGAAAATTCTTGTACGGTGATAACAAAAAATTCTCGTACGATGGTGAGAAAATTCCCGTACAGTAATGGCAGAAAATTCCCATACGGTGATGACAAAAAATTCCTGTACTATGGTTAGAAAACTTGTACTTGGTACAGCAGAGGCTTCCTTTCGTACATCGCACTGGTACGGCCCGTTGCTCTGCAATTTCTCCTTGGCAAAAAGACATGACATGTAATGGTACAATCTGCCTTTTATTCTATTAGGTCATATTTATTTACTTTATTTTTGTTTTTGCTCTTTTTTTTTTCCAATTTTTTCCCGACATTTATTTTTTCCGTTTTTTCCAATTTTCCATCCATAGCCAACTGAATAGAGTTTTTATGTTTCTCTCCGGCGGGGTCCACCTGTTATCTGCCTCTGCGACTGTAACAATTTCTTGTCACGTAATTTGTCCTGTGGAATGTCTCTTGATATTTTTCCCTTCTCTGGAGTTTTGTTGTGAGGGTGATTTGACCATGTCCTCCACTTTAAATATTTTAACTTCATTATTCGGAGAGGTACCTTTATTGATTTTGTAATCATCCTTATTCCTTCCGTATGGTCTCTTTCTGGCCCGTGCTTTCAATGCTGGGTTCCCGTCGTTAGTTCCATCGCCCCGATTCACCTTGTTTGCCAATGGCTTTTCATACCTAATCACCTTGTCTGGTTCAAATTTATGTGCAAGTGTATCATCTATCTTGGCATCACCCTCTATATTTTATTTATGTGCCTTTTCTGGTCGACTTGTCTCTGCCACTAGTTGCTCTGGTGTATTGTCTATTATAGCCTCTCCTTCCTTATACTCTTCATATGCTTCAGGAAAAGCGTTACTTACTTCCGACTGATTATTACCTTCCTCCCCTTTGTCACTCGTTACTGGTTCGCTCTTGCCAAGTGGTCGAGTGTTTGCCAATCCATCAAGTGCTTCATTCGTGAACAATGTTTCACTCGTCGGCCTAGAGTTGCCCAGACTTTCACTCATCAGCCTAGAATTGCCCAGACTTTCATTCGTCGGCCGAGAGTTGCCGAGAGTTTCACAGTTGCCGAGTGTTTCACTCTTTGATCGAGTTTTGCCAAGAATTGCACTGCCATGACTTGCATTGCCAGGATTGCACTACGAGGACTTGCATTGTTCATTGGAGAGCTCTTGCCGACTTCTTTTATTGAAATCATATTACATTCCGGTTGATAGAGCTCGTAATCTTCCATCTACCAGTGGAAGAGCCCACTAAAGGAATTAGTTTCATCCTCAAAACATTCTTGCAATTTTAATACTCCTTCCTCATCAGGTTCCATTGGCCCTCTGCCAACTAACTCCCCTCCGTCTGAATCGAAATCCTATGCTAGTTCCTCACTTATAACATGTGTTCTCAGATCTATGACAATCTTCTTACCAAGGAAGCAAAAATCGTTTAGGGAAAAAATCGGCAAACCAAAAGTATAAAACTTTTTCAAAAAATGGGAAAAAATCGGCAAACCAAAATAACGTAAAAAATTATAAAATATTATAATTTATATATATATATATATTAAATAATAAAATTATAAATTTTTAAAAGTGTTGCTCAATTAAAATGTTTATATTCTAAAATATTTCAATGTTAATTTTTTTTAAAATAAAAAATTATTAAAATAATTAAATATTCTAATTTTAAAAATATTTTAAACTTAACGAAAATTAAAAATATCCAACTATATTCTATTTTACAATTTTTAACTTCAAAAATATTATATTCACATATGAAATTAAAAATATAAAAATATTTAAAAAATAAAACATATTAAATTAAAACAAAATAAAAAATGGAATTAATTATAAATTATAAATAAACACAATTATAAATTTAATAAATTAATTAAATAAATAATATAATATATATTAATTTATTAAAGATTATATAAAGTTTAAACCATAATATTATAATGTTTGTATATAATTTATAATATTATAAGTTAATAAATAAACACAATTATATAAACTAAAAAAAATCATATTAAATTACTAACTCTCAACAAAAAAATATTATAATGTTGATGTTTACACTAAGCGTAAATAAATCTCATTAAAACAAATATCTCATTATCTATTTTTTACGGATCAATATTAAATATTATATAATTTGCAAATATATATTCAAATATATAAATACTTATAATTTACAAGGTACATAAAAATTTGCCAAAGAAATTAAAAAGAATACTTTCTCAAACGAAAACGAATTAGAAAATAAAAATAATGCTGAAAGCATTGTCGATGAAGCGGTAGCCCCGATTATGTTCTTGATTCCGCTCCCCTGTCCGTTAAACAACAGTCGATCCAGCGCCAGACCCAGGACCTGACCATACCCTACGGTTTAATGACTCGGAGCAGGCTTCGATTGCTGCTGCAAATAAAAATCACGTCTAAAATTTGTTGTCTAATGACGGCCATCCCACGACAAGCGGATTAGGGCACAAGGACAGGGAATGCGTTGATCGAACCCTAAAAAATGCACTAAAACCCTAGATGAACTGAGTAAAAGAACACTGACTGCGATTTATTAAAAAAATCGTGATATTTTTGGGGAAAAAATTGTCGAACCCGGCGATTCGCGATTTTTACTCGATTTTTGCTTTGTTCTCTATTGACAATGTGTTTCTTTTCCAATTATGGTTGACTTTGGCAGCTATCAGCCACCCTCAGCCAAGTAATGCATCGTACAACGCATTTTGTGCTGTTATGACTACAAAGTTTAATCGAAAAAGTTGGGTGCCAATCCTTACTTTCTGAGCCATTAGCACTCCCAGCGCTTTAATTCCGTGCTGGTCTACTCCCAATAACTGGAAATTTTGTGGCCATAGTGTAGATTTCCCCAAGCACTTCCACGTATCTTCTGTCAGCACATTCACTCCCGACCCACTATCGATTATTGTGTTCGTCAGGTGACATCCACCGATTTCCATGTGTACGACGGCTAGATTCTTGCCATTGTTAATGGCCAACAGTCTTGGATCGACGACTTGTTCTCCTTCCAGCGGTAGCTCCACTATGACATCTTCATCCTTTGTTTGCCCGTTTGGGTTCCCTTCCATCACCTTCGAGATTGCCATCCTTAGTTGTGGCATGCTCTGTAGAAGATCCGCTACCTTGACCGATACAGTGGTTTGTAACACCTAATTCACAATACTCTTGTCTGACTCTGGTCGTACGATAGTTGTTTTTCTGTTCTTCCCTTTTGTTTCCATTGCCATCTCTACTTCTTTCCTAGCCTCCCGAAGTCTCTCCTTCTCAGTTCGAGGATCTGGATACATTGCTTTTTTCCATTGTGCTCGAGTGACTGCAAGGATCTCTTCATCATTTTCCTTGAAACTGATGAGGTTCACCCCTTTCTGCTTCGGGCAATCTTTTTCTTCGTGATCCCCAAGCCCACACCACTTGCATAGTGCATTTATTTTGTTCTGGTTATTGTTTGGGCATTCCCTTGCAAAGTGTCCCCATTCGTTGCATTGTCGGCACTGTATCATGGGTCGCCCCTTGTTGTCGTAATGCAATCTGTTTCTTGGACTTCTATTGCTTTGGTAACCTCCAGGGATGCATGGCTATTGTATTGGGGCTTTGGTGGTGTGTTCAGCGGTGTTGACGGTTCTCCTTGAGTGAAGAGTATTTGCGTACCCCTTGCTTTCAGATTGTATGGGCATTCCTTGATGGAATGTCCCATCACTTGGCAAATATCACAAAACAATTTTTTCGGACAATTTGCCTTTGTATGACCTTCCCCCTTGCAATCTGTACACCACAGTTCTCTGGCTTCCCTCGTACTCTCCTTGTCGGCCTTCAGTTCTTTCATCATTCTCATCATGTCCTTCCTGAGTGCTTGCACGGTCTTGGACTCACTGTCGTTGTTGTCATCCGTACTATCCTCGTCGTCCGTCTTCCTTTTCCCTCGGGAGGATGTTTTATTTTCACTCTCCATATCCATTGCTCGATTGTACGCTTCATCGTACGACGATGGAGGCACAACTTTCATTTTCTTTCTCAGCGATGGAAGCAACCCTTCGATGAACCATCGCTTCTTCAACCCGTCGGCCGGCTGAGTCTCCAGTTTTCCCAACAATTCTTTCAATCTCCGGTTGTAGGTTCGCACGTTCTCGTGCTTCCCTTGCTTCGTACTGTAGATCTCTGCTACAATTTCACTGTCATCCCTCAGGAGTTTGAATTCATCTTGGAATGCCTTCTTGAGTGATCTCCATGATGCCCTGTGTACTTGGTCCAACTCTGTGTACCAGTCGATGGCACTATCTCTCAATGTCGCTGGAAATGCTTTCAGCCAATAGTCCACATCATCTTGCCCATTGGCTATCCAAATCGTCTCGCACGCCTTACAGTGCCGTACAGGATCTTCTAACCCATTCCCCGTAAATTTTGGCAGCTTCTGCCTCTCGCCTGGCGGAGTCACCATCCTTCCCCAATGCCCTCCTTGTGCGTTGGACCTGACTAGATTGGTTTTCTCGCAACATCCCGGTGCATCACTTGCACTCTCGGCCACGTTTGAGTCTTCCCCGCGTCCTCTGTCAGCGTCCTCTACACCTTGAGTCTCCTCGGGTTCGTTCTGATACTCCCTCTGCCCTGGGGTCTTAGGGTCAAATCTTCCAACTCTCGGCCCTTCGTCGTCCGATATGGATAACTCTCCGATGCGGCGTATGCTGTTTTCAATTTCTTCTGTCAATTCATTTTCATTCCCTTTTTTCTTTATTTGTCAACGGTGTCTTGAAATTCCTTCGTCGGCATGATGATGTTCATTGGCAATTTGTCTCAGTGTTTTCCTTCGTTCTTCTTGTTCGTTTAATCTCAATGATCTTCGTGTTCTTTCCTCTGGTGTTTCATGCCCACTTGGTACTCAGTTCTTATCCTTATTGAGTTGTATGGGCATTAATTGCTACTCGGGTGAGGAGATGGTCGACCTCTTGGTTGACGTGCAATTGATCCCAGATGACCGACTGAGGGATCTCTTGCCTGAGAGCCTCCCTCTGTACGTGGTCCTTCAACGAGTTTTCCCACAAACTGCAGAGGTCTTCCGTCAGAGCGTCTTTATGATCCTCGTTTGCTTGTAGTGGCTCTTCGGTCGGCTGGCCCATCACAGCGCCATTCTCCCGTCTGGATGTTCACCGAATTCGCTTAGGCAACGGCGCCAAAATGTTTACTGCCTAAGTAGTCTAATTGTTTCCATACACAGTAAACGAGAAAGATACTTGCACTATCATTTCGTACAAAAATGCATTACATTGTACGAGAATAACAACAGAATTGGTACTCAGAATATCAACTACATGTATTAACTTCAAACAGCAAGTACAATCATAATCCCCAAAACTCCATCCCTATACAATGGCCTGACAAATACATATATAGGTTTGTCGGACGGTTGCCAACCGTCGCCAACCAACGTACCGATCCAGAGTAACTACTCACCGAAACTAACAAACATAAACATACTTCCCGAAACAACTAAACAAAACATATTTTACCAAAAGGTACTAAACTATGCAAAGTACGCCTAACAACCTCCAGCAAGTTCAAGGAGCAATGCCCTTCGCAAAGTCCAAGGATAGTGCCCTAGGCACATTCCCACACAATGCAAATCAGGGGGTCTCTAATAGCACATGCCATTTTTCCTGATTTTATCGCTTTTAACCAAGCAACCCTCAAATGCAGTGAAACTATCAAATTTCATCTAAAATTGCTGTGGAAAAATCACCAAAATTCTCGGCAGAAATATGCGAAAATGCCCACAAGACAAATTTTATAGGTCAAAAAATCATGATTTTTTTGAAAACACAATTTTGAACCATTTTTTTGTGAACCAATTAAATGAAAAACAGTGGGTTTTGGGGGGAAAAATCAGCAGCAAGGACAACTCCCAAATAATTGTGATTTTTTCCCAAATTCTGCTTCTATGTTAGATGGTTTGTATGGGAAACTGCTATTAATAATTCTAGAACAATTCTGGTGTGAAAATAAAACAAGGCTTAAAGCCAAGAACATCGTAGGGATCAAGTTCAAGGGGTGTCTAATGAAGAACGTGATGATGCTCAAAGTTCATAAGGAAGCCAACGACAGGGGCCAAAGTGGTATTATGCCACAATGGAAAGTGTTTGGGAGGATAAATTTCCACAAGACATAAAAGGCTGGCCTACACAATGGAGGAAATAACTTGTGCAAGGTGATGAGCAAGTTAATTTTATTGTTACTTCTACAGTTTCACAGGTATTTGAACCTAATATGATAGAACCCAAGCGATAACCTGAATGAGAAGCTGCTATGAAGGTGGAATTTGAGACCTTGATGCAAAACAAGAATGGGGTGTTGTCTGAATTACCCCAGGGAAAGAAGCGCATTGCTTGCAAACAGGTTTATAAAGTCAAATGTAAATTAGATTGTTTGGGCAAGTACAAAGGTCAAGTTGTCGCTGGAAGAATTGCATAGCAGGGAGACGTAGACCATGAAGAAACTTTTGCTCCCGCTACAAAGATGGTAACTCTTCAGCTGGTCATCTCAATTGCTACTAAGTTGGATGGAGGGTATGTCAAATGGATGTTAAAAGTGCCTTCCTCAATGGAGATTTAACAAAGATCTATATGGTTCAGCCACAAGAATTCTAGGTTACTGCAAAGGAACATTTGGTTTACAAGTTGGTTAAATGTATGGACTCAAACAAGCTCCTCAAGCATGCTATTTTAAAATTGATCCCAAAGGAAGTTATTCTAATCTCAATCTCCAAATCAAAATCAATGGTCCTAATTGTCTATGTCATTCTTGCCATCACCATAAGTGGGGCCAATATTATTCAACAAGTGAAATCTCATATTTGTTCTGTTTTTGACAAAACAGATCTCAGCATCCTACATTATTGTTCAGAATTTTGGCAACTTGATCATGTTATTTTTGTATCACAAACTAAGTATGCCAAAACACTTCTGGAAATAATCACAAGGACTTCGTGTCATCCAACATCTACGACTCTCTGGAAATTGGGATAAAACTCTCTACTAACACTAATTCACTGCCGGTTAAAGGATCAATGTATTGCCAATTGACAATTAGTGAGTAGTTTGATTTATCTTACTATCACTCGACAGAGCTTATGTTTTGCAATGACTTATCTTTCGCATTTAATGTATAAACCACAAGACAAACATTGGCAAGCTGCAAAACAAGTTCTTCGTTATGTCAAAGGAACCTTGTTTTGGCATTTATATCAATGCTTTGAAATTTTCATGTTATCTACATATACTAATTCTCTTTAGACTACATCACTTGATATAAGCAAATCTACCACAAGATATGCTTTTACTCTTGGTTCAAGACTAATTTCTTGGCAGAGCAAGCTACAACATACAATTGTCTTATATTCCCCTAAAGCAAAATATATGGCAGCCACCAATATAGGTTGTGAGGCAAAGTGGTTGCGGAGCATATTGGTCAGCTTTCAAATTGACCAAACAATACCAACCTCGCTTTTTGTGCCAATCAAAGTGTACTCAAGATGGTGAAGGATCTAGTCTATCATGCCAAAACCAAGCATATTGAAGTTCATCAACATTACATCCACTAGTTGGTCAATAATGAAAGCATTTGTCTTTATTACTGTCCTACAGAGGAGCAGATTGCTGACATAATGACTAAACCCCTTGGGACAGATAAATTTATAAAATTTAGAGATGAACATGGGACTCTATCTTGTTTAGTTGTTAAGAGGTGGGTATCAAAAGTATTATTAGAATAGTTAGGAAAACTCATTGTTTGAGTTTGCTAGATAATAGGTAGATTGTTAAGCCTACTAAAAGCTTGTTACAACATTGTTACACGGTTATGTCTGTATTATGAGGCTGCCAGATTATATATGGCAACATCATACAGTGCCAAGGTATGACCTTTGTTTTCAAGTTAACAAAGATCGCAAAGTCATTCAATGAGGGGGTGAGAAGCACCGTTCTAGAATAGAGAAGACAAGAAGTTGCCCAACATTAAAGTATCTCCCAATCCCTTGAGTAGTTTTGCATGTGGTGGATCTTGGTTTGGAATAAGATTCAGAGTAGTGTAATAATACATTTGAGGAGAATGCAAGTGTTGGGAAGCCTGGCACGTGAAATCCGAATCAGGTAAGTACTTTGGGTTATTAATGTGATCAAGAGAACAAAAGAATGGTGCTAGACACAAGAAGCCTAGCTTTGCATTAACTGTAGAAGCAGAGGCAGATGGGAAACTGAAAGAACAAGATGATTGTATTTGTAATCAAAAACAAAAATACAAATCCATTCAGAAGCCTTTGTTGACTAAGATCCAGAAACAAAAATAAGCAAGGTTCCCTAGAGATGCATCCTCGGGATTTTTTGCCACATCCTCATCTCGAAAACATTTCAAGGACATGGGGATGTCCTCAAGCTGTCCCCATTAAAAAAAATGTGCCCCTCCCGTCTCCGAAACTTGGGGACATCCAATGGACATTTCGGGGGCGGTTGGCCGTCTCTGTGGAGAAGCAAACATTTTTTTTAAAAATGATCCAAAATTTTAAAAAATACTATTTTATTCCTTTTTATGTGGGCCCCCACACCCCACTTCATCCTAAATGGGGAAAATAACCTTCCTCTTCATTTTAACACCATTTTTACATGCCAAAAAACATTGCAAGCAAGTTGGAGGAGAAAGATGTTCTTTTTAGTAGGGTTTGAAGGTGCAACTTGAGGAGAAATCGAATTTAGGGCAGCATTAGCAGTGAGATAGCAAAACAAGTGGAAGAGGTAAGTCATTCTCTCATTTATTTACTTTTTTCTAAAAAAAAATTCAAAGTTTTAAGAAATGTCTGATTTTTTTTTTCAATTTTCAGTTTGCACTTGCATTATATTTTCACAAAACAACATGAGCAGCAGTGGCAGTGAAAGTATGTAATGTGCCAAACTTGATTTTTGTGTATTTCAACAAATGGTTGACAAAATGCCAACTATCAAATGATGTAATTTTCTAACTGTTTTTGTGTAGTATTCTTGTAAATGATTGACACGATGATAGCTGAGTAAAGTAAGAAAATCTGATTCTATTTTCTTTCAAGCATTTGAAGCACCACATTAATTTTATTTCTATTTGAAAGACTTGCACTCAGCTGACACACAAATAAATGCTTCTATAAAGATATACTAACCATATTAATGGCTGAAGTTGTCATGCAATAGCCAAAACTCCATGTGCTGCTGGATAGAATAGAGTAATCATCTAAAAATCTGAACACATAGAAAATTCCCTTATAACAAGTGATAGACCACTGTTGTAGCAGTACGGTCCCTTTCTCCTTCTCCAAATAGCTGCAACTCACTCCATAATAGTGAACTTCCTTCTCAAAAGTGGCGGCCAATAATATTGGGCCCTAAGGCCCTTGCAAAATGCAGTGGCTACCCTTTCTAAGCCTCATGCCTCCCTTGGAACATATACATCTTGCCAAAAACTCATACGGCTAACAATTTCAATCAACCCTATTTGGTACGGCCAGCTTGGCCATTAAAATGGTTCGGCTGGAATAATGGAACAGCTAGCTGATACAAACTTCATCTATCAATAAATTAATATTAAATATTTGCTCTACAAATCTCTTTCAGAAGTTACCAATATGTCGCTCTGTTGGATACAAATCTAGAAATGATATCTTATTGCTTCAACACAAATCAATCGATCAACACACCTGTGAATCCTGTATGAATCCACCAAAAATTGGCTAGGAGGATTTTCGTCCCTGAAACCAATATTCACCTTACGGTTTTCGTCCTAGGGCTGAAAGTTGAACAAAATGCTCAATCTCCAGAACTGGGGTCTTCTAAATGTAAAATTCCAAGAATATGAATTTCTCTTTTCACAATCTCCTTTTATACTCTCCTTTAGAAAGTTTGAGAAATTATATTTTATTTTCCCCATAATTTTAATTTACTTTTTGGACCCTGAAATAAGTCACTTTATAATAAAATGTCCAACTTAACTAAAATAATTAATTAAATATAAGTCATTTGTAAAAGGATAATTTAAGACAACTTAATTTAATTAATTAATTATTCCTTTACCAAAATCCCAATTAGCCTATGGGAATTAAAATAGGCTAAGGGTCTTTGCCAAACGCTCATGCCTGAGAAGGGGACATTACAATCCTCCCTTCCCGAAATTGCTTGTCCTCAAGCAATTGCAGATTTGGATGTTGAAGTACATGTTCTCCTTCCCATGTAGCATCTTTTGGAGGCAAATCCTTCCAACGAATCAAACTCTTTGATGCTTTTGCTTCTTAATCTTCTCTCCCATACATCCAAAATAGCCTCAAGTACCAAAATTAATTTACCTTCTTCATCCAAAGGTGGAAGCTCAAGAGAAGGTGAAATATGCTGCTCAAGTGCCTTTTCTCTAGTTGAATTCTTATTTCCTCTTTCATCTTGTATCCTTCTTCGATCTGAATTTTTAGCTCGATAATTATCTTCTCGGATTCTTCAAGGCTTTGTCCCAACACTACATTAAATTCATTGTTCTCTTTAAGTTGTAGCTTTAGTTTCAGGTTCTCCTTTCTAAGCCTCTTGATCTCACTGTATGCATAATGGAGTTCCTCCTCAAGATCCATTTCTTCATCAACTTCGTCATAATCTTCTTTTGAATCTTTCTCTTCTCTTCTTTTGTCTTCACTTTGGACTTGCACACATTCAGAAGTATAATGATCAATTTCAACACAACTAAAACTTTTATACTTACCTTTGTATATGTCGGATTCTTCTTTGAGATTTCTATCAAACATGGGCTTCTTTTGCATCCAATTCATTGTGGGAGCTATCGCTTGATTCATGTTTTTATTCTTCATCTCCTTTGATGCTTTGAATGTTTCCTCTCTTTTAGATGAATTCTCTTCTTCTAACTCCATATCTACCTTTTCATCATATTTTTCTTCTTCTAAATCCATTTTAACATTTTATTCCCCTTTTAACTTTTCTTTTCTTTCACTCACAAGGCCATCTTCTTTTTCAAAGATATCGTCTTTCTTTTCTATTGCCATGTGTATTCCAAGTGCCATGTCATCATTTTCATTTGGTTTTATTGGTGCTAGTTGATCAACATTCTACTTAGTATTTCCTTTTTCCTTATTTCCTTTTCTTTTTCCCATATGTGCTCTTAAGATCTTCCTTCTAGCAGTTAAACTATTTCCAAAGGAACCCGCTCTGATACCAATTGATGAGGACACAATGATACGAAGAAGGGGGGGTGAATCAGTATCTAACAAACTTTTACTTTTCAAAACTTAAACCAATCACAATAAATCACACATGTCAGATCTAGCAATTATGTACACTGAGAGAGAACACACGATTTTACGTGGAAACCCTTGCGGGAGAAAACCACAGCAATATATATATTTTGATTCTTCTATAGGCACCAACCCTCACAACTGAGCACCAACTCAGTAAGAGACACTAATCTCTAGGCACCAACCTATGAATTCTTCAACGGATAATATCATTCTCCTTTACTCACAATCTGATCAGTGCTTCTAATTCTGTATGATATAAGTCTTTCCTTTCCAAATCAGGTTCACACACATACACTTTCTTCTTTCACAAATATGATCACACACTTTCTTCCCTCACAAATCTGATCCAACTCATGCACAACTTCTTTACACAAAACTGATCATAACATGGCAATATCTTCACTTGAATTTCTGCTCATATCATCTTCATATTATCACACATACTGCCTTTCAAAACAAATCAGATTTGCACTTCATACTTCTACTCCTTCTCTTCCTTCAATTTGCTCTAAACTCAGAAATAAATCATTGCTTGCTTGACTTCTAACCACTCCTTCTCTTCCACTTTATACCTACTCAAAAGAAGCGTCCTCTATGAATGGATATGTCTCTTTGTCAAATCGCAGCCCTTCATAATTAAATCACAGCTCTTCATAGTCGCTGCCCTTCATAACAACTAAATCTTTGTTCTTATTATAATGCAAATCTCACCTTTTTGAATTTAATCGTTGTCCCTTCACAAAGCAGATCGCACTCTTTCATTTATTATTTAACTAACTTGTAATATCCCAAATGGGGATATTTTTGCCAAGTTTGGATTTACGGGCTTTCCAAATGAATTTTCTTCTCAAACCCTAGTTACTGAATTCTGATTTTTATAATTTTCAGATTGATAACACTTGCAACAATCAATATACATCACATCAAAGCATCAAAGGAATATAGCACATGTTTCGCCCCATTTGCATAAGTGAAATTCACCATGAAATACACATTGCAAGCATCAAATACTCATCCATAATGAACATAGAAGTCTGCTGCTGTAAATTCAAGTCTCCAAGTACAAAATATGGCTAGGGCAAACAGCCATATAGCAGATATAAATATCATTGTTTACATACCAAAACATGCATGAAAAGGTCCTTCAATAGAGGGTGAACAAGGCTGCAAGTCTGCTGTCAAAATCTACCCAAACCCTAACCCTAGGAGCCAATGAATCTCCAAAAATCTACCCTAGAATGCAAGTCGCTCCTCCTCCAAGTGGTGTGCTCCAACCCTAGGGTGAAGCTCTAGTCAATTCGCCACCAATGAATGCTCTCAAAGCTGATATAAATTCTGCCCAAGAAGTTGATTGAAGTGCAAGTGGATCCCCATCACGGAATCCTCAAATGAAGAAGCTAGGTTTTCGTCCAACTCCTCCTAGGATGCTTGAGGTTTTTGTCCCAAGATCCTCTCCAAGAGATAATTCTCCAAGTGTGTATGAAATGAATGATTGAATGATGTTTTTGCCAATGCCAAGTGACCTTGTATATATACACAACTTATCTCTCCTCAATATGGCCGACCTAGGGCAATTATTATGAGTTTTGAATTTCCCTCCAAGAGGGCCGACCATCCTCCAACAGCCTGAGCGCCAATAATAAATCAAATTAAAGATTTGATTATTATTTCATTTCCCCCTTCAAGCGCTAGCATAGGAATATTATATTTTATTGGGTGCCAAGATAATAATAATAACGGCCTCCATGATGATGTATACAATGTAATCATGAGTGAAGGCATAAGCAAGGCACACTTATATTTCTCTTGGCATGAATGAGAGCATCTCCTTATGTCAACATGGCATCCACACAACACAATGTGATCTCCCGACATGATGGTGACTCTCCCAAATAGCTCGCTCCAAGGAAGACAAACTATCTAATCCAAGATAAGTACATTGAAGACATCAGAAAAATATGGCAAGTCACCTCCAATTCTCATGACGTCCTCCAAAAATCCCAGAGTGTGGGAATTAGCCCAATCTCTCTCTAATGGCAACCATTCCAAAAATGAGGACATTACATAACTCCTTTTGACTTATATATACATGGCGCTCCATGTATAGGGAGGTCAGCCTCCTTTACACTTTAAATCTTTAATTTAAATGTTTATCTAAGCAAGGAGGGTCAGCTATCAAAGAAGTCATACACTTTGGAATAGTTTATTTAATACATTAAATGAGTCGGCCATACATCCTTAGCGCTCCAATTATGGGAAGTCGGCCATCAAGCAATTTAAATCTTTAATTTAAATTGAACTAAATCTCCAAGGAGAGTCAACCATCATATTAACTATGAATTCAAACTTGGCCTTTATCATTAATATATCTTTCTTTTGTCTCTGCTAATCTACCTCTGCTCTCTATCTTTATTAATGTGAATATCTGCCTTATATCTCTACTCTTTTACTTGAATCATTGTTGTCTTATATATCTCTACTCCTCATAACATTACGCTTGACATCAATGACTCCGTGCTTTTGACATCAATGACAACATATTCCAACAATCTCTTTGACATCAATGACGACCTTGTCCACCTTTGACATCAATGACAACATCTCCAACAATCTCTTTGACATCAATGACGACCTTGTCCACCTTTGACATCAATGACAACATTTCCAACAATCTCTTTGACATCAATGACGACATTGTCTACCTTTGACATCAATGACAACATTTCCAACAAGTCCATCATCAAGAAGAAAAATATATCAAGAAACTTGCCAAAAGAGCCTTTAGGATTTTGGGATGATGAGCACTTAGAGCAAGAAATTAAACATCTAACAAAAAAAAATTATGAGATATGGTTATAAAACCAAGCACTTTTCCAAGGCATTCAGGCAAGCTAGAGCCGAATAAAAGCAACACCAAGAGTAATTTCTTTGGTCAAGCTAGAGGATACTACCACAAGTGTTCTTATTACGTCTCTTCCTTATGTTGAGGGTATCTCCAACAAAAATTTCAAAAATACTTAAATTTCAAAACACCAAGGCTACAGTCCTTCCATATAACAAGCTAAAGGAAACCTAAGATTCTCAAAAGATCAATTGGAACCATGGTATAAGAGTGGGGTTTATCGTATTGAGTTTTCTTGCAGAGTTCCTTACATTGGTGACACAGGGAGGTCCATTACTACAAAGATCAAGGAGCATGAAGCATATGTTTGACATGAGAGGATTAAAATTCTACATTAGTTGAAAAATAATTCAATGAAACACTAGATTCATTTGGAAGATACCAAGTTCATTGCAATGAAGGATTACTATTACAAAGCCAGCTAACAGAGGCTATGAAGATCATTATACATACAAACTTTTTAAATGGAAATGATATTTTGGGTTTGAGCCAATCCTAGAGACAATTTTTTAGTAGACTCAAGAGAAGCCCCTCACTTTAGGGCGATCTACTACAAATTTAATGTTTATAATTAGCAGATGCAACTACTTAATATTTGTAACGTAATTGATAAGAATCATCTAAGTACAAAAATTTACTGTATATTTATTCCAAATGATGGACCATATGGTGTGGTCTGAAACACGGATTGAAAAATACACATTGTTCTACTTGAAAGTGTTTTCTAATTATTATGACTCTGAAAGGCTATCATCCTCTAAAGAAGAAAACAAATCAACAAATAATTTTTCAGACTTTATCGATGTGCATTACAGTGGTAGTGTAGTTATGAGATCGTCATGATCAATTTTAAAATTAGCAGCATTTCAATCCACCTTCAAAATGTCGGGAATTATAAAGTTAAAGAGGGCCTCTAAACAGCGGGAGTTTGGAATAAAGTATTTTAAACTTGAAGAAGGAATCGTTGGGAGTTCGAATGTCAGGAATTTCATGCTTGAGGAGCAACTCCTACAACGGGGAACTTCAAATGCTGTGAATTTTAAACTTGAAGAGGAACTTTGTTACTTTAAGCAACAGAAATTTGAATTGTAACCAATTTTGAACTTGATGAGAGGCTTGAACATCAGGAATTTAAAATGTCGAGAATTTTAAACTTGAAAAGATAACCAAACATTGAAAATTTGAATTGCCGGGAATTTTTTCCTTGAAGGAGACTTTTAACATTCAAAATTTAAATCATCGAGAATTTTGGACTTAGAAAGGGAATCCCTCATTGGGACTTTGAATTGTCAGGAATTTCCGACTTGAAAAAAGACTCCAACAATCAGGAATTTCGAGTATCGGAAAATTCTAAACTTGAAGAAAGGCTTAAAGCATCAGGAATTTGAAACGTTGAGAATTTACAGTTGACAAGGAACTGGGAATACCAGAAATCCTGAGCTTGAAAAGGGAAAGGACATACCAAAAAAAATTTAAAGACAGCAATCAGGGACAAAAAGACATTGAGAGTTTTAAGCTTGAACACGACGAACCCAGAGACACGCCATCATAATCAACAAACGGTGTTAAGATATAAACACACTTACCGTCAATTGAAAAAGGTCGTGAGGGCAAAGCCCGGCCAAAAAAAGACGGCAAACATCTCGATCGTAATACTTGTGTTTCACTTCTGTAACATCTCCGTTGCGATTGGCGCCCATTAAAGCATCCAGTTGCTTTCGAAGCGAATCCATTCTGTAGAATTCCCGAAATCACAATTTTTTCCAGGGTTTGCCTAAAGCCCTACAAACAACATAATTTTGCCTTCGGTTTTATTTATAACCTCCAAAGATAATTTATAAGGATTTTTAATAGGAAATGTGAGCTCCCCTGGGCTGCATTAATCGGTCTAGATTCAGATTTGGACCACCATGCAACAGACCTTTCAGGAGTGTTGTAGAGAATTGTTAGCAGAGTTGTTTTACCGAAATATGGGACTTTCCAAGGGTAGAATAGTCAAGTCAGATTTGCTTCTGGTTTTAAGTTTTTTGTTTTTCAAAGATATAATAAGCTCTCGGATCTTATCGAATGCCTCTTTTATAAATAGACTATGCCAAGAAAGTTGTAGGATGCCCACACTCCAAAATAAAGTGTTTTTTTAATTCCACTACCTCAGAAGTTTAGAACTCACACGCTCTCTCTTCCCATGTTTCTTTAGGGCTTTTCCACCTTACCATTTCACATCGAAGTTGATGAGAGTTAGTTCTATTCTGACCAATCAAAATCTTAGCTCTCCCAGGGATATCCGCTCTAATGTACGCTTTTTGTTGATGATCACAAGTGGGGTTAAACATCTCAAGGTAGTATTTCTTCTTTCTCCCTAGAGTTCCATTCCACATAGACTTGCGGAATTTATCTATGACAAAAGCTTTTATTTATTTACCATTTGTATGGCAAGCATTCAAAAAGATATTCCACTTGTTCATCTCCTTGCTATTTTGTTTCATCCAAGATTTCTTTCTTTTGCCTATAGCCTTGCTGAAAACTACCTTATGCCACCTACTTGTTTCCATCTGCTCAATTCTTACCTTAAGAGATGCACCATAGCAGTGGCTTCCATCAGAACAACCCATGTTTCAGCTAATAAAATCTCATACGGAGTTGAAACTTTTAGCCTGAACTTGCTAGTGATCATGTGCTTTTGGATTCTCTCTATGTAATGTCCCCATTTCCGAAGTGATCACCTAGCAGAGGAGGATTAGCCTATTCACCATTCTCGTAGGCTAATTCGTTTGGTCAGGGAATGAATTGTTGAGCCCTTGTAGCTAAAGTGACTTGGAGAAAGGAAAGTCAGTTAAGTGAAACTTGGAGAAAGGAAAGTCACTTTATAAAAATGAAAAATAAAATATAATAAAATGACAAAATAAAATATTATTTTAATGACAAGTGGGCCGACCCATTTGAAGAAGGAAAAGTGAATTAAAAATAATATTTTATTTCCACATGGTGGCGCACCTCTTGTGGACTTCAAAATTATATAAAATTTGGCAAAAGAGGTTGATCCTCTTGGAGGCTTTAAAAAGAGGTGTTTGAAAGTTCATTTCATCATATTGTATTGTCATTTTGTATATTGGATCCTATGTTCCTTTGAGTTGCAACAACAGGTTCAGCCATTTCTAAGGATGAAAACCCTTAGAAATTAGTGGATTGGATGACAACCCAATGCCACTTGAGAGGTGAATCCATTCAGGGTTTGCTATAGAGCTTATTTGTAGGTTTTTAGCATAGATTGGAGCTTCAAAGACATATTATTTATGCAGGTTTATACCAGCCATTGTGTCACGCCCGCATCTCCCGCGCGGACGCGACGCGCAAAACATCCGTGTCACGACCACATTCGCCATGTGGTCATGACTGTTGGTAGGTGGTGACTGATCAGGAAAGTACTGTACACTAGCCATGTATCCTTGCTGGGGTTTGGGGCCGGGTCGGGCCTCAAGCGGGGGTTCAGGGGCGGCAGCCCCCGAGAAAATTTTTTTAGGGCCAACATAAAAAATCCTATTTTTATGACCGACATAAGAAAATCCTAATTTTTGTAACTGACAAAAAGGCTTGATAAAAGCGGCTAAGGGTTAGGGTTTTGATATATTGTATTGTAGCATTTGCAGCGGTATTGAGTTGCAGGGATTGCTGATTGTAATCAGTTTGATTTACTAGATAATAATATTGGACTCTCTGTTTGGTGGATGTAGCCCGAGTTTGGGTGAACCACGTTAAAACTTGTCTCTCGTTGTTATTATTTTTGTATATTTCCATTCCTCTGTTTAATCTTTATTTGCATTTAATTGATATCTTCTGCCGACTAACCCTAACAAGTGGTATCAGAGCGGGTTGTGTTCGATTATCGTCTGCAAGAAGGTCTCACAGTTGAGTGGGAGCAATGGCGGACGAGGGTAAATTGAAGGTCGATAAATTCAATGGGCAGAACTATCAGTTATGGAAGATGCAGATGGAGGATTACCTCTATCAAAATGATTTATGGATGCCGTTGGAAGGAGTAGCCAAGAAACCGGCAACAATGTCTGATGAGGATTGGAATCTGCTTGATAGAAAGGCACTAGGAACCATTCGGTTGTGCCTGGCACCATCGGTGGCATTCAATATAACGGAAGCGAAGACAACAGATAGTCTAATGAAAGCTTTGGCAAAATTATATGAAAAACCCTCAGCCTCAAATAAGGTATTTATCATGAAGAATTTGTTTAATTTAAAAATGGTTGAAGGTGGATCTGTGACAGGTCATTTAAATGAATTTAATACGATTGTCAGTCAATTGACTTCTTTAAATATAAAATTCGATGAAGAAGTTAGAGCTCTCTTGATATTATGTTCATTGCCTGAAAGCTGGGATAGTTTGGTAATGGCGGTTAGTAACTCTGTTTCTGGTTCAAATACCCTAAAATTTGATGATGTTATTGGTCTTATTCTGAGTGAGGAAATTCGTAAGAAAAGCTCAGATGGATCCACATCAGGCAGTGTTTTGAATGCAGAAAGCAGAGGTAGATCAAAGGAGAGAGGAAAAGGTTCTGGAGGTCATGGGAAGTCACGAGGAAAATCAAGGGACAAAAGATCCCAAACCAGAGGATAGAAGGATTGCTGGTACTGTGGGAAACTAGGTCATCTGAAGAAAGATTGCTGGTCTCAGAAAAATAAAGGAGACAAACAAGAAGATAATAAGGAAGCAAATGTGGTAAGTAATAAATCTGAAGATGATGCTTTGATTCTTTCCCTAAATAATGCTGATGATTCATGGGTTTAGATTTAGAGGCCTCATTTCATGCTACGCCCCATAGAAGTTATTTTTTTGATTATGTCCAAGGGGATTTTGGGTTGGTTTATTTGGGAGATAACGAACCTGTCAGATTGTTGGAAAGGGAAGAATCAAGATTAAGTTGCAGAATGGGAATCATTGGCTACTACAAGAGGTAAGGCATGTTCCAAGGCTCAATAGGAATTTAATTTCAGCAGGGCGGCTAACTGAACAAGGTTGCACTGTTACATTTACTGATAAAAATTGGAAGGTTTCAAAAGGTGTCTTAGTAGTAGCAAAAGGTATGAAAGTAGGCACCTTATATCTTTGTACAGGTCATACTGTTCCTTCTACTTTAGATGTTACAGAGGAAAAACAAACAGGTTTAGGAACAGTTGCTGCAGGTTCGCAGGAAGAGACTGGAAAAGTTGCTGCAAGTTCTGAGACAATATCGTGGCATAACAGACTTGGGCATATGAGTGAGAAAGGTATGAAGGTACTTCATTCTAAGAAAGATTTACTAGGTCTGAAATGTATTAATATGGATTTCTGTGAAAGTTGTGTGTATGGAAAACAAAAGAGAGTCAGTTTTCTCAGAGATGGGAAGCAAAAGAAAAATAAAAAATTGGAGCTTGTGCATACAGATGTATGGGGACCAGCTCAGGTATCTTCTCTCGGTGGCTCTCGGTACTATGTTATATTTATAGATGATGCAACTAGGAAGGTCTGGATTTACTTCCTTAGACATAAATCTGATGTATTTGAAACATTTAAGAAATGGAGAAGCTTGGTTGAGAATGAGATAGGTAAAAGATTAAAATGTTTCAAATCTGATAACGATGTTGAGTATTGCAGCAAAAAATTTAAGGATTATTGTTCCTTTAATGGAATTCGTAGGCAGAAAACGGTTCCAGGGACTCCACGGGAAAATGGAGTGGCTGAACGCATGAATAGGACAATAATGGAGCGTGCAAAGACCATGAGACTGCATGCTAGGCTGCCTTTAAACATGTGGGCAAAGGTTGTCAACATTGTTGTATATTTAATTAATAGAGGTCCTTCAGTTCCTTTGGGCTGTGGTATTCCAGAGGAAGCATGGACAGGTAAGAAGGTGAGTTATTCTTTTCTCAAAACCTTCAGATGTGAAGCATTTGCACATGTAGATTCTGAAAATAGAACCAAGCTGGATGCAAAATCAAAAAAATGTACCTTTGTTGGATATGGTATTGATGAATTTGGTTATAGGCTTTGGGATTTTAAAAATCAGAAAATTGTGGGAAGCAGGGATGTCATATTCAATGAGAAGGTGTTGTACAAAGATCAGTTGCAGCAGCATGAGAAGAAAGAAAAAGATTATGTGGTGCTGGATGATACTCCAAATAGTGATGTTCCAGTGGTTCCTCATGCTCCGCAATAGCAACTAGAAATACCACAAACTCCAGTGAATGTTAGACGGTCAACAAGGCTAAGTAGACCTCCTGAAAGGTTTTCTCCCTCTTTGTATTCTATTTTGTTAACAGATGCTAGTGAACCGGAAGAGTATGATGAAGCTATGCAGGTGAATACACAAGTTCGGTGGGAGCTTGCCATGAAAGCAAAAATGGACTTCTTGCTGAAAAATCAGACTTGGGAATTATGTAAGTTACCTGCAGGTAAAAAGGCTTTACCAAACAAATGGGTTTACAGGTTGAAAGAGGAAGATGGAGGTAAGAAAATATTTAAGGCCAGGTTAGTTGTAAAAGGATTTGCACAGAAACAGGGCATTGATTTTGATGAGATATTTTCTCCGGTTGTCAAGATGACTTCTATTCGTACTGTTTTGAGTATTGTGGCTGCTGAAGATTTGCATTTGGAATAGCTAGATGTGAAAATTGCCTTTCTCCATGGTGATTTGGAGGAGGAGATATACATGGCACAACCATAGGGATTTGAGGTCAAAGGTCAGGAGAAACAAGTGTGCAGATTGAAGAAGAGTTTGTATGGCCTGAAACAAGCACCTTGGTAATGGTATTTAAAATTTGATAGTTTTATCGCTGAGCAAGGCTACAGCAGGTGTAATTCTGACCATTGTGTTTATTTTAAGAGGTTGGACAATGATAGTTACATTATTTTATGTTTATATGTTGATGACATGCTTGTAGCTGGGTCTAACATGGGTCACATCAAAGAGTTAAAACATCAGTTATCACAGTCATTTGATATGAAGGATTTGGGGGTAGCAAAACAAATCCTTGGTATGAAAATTTGCAGAGATAGGAAGAACAGAAAATTGACTCTATCTCAGGCTGCTTATGTTGAAAAGGTGTTGCAGAGATTCCATATGGAGAATGCAAAAGCTGTCAGCACACCTTTGCCTAGTCATTTAAAATTGACTAAGGAGACGTGTCCAAAGACACAAGAGGAGGAAGAAAAAATGTCCAAGGTACCATATGCTTCAGCTATATGAAGTTTAATGTATGCCATGGTATGCACGAGACCGGATATTGCACATGCTGTCGGAGTCGTTAGCAGGTATATGAGTCATCCTGGATTTGAGCATTGGAATGCGGTAAAATGGATTCTCAGATATTTGAGAGGTACATCTAATAAACACTTATGTTTTGGGGGCTCTAATACTGATTTAGCAAGTTATGTAGACTCAGATTTGGTAGGGGATATTGATATCAGGCGGAGTACTACAGGTTATGTCTCTATTGTAGGTGGAACATCGGTGAGTTGGATTTCCAGGTTGCAAAAGGTGGTTGCTTTATCCACCACAGAGGCAGGATATGTAGCTGCAACAGAGGCAAACAAGGAGATGATATGGCTGCAATCTTTCATGGAAGAATTGGGTAAACAACAGGCTCACAGTTCTTTGTATATAGACAGTCAGAGTGCCATACATCTTGCAAAGAATTCTGCCTTGCATTCAAAGACCAAACACATACAGTTGAGGTATCACTTTATTCGGTCGGTGTTGGATAATGGACAGTTAAGGCTGGAAAAGATACATACATATGAAAATCCAGCGGATATGTTTACAAAGGCAGTGACAAGGGAGAAGCTGAGCTCCTCTTTAACTTCGATTGGTCTTCTAGACTGAAAACAATAAAAACAGAACAATAGAGTCTAGGGTGCTTATTTCCAATGGGAGCTGCATGCGCAGCGGTGTCGTCCAGGCTCAGTCTCCAAGTGGGAGATTGTTTGGTGTGGAGCCTGATCAGTCTCCAAGTGGGAGATTGTTGGTAGGTGGTGACTCATCAGGAAAGTACTGTACACTAGAAAACCCTAATTTTTTGTAACCAACAAAAAGGCTTGATAAAAGCGGCTAAGGGTTAGGGTTTTGATATATTGTATTGTAGCATTTGCAGCGGTATTGAGTTGCAGGGATTGCTGATTGTAATCGGTTTGATTTACTAGATAATAATATTGGACTCTCTGTTTGGTGGATGTAGCCCGAGTTTGGGTGAACCACGTTAAAATTTGTCTCTCATTGTTATTATTTCTGTGTATTTCCATTCCTCTGTTTAATCTTTATTTGCATTTAATTGATATCTTCTGCCGGCTAACCTTAACAACGACACAGGTCGCGAAATTTTTTAAAAATAATTCATCAACAAGAAAGTAAACTTCATAAGTAAAATTTAAATAAAACCTAAGAACAAATTTTAAATAAATCACCAATAGGAAAGACTAATAAATTAAACGGTTAAATAAATATTAAATTACTTTAGAAACGATAACAACGACATAAAGTAAAATGATGAAATTAAATTAAAATGACAAGACGTCGGTTATCTCCAACCGAAAACCGAGTTCGTTATTAAATATAATATTAGAATTACGCTTAATAACTCACTCGAAAATTAAATGGATGAGGGAGGAGGGTTCAAATAACCCTCCCCGTAAAATAATAATAATAAAATCAATTTTAAATATTAACATAAATTTTAATAATGAGATAACTCGATAATTAAATCAAATGCAAAATAATATCACATTCAAATATAGAAATTAAAATTAATAAAAACAATTCTTCCAAGAGTTAAATTACACAAAAGGAGAAATGAGAGATTTTAAATAAGGGATCAAATAAATTCCCACAAAATTAAAATCTAAAGTTTAATTCTCTCATCCTCCCAAAACCCTCTCAAATAAATTTGAAAAAAAGAATATTGTTTTCTAATTAGAAAACCCTAATGAGTTAAAAATTCTCTCTAAAAGCATTTGCCCTAATTTCCTCTTATCTAATCTTACCCTCATTGTGCCCTAATTTTCTTTTATTCTTCTCTTGTTTTGTTTTCTTATGTTTTGTGAGCAGGTTAGGGTTTTTGGATGAAGAGGGCAGCCATGGATGCAGCTACCATCTACCTCACATGGAGGTATATACAGTGGTTTGAAAGGTGTGTGTGTATATATATATAATAATATTTTTTTGAGAGAGAATCTTATATATTTATATATAAACACTATTACAAAAATTACTGTGAAACAATGGTAGGAATGCAGTGTGGAGGAATGGCAATGGGGAAGAGGGAACCACCGGATTTACCACCGACGGAGGAGTCGAAAAGGAGAGGGGCGGTGGAAGTGGCAGACGGACCGGTGGAGGTGGTGTGGACGAGGTGGGGTGCAGCGGCGCGAGGCAGGGGGAGTGGAGGCCGTGGGGAGGGCGGCGCTTGGCGGTGGAGGAGGCTGAGGGAGGTGGTGCGGTGGTCAAGGGAGCCGCAGGGGGGCTGAATTGTCGGCACTGGGTGGTGGCGGAGGTACTGTGCGCGGGCTGCGAGGTAAGGGGGTCACGGGGGGGTTAAAGGTAATGAGGTTTGGGGGGTGTGGGGGAGGCGGGGCCTCCACCCACACCCCTTTGTCTGTAATAATGTTGGACTGTGGGCGCTGCCCACAGTCCGTCCCTTCCATTTTTTTTTGTTCTTTTTTTATTATTTTTTAAATTTTTTATTAGTATATGCTATATATATATATATATATATATATATTATTTTTATTTTTTATTTTTTATTAGTATATGCTATATATATATGCATATGTATTTATATATAAATATGTATTTATATATAAATATCTATTTATATATAAGTATATATACACATGTATGTATTTATACATTTTTTATACATGTCTTTTTCCAGAAATATATATCTCCCCTTCTTCTTTTTTATATATTGTATAACATATATATATATATATATTCATGTATATTTATATGTATATATGTATTTTTTCAGAATGTAGTTTTTTTTTTTTTTCATAATATATATATTATATTTGTAAATAAATGTATATATTGTTCAATAACCAGCAGCACCCCTTTTTTTATAACTTTTTTTTTAAAGAGGCATAAATATAAACACAAGTATATTATATACAATATTTTTTTTTTAAGAACTTATACCATCAGAAAGTACATTTCTTTTCTGAAATAAGTAACTGGACAACTTGGAAATGAACTCTTTATTTTCCTTAGGACATACAATGGCAGAATACAAGTATTTGTTTGGAGCAATTTAATTTATGCAGAAATACATCTCTTTAAAAAAAAAAAAAAAACATTAAAGTAGGAAATACATTCTATTCTAGTTTTGTTTTCTTCCATCAGCATCTAATGAAATGGGAACTTCAACACAATAGAAGACAACTTCAAATTTTTCTCTCCCTTTCATCTATGATAATTTTCTGGACAGCAATATAACAATTTTTGCATATTTTCCTTTCTGAAAGACTATTGACTGAAATATAATTAACTTCTTCCATACTTTTTCCAAACTTTACACACAAAATTGGAAGATAATCAACATTTAAATAGTTTGTAGACCTTGCTTGTAATACACAATTTTTTTGACAGCCGAACTTCATAAATCAGGAAATGAACAGCATTAAACAAACGGAAAATGCATTTCTTTTCTCTCATTCACAACAAGATTTAAAGTAGCAACATGTTCTCATATGCACACTTCTCCTTCTTTTTTTTTTGTTTGGAAACAGATAGTGATAGCATATATAATTACATCTTCTTATATATTTCTCAACTCTTAACTCACAGGAATAGGAGAATAAACAACATTAACTAAATACAAGAAGTTCATGTTTCAGTACTATCACAGCCAACTCTATGGCAAGTTTCATAAAAACATTTACAAGAATTTACCAAGCAACAGGGCCACTAAGGCCATAGCTAAATCAGCCACAAAAATACTACAAAGGCCACACAACAAGGCTCCAAAACAACTTCACTTCTCTTCTCACAACCTGCAAGTAGTCACAACAACAAGAGCAACAAAACCAGCCACTTCAAAGGCTCTCCTCCCTACCATAGACCCGCAAGTGGGTCACCCCCGAGCTAGGGAGGTAGGGATTTCACACAGGGTTTCATTCCACAACAAAAGCACTCACAATAACACAAAAATAGAACAGCCCCATAGGTTTAACACATAACTTAACTCATACAAATGAGCTTGGTGAGGGTAGGGAATAGACCCCTCAACTTAAAAGGGCTCCCAAATAATAAAAATCTCAACACATGGCCTCAAGCTAAAATCATCAAAATACCACCATCCTCCAAAACACAAATACTCCATGGCACTCTTGCCATCCAATAAATCACAACCCATGGCCTCAAGCCAAAAATCTCCATAACACCAACCTCCACAAATATCACATAAAATCTCCATGGCACTCTTGCCATTCAACATTCTCCTCCACAAATAAAAGCCCTCAAGGCACAAATACAACTGTGGGAGAGCCCCCAAGGATGTTCCTTTCCCCTACCCATACAAGTTGAGCATTACCTCCATTGGAGGTGCTCTCACCATAACACCCATCCCAACATCACAATGCCAAAACAACAAAACAACCACAAACTAAAACACAACACATTATACAAGCAAATTTGAGATAACAAGTTAAGAAGCCTACCTTACGAGCCCTTATAATGGAAGTAGTTTGGTGAAGAGCTCCAAGCCTTCCCAAGCCTTCCAACTTCAAGAGTTTCTCCCAACTCCTCCAAACTAGAAAAGAACTAAAATTTTGCAAGAACTCTCCATTTGCAAGGAAAAAGACTAGAAAAGAAGAACCAAAAGAAGAGGAACCCCCACTCCTCAACAAGAGGAGCTATTATAGGCCATCAACTTGGCCTTGAGGGAATGAGAAGGTGACATTTGTCACCATCTCCTCCCTTCTCCAAAGCCACTTGTAAGAGTGAGAAGGTAAGAGGATGACAATTGTCCTCCTCTCACTCCACCTCCATCTCCACCTCATCCACTTGTGCTTCCACACAAGTGGGAGGGGGACAAATGGTGATTTGGATTCCCACTCACACCTCAAGAAGACAAGGGTCTTGAGTGGTGCTCCCACTCACTTGGGAGTTTGGGAGGACACTTGGAGACCTCCCAAGTCTTCCTTGGGAATGATTCCCCAAACTTTGGGATGGGAGATGAGTTCTTCCCAAGGTAAGGCCCATCCCCCATCTTCCCTCTTTTCTAAATTCGTCACTTTTACTCAACCATGGTTTAGGGTGACCTAAGGTGAGTCAAAACTAGGGTTAGATAGTCCAAGTTGACCCTAGACTCATGGTTGACCACTTAGGGTAACTTTTGGGACCCTAGGGTTCATGAAGGGGTTAAAAATCCACATTTAAATGGCCTAAAAAAATGATATAAATACCAAGTGGTATAAATCAAATAAAATTTTACAACACTTATTATTAATCAATTTTAAATAAAAAGGGTACTAATGCCAAAAAAAATAAAATTAAATCAAGCACAATAAATCCACACTCAAATTCAAACGTGATTCTTATCCCTTTTGGGAATGGATCGGCTTACAGGGGATAACATAGTGTGAATTCTACCTCTAATTTCCCGTGGCTAGGGAATGTAAAACCTGCACATCTCGATCAAGTGTCAGTTCTGTCATGAAAAGTGATAGCCAAAGCAATGGAAATTACATTCACACAAACGAATGCAACAACAAACCTCAATACATAAATCCAAATTACACTACATTATCCAATCTCATGTCAATTAATCCATATCACATAAACAACTAGAATCTCATCACAAAACATAATTAAATATAGACTCATAACTCAATTTCCACAAATAGCATCACTATGATCAAAACGAATCGCATATGTCAAATTAAAGTCCTAACATAATCAGTGGATCAAATCAAGTCTACAAAATGAAGCATAGTCACTAAGGTCTAATAGTGTCTTCTACTGAATAGCATAATGATCAAAATATGGAAGGTAAAATAATCGGCCTCACACATTGACGGCTAGGGTTTGAGGACCAAATTGGTGAGATTTGTTCCAAATATCAATTTGGCTTGAGGTTATTTAGAGACAAGATAGTCACTAGGGTTTGATTTGTCATTATCATGCATGCAAGGAGGCTATGGCTGGTCCAAGGAGTGATTTATGTGCATCGTATTATGCGGGTCATGGGTATTTGAGTTGGTTTATCATTTATTTAGCATCCTTTATAGCCTAGGGTTTAGGTGCTTCACATTGGAGGATCTAGCTCTACCATATTGGAAGGATCATGGATATCTTCATCATCAATTTGCACATCAGATTTTAGTCTTGGGTAAGCTATTGTTATATCAGACTTCTAGTACTCATATTCGGTCATCCTTCATTGCTATTCAAAGCATATCTTTGTACATCTCAAGGAGGCACAACACCGGTTATGTGGAATAAGTTTAACTATTCAAATATTTAATTTGAATAGGGTTTGTAATCGATGTCATAAGTGTATCAGACTTGTCATAAATTGTAATCAGACTTATTATGATGAAAATAAAGATATGATTGGTGTGGTATTTTCGATGTTTATGAATGTAAAGTTGTGTGTTATGTTTCTACTACATTGGCATATGTATTTCCTATGAAAACCATCATAAACGAGCATAAAAAACAAGCATTAAACTCATAAATCAAAACTCAGTCACATTACATGACAAGTGTTTGACAAAATGTCACACCAATAAAAATTAGAAATTCAGGATAGAACTAGATAGGGTTCTTACAGTGGTATCAGAGCTTAGTATCCTACCAACCTAGAGGGTGAAAATCAGTTGGTTTAATGCAAACAAGTGACAGGACAAATAGGTACATTGCTAGGGAGCAAAGAAGACAATTTCAGTGGGCACAACCCTACCCTAAAGAGGACACTATATCAGTTGCAATAGTTGCAAGGCAACCACAAATAGGTTCTAGATTAGCTAGCATAATGGGAGATAGAAGAGATGGTAGTCCACCAAGAGATGAAAGAAATGTTGGTGACTTATTGAGGGATATGGCAAGAGGACAGCAACAGATGACTAATGCCTTAATGCAGTTCCAACAACAAATGATAGCATCTCAACAAAAAATGATGACAACTATTGGGCAATGACTCAAAATGTGGGAAACTTGAGAGTTGACCCAGCTCATACAAGTGAAGGAAGTGTTGCAGGTACAACCAACATTGGCAGAACTCATGTTAGCACAAGTGATAGACCATTACAACCTACATTCCTTCCAAGAGAAGAAGAAGAGGAAGAAGTTGTAGAGGATGAAGAAGAGGCACCTTTGGCGAATGAGTTCATTGTCATGCATGATGAGTACAATTCTCTTCCAACGCGTATTAGAGATGATCTATCTTTCAACCAATTCATGAGCCAACGAAAGAATAGAAGAAGAATAAGGGTTGAGCAAAGGCCTACGAGGCAAGAGCGGCAAAATAAAGAGTTTAAGCAAGCTTTGGGCAAAGTGACTTCCCAACTTTGATGGTAGTAGTAAGAGGAGTGCAAGAGCATAGATTCACAAGCTAGATACCTTCTTGACACTCAAGCCTATGCAAGAAGAAAAAGCTACTCAATTTGCAACCATGCATTTGGAAGGAGTAGCATATGATTGGTGGCATCATGGCTTGGTAACTCAAAACCATGCAATGATTCATTTCTATGAAGAATTTACAAACAAACTCATTGCTAGGTTTGATAGGAAATATGTGGGAGTCTACTATAGGGAGTTGGCTCAAATAAAACAAATTGGGCATGTGGATTCTTACATTAATGAGCTCCAAAAGGTTGTTGTTATGGTTCCTGATATGAGTGAAAAAAGAGTGGCAATGTTGTTTGTGGAGGGTTTGAGTGATATATTGAAGGGTTTGGTAAAGGCTTTCAATCCTAGTACTCTACAGGATGTAATTCAGCTAGCTCTTGATCTTGAGACATCTCCTTCTACATATCAGCGATAAAAGAAAAGCTTTAAAGGCACTAAACCAAATCAGAAAAATTATAACCAGCCTAGGCACACACCTTCTAAGATGGACCAAGAGATTAAAAATGAACTAAGGAGGAAGAAACTTTGTTTTTCTTGCAAAGAACCATGGGAACCAGAACATAGGTGCCTTGGGAAAGGCAAGGCTCATTATATAGAGGTCACTTCTATTGTGGAGAATGAGATAGTACATGATACGAATTTGGATAGTGATAGTGATCATGAGGAGCAGCCACCACAGCTAGAGCTTGAGCCTAATTCTACATATGGTCCAACACATGTGACCATTGCTTCAATTTCAAGAGTGCCTAAATATCATCCCTTTCGATTGAAGGGAGTCCTTAGTGGACAACAAGTCACTTGTTTGGTTGATAGTGGAGCTACTCACAACTTCATTAATGAGGGTCTAGTTGTGAAGAGGGGATTACAGGCAAAGGAGTTCTCAAGATTTAATGTGACAGTTGTAGATGGTTTCACTATGAGTTGACTAGGAAGGTCTCACAGCTCAGCATTCAGATGGGTGATTATACATTGACTGACGACTTCTATGTGGTAGGACTTGGAGAGATTGATATTCTTTTGGGGATCCAGTGGTTTCAGTCACTTGATAGATATATCTAGGATTTCCAAAAGATGGAGTTAGAGTTCATCTCGGATGGGAAGAAGATTGTGTTGAGAGCATTATCAAATGGAGGACCCAGGGTTGTATTGGCAAGGAGGATGGAGACCTTGTTTAGGCATGGTGATCTTGCATGGGCAACCTAGTGTTTTGTATCTTCCAAATCTTCTTCCAGTAGTCAGAAGTATCATGTAGACATTCAGTCAGTGCTTGATAAGCACAACATGGTGTTTGGAGACATTCCTCCTGGTAGACCCCCTGATCGTGGATTTGAGCATGTCATTGAGTTAGAGGAGGGCTCCAAGCCTGTCATCACTACACCTTATTGTCATCCAAGGCATTTCAAGGAGGAGATTGAGAAGACAATAAGAGAGATGTTAGACATGGGACATATTCAACCTAGTTCTAGTCCCTTTGCTTCTTTAGTTGTTTTTGTGAAGAAGAAGGATGGCACCATGAGGACGTGCATTGACTATCGAGCCTTGAACAAGAAGACAATCAAGAACAGGTATCCCACACCCAGGATTGATGAATTACTTGATGAGTTACATGGGGCAGTTTACTTCTCCAAGATTGATCTTTGTTCAGGGTATCATTAGATTCATCTCCGTGATGAGGATATTCATAAGACAGCATTCTGATGTCATTACGGGCACTATGAGTTCTTGGTTATGCCATTTGGTCTTACTAATGCTCTACTATATTTCAATCATGCATGAATCACATCTTTAATAAGAAGTGTAAATTTGTATTGTTATTCTTTGATGACATTTTGATATATATTAAGACATGAGAGGATCACCTTACACATCTTGATGAGGTGTTGGGTATTATGGAGGCTCAATCCCTGTATGCTAAGACTTCCAAATGTGAGTTTGGAATGACAGAGATTCTTTATTTGGGACATGTGATTAGAGCTGATGGAGTTAGGGTACATCAGGAGAAGATACAAGCTATTTTGGATTGGCCGCCACTGAGGAACATTTTAGATTTGATAGGTTTCTCTGGGCTATGCAGTTACTACATGAGGTTTGCGAAGGGGTTTTCATAGTTGATAACACCTATTACAGATCTCACTAAGAAGGGGACATTCAAATGGTCGGATGAGGCTCATGCTACATTTGATAGACTTAAGGAGGTGATGAGTACTTGTCCTATTTTGACATTACCATATTTCACATAGCCATTTGTGTTAGAGTGTGATGCATTAGGCGAGGACATTGGAGCTGTGTTGATGTAGAATAGACATCCCATAGCATATGAGAGCAAAAAATTGAGGGATGTAGAGAGAATATATTCCACCTATGATAAGGAGATGCTTGCCATCATGCACGCGTTGGCAAAGTTTAGACTGTACTTCGTGGGTGGGAAATTTATGGTGAGAATGGATCACTGTAAAGTACTGAGTTTTCACAAACACACAAAGTTGAAGTAAAACATAGAATTACTGCAAGTAATTAAAAGTAAGGTAAAATCAACTTCTATTCATCATTCAGAAGAAAAGATTTAAAATATTACAGTTCAGCCAGATTGTATGTGATTTGAAAAGATTGTGCAAATATATGTTAGATTTGAGTTTAAACAGTGAGGCAGTCACTTGAGCAAGGGACACTCAAGATAATTGACCTTCACTTTATTTCTTGTATGTTTTAATTGTTGTAGCAGTTAATTTATGAATATAAGATCAATTAGATTCTTAGAGTTGCTTAGTTCAATTAATTTGTTATACTCTGAAGGATAGGAACTGTTGTCATTAGCAAATAAGAATTTCATTCCTTAATCTATTGTTACAGTTTTACATTACAAAGTATCCATAGCAGTTGTAGCAGCATTACTTTCCCTTGTTAATAAGTAGCTTGATTTAGTAGATAAGTTAGATAGTCTAATCCCTAAAAGCACATACAATGCAAGTACCATCATAAGCCTACAAGCCTTGGTTGATAATTTGATGAGGTCTTTTCAAGAAGTTATAGTGGACTGTTCAGTAGGAGATTCCTTTGAATTGAGTGATTACCATCAAGTTTACCCAACATTGTAAAGACACTACATTTTTGGCTCCGTTACCAGGGATGGTGCTACTTTCAAAGATTAGTCCCTGTTGGTTTTCAGCTTTCTTAGTTACATTCTTCTTTCCAAAGGATAGGGTACTTAGGTTCTACTTCACCAACTACCAGAAAGGTTACTAACATTGTGCAAGATCCATACAAAGTTATATACATTGTATGTGGAGTCAGAGAGACACTTTGGGAAGGTTCCTTCCATCAACCCAACAAGCTACAATAGATATTGATGACATTAGTGATCATGGTGAGGGTATTATTGAAGAAGAATCTTCCCTCTCATCAACATCTATTGATAATACAGAAAGAACTTTCCTCACCATGGTTGATGCAGTGGATGATCCACCAGGACAGGTGACGTTTGAATTTCCTATCACCAACCAGGAAAGGCCTACTACTCTAAAGAATATACCTCCTTCAGCATTGCCTGTCTTCTATGGCTTGGTGACTGAAGATCCAGACACATTCCTGATTGAGTTTGATGTCCTGTGTAGGAGTTATGACTACACCACTGATCCTCATAGGCTCAAGCTATTCCCTACCACATTGAAGGATGCTGCTTTAAGATGGTTCATGGGACTAGTAAGGGATGCTATCCCAGATTGGGGTACAATGAAGACAAAGTTCTTGGAGAAATACGAAGACTATTGCAGAGGGGTTAACAAAAGAAGAGATGACATCTTCAGAATGACCCAGAAAGAAGATGAGCCATTGGAATGCTATGTGGAGAGATTCTAGTTCTGTCTCAAGAAAAATCCACAGAATAGACTCTCAGATGAATCTTTGAAACTTGTATTCTTGAGAGGAGTCAATGATGACTACATGGATGCTCTCAATCTTATGGGAGCAGGAGATATATCTCAACTACCCTTTGAGGATGTCTGTAAGGTTTGCAAAAATTACTCAAGGACTTTCACTAAGAGGACAAGGGAAGAGAGAGAATCTATCATTGGCAAGGTATCTAATTCAGTTTCAAGGGTGGAATTAAGTAATCTTTTGACCAACATGAAAGAAGATATCATCAGTCATCTAGCCACTCAACTAGATACTCTACACTTGAAGAAGAAGCAGGAGGAGGCTGATTCAATACTTACTGAATACTGTCTAAATTGTTGACAAAGAAAAGCTAATTGCAAATGCCGAAGAGTGGCCAGTATTGTAGAAGATAAGCCAGAGAAACCTCACTTTCAACTTGTTGAAGGTGAAGATGGCCAGCTATACCATGTTACACAAAGGAAGCCATGGCAACAAAGACAAGGTATGCCACAAGGTCCTTTAACTTTTAATACATCATTTCTAGTAAGTCATCAAAATTTCTCTGGTTGGAACCCTCAGACTTGGCCAACTAATCAAAACAAATGACAAAACCCTCAACAATGGAAAAATCCTCAGCCAAACTAGAATCAGCAGCAACCCATTGTATGGCCCCAACAAAACTTCCAAGGATCTAACTACAACCCCCAATGGCCAATACAACAAAACTAATGGCAACCACAATGGCAAAAAGGACAGCAGTGGCAAAACCAAAACATGAATTACTCACAACCCTTACTACCTCCTCAGCTTCAACAACAAGCCATTATGCCAAATTCATCTAGTCCTACAACTTAGCCATCGAGAGCACCACAAATACCTGCCCAACCTACACCTAACCCCAATAACAAGCCTATTCAATGGGTATACACTAACGAGTCTATTTAATACCCCACTTATGGGGTAGAGGTGAGTGATGTCCACCTCAGGTTAGGGAAAGCATTAGTTGGATCTTCATCTCCCCAAATCACTGAGGTGGTGGATGAACAACCCATAGAGGAGGCATTAGACAATTCACCTCTGGAACCTGAATCAAATCAGGTAAATCAAACTATCTCAAATCCAGAGCCTCCTTTCCTTGAATGACTAGCCATCTCAAAACATCCAACCCAAGAAGAGATAGACTTATTAAGTCAATTTAAATGTTAGTATTAAGATACCCCTCATCCAAGCTATCAAGGATGTCCCAATCTACACCAAGACCGTGAGAGACCTGTCTTAAGAAACCAAGGAGAAAGAAGAAGGATCCTCAGACAGTTTATGTCTTAGGAAACCTTGCTAATATCATGCTAGGGAACATAATTGTCCCTAAATACATAGACCCTGGCAGTCCAGTAGTGGATGTTAAGATTAATGGAACTCTCATCAAAAACACCTTGATTGACTTAGGGGCATCTATCAATGTCATGACTAAAGAAATAATGCAACTTCTTCAACTACCAAACCTGAGGCCTACACCAACTATTTTACAGTTGGCAGATGGGTCAACAGTGAAACCTGAGGGGATCATTGAAGACATAGTCATAGCATTAGACTCATGGGAGTACCATGTAGACTTCATAGTTTTGAAGCCAAAAGTTAATCTTGTAGGTTATCCACTTATCTTAGGCAAACCATGGTTAGCTACAACAAATGCATTTATAGGTTGTTGGTTTGGGAACATGATAGTCTCAAATGGGACTTGTAGACACTAAAATTTGTCCATGTCTTGACCATCGCCTAGTCGACATGACCTTGTAATGTTTTGCCCTAGGTCCTAGGTCATCCCACTCACAATTCCAACTTAATCACATCCCTAATTAATTAAATAAATCTAATTTATTTAATTAATTTCCCTTTGTCACATGGCTCACATAATTCAAATTAAAAATTTGAATTAAATCCCTCACCTGTCACCACATTGCAACATGTGTCGCATAGTACATCTTCCACTTAACCCCTTCACATGCACAACTAATTTAAATAATCTTTTATTTAAATTAGGTTCCCTTTATCCTCCATCGCACACTTGTCGCGTGACTACAATCCCTCCTTGAGTGGGAAACCCTAATCCAATGATTTTTGGCAATTTCTAAAAGTTGGATTTTGCAGGTGACCTCTTGGCCTGAAACAGACCTCACCGTTGAGTCCAGGAGGTTTGAGAAATGAAAAATGACATAAAATTTGGTACATTTTGGTCACTGAAAAAAAATTGATTTTTTTAAGTTTTGGCCCTATGCAGGGCCGTACCGTATAGATCCGTATGGACCCTACGTAGAGGCCATGGTCGTAATCTCTGGTGTCATCAGTCAATTTCATGGTTAATGGTTTTTATTCGCCAATTTATTGTTTTTAGTGGTATTTGAGTTGTTTACTGCAGGTTGGTCTTATCTTGGTTGCAGGTGTTATGCAAGTTAAAATTTATTAAAACCCTAGTCGTTGGTTCAAGAATCATGTCCACCATTGTTATTTGTTTTCCATCTGTTGCCCATCAAAACCTTGAGCCATCGCCTCCACTGCGACTGCCTTGGTCGACACCCAACACCTCCACAGCTTGTCACCACTGTGTAAAAACTCTATCCGCCGTCAAATCCATAAACCCTAACCTTCGCCATTTTCAAACTCCCCACACCCAATCAAAAAACCCCAAGTATTATCATGTTAACTGTCACCACCACGAAACTTAGTGCCACCATCTTTGACTATCGTCACTGCTCTCCAAACACTGAGTCGACATTTGCATTTCTCCCAATCGCCTTAACATCTTCTCAGTCACCACCCCACTTTAGACCTTACCCTTAACTGTTCGGACGCTAGTTATAAACCATTGACGACCTGTGATTGGTTTTTGATTTAACCGTGTATGCCCTAAGTGGCAAGTTTTTGATTTGACTGTCCTCTAGTTACCAGTCTTTGACGACTATCTTCAAGTCTTCGACAATCACTTTTGCCTGCAAGCTTTTGGCGAATGCCTCTAGGGCATGGACGGTGTTAAGACCCAAGGTCACCATTAATACGTTTAGCTCCTGTGCCGTGGTCACATTCGTGGCCATGAAAAGAGGAGGGGTGGTCGGTCCCCTTTACTTCTCTTTTTTATTTTTGTTTGGGATTGGCCCTTGGTCATATCAATGACCAAGGGCCCCGCAGACCCTAACCGCCAATCTTAACGACTAGGAGTTAACCCTCACATGTGAATGCCTCACCTTCTGACCACTAGCAGTAAATGTAAACTGTCAGTCCTCTTGTGCCTCCCACATGCCCTAATAGGGCCTTTTTTTTTTCTCATAACTTTCACATACGGAAGCCAAATCACGCAAACGAAGACTTGTCGAAAAGAAGATTTAGAGAACTTCACAATGGTGTCAGTTTTGCCAGGTGACTGTACCATTTTGATGCCTTTTTTGTAGTCAAAGTCAAACTTGCACATGAACTTCAAATGCTCATAACTTTTGCATTTTTTATCCAATTTTTGCAATTTTTTAAAAAAGTGCATAGAATTTCTTGAAGAATCTGTTTATGCAATTTATTTTTCTGTATCAAGCCATTTTCATCTGACTTTTATTAGATTTCTCTTTTTCACATAATGGTCCTCTTGGCTAGTTTACTTGTTTCTTTTTTGATTTTGTGGCTTGCAGGTGATCTCATGGGGCTAGAACAACGTTTGCAACGACATGCACAGTAGATTGGACAATGAAATAATTAGGTGCATGCATTCTAATATTTCATTTCTCAATCAATCTTTCTTCTCTCACATTTCGATTTGGGCTTTAAAATGAACAACTGTTTGCTATCACACATCAAAAATTGGGCATAAAATGAACAAGTGTCTTCCTTTCACACATTTTTGACTTGGGCATAAAAAAGAACCAGTGCTTGAATTGTTTGGTGAATTTGATTGTGATTAGAGGTGTGTATGCTCTTCTCATGTGCTTCATGTGATCTTGAGAATCAAAAACACCTCTTATCCATTCATATTCACACCTCACATTTTGATTTCTTGAGGGAAATTTACAAGTGCGAGTGTGAATCAAGTGCGTGTGTGTATGCTCTCTCCTTGCACCACAAGGTGATCTTGGACATCAAAAACACCTCACTTGATTTGCTTTTGTTTACCCTTCCTAGGAGGCCTGCTTGGAGACACACCACTCCAAGGGACAACCTCATTCGAGGCTGAATCAAAAGACATCCTCATTGGGAGTTGGAATCTTGTCACTCTTGGCTAAGCCCTAAAGAACTTTATACCTTTGGGAAGTGAAGGTGAAGGGTGGGTTACCCCTTTCTCCTGGTTGTGTGGCAGGATTTCACTTTCAATCCATTTCCTTAGTCAACCTTGTGCAACCTAATTTAAGACCTAATTGGCCATACCCCACTTGACTAATTCCAGGGCTTGTTGATGTGTCTTCCACATGTGCTTGTTTAATCATCATCATATTCTTCAAATTCAAAATTTAAAATTGCTTGTGTCTTGCGTGAGTGATTCATGTGTGTACATTTGTGATCATTTGTTTGAACATTGCCAAATCAAGCTAAACACCAAACACAAAAGACAAGACATTCAACACATCCTTCCAACACATTAAAATCTAATCACTTTCATCCTAATCACCCATTTTTAGCCACTTCATAACCCTAATAATCCCAAATCACCTTCTTCCTAATCAAACCCTAATCACCCTAGTCATCATCCTAATCACATTGTCATCCTTATCCAAACAACATCAATCCTAATCATTCCTAATAACATTCTAATCATATCTTTATAATTAACCTTCATCCTAATCATATCCTTGTCATTTCACTTTATCCAACCAACATTATCCTAATCATCTTCATTCTAGTCCAATCAATTTCAATCCTTATCATTCTACATCATATCCCAATCATCATAGTCATCATTCTAATCAATCCAAGTCATCAATCTTGTCATTCGACATCATCCCTAATCATTCTATCTAAATCATTAGCCTAATCATCATTTCACATTAATCTCATTCTAATAATTCCTAATCATAATCTAATCATATCTTCATCATTCAACCTTCATCCTAATCATCATCCTCTTCATTATAGTCTAATCAAATTCATCCTAATCATATCATAATCATACCCTAATCATTCCTAATCAGCCAATCACTTCATTTCACATCATTCCACATCATCCTAATCCTAATCAAGCACTAGTCAAAATGACCTTAATCATAAACGAGCCCAAAATCATAGTCCAAGGGGGCTATCCTTCTAGTTCAAACAATGAGACAAAACCTAAGCCCAAAATCACAATCCAAGGAGGCCCTCTCCCTAATCCTAATCATGAGACAAATCCAAGACCAAAGATCATACTTCGAGGGGCCTCTCCTAGTTCTAATGGTCATGAGAGCTTTGTAAATAATGTATCATACCTTGAGGGACAGGATGACATGCCAAGACTTAGACACATGTGTGACACCATGCCAACATACGAAAACAAGGTCCTAGCACCTCAACTCCAAAACCTCATCCAATCACTTCACCAAATACCTCAACCTTTTAACCAACAAACCATATAACGACTTTAGGCCCTCTTCCAAACATTCCAACACATCCAATCATCTCAAATCCAACACCTTTTAGCTCAAGCCAATCAATTCATAGCCACTTGTCAAATCCCACAACCACAGCATTCACTTTAATCCTATGACCATGCCCTTCCACTTCATACCAATCTAATCCATCCATAGGCCAAGTCAATGCCACATCATCCAATCCAACTTCCTTCCATGTGAACCAACATTCATATCCATCCATTCCACAACAAACACATGTGAGCTTAAGTCAACCTTTGCAACAAGGTCAAATGCCTTTGGGTCCTAATGCCACCATTGACAAGGGGAACACTAGTCTAGGTCATGCACCTTATAAGTATATCACACCATTATCCAATCAAAAGCCTATCCAAAATCCACCATGTCCTATTCCAAATCCATTGGTTCCTCCACCTTCCAACCCACTAAACCCTTCATTACCTCTACCATCCTCTAATCCACTTACCAATACATCAACTCCACTCCCTAATTTCAAGCATTACAAAAGCAAACATGTGGAGTTATCCAAACCCACCAACCCATTCAATTCATTCGGTCCTTCATCCATTCAAAATCAAAACCCTAAGCCAACACATTCCACCCTACACCTATAAAGAATGTGACCCAAGGGCTACAAGCAAGGAATCAAACATTGCCATGTCATCCAACACATATGCTTGAACTTACTAAAGAGTCCCCAAACATCATGCCAGGTCCTTCAATTCATTCATGTGGTTCACAATCCCTTGAGCCAATTCAACAATCTCCCCCCATGAGTCCAATTCAACCGCCATCATGCCCTCTAATTGTTGACCAAGAACCTATTCAAGAGCTTTCCACCTCCATTGAAGAAAGTCAAGAGCTTATTCAAGAGCCTTCTACTTCCACCTCCATTTCCACTCAAAGTCAAGAGATATGTCAAGAGCATAATCCTAAGCATGAGGAAACATTACCCCCTCATCCACATCAAGATCAAACCCCTTCCATTGCACCCTTCATAACACACTTGATCCCATTTATGATCAAGATCCCCTCTATGATCAAGAAGACCACGATGATCCACTTAGCCAACTCTATGCATTCCATGGTCAAGAGCTTGCTACTTCACCCATTCATGATCCAACCACTTCCACTTGTCATGATGAGACATGGGCTTCCCAAGAAAGCATAGAAGATCACACAAATATCATGGATCTTAGTGAACACAATGATAATCAAGCTCCTAATGATCCTTCCACCTCCACCACCAACTCTATTGCAAATCAACCATCATATCCACTTGGCCTATCCACTTTCATTCATGAATGTTCCTCCTTGGGACAACAACAACCATTGTCCACTACTTCACCTTCTTCATCCCACAAAAAACTCATGTCTAGTTCCCACACTACACCTAGTTCCATAGTCAATTGCATACTCCAAAACATGAACTACCAAGGTAAAGGCCTAGGCCTTCACGAATAAGGAATTTTGGAGCCAATCCATGTCAATGTCCCTCCTCGCTCATATGTCCTTAGATACACACCTCAAGGTCAACAATCTAATGATGTTGGTACTTCCTCCATCCCCCCTAAGTCTACCACTTTCCATCGCACATCACATTATATACCCAAAACATATGTTGCCATTCCACCTCCACCATCCTACAAATGTCAAAAGCATGTGACCATTCACTGGCCACCATCCAATTTGCCTCCACTTCCTCCAACTCCTAATTTCCCTCCATCCACTTTGCCACCATTGCTTCCAACACCTAACATCCCTATCATCCATAAATCACCTTAATATCCTAATCATGACCAACAAAAGCACACATCATGTAAACACAAAGCTTCCATTCATTCCACTTGCCACACGGGATTCAAAAACAAACATTTGGATGCCTGTAAAAATAAAGCCAAAAATCCTAAGGGTCCTAATGCCTTAGGATACAAATGCAAAGAATCAAAGTCGAATACATCTAAAAATCAATCCAAACCCATACCTTCAAAACAAAAGTCCAAAAGCAAAATAGTATGGGTCCCTAAATAAAAATGCAAGTTAAATGAGGCATCCATCTCTCAAAAATCCCAACCCTCTTCCATCTACTCCATTCAAAAATCTCATTTCATATACAAATCTTACAAGTCAAGCAAAAATCATAAAAAAACTAAGTCCATGTGGGTTCCCAAGTCACACAATCATCCATCTCCTAAGAAAACATCACCATTGCTTCCTACACCACCTTCCACTCAAAAGCTTCCATGTTTAACACAGTGTGTGCAACCGTTGGTCATGATCGCATTCCTTTCTGCAACATTCACACATACCTCCATCTCCCCATCATTCAACTATTGTCCTACATATTTCACTCATCCTATTCCTATGGTCCATGATTTTGCATAAGCCTTCCATAATCCACTACCGGCCCTACATAGTCCACATCATAATCCACTATCGTTCCCTCCATAATTAACTATCTACCTTATCCATCTCACTTGCATGCCATCACTTACCAACATCGATGAGAGTAATGACATTTGACATGGTCAATGCGACATACCTTTGGGACTATCACCCTTCATGGCACTAGACACTTGAGTCCCTCTCGTCCATATCCACCTATCCCATTCAAAAAGTAAAAAAAAAAAAATCAAAATAGTAAAGAGAAATCCCTTCATCCAACGATGAAAACCACCCTTGGTGGCGCCTTGGATAAGTACCATGATGAAAACCTAGCAAACATGTGTCGTGGTAGGTTGATCTTCTATGTCGCCTATACTTGGGGGCACATTGTCTCATCTGACCTATCATTTTCTATCCATTTTCCATAGTCATCCATCACATACATATACCTATCACATTGCATCCATTCATCCTTCTTTTCTCCTTTTGATCTTGATAAAGATTTGGGGCACAATGTCGACAAATGTTTTGGATGTCTCTTGACATACCTTATCCCCTCCAAAAGATCCATCCTATCATTCCTATTGTCATAAGCCTTGTCATGTCAAAGCATTACACTTAGAATGGGGCATGTTATTCCTATGTGACATAGTCCTTGGAGATCACATCCTTGCGCTCTTATGCATAAATTCTTTTCATCCACTATCACCCACCCCTTTTATCCATTCACCCAATCCCATTCAATTCTTTGCACCTAGACTTGGTTTTCCCTTGTCATTGGTATCTAGCACAAAGGCTATTTGAATTGTCATCCATTGACACCCCGAAACTTTCCAAAAATTAAAAAAAAATACAACATTCAAAAAATCCAAAAAAATCCAAAATATTTCCAAAATCCAAAAAAATCACGACATTCAAAATATCCAAAAAAATCAAAACATGTCGAAAATCCAAAAAAATCACAACATTTCAAAATCCCAAAAACATCAAAATATCATCAAAAATACAAAAAAGCAAATATTCAACAAAAATCTAAGCAATAAAATCACTTTTCCAATTCAATCAAACCATCAAATCATCTTCAAATCTCATCACAACACAACATCATCTTCATCCTAATCCATCCTAGTCATTCCAAATCATTACACATCCTCATTCATAATCCAATCAACTTCTTCCTAATAATTCTCCCAATCATCCTAGTCATCATCCCAATCCATCCAACTCATCTTCATCTCATCACTACACATCATCATCCTAATCCAATTGATCGCATTCTAATCATATCCTAACCATTCATTCCGATCCAATCAATTTCATCTCAATAACAATACACCACAACCATAGGGAAAACTTTCAGCATCTACTTTCCCTATCGAATCCGATTGCAACTATGTCAAAGCCACCCATTACATATCCAATTCCATTCCTTTACGATCACATTTCATTGCAACATTTCATTAGCATTCAACCCTTGACAACTATAGAGGACCCTAAACATTAGTCTTCCTAAGGTTGAAACATAGGGAGAAACTGTCGAAGCTTGACTGTATCACAAGTACAAACCTAGACCAAGAAACCTTGACATCTTTGTCAAATCAATCACAACTTGGGATTAATACTCCAAGGCTAGTTTAAGTCCATCCTTCCAAGTGAATTATGAAACCCATGGGTTCACTTTAATCAATCATTTCTCTCACATCTCAAGGTCTCGATAAAACCACTTTGTGCTTTGAAAGGTCATTAGTAGACGAGAGTAGCCTCTTGGAGCTAGACTTTTTGAAGACTAATATCCATTAGCCTCTATCATAGTCTGGGCATCATCACCCATGTTTGTCCAACCTGTCTATCCTCTCAAGGGGGCATCATCATCCTATTCTTTAATCGTCGTCTTGTTTCCTTAGCTTCTTTGAAATGATGTTACTTGGTTGCAACATCATCTCAAAGAGGGGCAAAATGTAGACACTTAAATTTGTACATGTCTTGCGACATTACGTAGTAAGACACCTTGTAATGTTTTGCCCTAGGTCATTGCATTATCACACTCATCTCACTTTCCAATTAGTTAAATAAATCCCCATTTATTTAATTAATCCCCTTTTCAAATGTCTCAAATAATTCAAATTAAAATTTTGAATTATTCCCTCACCTCTCACCTCACGCAAACAAGTGTCACATGAATACAACACTTCAAATGTCAAACTAATTTAAATAATCTTTTATTTAAATTAGGTCTCATTAATCCTCCATCGCACACTTGTCACATGACTACAATCCCTGTTGAAGTGGGGAACCCTAATCAATCTGGACAATCCACATAGCACAAATCAACTTTCGATCTCAACCGTCAATTCAAATTAGCCTTTTCTATAAGTCAAGCCTCTCACAAGCCATTTGCATGATTGAGTTTTCAAGTACTGTTATGTTGCTGCAATGTTGAACAAACAACACTTCTACATAATCAACCTTCAAAATCTTGCATGCCTGTGTGGGGTTAAGAAGAACAATGGAGATTAGTTGATACTAGCTTAGATTCTTAGTTGTTTTGATGTAGCCAACAACATACACTCAATAGAATTGTGCCATTAATCATGTGTGAGAGCCAAAGATTTGAAAATCTGGAAAATAAAAAAAAACTTCTATTCACCAACTCTCCTGCTACAATGAGAAAAAACTCTCTTATATCCAAGAAAACAAAAAAAATAAAAAAATTACCTTTTTTGGCAGATTTCGACAATTGTCAGATTTTGCCATTTTAGGTACTTTTACATGCATATCTTGAGAATCTAGTTTTTTTCCCAAAAACTTCCTAAAACTAAGGTAGGACAAAATGCCAACTAACATCCTAAATTCGAAACATGAGTTTCAAGTTATTAACAAAAGCAACTTTTAAAAAACTAGGAAAAAACACTAAATTGCCATTTTGAGGGCCAAGATGAAAGTTTCAAGCCCCGAAAAAATGCCAGAATGGGGTCCAACTAGCTAGGGTGGGTTGGGAATCCACATGCCACCTCATAACGCATCCACCTATAAAATTTAACCCAAACCCACATCCGAGTCAAAAGTTATGACCTCCGAAAGTCTCTGCATCATTCTCCTCTAGTTGAAAAGAATGCAGCTCCTGCAAGTGAGTGTCTTCGAACTGCTACCACTTGACTGGATCTAACCTTTGCACTTCCCACTCTGTAATCCACATGCTATCTGTTGGTGGCAATCCTTCCCACTGTACTAAATACTTGTTGTAATGCCCTTGCTGAGTGTAGATAGTTTTCTTATCAAGAACCTGTGCAATCTTTTCCTTCTTCTTATGGGGAATGTGGTGGTGCCATGCCACTTCTGGTTGACTATCTTCAACATCATCCTCACCATGGAATGCATATAAATCAGAAATATTAAACACAGGAGAAATATCAAGATCATCTGGTAAACTGACCTCATATGCATTATCATTGATCTTCTTTGTAATTTTGCAAGGACCAATTTTCTTGTACTTCAACTTGTGGTATGTTCCAGTAGGAAACTGCTCTTTTCTCAAATATACCATCACTAAGTCACCTTCATTGAATGTCTGATGTTGCCTAGTATCATCCACTGTATTGTTGTACCTCTCATTACTGTACTGCAACTTTTGTCTCACATCTTTTTGCAACTGTTGAAGGTGTTCTACAAATGCTTCCCCATCATCACTGACCATATCTTTCATTGGTAACTGTACCAAATCTAGAACACCCTTAGAATTCCTGCCATACACAATCTGGAAAGGGGACTTTCCCGTTGATCTGTTAACATAACTATTATAGGCAAATTCAGCCTGGGGTAATGCCATGTCCCATTGTTTTGGCTTTTCTCCAACAGTACACCTCAACAAATTTACCAGACTCCGATTGACTACCTCTGTTTTCCCATCCGTTTGAGGATGATAGGCACTACTAAACTGTAACTTGGTCCCCATCTTCTTCAATAAAGTCATCCAAAAATGACTGAGGAATTTGGTATCCCTATCAGAGGTAATAATCTTTGGAACACCATGTAGTCGAACAACTTCTGAAAAAAAAAAACTCTGCTACCCTTGTTGCATCATTAGTTTTCTTACAAGCAATAAAATGAACCATCTTGGAGAACCTATCAACAACTACAAAAATGGAGTCATTACCTCGTTGAGTATGTGGAGGTCCCAACACAAAGTCTATGCTCAAATATGTCCATGGTGCAGTTGGTACTGGTAATGGCATATACAACCCTGTATTTTGTGAATGTCCCTTAGCCACTTGGCAGATCCTACACCTTGTTACATACCTATTTATATCCCTTTTCATCTTTGGCTAGTAATATTTATCTTTTATCAAGGCTATTGTCTTGTGTCTATCCAACCCACTACTATGAAATTCTTTGATAATGTTTTCCCTCATAGAGCCAGCTGGTATGCATAGTTGTTTTCCTTTAAATAGATACCCATCTTGCATAAAATATTCACCCATAAAGTGATCCAATTTACCAGATACTGGTGCCTTCAATTGTTCCACAATCTCCCAAAAATCATCATCAAACTCATACAAATTTTTGATGGAATCAAAACCAATCACCTCAGTTTCCATTGTGGTCAAAAGTGCAACACTCCTGCTTAACGCATCTGCAACTTGATTTTGTTTTCTAGACTTATGCTTCAACACAAAATTGTAACCCTGCAAGAAAGAGACCCACTTGGCATGCCTACTATTCAACTTTTTCTGTGTGTTCAAGTATCTCAATGCAATATGATCTGTAAACAATACAAACTCCTAGGGAACTAGATAATGTCTCCAATGCCTCAATGCTTGAACAATTGCATAAAATTCCAAATCATAAGTAGAATAATTCTTTCTCACTTCATTCAACTTTTCACTAAAGAAAGCTATAGGTTTTCTAGCTTGGCTAAGCACAACACCTATTCCCACATGGGAGGCATCACATTCTACATCAAATACCTTATCAAAATTTGGTAATGCAAGTATAGGTGCTTTTGTTACCTTTTGCTTCAAGTATTTAAAGCTCTCCTCAGCATCCTTGGTCCATACAAACTCCCTTCCTTTGGTGCAATTTGTTATAGGAGCTACAATACTACTGAAATTTCGAATGAACTTTCGATAGAAAGTGGCCAAGCCATGAAAACGTTTTACCTCTGTGATGTTGCTTGGACTAGGCCATTCTAGAATTGCCCTGACCTTTTTTGGATCCATTCTGACACCATCTTTAGAAATGACAAAGCCTAAAAAAACTAAATTGTCCTGCATGAACCTACACTTCCTCAAATTGGCATAGAGCTTCTCCTTCCTTAACACACCAAAGATGATCCTCAAGTGTTGTAGGTGCTCTTCTTTACTGTTACTAAATACCAAAATATCATCAAAATAAACTACCACAAACTTACCAATGTAAGGTCATAGTATAGTGTTCATCAATCTCATAAATGTGCTAGGTGCATTTGATAACCCAAATGACATAACCATCCACTCATATATTCCGTCTCTAGTCTTAAAGGCTGTCTTCCACTCATCCCCTTATCGGATCCGGATTTGGTGGTAGCCACTTCGTAGGTCGATCTTGATGAAATATTTGGCCCCTACAAGGACATCCATCATGTCCTCCATATGAGGTATAGGAAACTGATACTTGATGGTAATCTTATTAATTGCTCTGCTATCAGTGCACATCCTCCATGTTCCATCTTTTTTTGGGGTCAACAATACAGGTATAGCACATGGACTCATGCTTTCTCTCACCACACCTTTACTTATGAGTTCTGTTACTTGCTTATTCAACTCTGCATGTTGTGATGGATTCATCCTATAAGCTTCTTGGTTGGGTAGAGTTGCTCCTGGAATCAAATCAATATGATGCTGAATATCTCTCTTTGGCAGTAGACCATCAGGTAATTCATCAAGCACAACATCAACAAATTCTTTCGATAACTTTGCTACTTCTGGGGGAACTGAAATGTCTTCCTCTTCACCTTTTTTCACTACTAATGCATAACAAGACCCTGTCACCTTCATTTCTTTAACAAGATCTCTTTCAGACAACATGGTCTCGCCTTTTCCTTCATCCTTGAGAGGCAACAAAATCACCTTAGAGCCATCTTTCCAAAAGGTGTATGTGTTTTTCTCTCCATCATGCATAACTTTTCTATCATACTGCCATGGCCTTCCCAATAACACATGACAGGCATCCATTGGGACAACATCACACCATATCTCATTTTGATAGATCTTCCCTATGCTAAACTTAATTAGGCATCTTTTATCAATAGTGACTTCATTTCCCTTTTTAAACCATGCAATGTGGTATAGATGATGATGTTTTTCACAGTGTAAATTCAATTTTTCTACCATTTCTTTAGAAACCATATTTTCACAACTAACTCCATCAACAATAACTTGACATACCTTACCACCCGAAGTGCATCTGGTTCTGAAGATATTGGTTTGAAGCCATGAACCATCAGAGCTTTTGGCTTGTGTTTTCTCCTTCTCTAGAATCACCATTGCTCTTCTCATCACGAGACTTTCTCCCACATCTGGTGGAACCTCTAGTTTTGTCCCTTCCACTTCATGTTGCGTTTGAATCAAGTTCACCCTAGGTTGTCCTCCTTGATTTCTTTCTTGCGTGTTATAATTTAAGCATTCAAATGCCCTATGACCTTCTTAACCACATCTGAAACAAGTGAAAGGCCTTCTCTAGTTTTTCCATCCTCTATTGCTACCATAACCTCTACCTCTTTAATATCCCCTTCCTCATTCTTGATTCGGAGGATCTTGTCGAGTGTCTACTTGTTTTTCCAATCCATGGGATGACTCTCTCCTGCCATAATTTGAACCTCCTCGAAATGGGGTTGATGTACCCCTTCTTCCTCCTCTATTCCTCTGATGGTATTGTCTGTTTTGTTTTTCTTCAGCCTTTAGAGCCAATTGGTAAGCCTCTTCCATACTGTTGAGTTGATGCATGCTCAATTCATCTTGAATAGAGAATTTCAGGTCATTCACATATCTAGCAACCATCTATTCATCAGTTTCTTGATTCTCTATATGTATAGACAACATATAAAACTCATTTATATAATCTTGCACAAAAGAGAGGTTCTACTTTAAATTCTGAAACCTACAAAAAAGGGTTTGCGCATAATCTATGGGCAATTTTTTTTCTCTCAACTTCTTCTCCATTTTATTCCATGTCCTGATCTTATCCTTGCCTTTCCTTGTCTGTTCCTTTTGAAGATGATCCCACCAAATCATTGCATGACCCTTTAATTTGGTGCATGCAAATTTCACCTTCTTTTGCTCTATCATGGATTTCCATTCAAAAAAAATTCTCATGTCATTCAACTAGTCTATCAACTCCTCTGGTTTAAGACTACCTGCATAATCTGAAACATCTACCTTGACCCCTTCATTTTTCCCTTCTAAGGCCCTGAGCATCCTCTCTTCAAAACTCATGCCTTCTAATTCTTCTTCTTCATGTTTTGTATCTTGATCTGCACCTCCTCGACCTATCTCTTCATCAGATTTGTCTCCTGCTCTATCCAGTCTTTGGTTTTCCATCCGTGTTGTAAGTTCTGCTACTTGCCTTTGCAGATTTTTGTATTTCTCTATGCATCTGGGCAAGACTGTCTCTTCCTCTTCCTCTCCCAACCATCTTCCTGCTCTGATACCAGATGATGTAGCCAACAACATACACTCAATAGAATTGTGCCATTAATCATGTGTGAGAGCCAAAGATTTGAAAAACTGGAAAATAAAAAAAAAACTTCTATTCACCAACTCTCCTACTACAATGAGAGAAAACTTTGTTATATCCAAGAAAACAAAAAAAATCAAAAAATTACTTTTTTTGGTAGATTTCGACAATTGTCATATTTTGCCATTTTAGGTAATTTTACATGCATATCTTGAGAATCTAGTTTTTTCCCAAAAACTTCCTAAAACTAAGGTAGGACGAAATGCCAACTAACATCCTAAATTCAAAACATGAGTTTTGAGTTATTAACAAAAGCAACTTTTAAAAAACTAGGAAAAAACACTAAATTACCATTTGAGGGCCAAGATGAAAGTTTCAAGCCCCAAAAAAGTGCCAAAACGGGGTCCAACCAACTAGGGTGGGTTGGGAATCCACATGCCACCTCATAACGCATCCAATTGTAAAATTTCAGCCCAAACCCACACCTGATTCAAAAGTTATAACCTCCAGAAGTCCTTGCATCATGTTTGCATGTTTATTTCTGCTTGCTTGATTGTTTTCTAAGCTAGATTGCACTCCATTGGGAGCTAGAGTCAGATGTGTTTACATTTCTGCATGTTAGCTAGCTTTTTCCCTTGACTTCAACTGGTGAACCTGACGTGAAATGAAGAAAATCTAACATTTTTTTGTTGATTTTAGCAACTCAGCTTTCATAGGTGGCTTCCTGGTCTCAAACGGACCTCACCGTTGAGTCCGGGAGGCCCTTTCGGAGAAAAATAACATAAAATTCAACATGTTTTGGTCACTGCATTTTTTTTGACTTTTTTGCAATTTTTTTTAGTTTGCAAGTCCCTACCGTACGGACTCGCCGTATCGTCTGCATCATTTTGTGCTTCTATGGTTCTTCAGGTATTTAGATGTTTGCATGATTAACAGAGAAATTTTTATTGTAGGTTAAATCTACAGGTTTCATGGTGGTCACATTATAGTTGATGCGTAGAACCCTAGCGTCGCTGCCTGGTTTTAATTCCCTGCCGACTCCACAAGTGTCCCTTATACCTCTGTATCCTCCACTGACAATGTCAAACACCAGTTCTCTATCCGTCGTTCTTGACATTTTGTCGCCATCCCTCTAAACAGAGTCGTTGCCTGTTTTCAAACTTCGATAGGCCCTAAACTCCAAGCCTTGACCATTGACGGGTTTGTGGCCGTGGTCACCAGTTTTATATCCCTATCAACCATTGTTCTCTATTGCATTGAAAGCCTTGTCGCCACTTTGAATACACTCGTTGACTACCTGTTACAAACCCCAACGACCCCTGTAAAGATTCCCTGGTCACTGTCAAAGAAACTCTGTCTGCAGTCGACACCCTTCCGCCACTCTTGATAGCCTCTTTGCCTCTGCCCATTATCTCCTATCGCCACTTCTGAGAACCCTTTGTCACCGCTTAAAATCCACTCACCACCACTTAAAATTTCTGTCGACCATTCCACAGTCGTTGTCCCTCTTCATTGACCAACGCCTACAAAAGGATGCCTCTGTACCCGTCGCCACCACTGTGGAGGTTTTCACCGCTGCTTCTTCTGGATCCCTACTTATATCAGTGCTTTCGGCCACCTCTTGAAACACTAATTCCATCTCGCTGCCACTTTGAAACTATTGTTGTTGCCATGTCTTACCCTTCGAAACCCTAAAAATTCCTAGGTCGTAGTTTTAAGACCCCTCAGATCGTTGGTCCAAGTCCACAAACTGTCGATTCCAAAACTCACACTCCCACCAGTTTTGCTGGCGGTTAGCTTGGGGCCCTCCCTTTTATCCCTTGCCTCTGGCTTGTGGTCGCATAGGTGACCAAGCCCACGAGGCTATTAATAGTTCCTTTTTTATTATATTTTTTGGTCTTGACCGGGCCCTGGTCACATGGGTGACTAGGGGCCCAACTAGTACCCTAACCGCCAGCATAAAACATTGACCGCCAGGCCTCTTTGATAGTCAGCATGTGACCACTCAAAAAGTAACCATTAGCAGTTAAGACTTAGCAGTCAGGGTTCCCCCCTTTGCCTCCACATGCCAATATATGCATTTTTTTTTCAAACGGTCATAACTTTTGCGTAACAGGTCAGATTTTCACGAAACGAGTGGCGTTGCGGAGCTGACTCATCCAATTTCATTGTGGCAAGGTTAGTTTTAGGTAAAATTGTTATTTTATCATACTTTTTTCTTGTCAAAGTCAATGCTTAGTTTGAACTTCAAACACTTATAAATCATGCAAAATTGATCCATTTTTGTGCAATTTTTTAAAAAAGTGCATAGAATTTCTTGAATAATCTGATTCTGCAATTTATTTCACTATGACTGAACATTTTTCTTAGATATTTTGCAGATTCCTCTTTTTGAACTCTTTGACTTGTGGCTTGCAAGATGAGGCATTTACTTGGAGTTTCATGTTTTTACATTATCATAGAGATTTTCTGCTACTGATATCTGACTTTCAGCTTGTGGCATTCATTGGGAGAAGACTTACACATTGAAACTACTAATACATTTGATGCAGGGTTCCTTTCATTTTTATGTGCATATGCTTGGTTATCATAGGAACACTTAGATTTTGGGGCACTAAAATGAATATAATCTTGCTATTTTCACACTTGGTTTGGGCTTAAAATGAATCATTGCCTACTTTTCTTGGTGGCTTTGCTCGGGTTTTTGAAGTGTGTATGCTCTTCCCTCACGTTCTAAGCAATCTTGGGAATCAAAAACACTTCTTGAACACTTGCATTTGTCACACCACACATTTAATTTCTAAGGTCAATGAACATGCGAGTGTGACCAAGTAAATGTGTATGCTCTCCCCTCGCATCTTAGTATGAACTTGGGGATAAAAAACATTTACTTGTGTTGCTTTTGTTGAACCTTTAGAGGGTCTGCCTCCCGTTTTGTGAGAGGGAATGACCCAAGCAGTAAGAAGCTAAAGCCAAGCTCTTTCAAACTGCTATATAAAAAATGTGTTTGTGATGAAAGTCATAAGCAACGAGTGTTGATGTGTCATACCGATGAATGTCTCCCTTAGTACCCCTTGTGGTGCATGAAAAACTATAGAGCATAGCCTCTGCAGCCTGGGAGGCCTCCTATACAAAGTGAATCGCCACATGTATGGCCACCTGAATGAAGGCCCTTACTGAGAACCTTTGTGCTAGTGGCCAAAATCCTTCTATTTGTTGGTGTAGGAGGTCAGACCTCTGAAGTCATTCCACGTTCTTGTAGTTCAAAGTAGAGATAGAAAATTCCTTGAGATCGTCGGGTCTTTGGGAATTTGAAGTTTGGTGTGCTCAAGAAGTGAATTTTGTGTAAGGGGGAGCCAGTGCCACGAAACTTCAAAGCTATCTGCTCTGAAGAAGTGTGGTTGGAGCAATTCAAGTGGGAATCCAACAAATATTGTCTTTCCTAGCCTAGGATTGTGCATGTTTACAAATGTTTGCAAAACATCAAGAGTCACTAAAAACAACCAATATTACTGCCAAATGTCTTCTATGATTGATGTGTGTGCTTGCCCAATCATCACCCTAGACATTCTTTCCATCAGTTCATTCCAAGTCATCATACCCTAATCGCTCTTCTTAACCACATCATCCTTGTCATCCCATCATCCTTATCATTCACATATCCCATATCATAATCATTCTACTTGTCCTATCCTAATCACATCCTAATTACATTATCATCCTTCCACTTCATCCTCTTTCTAATCCAATCAACAACATTCCAAGACAAACCAACACCTAACCATCATCCTTGTCATTCCACATATCCTAACCACATTATCCTAATCCATCCAAGTCACCATATCTAATCACCCTCCTAAGCCAACCCATTTCATCCTAATCACATTATCCTATCCATCATTCCTAATCATTCCACATATCCTAATCCATTTTCATCCTAATCAATCCAAGTCGTCATATCATCATCCCAATCCAATCCTAATCATATCCTTGTCATTCTATACTATCCAATCATCATCATTCCTAATCGTTACACATCTTCATTCATAATCCAATCAACTTCATCCTAATCCATCCTAGTCATCATTCCTAATCATTACACATCGTCATCCTCAACCCAATCAACATCATCCTAATCATATCCACATCATCCTTATCAAACCCTAATCACCTTTTTCATCTAATCACCATCATCTTAATCATCCTTATCAAACCCTAATCACCTCTTTCATCTAATCACCATCATCTTAATCATCCTAGTCCAAACCCTAACCGTCTTCATCCATAATCCAATCAACTTCATCACATCCATCCATGTCCTCTAATCTTATCATTGCCCATAATCATCTTCATTCATAATCCAATCAACTTCTTCCCAATCCATCCAAATCATCTCATCTCGTCACTACACATCATCATCTTCCAACCAATCACATCCTAATCATATCCTTGTCATTCATTCCAATCCAATTAATCCAAATCATCTTCATCTCATCATTACACATCATCATCTTCATTTTAATGCAATCAAATTCTTCCTAATCCATCGAAGTCATCTAATCTTATCACTACACATACAAATCTTCATTCATAATCCAATCAACTTCTTCCTAATCCATCCAAATCATCTTCATCTCATCACTACCCATAACCATCTTCATTCATAATCCAATCAACTTCTTCCCAATCCATCCAAATCATCTCATCGCATCACTACACATCATCAACTTCCTTCTAATCTAATCGATCACATCCTAATCATTCCCAATCATAATACATGACAACCATAGGGAAACCTTTGAGCATTTACTCTCCCTATCAAATCTAATTGCAACTGTGTCAAAACATTATAGACTTGTTGGTTTTTTTCACCCACTACATATCCAATTTCATTCCTCTAGGATCAAATTTCATCACAACATTTCATTAGAATTCGGCCCTTGACATCTATAGAGGACCCTAAACATTAGTCTTCCTAAGGTTGAAACATAGGGAGAAACTGGCGAAGCTTGACTGTATCACAAGTACAAATCTAGACCAAGAGACCTTGACATCTTTTCCAAATCAATCATAACTTGGGCTTAATAATCCAAGGCTAGTTTAAGTCCATCCTTCCAAATGAATTCTGAAACTCATGGGTTCACTTTAATCACTCTTTCCTTCCACACCTCAAGGTCTTGATAAATCCAATTTATACTTTGACAAGGTTATTAGTAGATGAGAGTACCGTCTTGGAGCTAGACTTTTCAAAAACTAATATCATTAGCCTCTATCATAGTATGGGCCTCATCACCTTGCATTGACATCCACATAGCATCCCACAATCCACAAGTCTCGTTTAGTAAAGACACAGTTGTAAAAAGAAGAGAAAGGGAGTCGATCCTCCTAGTTATCCCTATTCATCCTCATCATTCCATATCACCCTTGTCATCCAATCAACATCATTCTAATCATGTCCCAATCAATTTTCATCCTAATCATTATTCTTGTCATTTGACATCATCATAACCACATCCTATTCATATATTCATCATTCAACCTTCACATCCTAATCACCCTTTCTAACCACATCGTTCAATCAAATTCATTCTAATCACCTCACCCCTAATCATATCCTAATCATTTCCAAGTCAACCTTAACATACCCTAATCACCCCTAATCACCTATCTAATCATCCCATCAAGCCCATACTCTATCACATTCCTAGTCATTCCATCTCATCATTCATCCTAGTCAAGCACTTGTCAGCATGGTCCTAATCCCATAATATGACATACAACGATGTGAAGACACGTGTCATTCCATGCCAATCCTAGAGAACAAGGTTCCAACACCCCAAGCCTCTTCACAAGTCCATCCAAGTCCACCTTGGCAATAAGATAAAGAGCCTTCAAATTCCAATGCTACCTTTGACAAGAGGAACATAAGTCTACCTTATCCATCCTATAAGCACATTCTACCACCAGACTCTAATCCTACATCAACCCCCTATCCTAGAATCAAAAATTACAAAAGCAAGCCTAAGGGGTTGTCCATATCCACTAATTCATCCAATCCCTTTGGCACTCCACCTAATCAAAGTCCGAACCCTAATCCTACACACCTTCCATCCCTTTTATTTTGCCACCATGGGAATTTTCCACTCCACCCTAATCCTAATCCTAAGCCTTCACCTTCCTCTCTCGTCACCCCTTCATCCACCCGTACCCTTACAAAGGATGTGATCCAAGGGATACAAGCAAGGAACAACTTATCCCCATGTCAAACACTTATCTTGGCATCTATCAAAGAGCCTTCAAATGCAATGCTTATTCCTCTAACTCCATCATGTGATCCACAACCTGTTGATCTTACATGTCCTAGTCAAGACCCATCGCACCCTTATGTCATCCACCATCTAGAACATACCAAGTCTCTTCTAGAGCCTTCCACTTCCGTTTCCACTCAAATTCAAGAGATATGTCACGGGTACAATCCTAAGCATGAAGAAGCATTAGTCCCTAATCCCAATCAAGATCAAACCCCTTCCATTCCACCCATCTCTAACACACTTAATCCTATTCATGATCAAGCTCCCATTTATGATCATGACCCCACTTATGATCAAGAAGGCCATGATGATCCACTTAGCCAACTTTATGCATTCCATGGTCAAGAGCTTATCACTCCACCTATCCATGATCCAACCACTTCCACTTGTCATGATGAGACATGTGCCTCCCAAGCAAGCATAGAGGATCAAACAAATAACTTGGATCCTAATGAGCAAAATCAAGATCCTAATGATCCCTCTTCATCCACCATCGATCCCATTTCAAGCCCACCATCATATCCACTTGGTCTTACCACCTTCATCCATGAGTGTTCTTCCTTAGGAACACAACAACCTTTGTCCATCACTTCCCCTTCTCCATCAAATAAGGAACTCATGTCTAGTTCCCAAAACATACGTAGTCCCATTGTCCATTGCATGCTCTGAAACATGAATGATCAAGGTAATGGCTTAGGCCTTCATGAACAAGGAATTTTAGAGCCCATACATGTCAATATCCCCCCTCGCTCATATGGCGTTGGATACACACCTCAAGGTCAACAATCAAATGATGTTGGTACTTCCTCCATGCCTCCTAAGTCCACCACTTTCCATCACACATCCTATCATATTCCCAAAACATATGTTGCCATTCCACCTCCATCATCTTACAAATGTCAAAAGCATGTGACCATACACTTGTCACCATCCAATTTACCTCCACTTCTTCCAGCCCCTAATTTCCCTCCATCCACTTTACCTCCACTTCTTCCAACGCCTAATTATCTATTTGTCCAAAAATACCCTTACATTCCTAATCATGACCAACAAAAGCATGCATCGTCTAAACATGAAGCCTCCACTCATTCCACCCATCCCATGGGATTCAAAAATAAACATTTGGATGCTTCTACATATAAAGCCAAAAAGCCTATGAGTCCTAATGCCTTAGGGTACAAATGAAATGAATCAAAGCAAGATACATTAAAAAATCCATCCAAGCCCATACCTCCAAAACAAAAGTCAAAAACTAAAATGGTATAGGTACCTAAGCAAGAAGGAATCAAGTCAAATGAGGCATCCACCTCTCAAAAATCCCAACCATCCTCTTCCATCAAACAATCCCAAAAATACTACTCCATTCAAAATTCTCAAATTCATTCATCCCACATGAAAAGCAAAAATCATAAAAATACTAAGTCTATGTGGGTACCAAAATTCCTACATCACCCATCCACTAAGCAAACATCACCATTGCTTCCTACACCACCTTCCAATCACAAGCTTCAATGTTTATCATGGTGTATGCAACTATTGGTCATGGTTCCATTCCATTCGACAACATTCCCATATACCTCCATCACCCCATCATTCAACTATTTTCCTACATATTTCACCCATCATCTTCCTATGGTCCATGCTTTGCATAAGCCTTCCATCCATCCAGATCATAAGTCCTACATAATCCACATCATAATCCACTATCGCTCCTTTCATAATCCGCTATCTACCTACTCCATCTCATTTTCGTGCAATCTTCTTACCAACATCTTGGGCATAATGACATTTGACATAGTCCATGCGACATTCCTCTCTAATGGGACACTACCACCTTTCATAGAACTAGACACTTGAGTCCTTGTCATCCATATCCACCTTCTCACATTCAAAAAAGTCAAAAAAGTAAAAAAAAGTCAAAACAGTCAAAAAAGAAAAAGAAAAATAAAAAAGTAAAGAGAAATCCATTCGTCCAATGGTGAAAACCACCCTTGGTGGTACCTTGGATAAGTAGCATGATGAAAACCTGGCAAACATGCATCATGTGTAGGTTGATCTTCTATGTCACTTACACTTGGGGGCACGTTGTCTCATCCCACCCTATCATTTCCTTTCTATCATATCCTATCATACCATTTCCATACATATACCTATCCTATTGCATCCATTCATCCCCCTTTCCTCCTTTAGATCTTGATAAAGATTGGGGGCACAATGTTGACACATGTCGTGGATATCCCTTGATATACCTCACCCTATCCAACCAATCCATTCGATCACCCTTGTGTCATAGGCTTTTTCATGAAAAATCCTAAGCATTTTACCAAGAATGGGGCAAGTTATTCCTATGCGACATAGCCTTTGGAGATCACATCCTTGCCCTCTTACACATACATCCATTCCATTCATTATCTACCACCTTTTCATCCAATCCCATCCATTATCCTTGCACCTAGACTTGGTTTTCCCTTGTCACTGGTATTTAGCACAAAGGCTACGCAAATTGTCATCCATTGACATCCCAAAACATTTTCAAAAATCTAAAAAAATCAAAACATGCCAAAAATCCAAAAAATCAAAACATGTCAAAAAGACAAAAAAATCACAACATTTCAAAAACCCAAAAAAATCACAACATTCAAAACTCAAAAAAATTTGAAACAGGTAAAAAATCCAAAAAAAATAAAACATTTCAAAATCCCAAAAAATCAAATATTCCCAAAAGACAAAAAAAATCAAATATGCAACAAAAATCTAAGCCATAAAATCAATCAATCCACCAAATCATTCAATCCATTCATCCAAACCAATTCAATTCATCACATCATTCCAATCGAACCACTTCTTCAAACAATTTTTCAAATCATTCAATTCCTCAACCAAATCACTCAATCAAATTTCTCAATCCATCCATTCAAACATTCTAATCAATCACATCATCATATCGGTCCACCCTTGTTGAACTACGACGCCTCTGAGCTTTCACATAGGCAAGGCCATCTTCGATGAGCCCCTGAGGTACTAGGTCAGTCGTTAGGGCTTGTCAAGCTAACCATCATAATAAGTCATCCTTTCGTGAAATGGACACTTTGATCAGATAGTCAATCTTTCACATGAAAAACAATCCCAAAATCAACAAAGACAAGCTATCCAATCAGCCAAATCAATCAATCACCTTGTGATAATCATATGTCACTATCAATATCAACTATCACATATCTCATACGGAATGGGGCATCATTGAAACTAGGACTCTATGCCTTATACGACATGTGTCATTTCTAAAATTAATCATCAATCAAACGCTGGTGTTGCTCGCATGGCCAACAACACTAGTGTCAATCAATCAATCACTTGCCTTAGACAGGTAGGGGCATTGTCAAAACCAGACCAGGCGTCTTATACAACATGCTTCCTATCCTGAAACTAGGCCTCCATCATTCAACCTATCACAATCAATCAAGCACATATCACTTGGCAAAAGGTCCAAATGGTTGTAGGTCTAGTCTGTCTTATTTTACTGGATTGTTTTGCAGTCTCGTTCTTATGCTTCTCAAGGTAGGTGATGAAGAGAAGAGAGGATAGAGCGAGACCTTTTTCTTTGATTATTGTTTGCAGTTTGTCTTGGCAAAATGACTGGGGCAACTTGGTGTCTTGCGTGTGATCAGGATTCCATTAGGTGTGAATCAAATACATCCTATACATGGGAAAGACTAAATGCTTCCTTGCATGAGGACTTGCATACCCCACAGTTATCTCATCGCATGTTCTGACTTGAGATACCATAGTTACTAGTCTGAGTTAGTCATTCCTTATCTATCATGTGCCTATTTCACAAGGGACCGCACTTTCCACCTTGGTCTTTGACATGCCATAGTGATTGTCGTCCCTTGACATAATAAGTTCTATGATGATAAGAAAAAAATTGCAAGTGAGAAGATAAAAAATCTATCAAAGCAAATCCTCATTTCCATTCTTCTAGCCAATATTTCATTCTTCCACCATCTCTCTCGTATCTTCATTCCTCCACCATCATTGTAGCTTACTGTATCATTCATTTCTCCTATCCATTCCCCTATCTTTCTTCCTTGACCAATCCCTTTCATTTCGAGAGCCTACCCGTGTTTGTCCAACCCACCTATCCTCTCGAGGGGGCATCATCATCCTATCTTTCCATCATCATCCTTTTCCTCTATCGATTTCCTTAGCTTCTTTGAAATGATGTTACTCGACATAAATCACATCATCTCAAAGAGGGGCAAAATGTAGACACCTAAAAGTGTCCTCGGGTTGCAAACCCTAATCTTTGCCATATTCTACTATTTTCCCCTAATTTTCCTCTATGGTTAAATAATTAATTCTAATTGATTAATTATTTAATTATTCATCACCCCTTGCCCCTTTTAATTTGAATAAATGAATATTTATTTAAATTAAAAGGCCTTATCCTAATTGAATAGGTTCCACCTATTTAATTAAATCATCCCACAATATTCCCCTCTTCAAATAAATTAAATAAGTGAACCCAATTTATTTAATTTAAAATCATTCTCCACCTCACAATTTCTCCCAATTTAAAATTCAATTTTGTCCTTTAGTGGTGAGAAAACCCTAACTCATCTCAGCCCTCCATTTGCATCCAAAGTCAACACTCAATCCTAGCCCTCCGTTCGAACATGCTCTTCTATAAAACACCTCATCTAGCTTCATTTTCATTCTTCTTAGTTTTAGAATCTCCTTATTTTGCTGTAAATCTCCAAAATCTTGCTAATCATATACAAGAGATTCTCAAGATGGTTGCATGAATCTGCAAGTCTGAGAACAATAGTGCAAGATGGAGGAGGACAATGGAGAGAAGTCATTAGTTAGCTTGTTTCATGTTTTGTTTGATTGATCCATTGGGAGCTAGGGTTAGCTATTATTTGTTTTCTACATGTTAGATAACTTTTTCCCTATCTTTAGTGAGTGTACCGGAGGTGGTGATGAACAATCTTCAAAGGATAAGGAATTGTTGCTTGAGGATAGGAATATAAGAAGAGAACTGTAGGAAGCTATTGATATAATAAAACAACTGGAAGAATTGATCAAAGCCTATGAGAAGAAGGACAAAGAGAGAGAGAGGCAAGGATACATGAGTTGGAGGAAAGGGTTAACACCTATGGCCAGGGATCAAAACTGGATGCCCTTGTAGAGCTTGCCATAGTAGCTACAAGGAATAAGGAATTAGTGGCCAAAGAAAAGAGAATCCCTGTTGTCAAAACTCCAACTTGCTATACAATTGTATCCTTAGGATATCAATTATGGAAGGTTACTCAGGAATTCTTTGAACATAAAGAAGAATGAAAAAGAGAAAAGGAAACCACGATTGAAGATCACATTAAGGCACTAGAAAGGAAGGATATAGAGTTGCAAAAGCTGGTAGTAAAAATGGAGGAAGTAGTAGATAAGGCTGCTTAGATTGTCAAATGTAGATCACCAGCTAGGACCTATGCCTTATTTCTTCTAGAAATTTTTTTGAGTTTCCAGTTTAGCAGATTGATCAGCAATAAACCAGTTGACATGAGTGAGAAAATGGATTTCCTCAAAGTTTTTGCTACTTCCACATTGGATGAACAAGATCGGCTATGTGAATTTTATTTACATAATTATGTTGTGTCAAGAGATACTAAATGAAATCCATTAATCTATGTAGGGGATTTGCAGGTAAGGGCATTGGCCTCTTACTTCAGAAATGAGAAATTCAAAGGGAACATTATGCAAGCTTACACAAAAAGAGATAAGTCCATTACCCTTCCAATCAGAAAGGAATCTGAAATCCCTGAGTTTATCATTGCAGAATGGAAGCAACTATTGGAGCACAAGAGTGTGGGGAGAAAAATTATGAATTTGAGGCTACAAGACTATGATAGGATTCAACACTTGACAGTAGGGCTCATCCAGCATTCTCACCAGCATGTACAAGACTGGTGGAATAGCTTGACTCTAGAGTTACAAAAGAAGGAACCCCATTCTGCTCACAACTTCATGGCCATGTTTGAAAGGGTCAAGAGATATATGGACATTGCCAAGGGACAAGCACTGAGCTGGATACCACTTACTTTTCTACCCCTATGCTTCTATATCCAGTGCCACATTAGAATGGGAGGAGGAGTGCAAAGAGTGAGAAAGTAGAGGTCTCCAGGATGAACATGTTGGCACATAGTAATGGCTTCTATTTGGAGCAGACTTAAGGAGTAGACACTATTGCAGATCTCAAGGCGATCACCCTATATTACAACCTACAGCCTTAGTGGTTTGCTTTGTTGGAAACAAGGTAGATAATTGAGAGGGGGGTGAATCAGTTATCTCATAATTTCCTTAACTTTCTTTTCTTTGTGTATGTTAATAATCAGTGTTGCATAAAGACATGAAAGCATATGTAATCATAAGAACATAAATAAAATCAACACACATAACACAAGGATTTTTACGTGGAAACCCTGTTAAGGGAAAAAGCACGGGGTGACTAACCCAAGATTCTATTCTCTATTAAAAGAATAAAGGAGTACAAAATGGCACTTGCCAATTAGGGCTCACTGCCCGAGCACACAACTCACAAGAGGCATACTGCCTACAAGAGACTTACTGTCTACAGAACTTACAGAAGATAACCAAGTGTTTGAACTGATGAGAAGCATCTACAAATGCAAGAGTTCAGTTGTGGTTAGGCACAATACACTGATCTGATGCACTTCATTCTTCCTCTGTTTAATGCTGTTGCTCTGTCACATACCGGACTTGAATTTCTGCTCTCACACTTATCCCTGCTTTTCTTCATACTTTATTTCATCACTAGTTCACCACACACTTTTACATGCTGAAATCTATCTTGTATATATATCCACATCAAGGATTTTTATCAACTTTCTAGTCGGCATCAAGAACACTGCAAGTAATTAATCTATCAGCTGAATCCATGCTTGATTTGTGATGCGTATCAAAAATATAGGCATAGAAGTCATTAATCATGTCAGCCAACAATGTATAATCCCAAAAATTGATTGATCAACACCTTTTACTCATCCGGATTGAAGTTTGATACTTTGCCAGTTAGTTCTTCCTCTGTTTGCTCTGCTTGACTGGAACCCAACACTCAGATGCTCATATCTTTTCCTTGATTTATCACCGGAGGCTAAATCTCTGGAGTATAGTAGTCATGGTACCCCTCTTGACTTTCCCAAGTTTGCAACTTATTGAGTTGCACCATCGGAGAGATCCAGACCTGATTGTCAGACCTTGTTACATACTCTGTTCTTGTACACTAGACCAAATGATTCTTCAATCTGACTTCCGGTGAAGGCATATTGTGTACTGCGGATGTGTGGGATAGACTTTGTTGCCATCAATGACAACACTTATGATGCCACATAGTGTCGCTTGCCAACAATCTCCCCCTTTGGCATTGATGACAACACTTAGTGAAAAATGGCTAAGTGTCGCAGTAACTCCCCCTTGGCTGATGCTGTCTTTTGCACTATTTTACCAGAGCTCCCCCTTAGCTGGATTCCACATTTTTCACTACTCCTCACTCCCCCTTTGACATCAATGGCAAAGGGCGGAATCCACATACCCAAATTTTGCAAAAATTATCCTATACATGGCCGCATAAGTATATATATACTATACTTACATATAATTAAGTATATCCGCAAAAGTAGTCTTTAGCTGTACAAACTCTGTGGCCCAGCTTTGCTTCATCCTATCCAAAATGGAGATGTGACCACTCAACAAAAATGCATATGCTTTTGCCCTTCTTAAATCTTCCGGATCACTGGTCCGGGCTGTGGTCTGAGCATCTGTCAAGGCCTCATGCATTGCTTCTAGATTAGGGATAATTATCCCTCTGAATTCACCCATCCTGTTTATTATGTTCTTCTTTTCTTTGTCTAGCCTCTTTATTGCATTTATGATGACAATAGCCTGGCCCTCTTGATTCATTAAAGAGGTAGTAAGGGGATCAAAATTCTGAGATAAACTTGATAGTTTTCCTTCTTGTTCTTTCACTTTCTTCTCAATGTCTTTTGTCACCTTGGGCCAAGATAAATAGAATTTGTATATGTCCCCACCATCTTTAAGAGCATTTTCAAGGCTCTTTATTCCAATGTATAGGGTTCTCCTATCATTAGCAATTAGTCCTTGCACTTCAATGAATCTTTTTCCTAGAAACTCCTTCCGGACCTTTGCTTTTGCTGATTTCTCTAGAGATTCAAAATGAGTGCTAACAAAATTTACCAAAGATTTCAGGTTATCGGATGGTGAGGCCAAAGGATCCTTTTGGAAGGATGGCATGATCTTTTCCAACATCCTGGATGCAATCTCCAATAGTTCACAGTCTTCCATGTGAGATTTCAGGAGTTTTTCTTTTGCTTTGGCTTGAGCAAAAGATGTTATTTTCATTGTCTGAACCGGGGAGAGAGAGTCAAAATTTAGTGGCCCTTGAAATAGCTCAGGTTCATCTATCTCCATCATTTCTTTGTTTAAGAAGTTCTTTACTGCCTCTACAGTGTCTCTTGCTGGTGATTGAGTCTTCTTTTCTTTTGGGATATCAGAACAGTCATCATTAGTCTTTTCTGCTTGTACTTCTTCTTTTCCCTTAACCTCTTCTTCTAGAATCACCTTCTCTTCTCTTCTGTCTTCTCCTTCAGCTTCAGAGTATGGAATGTCTGCAGTTGGATCTGGAGGAGAGATGTCACCGGTGTTTATTGCTTCATGAACTTCCTCTTCCGGAATAGAGGAATCCATGTCCTTAGACTTCTCTTCATCTATCTCTTTTGATCCTTCTACATCCTTGTCAGAAGATTCTTCATTGGTTACATTTAAACCTTCAACATCCATGGTAGAAGGTTCTTCAACTATTTCCTCTATAATAGGAAGATTGAATCTTTTCAAAGCATTCCGGAGGATATCTTTTGTTTCACCTGCTACTTGGTCAGTTTCTCCAAGCATAAGTTTATTCATTCTTGCCTTACTCCGGAACTCATCCTTACAATCCTTAAAAATCATGTCCATTTGTTTTGGAGTGATAGAAGGATAAAGCTAAATCATTATTTGTTCCCAAATCTCTAGGTCTTTTGCCTTTGCATTCTCTTTTCTCAGTTCAAGTACCTTTTCTAGACTCTTAGGAATTAATGATATAATTTCAATGAAAGCTTTATTGTAAATGTTCAGATACCTGACAGTAGCTTCTTCTAAAATTCTCTTGTCAGTATCACTGTATTCATCATAGAACTCTGTTATTGGCTGTAGGTTCCCATCCACAGTAATTGCCTTGATGATGTCATCAATGGAAAGAGTGGGATTTTCAACAAATTCCTCTGCCTTTTCTTCCCCATTTTTACTAGCAGAGAATTCCCTGGATGTTTTCTTCTTCATTTTCTTGATTTCCTCATCATATTCTGTTTCTTCATTATCCTTAAGGTTTGTATATGACCTTGTGGCTTTGGTCTTCATCCTCTTTTCCCTTTTTTCAGATTTCTTGACTTCCGGTTTGGTAGCCTTTGAGTTTTTAGGAGTGGCAGGTGCAGATCTCTTGGAAGATCTAGTCCGGGAGGAGGCTTGTACCAGAACATCTCCTTTCTTTGCTTCTTGTTTTTATTTCTCAGCCTTCTCTATCTTCTCTCTATTTGCATCTACAAACTCCTTTGACAGGCCAAATATTTTGGCAATTTCTTCAACTTCCCTTCTTATTTTCCTCTTTATTTCTAGCTGTCTTAACTCAACATGTATTTTTACACTTAGCTCTTGAAAGGTTCCAAACCTTTCTGCCTCAGTGTCCTTGGGTTGGCTCAGCAGATGTTGAATATGAAGCTCCAATATTTTTTCATCGACTTCATATCCCATGGGCATTATCCACACAGTCCTTGGCTCAACTGCCTCAATTAGGCATTGGTCAGTGTCAACCATGAAGCACACTGTGTCCTTGTACTTCTCAACTATGGATTGAGGTATTCTCTCTCTGGCTTGCATCATGCTTTGGAAGTTCTTAAAGTAACCCCAGAGGGCTGTGTTTTGAGCTTGAGCATCACCAATTCTATACATATAATCTCTAATCTGGATAGCAACCGGTTTATCATTTTGCCAAACCCAACCACTTGATCCAGGTAGCTCATTAATATAATAGAAGAATAGACATAGTATTAGACATCCATATTTAAAGGAATTCTTCTTATCCTTTTTGATCTTTTGCAGGTTTTCCAATAGTTGATTTAGAAGAAGCTCACATAGGTCATAATTTGCATCTTCCCTCAACATTTGATATGCAACATAGATTGTTGTGCCAGACACAAAATTCTCCCTGCTCGAATGATAGATTTTATAACCAATTATCATTGAGGCAAACTTGACATCTGAATAAGTGATATCATCTATGGTCATTGCTCTTTTGTCAAATTTAGATCCGGTGGCTTTAGTTACTGTCTGGTTCTTCACAGATTTAAGTGTAGGTAACCCACCGGATGAATGTAGTCCAGTCACCGCCCTAATGGCATCTTTAGTTATCTTGAAGGGCCTCATTAGCCACATAAAATTATCATACATCCTGCTTAGGACATATCGGACCCAATCATCTTCTGCAAAACATGGAAAATGTATGCAATGTCTGAAGTGTTTATCTCGGAGGGCCTTGAATTCAGGTTTAAGTTCAAAATTTTCATCTATTAGCTATTTGTGATAAATATCCATCAATTTTGAGTCTCCAAATTCTTCAATGTTGGCATGGATATAAACCCTAACATCTTCTACATGCAATACTCCATGCAAAATGCTAGAAAATGCACCCAAAGGATCAACTTCTAGAGATTTATAAGGGTGTTTCTTAAATTTAGGTCACGGCCTATCAAAGATCTTAACAACCATTGGAGTAGCCATTTTGCAAGAGATTCAAAGAGAGATTTTTAGAATGGAAGTACCTTTTCACGCTTTAGGGTTTGAAACAGAAGCTGGAACAAATTGATGGTTGAATTCAATTTTCCAGTTGATCTTGAGTGAATTGTAGAAACTTTTTTGTAGAGCTCTTCTTTTCTTCTTCGTGATTACAAGTGTGCAAATAATGAGTGAAAGAACCCTTTTATCCTTGTGCAAACCCTAATTTCCTTTTGTAATAAATGCACAACTTAAGTTATCCGGTTGCCCTGTTTTGAGAAAGATCTTCTTGAATCACTGTGCTAAACTTAGAATCATTTTCAGTGAGGATTGACAATGTATCTTCTTTTCTTCAATCATGCCATGGGTCCGCAGATCAAATCATTTCAATTCTGAATCATACCAGATTTGTCTGTGAAAATCCTGCTTTACCAGATAGCTGTCGAAACTAGATTAACTTGAGCAGTTATAAGTCTTTCAAAACTTCATGTGGATCTTTCACATTTTGACTGAAGGTTATTTGGAGGTTTTTCTAAAAACCCTTTAATCCACAGTGACAGATGTTTACTCAATGTACTAAATTTAGGCACTATCTGACTGGCTGGGGGAAATTATTTTTCTCTATGACGCCCCCTGAGCCAGAGCTCACCTTTTTAGTTTCTGGAAGGAATATCAGCACCAGATTCCAGTGCAGATCCATCTCCAATATGTTTTGTACTCTTGTTTACCCAAATTTTGCTCATCTCCTTTTGAACTTCATTTACATTTACTTTACCTTTGCCCTTATCTTGTTTCTGATTATGTTCCACCGGACCTTTTCTATCATGATTTCTACTTCTACAGAATCTGGCAATATGACTGGATCTATTGCAATTGTAATATACAACATTTCTTTGCTTATTTGATTGATATCCTCTTGATCTGCAGTGATTAGCCATATGTCCCATTCTATTGCATGCAAATCATCTACCATTGAATGAATTGTTTATTTGCATATTTCTGCATTCATGAGATTTGTGACCATACCTTTTACAATTGAAACATTGTCCAGAGAAGGATGGATTATTCTGATTCATTCTCTTCCTGCACTGAGTTGCTTTATGACCAAAATTGTTGCAATTGAAGCAGTATCCATTGAAGGATGGATATCTTTGAGCATTTGGTTGCCTTATCGAAGGTCTTCTAGGCCTGTTTCTTTGATTACCTGATCCAAAGTTCTTTTGACTGGATCCAGAGCTTTCACCTTTCTCATATCCCAAGCCACGCTTATCATCTACCCTCTTTTGGCTTTCAAGAAGAACTTCAAGTTGGGCTGAGCTTATCTTGAATTTCTCTTTGTATTCATTTGCTGTTTGAAGATCTTGTTTAAGAGTGTCTATTTGATTCTTGAGTTGTTCTTCATTGTCTTTAGCTTCTTCAAGATCAGATTCAAGATGCCTGATTAATCTGTCCATTTTGTGGTAGTCCTCTATTTTCTCCTTGAGGGATTGTTTTAGATTATCTTCAATCTTTCTTTTTTCTTCATTTTTTTGAGTGAACCTCATAACCCCTGATTCCATTTCATGCCTCACCATAATGACTTCTTTTGACAGCTTTTCACATAGCTTATTTTTCTCATCCAGATCTTCATTAGTATCGTTGACTTCACTCTAATTGGCTAATTTTTGAAGTAGTTCCTTTCTCTTTTTCATAGAAATGCTAAGTTTTTCTTTTAGCTCATTTATGAATTCATCAGCTTGTTTGAGTCTTTCTCTCAAATTATTGACTTCAGAGTGGGATTGTTCAAGATCATCTAGAGTAGACTGAAGTTGTTCCTTCATACCATATGCATCCATTGAGATTCCTAGATCTTCCTCAAGCTGTTAGGCTTAGTTTAGAGGAACCTTGCTCTGATACCAATTGTTGGAAACAAGGCAGATAACTGAGAGGGGGGGGGGGTGAATCAGTTATCTCATAATTTCCTTAACTTTCTTTTCTTTTTGTATCTTAATAATCAGTGTTGCATCAAAACATGAAAGCATATGTAATCATAAGAACATAAATAAAATCAACACACATAACACAAGGATTTTTACGTGGAAACCCTATTAAGGGAAAAAGCATGGGGTGACTAACCCAAGATTGCATTCTCTGTTAAAAGAATAAAGGAGTACAAAATGGCACTTGCCAATTAGGGCTCACTGCTCGAGCACACTGCTCACAAGAGGCACACTGCCTACAAGAGACTCACTATCTACAAAACTTACAGAAGATAACCAAGTGTTTGAACTGATGAGAAGCATCTACAAATGCAAGAGTTCAGTTTCGGTTAGGCACAATACACTGATCTGATGCACTTCATTCTTCCTCTGTTTAATGTTGTTGCTCTGTCACATACCGGACTTGAATTGTTGCTCTCACACTTATCCCTGCTTTTCTTCACACTTTATTTCATCACTAGTTCACCACACACTTTTACATGCTAAAATCTATCTTGTATATATATCCGCATCAAGGATTTTTATCAACTTTCTAGTCGGCATCAAGAACACTGCAAGTAATTAATCTGTCGGCTGAATCCATGCTTGATTTGTGATGCGTATCAAAAACATAGGCATAGAAGTCATTAATCATGTCAGACAACAATGTATAATCCCACAAATTGGTTGATCAACACCTTTTACTCATCCAGATTGAAGTCTGATACTCTGCTGGTTAGTTCTTCCTCTGTCTGCTCTGCTTGACTGGAACCCAACACTCAGATGCTCATATTTTTTCCTTGATTTATCACTGGAGGCTAAATCTCTGGAGTACAGTAGTCATGGTACCTCTCTTGACTTTCCCAAGTCCATAACTTACTGAGTTGCACCATCTGAGAGATCCGGACCTGATTGTCAGACCTTGTTACATACTCTGTTCTTGTACACCGGACTAAAACATTCTTCAATTTGACTTCTGGTGAAGGCATATTGTGTACTGCGGATGTGTGGGATAGATTTTGTTGCCATCAATGACAACACTTATGATGCCACACAGTGTCTCTTGCCAACATGCTTGAGGTCAAGTAAAAGGATAGTTGGGGGGTGTGATGAGCCTAGTTATTAGCCTGTTTTCTTCTAGTTTTATGCAAGTTGAAATACATTCCCAGACATTGTTTTAAGTATATCTTTATGTTATGTTATCCTTTATGATCATTATGCAGACTTGAACTTGGTTAATTAAGTATATGGAGATATGATTATGATATGATAAAATTGTATGTTATATGTGGGAATGCATGGATTATTGAGAATGTTTGTGTTGATTTTGGTTGTTAGTATTTTGTACATATTCATGGACTAACCTTGCAACTAAAAGAGAGAGGTCTGTCACCCGCAAGAACTACAGGATGCAACCCGCAACCACAACATTTCCAGGCGCAGAGCAAGGGAGATTCCAGTATTGACTAAGTGCAGTAAACACGGCCAAGGAAACTCAATGGAGAGAATCACGCATTGTGATAGGGATCAATAAAGATGATTGGAATCTTGGATGACTCTATACAACTAGAAGACTAATGGGACCGATTTAATCGACCCATGTTCCCCTGTTTTAGTAGAGAGTTCTAGTTTTGTTAGAACACTTCCTTCCTTCTTTTCCTGTCATTGTTGTTAGCATTCATTACACTCTAGTTCATGCAGAGTGGTGTTTTTATGTTTACAGTTAAGAGACGTATTTGAATAACTCCCCCATACCTATATTATGGTTTAGTGGTTGAGATAGAAGTAAGTTAGTTAAGTTCAGTTTTGAATAAGTTTTTGCTCTACCACAGATCTACCTATCTGAATCTTTTCTAAATTATGTAGACAATGTTATTTGCTTATGTGTTATGAATATTATAGTTCAGCTAGATTGTATGTGATTTGAAAAGATTGTGCAAATATATGTTAGAGTTGATATGATTGTGTTTATCTGAAAGAGTTAGATTTGAGTTTAAATAGTGAGGCAGTTACCTGAGCAAGGGCCACTCAGGATAACAGACCTTCACTTTATTTCTTGTATGTTTTAATTGCTATAGCAGTTAATTTATGAATACAAGATCAATTAGATTCTTAGAGTTGCTTAGTTCAATTAATTTGTGATACTCCAGAGGATAGGAATAGTTGTCATTAGCAAATAAGAATTTCATTCCTTAATCTATTGTTACAGTTTTACATTAAAAAGTATCCGTAGCAGTTGTAGTAGCATTACTTTCCCTTGTTAATAAGTAGCTTGATTTAGTAGATAAGTTAGATAGTCTGATCCCTGAAAGCACATACAATGCAAGTGCCATCACAAGCTTACAAGCCTTGGTTGATAATTTGATGAGGTCTTTTCAAGAAGTTATAGTGGATTGTTCAGTAGGATATTCCTTTGAATTGAGTGATTACCACCAAGTTTACCCAGCATTGTAAAGACACTACACCCTCCTAGGAAGCATGTTGACATCGGCACCCAAATCAACCATTACTTGTTTAATCTTTCTATGATTTATGTGTGCATCAATCATCAATGGCTTAGTTTTCTAGGGTCGAGATGCTTTTGTCAGTCTCTGGACCTATGGTTGTGGTATTGTTTACTTGTTCTAGTACTTGGAGAATTTTTTAAATTTTTTAATTTGATTATTTGTTTCGCAACCAAGGCCAATTATTTTAATGTAGAAGCTTCTTGTTATAAAAATTAGGATTTGTAATATTGTTCTTTTTGTTTTTCCTAATTTATAGTTTTCTTGGCTTCTTCAACTATTTTGTCATGCTTATCCTGGTTGGGAAGAAATCTTCTTCATCTTCCTCATCTGATTCCTTTAATTGTTGTCTATGTTTAGCGGTGTCTTTTCCCCTTCTTGTAACTACTGCCACTTTGGTTCTATCTTTGTTTTACAATAGGGTTTCTTGTCTTAACTTTTCCTTTTTCTGCTTGTATTCCTTTTCTAATTCCTCTTCCTCACTTAGGATATGATAATTGTTGTGTTTTTCTATCTCTCCTTCTTTGTGGTAGTGTCATGCCCCTTGCAATGGGTTCTTAGGTACTTTCAACATTATTTTTGCACCTCTATTTGCATTAGGCCCAAATAGCTCATCGATTTTTGAATGCAGTGGAGCATTTCTAAAGTACTATTGTGCTCTCTCAAATGTAAACAAATCATGTTCTAGGTCTCCACATAATCTGCATGGTTTTTTGTTATCTGTCTAACACTCATTTGCATAATGCCCTTGTTTACCACATTTGTAGCAAGTGGTGCCTTCTCTTCTTCTACCCCTACCCCTACCTCTACTGCCTCTATAGTTGTTATAGTAACCTCTTTCCTCATTTGAGTAATTGGGTGTGTATGATATTTGATTTTGTGGTGGTGTATTATGTAGTGTGTTAATGTTTATTTTATTTTTCCACTCTAATGCTTTATACCCATGATTTTGGGCATAGAGAGGTCGTTCTATTAATCCTTTTATGTATGCCATCTCATGTTTTATTATTTCTTTATTATTGCAATGATGATCACACCAAGGTTCATGTTCTTCTTCTTCACCTGATACTTTAAATAATAGTGATGGGAAATCATCTGTCTCATGGTCATCCCACTCTCTACATATTCTGCAATAAACTATTTGAGTCTTTCTTGGTGTTGTTCTTAGGTCTACCCTTAATGCAACAACTCTTTTATTCCCTTTAAGTGCTAGGCATTCATTTCTAATGTCCTTTTGAGCAATAAGTACACCATATATTTGTTCTTGGTAATTCTTGTGCATTTTCTTGTTTAGCCAATATTTCTTGTTTGATTTTTAGTTGTTCTAGCTCAAGTCTCAATCTTTCTATTTCTTTACTTTCTGTGGCTTTATCTTGTCTCCACCATGTTTGTGCTTCTACGCAACAGGCTAGTGTTACTGCTTCTGAATATGTATTGAATATTCTCCCGTTCAATGAAGTTCTAATTTCAGGTGTTAGTCCATAAATGAACCATTGTATGCGTTGCTTTTCTGTCAGAGGTTCTTCTAATTTTCTAGACACCTCTTTGAATCTCGAATCATAGTCTTTTATTGATTCTCCTTCTTGTACCATATCCCACATTTTACTTACACTTTCAATGGGAATCTTTGGTGATTTAAAATTTGATAAGAATTCATTTTTAATTTGTGTCCACTCTTTATCATGTTTCGGGCATTTTTTTATACCAGTTGAGTGCATTTTGTAGAGTTCCTACAAAATCAAATAATTTTATTTGATCCCTAGTTGTTCCTTTTCTCTTCCATAATGACTCTAGGATAAATATGTGTTTTGCTACCTCTATTAAGTGTCTTTTCCAAAGATTGGGAATTTCATTGGTGAATCCATATTTGGATTAGTCTCTTTATTTATTTTGTGTTGTTTATCAGTAGTGTTCTTTGGTGGTTTGTCTTTTTCTTTTTGTATTCTTTGTTGTGGTATTTTTCTAGTTCTTCCCTTGTCTCTAGATAGTTGTATTTCAAAATATTCTCTTCCTAATATTTTGCCACAATTCTGTACAAATTGTTTTTATTGAGATTCTCTTATTTCACTTGAATTTTCACTTGTATTTGATGTTAAGATCCTCCTTGACTTATATGGCATGGGGGGTGACTCCTGGTCTGAGGGTTGTAACTCTTCAAAGTGACATTTTATTTTAGGAGATGTCTTTGTTGATGAGCAGGATTGCACCTGTTATGTAGAGTTGTGAAGCTCAGCAATCCTGTGTAACATGGGATCAAACTCAGGCTGTGGGTGACCTATGTTGAGTTTAAACCTCTAGATTATGGGTTGGTTCTCTTAAAATATTCTATTGGATCTATGAATTTGATGTGGAAAAGGGTAAAAAGGATCTTTCTAAAAGCACTAAAAACTGTAAAAAGTGTGGTGATGCACCTAAAATTGATGGAAAACTTGGCAATCTACTCACAATAGATCTCAGAAAATCTATTCACACAAACCACTTTCAGCAAATTGATCACAAAAATAATTCTAAGGGAGGCTAGAAATGATTTTTCTTTTTGAGGGAAAAGGGTTTTTTCACAACATAAAAAAAAAATACTCCTATTGCACAACCTAAGACTTGTGATTTTCAATTGCTATCTAACACATGCAAGTACAAAATCTCATCAAATCATTCATAAAAGCTGCCTTAATGGAATGGTAGACACTTGATTCAACTAAGAAATAAAGGAAATAATTATATAAAAGACAAAGTATAGAACCTGCAACCTACTATAATCTCTATAAATCTGCAATAAATGAGTTACAAAACTTTCTTTCTCTCTCAAAGTGTAAAGAGCAAAAAAGGCAAGAACTAGAAAAACCTAAGTTTTTCTTACAATATATAATTTGCTCCCTCCAAGAGACCTAGAAAGGTCAACTGCAGTCAACTGCCTCTAAAAATAAGCTCTCCAAATTGATCCACGAGCAAACAAGAAAATCCCTAAAAATAAGGGCCAAAACTATCCCAAAATGAGCAAAAGTAGCTCCAAACTGATCCTCTCTATGTGTTTGACCAAAACTCTCCAATTTGTCCTCCAAACCATGCAAAAAGGACTCCAAAGTCTTCAGTTAACTCAACTTCTCCAATTTTGCATGATTTTGCATTGAAAATGATGTGGGCAAGTGGTGCAGGAGCTTCAATTTACATTTTATTTCAAATATAATATTTTAATGACCTTGTTAATTTTGGTTTTATCTAGGGCTTGGAAGCCATTTTTGATGTATTGTAATAAGGACTTAGTCCACTTTATTTGACTAGTCCACTAGAAGGTTTGAAAGACCTATTTTATAGGTTTTTCTATTTTAGAAACTTTTTGTTTTTTATTAAAACTGCCTTTTACATTTGATTTTCTACCTTCCTAGGCAGTTGTACGGACAACTGGGAAGTGGAAGAGTTTTTGGAACTTCCTATATACATCTGTTGTTAAAACATGCCAAATATAATACAACAAGAAGGAGTTTTTTAAGAGAAAAACTATGTTTTTTCTATTTTTCTATTTTTTTCTGTAAAAAACAGCATTGGTACGGCCAAGTACGGATTGTTAAAGAAGTGATTTTTTTTAAATACTTTAGATCTTGGATGTGACTGTCATTTGTAGGTAATTTGGGCCTTTGTAACATTTGGAGGTGTTAGTTCTTCTTCTTTTTGTAAATACTCGGTTAAACCCTCTTTGCCTAGGGTTTTGAAGTAAAATGGAGTTTTTTTCCTCTGTCTTCTGAAGGTGAACAGTCATCTTTTGATGAGATGGAGGAATTTAGAGTAGCTTCTATGTTTTTTCTGTTTGATAGGTTGTTCTCCTTCTGTCATAGTGTTTGGCATGCCTCTATCTAGTCAAACAAAGACTAGTTAGTCAAGAAAGGTAGAAGACAACAGAAGTGTGAAAAAAAACAGCCATAGATTTGATCAAATGATGTTGATCTCTGTGCATTAAAAGGAAGGCAAGTCTGCACATCATCCTCCTGGTCCAGTCAAGGTGTTTGTTTGAAACATATCTTCTCTATTCCTCAACTAGAATGAGTTCTAGGAGAAAATACAGTTTGCTGTTATAAAAAAAAATAGTCTATTTGCTAATTCATGCTGACAAAGTACGACCCTGTACTTTTCTGGAAAGATAGTGAAGTTTTCATGGGTGTTGGAGTGTGTAGTAATCCTGCATGGTCTGTGGAAGGAATGTTGAATTGAGATTGTGTGAAGAAACCTTAAAGAGGTAGATTTCTTTGTAACATTATTTTTGTGACAGTCAAGGATAGTTGCTGTCCACAGTCCTATTTAGGCAGAAGTTTGATCATCTGGTTAATATTTTAATGTTGTTCCTGTCTACTGAAGGTATAAGGGAGAATGATGAGGAGAACCCTATTGATAAGGGTGTACAATACCAATTGATGGTTCATAATAGCTACAAGTTACAAGTTGTTACCACAGTACTGTCATAGGACAGTCAGTATGCCATTACTGTCCACTGTCCTCCATAAACACAGTGTGGATTGTATGTATGTAAATAGTAGTTCTTTCACTTTGAAATGGTCAGTATGTATCAAGCATTGAAGTTCTTTTGAAACCTAGAGGGGTTATTTAACAAATTCTTTAAGACTTCAACTTTGTCCAAACGCTGTCCTAAGACAACCACCTGTTGTTTTTGCTGTCCCCTACCCTTTTAATCATAGTGTGGGCCTACATGTGAGTGGATAGTTGGTCTTTCATATCTAGTGTCTAGTATGCTTGTAGTATTAATGTTCCTTTGAAGTTTTGAAGGGTTAAACCATATTCCAAACATTGCATAAAACAGTCTTATTGCTGCCACTATTATTTATCTAGAGAATGCAGGAAGTGCTCTCTATGTCAGAGGTCTCATGGCTGTCATGACAAGTATGGCTGTTTACTATTGGTAGAGGTGTGGTAACAGGTTGTGAGTCCTTGAAAGGGTGTATTGTGCAAGTAGGTTGGATGGAGCAATGACTCTCCAAATTGAGAAGTGGATAGCCTGAGAGGAAGACACTAGATAGTGATCCTAGGCTAGGTCAATCTCTGTAATAGCCTTGTGTAGGCTTTGTCTTCACAAACACCATTGTTAACCTCTTGAGGGGAAGTGATCTAAGTTCATTGAGTGAACTTCTACTACAACATTACCTGAACCTTTGCATCAACAAGGAATAAAGTAATTTTGAGATAATTACTCTATTATGCATTACATTTTGCTCTATCTGTATGATTTTACAACTTGTGACAAAATAATAAAGTAATTTATAAAATATTACTTTATTATTTGTTTACATTTATTTTCAGTTGTAAAAACATGCAAGAATGGATGAAAAGAAATCAACACCTTATCTCTCCCTTTTGATTTACATGATTTGTATAATTGCATTAAATAATGATGCCAAGGACAGTTAGGTCATCATGCATGCAAAAGATAAAAAATATCCTCCTCATGTTTCCCATGCATCAAATAGATCCGCTCATGTAAAAACACATTATGCATTTTAAAGAATAATAAATGCATCTATTACAACCTTATAACTCTCATGGATGCATGACCAATGCATCACAACACCTTATTAATCCATGCATATTAACTCATACATCATGCATTTATACATTAATTATGGTTTGCATACCAAAATCCTTATATCTCCATGAAAGGAACAAATATTTTGCGTCATCATTACTTATGTCTCCATTATACCCTATACCATGCATTAAGCTTCACCCTCATAAAAGAATCCTAACTATGGTCTCATCATGCAAACAATGACCTAAGTCGTATGAAAAAGACCAAAAAATGCCATGATAGTGTTATTTTAATTCTTCAACCTTTGAACAGACTTTGAAAGAGGCCAAATATTTCCATCATTTCTTGATTCTTTCTCAACATCTCCCATGAACTTATGATGGCACCTAACCCTCAACACTCACAAGTGTTTGACCACGAGCTTCCATTATCTCATGATGATTTAATCTTAGAAACAAAAAATCAAAAAGACTTTGAGGAGATCTCACGGTTAGGGCAAAGTAACAAAAGATTTTCATGAACCCTAAAAAGATTTCATTTTTTCTTCTCACTTCCTCTTGCTGCTCTCGACCTGCACCGCCATGAGGGTTTTTTTGATAGGGTTTTACCTATTATCTTTTGAGGTTTTCTGAGGCACTCTCTCAAGGTTTTGACAAGAAAAGCAAGGTAAGTTTCCTCTGTGTCAAAACTGAGCTGGTTCTTGACTTTATTCATTGGTTTTTTGGACTTTTAGCCATGACCATGAGGAATTTTTGATGCATTTCCTGTGTTTCTTCATTGGTCACCATGAACTATTGAGCTTGAGCACCTTTGAAAGAAGAAAAAAGCAAAAGCTTGGGTAAAAACCCATGGCCCTATGAATGTCTCTTCTCAGATAGAGAGAAAGGTAAGGCTTCTAATCGGACTCTGCAACATTTCTTGTCTTCTTTATGTACGTTGAATTTGAACTCAAGAAAATATAAAATAAATATACATTTCCTTTCTTCATACTGCTAAAAAGACATGAGAGTTTTGTATGGTCATGGGTCGCGGCCTATTCATTTTGGGTTTGCATAAAAATACAAGAATCTACTGTGTAAAAGGTAACCATGAATAACCTTTAGGGTTTCAACCTTCTATATCTCTATTTTTGTTTGAAGGACAAGGTCTTGTGTAACCTTTGTCTACACCATTTCTCTACAATCCTCTAAAACCTCTCTGTAAGCTCTTGCACCTACAATCATGAAACAACTGCTCCTCTTGATGCAGTTACACTATGAATAAAAGCTTTTCCTGTTACCGGATATCAGTAGCACATTTCAACATATACTTTTTCTTGGATTTTCTAATGGTTGAACAGTAAGACTCCCACTCTATTCTGGTTGATAGCAGCATCACTTATTTATTTAATATTTTATGCAAACTGAAGCACCCTTGAAGAGAAAAAGTCATTATCAACACTCCTATGTCTTCTTCATTGTTCCATTCAACAATGGCTGCCACATGCATGCCAGAGTTTGCATCATTCTTTTGCACTAGCTTTGTGGTGACCTTTTCCTGGCATTCTTTTGCATACCTTTAGGTCTCTATAGGTTCAGGACTCTCATAACAACTTGAATACATGGATTTCTGTGTTGTATTTTATTCTGGGCTTCACTATGTTTTAGATTTTTGCTCAAGCTTTGACAATATTTAACCAAGATATGGAATCTGTTTCTACTGAACTGTCAACTACTGACCTCACTGCTTTAGAAAGTTACTAGATGTAGATAAGCTCTTATTCTTTGATGGTCCTGAAGTGCCATCTTCTTCTTTACCACCTAACAATTCATCATCATCCTGCATCAATGCTGCCTGGAGTTTTTATTCTACAACTGCCTTTATTTATGTTCTTTGATCACCCTTTACAGCTGCTACCTACTTTTAAAAGATTACATCCGTAAGCCAACATCTTTGGATCATTTTGGGTGATTCTTTCTCATAAATGAATTTATGAGGCTAACATCTTCTCTATTGGCTATTGAAACTACAATTCTGCTTTGTAATGTGCATACTACTCCAGACATCCTAATGACTGCTAATTGCAAGTTTGCTGTTATGCTGATTGTCCTCATGTTATGCTTGGTAGACCTTCATGCATTATTATCATGACCTTAAACCCTTAGCAGATCTCTCTTTTTGATGTTCATATCTCTCCCTGAGCTATTGTGAGCTCTGTGCAGTCCTCTTCTAACATTCTATTAGGGTCTTATAATAGGCTTTAAGCCTTGACATACCTCTGTCTACAAAACCCCGATGCTGTCCCTTCATCACAGTTTGTTGCTCTTAAACTGTCTCATACTTCTTCTTGTCTCCACACTCATACTCTCTTGCCTTTTACCCTGCCTCATATTATAATTTTGTAAGAGTCTTTAGGGAGTAAAGGGCTTCACATAGACTGCTCAATGTCTTTTACATGCATGCCACTATTCCCATGGGTGTTGACTGCTTTTACCTCTCTTTCATTATTTGACTAAATTATTTGCCCTTGAGGCAGTCCTTAGAGCAAATAACAGTGCATATTCATGGCTGAGATGAATTTTAAATGTCATTATGCAAGCCTTAGGACAGAAATGGTATCATTGCATATGTATTCAAAGTCAAGAGGTCTTGTAATGGTATCATGGTCCCCAAAACAGTCATGAAGACCTCTACTGTACCTTGTATGCTTTTGTAGACTACTTTAGATTGTCTCTTCTACCAAAGTGAAGGATCTCTTTAGACTTTGAATCAAACTCTTTAATTGGTCTCACCTTGACACTTCTTCCTCGCACTTGAAAGCTCCTAATCACTGTACCTTCTACTTTGTTGATGCTGGACTATTTTTTAATGCTGGTAGACTGTTGCTCCTTCATGTTCTTGGACTGTGTTTATCTATTAATGACAAAGCACAATGAACTGTATGATCTTACTATGCTTTGTTGAGGTCTTATTGCTTCCTAGACTATGAGACGACTTCTTCCTCCCATCAATGGTGACTGTCCTTTTGGTCCTTTATGGCTGTCATGTAGAGAGTTGGCAGCATTTTTGGAAAAACTCAGAGGTTCATAATGACTGCAAACAATAAATACAAAAGGACCTCTAATAATTTGTTCTTTGCATTTATTCTATGCTGTCATTATGGGTGATAGTCCCTTAAGTTTGAAGACTATCTCCTTGATAGTTTTTTTCCACTGTTTCTTGTACCTTCTAACAGTCATACATGACTGTCCTATGCATTTGCTGATGGTTGTTCTAGTACAGTCATGCATAAAATATCCTCCATTTCAATGGTCAAATATTTTCTTAGCAAGATTACATTCCATTCACAACAAAAAGTGGTAAATATTTGTTCTATTTTATCTGCCCAAACTAACTGTTGTAGTGGATGATATTTTAGTATGGTTATTTGGCATTTTCAGTACTATATTGCTGATGTTAGCTGCCACTTGCATGTAGATTCATCTTCAACTAATGTTGCTACCCTACACCATGCTATTCTTCATGACTTGTTATCATACTGTCCTTTCTAGTGCATCTGAATCTTCATGGTGACTGTTCCATGTGGCATTTGCTGACAGTCCTACATGTTGCTCTATGATATAGCTGCTCCATGTTTATTGTTCACTACCTCTTAAACATGTTTTGTTACTATCATCTTTATCAGTCAAGGGATGACTATTCTCCACTGTCTCTGATAGATACTTTGTAACCTATTGCTTGATAGGTTATGATGCATTCACTCACTCATGATTGTTCTTTAGCAAGTATTGTACCCTGGATGATATATGATTGTTCATCTATTCAATAACAATATCATATTTTATTCATGAAAAAGAATGAAAAAGTACCTGTTATCTTTAAATGCTTTGGTTGTACTCCTTGATATAACTGTACTTCTTGATATAACTGTACCTCTTCTCTTGCACTTGATCATTGATGAGATATGGAACATGGCATAATAGGAATATGATGTAAAACTGCTATTTGTTTGTTCAATTGAATATATGTGCATAATTTGAGCATGCTAGGCTCAACCCTTATGGGAGCCAATTTTCTCCATATGCTTTAATGTCTTCAAATCAGCAACATAACTTTTCCTATACCTGCACAGTGAACAAACAAGTTAGCATAAAAACGTACCTTTGGAAGCTGATTGATCTCTCTCACGATGATCTGATTTATTGTGCATGTCTGATTTTGATCCAATCACATTAATGCATAATGTTTGCAATTTTATATGTCTGTTTGATAAAGCATATGAATAATTTGCATATCCGGAGCTTCTAACAAAACTTTTCTCCAACTTTGCAGGTCTACTATCCTGATCAGGAGCAAGAAGATGAAGATACGAAGATCAAGCTGCTAGATAGAAGAATCAACCTTCGATAAGGCAATGATGGATATCCATTTTCCTCATGTGTTCTTTTCCTTTTCTTTATCATCAGATGTATAGCTTGCATAATGTTTGCATTGGCTCAGTTTAGTCATTCCCATGGCTTGTGTGGGACATATTTAAACATTCTCTTAAATATGATCAGTTATTTTACCTTATGCAATGATTCATGTATGTTTTCTTTCTAAATCAAATGCATAGGATATAACAACTGAATCTGATTTGAATTGCATGTTTAAAACATGATGATGAAATGACAGTTTATAAATACCTTTCCTTCTTACTGAATTGTGATATTTGAATAATTCAACCGCATCATAACTAAAAGATAAAACCAGTTAGATACCTGTCATTCATTGAATGTCTGATCTTTTGTCATTAGATCAGTCTTCATTTATCAGGATGGTTTGACAGTTTTGATTGGACTATCACATTATCTTGATAAATGATCCTTTGTTGTTCTCTTGCCAAGATATCATGCATTCAACTGATTGATCATACACTTAACTTTTTCTCTTATCTCTTTTGTGACAACTACAACTCAGGCCTTGCTAAATTAGGTGTGAAAATAATTTAGTAACAGTCTTCTCATTAGTTAAGGCCATATTGTTAGATATTGATGTTTTCCAATCTTCTTCTCTTAATCCAATTGCATTATTACTCAAGTTGAACATGTTATTTTCTCCTTGTACGGCTTGGTATAATCCCTCATTTCTTAATTTCCTTACACTTTTTGTAACCAATTGATCCAAATACTCCACATCAAATTTCAAAGGTTGTAAGCTTTCCATGGGATTTAGGAATTTTTCAAATCTTTCATCAATTGTAATCTGGATATTATATAGGTTAGGTTGAATGTGTGGTGTTTGATTTAATGTTAGAAGTGGTGGAGCCTTCATGCTGTTACATCCTTCTTCCAATATTTTATGAGATATCCCATATGTTGTAATACTTCCTTTAAAGTTATTAAGGATCTATGCTGCTTTATCAAGATGAGAGTTCAATTGTTTTGGAGTGCTACATAATTCTAATATTTTATTATTAGTTGTAGCCCTTGTGGCACACTAAATTATATCTTCAAAATACTATGGAGTTTCCTTTTCTTTTTCTGTCAAACCCCCTCTACCACACTTTATCTCTTCTTCCTTATCCTTTAAAGCCGCAACCCTTTTGGCATGCTCTAACTCCATCTCTTTAGCTTTCTCCATTTTCTTGTGGTATCTCTCTTGTCATTCTTGTGTTTGTTTTTGTCTCTTTTCTTCCATGTTCAATTATATTTCCAATTGGATATTTTCTTTAATTTCTCTCATCTTCTTGTTATCTCCTTTCACCATGTGTGTTTAAGATGTGGAATCTCATTGATCCTTTTATGCATCCCATGATGTTCACGTTCATCCTACTTTGATTAGTCACATCTTTTTAGGGATCTTTTCAAGACCCCCCCTTTCCATTCATCATCCCCTAGGTGCCTGACCCCCTCTCATGAGGCTAGGACCTAGGAGAATCTATTGCAAATCATTTTTTTTCTATCTTGTTTATAATATTCTTTAGTAATACTTTTTCTAGCTCCACAATTCTTTTTAGTACCCTAATCTTATTCTCTACTGGTTTACTAGGGTCCCAGACATGGAACTGAATGTTGGCAAGGAATAAGTAGTCAAAGACCAAAGTTCTAGGTTTAGGAGCCTTGCATGTTGTATTTATACCCTAGTTTTACAGTAGGAGAATGATCAGTGAGTTTGCAGTAGGAAACAACATCATGCGGTAACATAACATAACAAAGAAATCATAACACAAAAATTAAACATCCATTTGAACCTTATATCATCCTTTATATATATTAACTTCATGTAATACAATGTAAGATGTACAATTCCTTTTCAGCTCTTCTTTCTATCCTATACTTCCTTATCTCTCCTTATCTTATCTTCTATTCCTAGATTAATTTATACATCTAACTACAATGGGGACATGTCCCTTACAAAAGATGACTATTCCTACTAGGCCTAGTCGGCCTTATGCTCCACATTTCATTTGCAGCCAAGTGCGGTGACTTCTAGAGATTGTACCTATTGCTGCCAACAAAAATCAAAGGAACACTAACAAGACCAAAAATATCAGAATGAATCAAGTCCAACACCCCAGAAGATTTATGAGAGCTAGAGTAAAACCAAACAAAGTTTTATTTTCTATATATGCAATGTTTGTAAAAAATGAACTCAAGGTTACAATCATTCAACTCCTCAACAATATTTTTATTTTTCAAGGTCCGTAGACCTTTCTCACCTATATGACCCATTCATTGGTGTCATAACATAGTTTTCTCTACTGGAAGTTTTATCTCCAAAGAATGAGCACCCTTAGGTACTTAAAGAGCATGACCATCAAAATTAGATGTAACACACCTCTTTGCTACTAGTTCCAATAGGGACGGTGAAAATTTTGTAGATCTTTTCACTATAGGAACAAAAGAACTATTGCATCGAACTATGCATGCAACCAACTAACATAGAGTGCCAATTTGGGCGCCCTTAGCAAGCACCATAGCTCCTATAACCATCTTACACCCTCCACTCAAGAAAACAACCTATACACTCACATCATTAAGTTTACTTACAGAAAATAGGTTTTGTGCCAAACCAAGGATATACAATACACCATTGATCCCCTTCACTCATCCATCGGGGAATCGAATAAGGACTCTTCCATGACCAACAATCTTTAGATGAGAATCATCTCCAAGGTACACCTTCCCACCATAATATTCTTTATATTTTGTAAACCAACCTTGATGTGAGGTCATGTGGAAAAGGCACCATAGTCTATAAACCACACACCTTCCTATGCATGAGTTGTCATGCCCATATTAGGACCACCTATATGTCATCCATACAAGCGGGCAAAAAGGTGGAATAATTTTTTTTTGAAAAGATAATGAATTTATTGTGAAACTGCAATGGGAGTTTACCTAAGGTTTACTCCTATGAATAGTGCATACTGGTTTACAATGAAAGTTCTCTGGTTTGCAAGTAACCTAATAACCAATTTACAAGTTTAAACCATTAGAATAGTTTACATGTACTGTTGAACTTAGTCATCTAAGTTAATTTATAATAAATAATCCAATACTACTAACTAGAATGATCTATCCACCATTAACATTTGTTCCAACTAACCTAACAAGATTCTAGTGAATTGGAAGCATAAATTGATTCCTCATTTAAATTTATAGAGGCCTATTTAATTTAATAGCACAAAATAAAACTTATAAAGTAAATACAATTTTACTAATTTATAATTTAATTTAAATAATTCGTTAAACCCATATAAATAAAATAAACTAATTTTAATTTTCTTTTGAATACCTACTTTGATTTTTAAATTAAATTTAAAATAAGGAACCATTTAATTAAATAAAACAAATTATAACATTTAAAATAAATACCATTACTAATTTTTCATTTTAATTAAAATAATTCATTTAATCCAAATAATAAAAATACTAATTTAATCTTCTTTTCATAATATAAAACTAAATAATCTAATAATAAAATCCTTCAAATTTTTCGAAATAGAATAAAGCAAATGATGAAAATCATTCCTTAATGGATTTAATTTTACTAACTTTTGGAAAAAACAAAAACTTCTTTTCCAATTTTTTTTTAAAACAAAAAGCTTGTTTCTATTTCCATATAAATTAGCGCTTTCCTTTTATTCAAATAAAACAATACCTTTCCTTTTTGTATATATAGAATCCTACTAAATATTTTCAATTTAGAAAAAAAATAAAAATAAAAATCACAATATATTGCCTTTTACAAAAATTAAAATTTCTTTTCTTTTCTAAATTCCTTTTTTTTTTCATTTTAAAACAATAAATAAATCTAATATTCTTCTACATAATCTAAATAAAATTGATTTTCTATGAATAAAGCTATTATCCTTTTCTAATTATTTTAACCATTATCATTCTTATATTAAACACATCAAAGACTTATTATTCTTCTATGTGTGCTTGTGCAGGTACCAGACTGTGGTAGAGAAAAGGAGGAATGTATATATATATATATATAAGCATATTTTCTATAGCAACATATTATCTTAGACAGTAAGTGCAAGAGAGGTATATTTTTTTTCTAATTTGAAAATTACCAACTATTTCAACAATTCATAGGAAAACCAGAACCAAGATTTCTCATGCAACTTAATTAAAACATCAAATTATTCTCTAATTCACACTATGACATACAACATAGTTTATTTTGCCATTGAAGAAACAATATTTACCAAGCACAGTATGCCAAAATAACTACAACCCCAAAACTTCAACAAATCCCACTGTCACAAGTTACATAAAGGCAATTTGCCCACAAATCTTTAGCTCCCATAACATAATCAAGACATCTTGCCATGAGACATAAACATTATTTCACTTTTCTAAACAACTTTGATAGTTTTCCTTTGAACTTCAAACCACCAGGAACTCTTTCATAAACCTGCAAAACACAATAGCCAAAAGAATGGCCAAGACCTGCTCTCCTCCCTACCGTAGGGATTGCTTCACAATCCCACTCCCGAGCAGGAGACTCCAAGAACAAGGTATACACATAGGCAATACTTAAAATACACAAACCCAATAGAGATAAAAACCACAGAAAATAAATTCCCATGGGGTATGACTCACAAACAAAGGATCTTAATTAGATCCAAAACAAGGGGAGAGAGGGGATAATCCTCCCTCTTGGGGAACAAAATACAACTCCCATAAAATATCATACTGCATAAACCACAACCTCCTTCACTACCAACACGTATACCTCCATATCACACCCATCTCCATATGATATCATAACAACCAAAAACCAAAACACCATATTATCACCACATTTCCACAATAACCAACAACCAACACAATGCCACAATTTACAAGATCCAATTTTCCCCAAGAGAGGCTCCACGCCTTTCTCTACCCCAATACTTTGGAGGCTCTCATCAATACAGAGAGTTGCTCCCATACAACCCAAAACCCCACATTTTGACATAACAAAAAGAAGACCAAAAACCCTCATGCAAATCTAAAATTTATGCAAGCACAACCATTTTACAATTTTTCATAAATGCAAGGAAATCAATAACCCTACCTCAGCTCCCCAAGTTAAGGTGAGCCTAGCAAAACCAAAAATACAATCCAAATCCTTGCTCTCCGATCCTCCAAAACTTCAAGCCAAAAAATCTTTCTTTTATTTCTCACCAATTTCCTCTTGCCAATTCTCAAAATTTATGCATAGAACAACTATCTCCAAAAACCCCCATTTTCCCGTAAATAAAACAATTAAAAACTCAAAAAGAGAAAAAAGAAAGAAAGAAACTTTCTTTCTTTTTCCCAAAAAAAAAATCTTTTTATTTTAAAAGAAAAACATTAAAAACAATATCTTATCCTCATCCCACAATAAAACAATAAAATAATAAAACAATAAAACAATAAAATAATAAAACAATAAAATAATAAAACAATAAAATAAAATAAATAACTTAACTCTCACAAAAAATAATTAAAACTTAATTAAAAATTTATAAAAGAAATAGAATACCCGCAACTAACACTCAAATAATTAAATAATTTACACAACACTTTAGCCTTCACCCCTTCGATGAGTTAGGCTAGGCTAATGGGGTAACACATGAAGATTCTTGGAGTCTCCAAACAACTTAATGATCCTGGCCACCCACCTGCACACTTACTTTTCGAATATTAGTATGTCAAGAAAGTATAGTCGAAGCAACTTGAAATGCATAGCAAAATTAATTACATATTCTAATTTCATTCATGATCACATAACTCAAATAATTTAAAATAATTTATTTAATGACTATCACATAAGCATATAGCTCATCCAATACTTTCTTTTCCCACACATAAATAATAATTTAACATCTAATCAGGAATTAAATCATAAATTCCAAAACATAGTTTCCCATAGAGTTTAATTATAACATAATGTCCAAAAGTTCAATATAGCATAATGACCATAACATAAAAACATAAATGTCCACACACGCAAATTATATGACTCAAATCAACATAGTTATATAGTCTAAGCTATAGTACTAAAGAACTAAAAAATATGGGCCTCACATGAGTAGCCAAGGTAGTGAAAAAAACATCACCATCATTTTGAGAGGATCTCTCAGACTCATCATCAGAGTCAACTTTTTTCTTCTTCTTCTCCTCCTCCTTACAATCTCTTCTAAGGTGTATAGATTTGCTACAGTTCCAACATTTCACCTTGACCTTACTAGGAGATTTGGATCTTGAGTTATCTTACCTCTTGTCCTCCTTGCCTTTTTATTTGGATCTTCCATGAACTGCTAGGGCCTCCTTGGTTGACTCATAAGTCTTCCTTATCATTTCTTTAAAAAACAAAGATGCAACCAATTTGTCCATTTTGAACTTGGTGGTAGTGCTTCCAATGGCCATAACCACATGGGCCCATGAACTTGGCAAAGAACACAACAAAGTCATACAATGATTCTGCTCCTCCATCTTCACTCCCACAGAGCTCAACTAGGCAACTAGCATATTGAAGGCATTCAAATGATTGACTATGGATCCACCATCTTCCATTCTAAGAGAGTACTTCTTTCTTAAGAATAGCTTATTTACTAGGGATTTAGCTCGATAAATTTCTCCAAGCTTTTTCCAAAGATTCATTGTAGAAGTCTCCTCATGAACATTTAACAAAACCGAATCTACACAATAGAGTCTCACAAGACCCTTCACCTTTTTTGTCCCTTAAGTCCCGATCTTCTTGTTTCAATATTGGAGCATATAGATCTCTATCCACAAGAATATCCTCCATTTTGAGTTTCCACAACTCATAATTTGTACCTGAGAACTTCTCCATCTCTATCCTTGATGTGCTTGCCATCTCTTCCTACAATAAGATCAAAGCCCTCTCTGTGCAAGCTCCCACTCAAATGAAGATTATTACAAAAAAAGTCTACGCCTAGAATTCGAGGTGATCAAGCATTGATACCAAATGAAAGGAAGCAAGGTATTTGTCCAAATGCTTCTTACACTAAACGTTTGAGGAGAGTGTTGTGCAAATTTCAATCTTTTAATAATTTTAGAAAGTAGAAACACATATAAACATAAAATAAACAATATAACATAACAGAGGTGTATGTGGGGAAGACCCTTTTAGGAGAACCCCACACTCCAAAGTAGTTCAATGTATTATTCAGTAAACAACATGGTTACAATATACTTACAGAGCAAGTCTTCACAGGAGTATCACCAACCAAAGATCTGGAGGACTTCTGATTGTATAACAATACCTACAAAACTCACTATCAAACATCCATCTCAAGCATCTAATAAATAGGAGATAAAATACAGGAAACTATGAGCTAAAACCACCCAAAATAGTGGCACCCAATTAATCCTTAGTTAGAAATCCAACACCCAAATTCCAAGCTGAGTCCACAGGCTAAAAAAATAGCATATTCATTCCACTTGTCATAACCTTGTTATAATTTGCTCACCAAATTGGGTGTTCCATTTTGGCTTCATTATCCCCATACAAAGATACCTTATGAAGTGTTGGTCAACAAGTGTAACTCCTCTTTACATCTCTTTATGCGTTAATGTTTTTACATTTCCAATGCAAGGGGCCCAACTTTCAAAGGCCATAACTTTTGATTTGCGAGGCCAATTGGGCTCTTTTTTTTTAATTGTAGAGCTCATAAAGGTCCACATGATAGGCACTAGGGAACTAGTGCTGAACAACTCAAAACTTTTATTTTGGCGAAAACCCAACTCTATAGCCTAGAAATTGAGTTTTTCTATTTTTCAACTTGAAAATCACACTATTTGTAATCTTAACATTAAGTGCAAGGTCGAGACACCTTTCCTAACAATTAATCCTAACAATTTACTTCCTTTCATGATGATGTATTCAATGGATAATTGTGAATGTTTGCATCTTTATAAATAGTCATGTTAGAAAAAGAAGAATAAGAAAAAATACTTCCTTCTTTGGAAGAATTGGTGTATGACAAGCAAGCAATGCACTTAGAGGATGTAGTGCTACAATGGAAGAAAAGGGTGACTAGAAGAGGAGCCCAAGAGTCTTGTAAAGTTTGACTCAAGCCACAAGCATTGAAGCAAGTGAAGTGGTACACCGAGTAGAAAGTGGGGGGAATTATTTTCTCACTTAGTGTCTCATTAAGCTTTTGTGCCCAGACCAAAAACCTCTCTAAGAATGGAGGCATGATCCATATGGATCAAAAAAGTCAACCATCTTCATAAATTGAACAAAACCCATAAGTTGGGAATTCCAAATTTGAGTAGTTTTGTCCATAAGATGAAATTGTTGCTTTATGATTGGAGGCAATTATAAAATTGTCATGACATAATAAAAACTATCATGATAGAAGTGGATCCTCTCTTGTGGAAATAAAACTGATGCTTGATGACAACTGATGATTTTATCACAATAGAAGAAACACAAAATTTGAAACGAACCAACTAAATTTTGGCACTTCTTATTTTAAATTGGTGTCTTCTAGTGCATGATAAAGGTTCCAAACATCAATAAGAAGGCATCAAAAATTTGGGAGAAGGGTTCAAAAGATTTATAGAGTGTTATATATGTAAGAGAAAGGAGAATTCAACTATAGGAGATAGTGTATGCTTGATAGTGAGCAATTATATAACAACAATTTGGTTGTATCTCCTCATTGTACTTGTTAATATTAATAATCAATAGGTAGTTGAACATTTGCCACTACTAGCTAGTTTTTCCCTTTATGGGGGGATTTCTAGGATAAAAATTATGTCTTATGTGTTTATTTGCAAGTTTCCATCAAGTTTCTTTGTTCTAACATAATATTAGTCCCTCATTAATTACTATTTGTGATTAAGCAAGTAAAATAATACCTTATTTTAGTGATTTAATAGTCTTTAAAACTTGTTTGATGAAATTACAGATTAGTTATTCTATTCATTCCTTGGAATCAAAATCAACCTTTCTACAACTTCTACTCTCAATTTGGGTGTCATATCTTCTTTGTGTGTAACAACTACTTCATACAATAGTCACCTCTTTTGGGTGTGTAACTATCCTCTTTCACTAATTGTCTTGGTTCCTTCTTGTAGGCCTTTAGCCTTTAGATCATGTGATGGAGATTGATCATAGAATACTTGGCCTAGGTTCATCCTTTGAATACTTGGTTGTAATTTCTCCCCCACAACTTGTGCTATGATTGGTCCTTAGATCTCTTAGACATAATTCATCCTTAGGTTGCCATCTTGAGTTGTTATGTCATGTCACTAATGTGTAGGCAACTTAGGGTTACTCAGGTAGATATTTATCTTTGGCTCTTTGGGAAAATATTTATCTTTTTGGGAAGTATTGGATTTCCATGCACCCTTGCTTTTTTTGATTATGTGGGAGTGGCTTTTGGATTTTCACATATCTCTCTATAACTTGATCATCTTTCCTTACACTTCACTACGCTCATGTTAAACTTTTGGTGCATATTGTTCCACACAACTCTTTCTTACTTAGGCATGTTCTCCCTGATTCTCATTGTACAAGCACTCAATCCATGTGGGTCATATGGTAAAACTAGGTGAATTAAGGATTTGTTGAGTCACACAAGTATATCTAAAAACATAACAATCATGTAATCTTTGAGATCATTCATTAATACATGTGTGTCCACTAGATTAATAAAAAAATATGTTTAAATTCACTATTTTTATTTTATTTTTGATCGATGAATGCTTTTGACTGGAGCTATGAATCGGTGAGGCCACAACACAGGGACCTCATCCCTAGGCATGAACGCCCTAGCATGAACACATTGGTCTGAACGCCTGCATTAATGTTGAAGGTTCAAGCTTGTGAGCTTATTGGCCCAGTGGGGGATTTTAAACCATGAGCTCATTGGCCCAGTAGGAGCCTTACGAACATGCAAGGCCCACGAGCTCGTTGGCTAAGCAAGACTCAAAGCCCATGAGCTCATTGGCCCAACTGGGGTTTGACCCTTAGTGGCCACCATAACAACCGTGCGACTTAACCACTGAACCATGCCCTTAATAGCTAAATTCACTATTTTTATTAATATATTAATTTCTCTAACATTTGATTAATAACCTTTGTACCTTGCCTAAAATTTATTGTTGATAATTCAACTTGAACTTCTAGTGTTGTGCAAAGACCATCTATATTAATCATATTAATTTCCTTTGTATGTCGGTGATATATCTTCAACTTCAACCTTTTGATTTTTATCTTTTACACATGCTCCATACAAATTTTCCATGATTAAATTGTTTTACATTATTACATAAATTTTGAACAACTCACCCACTTTAAATTTGTGTGGTTTGATCTCTCGTCTTCCATTATATGTTATCACTAGAGAACTAGGTTTATGTCTATCTTTCACAAGTGTTTTGCCATGATAAAAGCTTCCTTTGTCACTGCATGATTTTTGTTGCCCATTGTGCCATTTTGCATAGTGCATCTAGCATACCGAGCCTCAATAATATTTTATTTATGATTTCATCTCAATATGTTTTCAATCATGACCTTTAGACTAGGGTTTAAGTATTATGGCTTATTGTCTATACATCAATAGAAGGGTGCATCCTCAATGATTATCTTGTAACCCATATGATATGACTAGAGTATTGGAGATAAATGTCCCTCCCACTTCAATCCTTCAACCCCACAAGACTTACAAATCACTAAAATTAGGAATTTATTTGTAGCCTCATCTTTGCCATTTGCTCATGGGTAGTAAGGGCTATAGAAAGAGTGGAAGATTCAAAATTTAGTTGTAATCAAGAAATCACATGATTGACAAAGTGACCACCTCTTTCACTTGTGATTTGTATTGAGATATTAATTGTCGCAATGACATGAGATGTTAACTTGCGAAACAATACTACTTGATCAAGGGGTTATATTAGAAGTAAAAGATACAAGTTGAAATTCATACAGAGAAGAATTATAGATACAAGCTAAAATTCATACTACTTGTTTGAAACATCTTGTTTGATTCCACATCCAATCTACTTCTGCTGGTCATTCATGGAAAATGATTGATTGAGATGATAAACTCCTGCTTGCCCCTTTTTTCAAAACACATGGGTCTACCCCGTTCAATTCTATTTGGAAGGCCTGGCAAATCACTTCAAAGAAGTTGACTTGGTATGACCAATCCTTTAGTCATGGCCCAATCTTTGCAAACTCATCTATCTGGTGGAACTGCCTTATCCAGCACGAGGGTAAGCCACTTGGCACTATCAAACACCTTAAAGGAAAACAACTATTTAAGAAAGGGATTCAAGTGTTCTAGGACTTGTGGGACTCGACTACCTTCAAATGGAAAACTTGGCAGCAACTCCAACACTAGTTCAATCTGTCTTCTTCCAATAAGCAACAACTTCTTGAAGTCCAACAACTTATCCCCCCGGATCTATCTAGCCTTCTGTCCTTCCCTTGTCATTCTAATTTCCTATAAGATTGGAGGTGGATTGATAAGTACAATATTCGCTACTTTCCCCTTAAAATTATATATAGACAGCTTCTTCCTTCAATCGCCTTAGCACCCTGTCTCAATGCTTCCTGGAATTGCAAATTTCACTGATCTAAATGGAACAAGCTTAGCCTGAATATCTGGAAATCCAAAGATGATACCCAATCCTATCTTACTGCTTGGAAAGTACTTCACTTTAAATTGCCTATTGGTAACTGTCTCAAATTTCTGCACCCTCCTCCATCTTGCCCCTTTTGTTCAAAAATTGAAACTATGAAATATGCTTTTTGGAGTTGCCCCCATGCTCGCAACATTTGGTTTTCCCTTTTCTTTGCGATACTTGCCCTCTTCCCATAGGCCCGGTCATCGAAAATTGCCCTTCTTGGTACCTCCCCCGACCACAATATCCTGACACACACTTGCAGACATGTTATAATCAATAGCATATGGAAATTCCGTTATTTGGCTACTTTTTTAGGAACTATATTACCCTATCAAATCGAAATCCAGATGATGTGCTCAAATTTGTCTCTCCAGATTGCCAATCAGTCAGCTATCCTACGTGATTAATTGAAGACTAATCCAGATTTAAAGAGACTCCTACACACTCTTCAAATGCAGCTCTAGGGTGTTATTAAACAAAGTGCTTCCAAGAATCTATAGATCCATGCTCTAGGTTTTACTGTAGTTAGCCTCCTTGTAGATATATTTTCCTTTGGAAATGATGCTGAACAAGGGCTTCTTTTATAATAATATAACTGGGATTGCTAGCATACCTTGCATTCTAGAGGTTTTTTGTTTGATTGCCTTCTTGGCTGTGTGGTGTGTTGATGATTGCGATATACAGCCTTCTAGCCCTCCTTCTAGCGCCAGAAAACTGTTGATGACTGTTTTGATGCAATCATAACAATAAGTTAAAATTCACATATAATGGACTGAAACTATACTTGAAAGATAAGAAGGAATCATTTGAGATTCAACTAATCCCAAGTCTACAATGGTTCGGTTGGTCAAGTTCAGTTGGTCAATGTGAAGCTGTAATGTTCAAGGGGCCTTACGTAGTTTAGGTTTGTTTTGTGGTTTACTGGACTAAGAATATGCAAAAAGGTCATAGATTTCAACAAGTATTCTGTTTATTTGCATACAAGTGTTACCAGGCTGCAAGTTTCAGAGGGTTTTCTTGGATTTTTTGCAGCTTTCTTCTTTATCTATTTATGAAAATTGTCTACTTATAGCTCTGTTATACATGCTTCTTCAAATTTGAGACAATTTCCTTTAGATTTCTACGTTTTCAGCTAAATATTTCAGATGGGTTGGGAAAAGTTAGAAAGATCTAATCTATACCTCATTTAATCTACCGAAGGATCTAATTGTTTCTATTATGCACTATGTAAATACCACAGTAATTTGATCAAATCCACAGTAAAAACCCTAAATGCAAGTTCTGAGCATTTTCACAAACATACATTTAAAATTGCAAGCTCTCAAAGAAGATATTTCAAAACACAAAGAAGGGCAGGAGAACACTCAGAAGATAGATGCAGAACTCCAGATTCTATTGTATTAGAAACGAATAGTCATACATGATTTACAATGTAAGAATGACTCTTAGTTTCATTGATCATACTACAGAGAACTTACAAGCTTTACAGATACAGTAAGGCAGCCAGACATTCCACGCGCACCTTACTGCAGACAAACATGCGACCTCCTTCTTCTACTTCTAAACTATGCTAAGCTAACTTGCTGTGTTTTCCTAGAATCCCTATTGTAGGCCCTAAAATCCCTGTTGTAAAGTATTACAGTGTAGAGAGGCACAATATAAAGACATTCTGATTGTCCTCACTACAGCAAAAACCTAACTGAACCCCTGGTTCAAACCCCTGGTTACAGCAATAAATGCAGGTGAACCAGCTCTCAAAAATATCTCTGAGCAGTGTCAAATCTGGGCGAAATATTGCCCCTTCTGAGAAGTTCCGGCAGCTGGGTAATAACTTCTGTTTGTCTGTTGCAGTAATACCTTCAGCTGCAACCTTGTTCTTTACTTGAATGGCCTTGACTTTTTGCATTTCATCCTTATCTTCTTGCTCCTGAGATCAGATCTTCTGCCTCCATGAGGTCATTGTGTTGACTTTCCACCTGCTTCCTCAACTGCAAGCCTGCAAGACAAGACAAGCAATAAGTATTTCATTTATCACATAAACAGCAGAAAATTAAAATAGGCGTTTAAATCCAGGTGACTGCGTAAGATTGAGAAAATCAGATCCAGAATCCTCTCAAAACGCGTCCAAAATGCGTTCAGACTACTCAAAATTGATCGGGTCAACTATCGCTGACCGGGAAAATGCCTCAGGCGCCAAAAAAAAACACTTTAAAATTCCACCGCTTCATTTCCCGCCCATCGGCATGACTATCGCTATCGGCGTGTCAAAAAAAACATGTTGGTCGACATTCACTTCATCATCATGATATTCTGGAAATATGATGCTCTCCCTTCTGAGAAGTTCCAGATGACGTCATCATGATATTCCGCTTCTGCATATTGGAGAAAGGAACAACATCATCATCATCATCATGTTGAAGAAGAATAGGAGGATATGAATATGATCATGCTGCCGAGGAAAGGAAAATGATGGTGACGTCATCATGATATTCGGGCTTCATTGAAATGCTAAGGATGACATCATCATCATGTTCAGTTAAGATCAGGGGATAATTGTGATATCAGGTCACCTAAGGAGCATGATCAGGATGATGATGATCATACGACCCCTTTGCGGCCAAGGCAACCCTCTCGAAAGATCAGCATGATGAAGATGATCATCAGGATATTTGCTTTTGTCGAACTTAGAATAAGACATCATCATCATATTTCGGGAACCGGATCATGCTTTGGAAAATATCCTACCGAAGGGAAAATGTGATGATGATGATCATCATCATACTAGCTTCTTCGTTTATTAGATCGGGATGACGTCATCATGATATCCGGGGCCTTCGTTAAACTTAAAACATGACGTCATCATGATATCTCGCCAACCGGATCATGTTTTAGAAAATATCCTGCCGAAGGGAAAATGTGATGATGATGATCATCATCATCAGGATATTTGCAAAAGGTCGTTCTTCTCGGCAGGAGGACTTCACGAAATGTCGGGTGAACAAACAAGATCATGATGATCTTGACAACAGGACAGGATAAAAATATGATGATGATGATCCTCATCGAATTATCATGATGACGTCATCATGATATTTTGTCTTCGAAGCACAAGGATGAGTTGAGGTCATCATGATATTCGCGCTAGGGTGATATTGTAAAATATGATCATGCTGTTGAGGAATGCAATATCAACTTCTTCTGAATAGATAGGGTGATCATCATGATATTTCGCTAACCGGAGATCAGGAGGATATGAAGATGATGATCCTCTTCGTCGAATTATGATGATGATGTCTCCATCACTTAGCGAATTTCAGCAAATGACCCTCGTGAAGGATCAGGATGATATGAAGTCGTCATCATCATATTAGCGAGGTTCAGCAAATATCATGATGATGATCCTCCGATAGGATTTGAACGTGCGCATGCAAATATGCTGATGATGAATTTTCTAAGTCAGGGTGATCTTATACTATCAGCATGATATTTTAATTTTAGGCGATGCAAAGATATCATGATGATGCTCGCGATACAAAGACCGCTCGACGGGGAACTTACCTTGACTTAAAGTTGATGTCATCATGATATTTGAACCTCAGGATATTATCGGGGGGGGTTCAAATATGATGATGATGATGTTCATGCAGCAAAACCGAGTTTATAATATGACCCTCCTAAAATCATGATGCTGATGATGCGCCTAAGGCCATTTGACGGGTAAAGGGCACTACCACCTAAGATTGACGTCCGGATATTGCGACTGCATGATTTTTATCGGGTGATAGACCAAGATCATGATGATCCTGTCAACATGAAAAAATATGATGATCACCTTGCGAATATCAGGTTTGACCAAAACTTTGACCGTGCATAACTTTCACATATGGAAGAATTTTCAAGTGAAGTAAAAGGCAAACCTGCATGGAATTTCAAGCTCTTTCTAAATATGAGGTCACAGCAACAAAATATGAACTTTGACAAACTGACCTCATGATGATGACCAACCTTATCTAATATCATGATGATGATGCACTTGACCTTCATTTTTACCAAACCGCCAGAAAGCAGAAAAAATACAAGCAGAAGCAAAAAGCAAAACATCAGTAGGGGTCCCCATTTTGCTAAGGAGCATAATGGGGCGTGTTGTGAACATCACAACATGGTGGATGGTGGAAATGTCCTTGCTGGGTACAGGTTCAACACAATTTAGCCTTTTCCTTGATGCAATTGCTGGAATGACAACACAATTCCTTGATTTTGTTTTGGCAGCTTGCACCATTCTAGCTGGTGATTTTATAATAGCAAAGCTACAGGGGTATTTGGTAGGGGACTGCTTTAGCTACTAGACTGATTGTGTTATGGAAGCTTACAGCCTACTTACATGTTAGCCTCTTCTTGCTTATTTGACCATTGCATATTGACAGTTCTGGTGTGTTAGGAACATGGTTTGGTTTGACTTTTGGCTCTGCTATACTTTTATTTAATTGATCCTATATAACTGAAAGGGCCATAGAAAGAGTAATTTTTATGATGTAGTTGTCTGTGAGGGATCTTCTCTTTTCATGTTGAGCAACAACTATCAACATCTGATTGCTATTTTGCTTCTACTGTAGCTATTCTTACAACTGGTGTTATATATGTTTTTTTCCTGATTTGCTTTATCCAATAAAAAAAGAGTTTAGCAAGTGATGCATTGTTTCAAATTAACACCCTCAACCCATTAGTGTTAAGTGTAGGAAGAACCTTTCATAAAGTTAACACCTTTACCTCAATAGTGAAAGTTCTATTTGAAGGACCAATTCTTGTCGCTTAAGAGACAAATGTTTGTCTAACTGTTTAGAACCACCTATAACTTATATTGCATAAGCTAATAATGATAACAACAAAATTAAATGGACACAACATAGATTGACATAAGATAATACGGTCTATACAAAGATTTTGATAAAGTACTATATTACCTTGTGATCCTTACCACCTAGTTGTTAAGGATGATGACTTATGGTAAAGTGGGATAGATATCATCGACTGTTGAATGAATAAATCATTGTAATAGAGTAATAAAATATATCAGATGTGTTTATGAGAATGCATGATGTACACATCAATTGAATTTTGTACTTAAGGGACTTGAGAAGGTTATTGTTATCTATGATGTTCAACAATGATTCTTTGTAATCTAGTGTTTTGTTTATGCATGTCTATGAATTTGCAGTGGTAAGCTATTATTAGTACCTACCATGGCAGGAACTCTTGTATCCGATATAAATTTTTTTTCAATACTTTTGTCAACTATCAACTAATCATTTTGTTTTATTTTTCTCATGACTATAGTTTGCAATGTTGGGAAAAATATGATTGGCTGTTGGATTTTACCCTCTTATTGCAGGCTTCATGTGAATCTATGTAGACATTAAATGCTTCAATGAATATAGCCCATGCCTAAAATCAAATCAATTAAATGTCTCGATATCTAAGATCAAATCAATTTCATATTTCAGATACCCAAAATCAAATAAAACATGTAAAAGTTAAATAATATTTATTACAACCAATGAAATGAATATTTCCCATACTATCAATCAAATCAAATGTTATATATTCTTTTAAAAGTCAAGATAAGAATCAAATTCAATCACTACTAGGCATACCCAAAATAAAATGAAATGAGATCATTCTCTTAGAAGTCAACAAATATTCATTACAAGGTATGACATGTTAACTATTATATGTAAAGCATTTTGAACAAATGCATCTACATTTCCTATGATCACTATTGTTTAGGAGAACAAATATGTTTGAGGCATTCTGTTAAACAGGTAACCACATTGTCTAACATTCTTGAATTTTATAGATTTTACTATCATTTCTATGTCTATTTTTTCAAGAGAATATGAGGTAATTAATCAACAAATAACAATATAAGGTTTTCTATTTTTTTGGGTTATCCACCTTTGATCTTTTATTAGTTCTTTTTGGATTCGATGTTTAAAAAAAGATTAAAATTATTGTTGTTGGTGGTGTGTAATTTCTCCCATTAACGATTATTAATTATTATATTTTGTTAATTAATGAGAAAGGCAAAATTGTAGAAAAATCTAGAAGAAAGAGGAAACTACTAAGTTGTAGTAAGTTTCTAGAAGTAAGAAGTTTCAAAAAGGCAAAAAACATTAAACGTGATGTACTAGTATGGTATTGAGAAGACATCTATAAATACAAGCATCATGTAATGATTTTTCCTATCAAGCAATAGAAATTGCTTTAGGGGAAAGGGGCCAGTTTCCGCCCATGCCCCAATAACCACTATGTTATTTTGCACTTGACCCCCCAATTAAATTTTTAAAAAGAACCAATACATGTAAAATACCAACCTAATAAATAATTGCAAATGCACCAATACATGTTCACAACTCCATGTGTAGTTTACCATAGAGAAATAACTACACACATGCTCTTCCACTTGCATTTACAAGACAAGTTGATACAAATTGGAGAAGTTCCAAATAAAAAATACACTTTATTGATTTAATTAAAATGGGTAATGTTTATAATAACCACCCATTTGGACATGGCTCAAAAGTCAAACTGGTCACATTTACAAACTTTGGTGCACATTTATTGATACCTAAGCTACCATAAAGACAAAACACCCCAATCCCAAATGGTTGTCAATCACACATTCTCTCATATTTGCTATCACATTCCCCCTACTTACTATCACATTCTCCCATACTTGCTATCACATCCACTTACACCAACTCCATTTACAATAAGTACCCGCACAAACACAAAATGGTGTCATGCTCCTTGACCAAACATAAAATAACTAAAAAACAAAATTAAACCAATTTTACTACAGAATCATTAGAAAATCTGTCAGATTTAAAAATCATATCATCGAATAAAATAGCTTCTATGCATTTAATCAAATTCAAACTCAACAACCAAATTCAATTCTGCATATCATATCGTCGATTGCAATAGCTTCTATGCATTTATTCAAAATCAAGCTCAACAACCAAATTCAATGCATTCCTTTTTCAAATTTGAATCGATTATAAGAGGAATGTTATGCAACATAGAGAATGTTTTTAACATAAATTTCCTGAAGGAGTGCTACAAACGTTGTTTGTTGCCAAGAAGAATTTTGCAGGCCATGTTCCAGACTTCCAGAAATAGGTTTAGGTTGGTACATCACATTAATCTTATATTCCTTCCTCTTTATGCTATGTTTCCTTTATTTTTTGTGTCTTTTCGTTCCTCTTTATGCATATGTTTCTGTTCATGTTAGGCCTAGGTAATCATCTATATTAATGTTAAATTTGTTCATATGAAGTAAATGTAATATCTGTTTGTAACTTGTATTGTTAATATGAAGTAAATGTAATATCTGTTTGTAACTTGTATTGTTAATATGAAGTAAATGTATTTGTTAATATTAATGTTAAATCTATAACTTGTATTTGTTAATATTAAATATGTTACTATGAAGTAAATGTATCTGTTAATATTAATGTTGAATCTATAACTTGTATTTGTTAATATTAAATCTGTTAATATGAAGTAAATGTATCTGTTAATATTAATTATAACTCTGTTCATATGCCATTTATAACTTGGCCTCATGTTCTGTATGGGGTTAAATATACACCGAGGGTTTGTGTATATATATATATATGTTTTAAATATAAACCAAGGGTTTCAAGATATATATTTATATTTTATGAACCTTGAATATATACTTACTACACTATACACATCTACTAAACATATATATTCTAATTTTTAACATATTAATCAAGAGTAATATTAATATATGATTTACATTTCTCTATGTGTTTAAATATATATTAAGGGTTTGAGTATATATATATCTCTTCAACCCCTCTATATATGTTTAACCCCATATAGAAATATATTAATATTATTGTTGGTTAATTTAGTGAAACCAAAAATATATAGGTTTGTTTTTCAGTGTAGGTGTATAAACTACATTATTACACCAAGAGGCGTAACTATAGTGGCAACACGGGGTGAAATGGCGTGAGTGTGTTAAGAAAAACAACTTTAAAAACATTAAAAAAAATTAATAGCCCGACAAATGCAACATTAATAATTAAAACATAAATGTTTGAAAGTCTTGAAAATCAACCAAAAATAAAATCACTAATTACAAAGCCAGAAGTAGAAAATAAAAACAAAGAGTGGCAGCAAAATTAAGAATCAACGAAAATCACAGGTATGAATTTCATGATTTGTTGGAACAATGGTGTTAATAGTGTATACATAAAAAAACATTTACTGGAATACCATAAATTTATGGCACTATAATTTATTAGGTTTAGAATTCACTCAACCATATAGGTTTAGAATTCATGCATCCTCACTTTTAACCAAGATTTTTCTAGAATTAAATTTATGAAGTCATAAATTTATAATATAAAATTACAAGTAATTTTAAGCCCTAAATTTTATTGGCTACATTTTATAGAGGTTATTTTATATTATTGGTGAGTGGAATGTTATTTTATATGTAATAAAATGAAACCCTAATAAAATATAATGTTATAAAATTAACTGAAAAAGAAATAAATTATTTTATTATGTAGAAAATTAAATTAAATTAAATTGATGCCTCCATAGTAAAATCTATAAAATATAACTTCTCCCATTGTTGAATATAATTTGTTCTTTTTTATTTATATGAAAAAACCCTAATAAAATAACATATTAATTGATTGTGGAGAAAACAAAATGAAACCCTAATAAAATATAGTGACACTTTATTTTTATAAATAAATTAAATTTAAATTAAATTTTATTAAACTATATTTTGTTAGGGTTTTATCACATGAAATAAAAAGGAGCAAAGTATATTCAACAATCTTATTGCAATGGTAAGTGCATTATATTTTACTATAGAGTCATGAATTTAATTATTCTTTTAGGCATAATAAATTTGATATATTTATTTTAAAAAAAACTAGCATATCTCTATTTAAAAAATATATCTAAAATACGCCAAGAGATATCCTTCTCGAGGCGCCTATTTTATAATCAATTTACCACACATAGGTGGAATAGGCACCTCAAGAAGGATATCTTTTGGCATATTTTAGATATATTTTTTAAATATAGATATGCTAGTATATATTTTTTAGTATATATATATATATATATATATATATATATATTTTCCTCAGTTATTGTGATTGAAAGCCTTAGTGTAGATGTCTATATAAGTTGAGTGTACTAGGATTCTCAAAGACCACATTGTCCAAGATAAATATTTGATTTTTAGAATATATATTCTCACACCCTCCAAAATATGGACTTCACATTTCACCGTCTTCTCTGATATTAGCTGTCCAAAACTTTTCATATTATGGACTTGACATTTGATTGTCTTCTCTACTATTAGCTATCCAAAACTTTTCATATTATGGACTTGACATTTCACTGTCTTCGCTAATAATAGCTGTCCAAAACTTTTCATATTATATAAGATTTAATATTACATTTAGGTACATATGGGTGTCAAGATTGGAAAGGATTCTTGAAAAATGAAGGTCCTTCCTTACTAAGTCTGCTTACCTTAGAAAATGTGTCTTAAGATTTTTTAGATATTTAGATATTCTAAGTATAGAAAATCTAATTACACTAGACTTTTCAGATATTCTAACCCAAGAAAATCATCCTATAAACACTGTCCTTAGAGATTTTCTGATAATCTCATGCTAATTGAATTGGAGCCCGTGAACAAACTACCTATCCCACCTATAAAATCCCTTGGACAGGTTGAACTCTCCAAACGCACAAAGCAATGGAGGTAGAGAGTGGATGTGGTTGCCTGCAAGAAGATCACAAGACCCAAATCAAGTGGTTGTTCAATGCTGGTTCAGATCAACTGGTCACTGCAATCTAGTAAGTTGTAGGAATGCAACACTTCAAGGAAGGCCATATCTGTGACTATGTGATCTATCAAGAATTCTTCTCCATGGATATTCAAATCATAGGCAACAAAAGTCACGGAAATAACCTGGCCACCAAGTTCTTGAAGAAAGAACTGAAAGACACTGTGACCAGGGCGAACTCTGATTTTGATGAGTATCCAAATGAAGGTATGATTGGAGGTATGTTTGAAGTTGAGGCTATCAAACAAAATAATGTGACAACACAAGCTTTGCAATTATTCTAGGAAGGAATACTCAGAAACAATCTGGAAATATTTAATTTTTATTTGAGTAATTATGCTGACTTGCTCTCTCCTACACACATTGAGAGAGCAAGTGAAGTGGCTCAAGGCCTTCAGGTATTGATCCACTGGAAGCCATAGTCAAAGTCTGGCATGGTCAATCTTCAGCATTGCATTTTTGTATTATTTGACAAGCAATGCCCTAATATGCTAAAAAAACTCATATATAAAGGCTTTTATTTTATACAAATGTTGCTACATAGAAACATATATCTATATATAGTATGTATCTCCTACATTAACATACATGATTAACAAATTTTCTATTTGAAACATATATCATTTCTCCTTGTGAATTTAGTATTGCTTTCATTCTAATCTTTTGGTTTCATACAGTGTTGTCTATGCAACCATTATACAGTCGTTTACCTTCATGTTTGTCTCAGACAACCTGTGGAGGTGTTTTATCTAGTGGAGGAAAAATGGGAGAAGGAGATTTAGCATGAGAAGACAAGGATTGCTTGGTAGTTGAAGACAACAAAAAGGAGATTCGACCAATTAGTAAATGAGAGATGATTGAGTACCCCAAATTCTCCTCTATCGGTGCAACATCTCGTTCTAATGGAGATGTTCAACATCTTGAGCCCAACCTTTGTAGCTCTAAGCAATCTCCAGGTAGGGTCTAGCCTTGAAAGCTCTACTGACTTGGTTGTAAATGCATAATCAAATCAATCTTTGCTTTCCCAGATTATTGCATCGCTATAGGATATAAGTGAACCACTTGGTTTAACTCAAAGTGCTCAGATTACTGCTACGGAAGAGGAACAACCTATTCCTTTTCTTGGATTTATGGAGAATTGAAGAAGATGTGTGTCACTATGGATTTATTTTGGAAGGAGATAGTTGTTGTTTGTGAAATATCTATGCATAGATCTCATTTTGTTGAAATATTTTGTAATAACATTTTATAAGTGCAAAATGGTTCCTTCGTTATATGTATATGTTTTTATTTCTGTTAATGCATATATGTGTAACCTAGTTTACTATACAATGGGACATCTTATGTTTGTATGTTTGTATGAGTGTATCAATACTGTAATGGTTAAAACAACATGGTACATCTTGATGTTTTAACCATAACCATTTAACTCATACAAACAGTAATGGTTAAAAAAGAAATATTGTTTTAACTCATACATCTTTTTTTAGTTTTAACCATTGCTGTTTTAACCATTACTGTTTGTATGTTTGTATGAGCTAAAGTAATAAATATATGTGTAACCTAGAAATACTTTAATGGTTAAAACAACATGGTACTACATGCTCTCTACATATTTACTTGTAGTAGCATGTTGATTTAGCATTTTGGTCATGTAATGTTGTTTGTTTCAAGCAACAAGGAATTCAAGCAACAAGTTATTATACCTTAATTGAATTGGTTAAAGAATCCATGTTAATGTAGTTTGATTCAAGCAACAAGGAAAAACAACACTAAAAACATGTCTACAATAGTCAACAATATGAACAAAAAGAACCTAAAACAACTAGGAAAACAAAGCTAAAGCCTAGTGGATCATTGCTAAAGTAAAGGAAATTGATGCAAGCATGCATGTTAATGTAGTTTGATTGAAGCAACAAGGAAATAAAACATTAATGCATTGTCTACAATAGTCAACAATAGGATTGAAAAGAACCTAAAACATCTAGGAAGAAAAAGCTAAAGCCTAGTGGATCATTGCCCAAATAAAGTCTTATAAGACTTTACCTTAATTGAGTGCTCACGATCCAAGGTGCTCTAGAAACCATTAACCTCATCACGTATGCCTACAAACGTAGAAATCATAATTTAGGCAGTAACAAACATACAACAATTTATCCCAATAAATTTAAGCACTGCATGTACATCTATGTAAAGACATTTACATAACCGAACAAATTAAATTGAATTGCAAGTGCATCTATCTAAAGACATTTAGTAACAATGTAAATAACTCAAGTAATGGCTATTAGAGCAAAATATCCCAATAGTGGTTGTGTGTTGACAAACACAAATTCATAGTACAATTCCATAGTCAGTGGTATAAGTATTATGCAATTATGTTGACAAACACAAAAGACTGAGGCATTTAAATTTACACACACACACACATATGCAAATTATTGTAAACATAATCTGCATTGTAAAAAAATTAGATTGAGACATTACTGTAACCTCACAACAATAGGTAAATGCATTATATAAAATATTGTAAGTACATAGATAAGATTGTAAATATAAATCACATTCAGGAATTTTAATTTTAATCTCACACCAAAAGGAAAATGCATTGTTCCTTTAGATATTCATATTATCGTCTTAATTTGAGCATATATTCATTTGTCCATCATTATCCTTTTACTTTTAAATCCTGTCATAATATATGTTTATTAATCTGAGCATATATTCATTTGTCCATCATTATCCTTTTGCTTTTAAATCCTTTCATAAAATATGTTTATTAATCTGAGCATATAAATACATGTGTACATATATACCATTGTACATATGGATAATACATTAACACACTTGGTAGAAATCAATACCACACCCAATTAAATCAAAATGATAAAAAATGCATTGTTCAATTTAAAGTATAGATTGACATACATATACATATATTACATATACATATATGCTATGTACATGTATATACATAAATGTATATAGATAGACATATACCTGAGCATATATTCATTTGTCCATCATTATCCTTTTGCTTTTAAATCCTTTCATAAAATATGTTTATTAATCTGAGCATATAAATACATGTATACATATATACCATTGTACATATGGATAATACATTAACACACTTGGTAGAAATCAATACCACACCCAATTAAATCAAAATGATAAAAAATGCATTGTTCAATTTAAAGTATAGATTGACATACATATACATATATTACATATACATATATGCTATGTACATGTATATACATAAATGTATATAGATAGACATATACATATAGATATACATATCTATACATGTATATATACATGTATAGATATGCATATACATATAGATATACATATACATGTATACATATAGATATACATACACATATACATGAATACATTAAATCATATCGAGGCATTTAAACTTTATATTCATAGGAAAAGGTAAATGCATTGTGCAATTTATATTACTTGTTCACATACTTATACATTTACTTTAACTTAACCAAGGAAATTAAACAGTCACATATGCAATTGCAAAATAAGACTGTATATAATCCAAGCAGGGGCGATTAGAGAAAAATATCCCATGAGTAGTAGTGGGTTAACACAAATGCATAGTAGAATTTGACAATCAGTGGTATAGGTAAAGTCTTATAAGACTTTACCTTCAGTGAGTGCTCGCAATGCAAGGTGCTCTACAAACTGCTCACACGCATGCAAACATAGAAATCATATGCCAGGTACTAATGAACAAACATCAAATTATCTGAATAAATTCAAGCACTGCATGTAAATCCATCTTAAGTTATTCACATAATAGAAAAAAATGTAATAGAATCTATGTGCAATGATACAACTATATATCGCACACATATATAGTTATACATATGCATATATGTATACATGTAAAAAATATACATGTATACATATATATCTATATATAATCTATAATATATACAACGGGGACTTAAATCATATCCACTCCTCCATTGAATAAGTTATACAGTTGGTCCTTATTGTACTTAGGGTCCCTAAAAAAAGTTAAATAACACCCCACCTTTAATGAAGTTAGCTGGGCCTTCGATCATATTGACACCTTTTAATTTTGAAAGTACATCTAAAGGTGAATGCAATGGCATGGACGAGAAACATAACATGTTCCAATTTATATACATTAATGCACACATATATAGAAATACATGTATAATATATACATGTATTCATATATTTGTATGTACATATATTAAATATTATGGCATACATGTATCCATTTTCTATGGTGCATTATCAACGTTTGAGGGTTTGATCATTTTGTAGCAAACAACTGGAAAAGATGTAGCAAAGTTCAGCAAATAAATCAGATTAAAATTCCCTACAGACTTTGAATTGGAGATGTATATAATTGTAAAATACTGAGATGTAAAGTACCAACCTCAAATGTTAACATTGTCTGCGCTGCATGTCTTTAGATAAACATATGTATATAGATATACATGTGTATATATATATATATACATAGATATACATATATGTATATAGATAGGCATATGTATATGAAAATATTGATGAAGGATCTTAGTTTATGATGTGCATCTGAGAGTGAATGTGATGTGAGACCATTGTGTTTAGTGGTGTCAAGTGTTTGTGTCATTTGGGGAAGTGGTTTCTAGAGGCCTAGGAGGGTGTGATTGTGTGGGGGTTGGCTATGTGTGTATCCTATGAGTTGAATGAAATATATTCTTGAAATATGGTTTCTTATTCATGTTGGAATGTTACATGTGCAAGATGGTTGTGCCTTGCTCAGTGTACCTATACATCTGATTATATTCATTATACAAGAAGGTAAATGCCTTGCATTGTATTTGAGCACTTGTAGTTAAGTTGGTAAAAGTCTTGCTTGATGGTAGGGTTTTCTAGATGCAGATAGGGGAGTGGCTTTTAGTGTGGGGCCGGTGCCCAAAGTGGCTGCCAGGATAACCCATTGGAAGTTGGTAATCAAGTGATAACCTAATTAATAAATTTATGGGTTGGGTAGTTAATCGCATTAAGCAAGATAATGTATGCCTCACTCATGGCTCAAGTGCTCATTTAGGCTTGAGATGAGATGAGAAGGCTTGGAATGACAAATCAACTGCCTTGTCCTCATGAAAGGTATGTTGGTTCTGCATGAGTTTGTATGGGGGCTGGTGGTCGGGAGAGGCCGCCAGGATAACCCAGGATGGGGGCCGGTGCCTAGGAAGACCTGCCAGGATAACCCATGACAAGCTATGTGATGACACTCCTCCCTATTGCAGTCTAGCACTCCCAAGTTATATTTTCCTCCTTTAGTTGTGTGAGTGCCTCTGGAATTGCATGTTAAGTGTGTAAGTGTTGTTTAAGTTACTTGTGATTTTCATATTGATCTGTGTTGTATTGTAGTCATATGTAGTCCTTGCACTCTTTAGCCTACTGTCTTCTTGACTATTGTCATTATGGGACCTCATTGTTATCTCCTAGCACGGCGGGTGGACCTCAGGGTTCCACATGGTCAGGTGGTTGTGCTTTATTCCATTAGTTTTTTGGCATCGTGACTCGTGTGTAAAGAAGATGTATCTCTCTTGATTCCAGTTTTGCACCTATATCGAAGACAGACATTTGTACTATTTGTATTTAGATCTTTTGTATTAGAAGAAATCCTTATGTAATTGATGTATCTAGAAAGAGAGCTTTTGTATCGTTGAAATTATGTAATTATTCTTGTAAGATAAACTATTCTGCACTTGTAATCTTGGTTGCAAAAATGTTGATATATTCATATGATGTTGTAACCTAAAATGTTAGTTTGATTCATCTGATCGATCAAATTATGTATGTTGTTGATTATTGTTAAGTGGCAATAATGCAGCTATATAATCCTTAGAGATGATAGTTTAACTTGATGCTATTAGTCTATGTTATGTTTTGTTATCATTTCTTCTTTAATATATATATATATATATATATATATATTCCACTTTTTTTTATTACTTTCACCTTTATCTCATCTTTCTTCTTCCTTTCGTGAGTTTCTCCTTCACAATTTCATTCTTCTGTCCAAACTCGCGAGGGGGCATCCTTCATTCATCTCTTCATTTCACTGGGGCATGTCAATAATTTCTTTGAAACAACGCTATAAAATGCATTGTCTCAAAGAGGGGCAAAATGTAGACACTAAAAGTTGCCCTAGATAATATCGTCTATAGTTAAATAAATATATTTATATTTAATTAATTATCATTATTAATTCTGTCCATAGTTAAATAAATATTTATATTTATTTAATTATTATTGACTTAATTTTCCTCCAAATTAAATAAATATTTGTATTTATTTAATTATTTATCTTTTAATTTTCCTCCCAATTAGATAAATATTTATTTTTATTTAATTATTTATCTTTTAATTTTCCTCCCAATTAAATAAATATTTATCTATTTATTTAATTATTTATCTTTTAATCCCACTTATAATTAAATAAATACATCTATTTATTTATTTAATTATCTAGCTTTTATTCTATAATTAAATAAATATTTTTATTTATTTAATTATTCATAAGCCACAAATTAATTAAATTCAATTTTGATTAAAAAAGCTCTTACCATATCCATCTCTCACTTTTCACTCACTTCTTTTAGCAACTCTATCCTCTATCTCCTCTTCGTCTTGGAAACTTTCTACAATCTTCATCACTTAATTGAATATGATTTTGGAAAGTTTCCTAACTTCTCTTCTGACAAAAATCTATATAGACCTATCATTTTGTTTTTTTCTTCTAACACCTTGGACGATGCAACAAAACTATACTCAATTTTTTTTTATGAATTGTGCTATCATGATTCTGAGAGCAACCTTCATTTGTGCCATTTCTCCCAAGGTAGAATAGAGGAGAGCAATGGAGTGCAATTAGGGTGAAATCGTTTCATGTTTTATTGATGTTTTTAGTTGTTTTGATTTAATCTTTTATTTACTCGATTGTGTGATTGTTTTGATATGTTATGGGTAATTTTACGGTTACACATGCATTCATGGATGTAATATAGAACTAATTCAACTTAATTTTATTTTTACTGATCTGACTTGTTTATGATCTGTTTAAATTGCATTATTAATGAGTCAATATCTATTTAGGAATATTGTTGAACAGATCTTGTGTTTTTCAAACACTCCTTTTATGACTATTTGTTTTTCAAGGAAATTTTGTTAATACATAAGATTTCTTCTCTCTGTGCATTCCCAAACAATAATTGTATAGAGATTAAATTGTTCCCAATCTATTTGAGGCTTGACGCCAATTGAAGTCTCAGTAGTTATTGAATGACATTTTTGGAGCAAACCCAATGTTAGCTTTCCATAATACTTGTTCCATGTTACCATTTTTACACAGGACAAGTTAATAGAATAAGGATTTACAGTCTCGAATGCTTTGTTTGGAAGTTCTAAAAATATGTTTAACAATCCATTCGGTGCGTCCAATTTTGTGTCAAAGTTTGTCATAATAGTAGTATGTAGTCACTCAAACTATTACATAGCTATTTATTACACAATAGTATGTAGTTGGAAAACCATATTTCTAAATTGCAAAACATAGCATGACAAATGACACCAATTGAAATTTGAGCAGTTTTTGAATGACATTTGTGGAGCAAACCTAATGTTAGCTTTCCATAATTCTAGTTCCATGTTACCATTTTTATGGAGAGCGAGTTAATAGATTAAGGATTTACAGTCTCAAATGCTTTGTTTGGAAGTTTTAAAAATCTGTTCAACAATCCATTCGGTGCGTCCAATCTTGTGTTAAAGTTTATCATAGTAGTAGTATGTAGTCACTCAAACTATTACATAGCTATTTATTACACAACATTGTGTAGTTGAAAAACCATATTTTTAAATTGCAAAACATAGCATGGCAACTGATGCCATATACAATTTCAAGAAGGATGCAACAAAAAACTAGCTACATAAATATATGCAAGAGGAGCCACTATATTCTAAGAATTATACTCCCTTGCAATGCCTATAAATTACAAATTACACTACCTTCTTCAAACAATGCAATCCCAACAAATCATAATACACAAACACTTCTCAAAAAACATTTACCTTGCAAACAGCCTATCGGCAAAACCGTTGTGTGTTCACCCTAGGGTGAACAACTGCTAGTTGTAATCCTAGGAGATTGTTCAGATGATCTTGTAAGTCAGATACATCATATTACTGCCTCCTTTAAGCTCTTGTCTACTTGTCACGTCACAACGATACCCCTGAGGAGGCTGATCAAATACAGTCCACGATGATTGCCCGACAGGAGCACTAACGTGGACAGCAATGGAGAATACCTTTGGCTTGAAACATAATAAAACCCTCTCAACCAGTTGCTTGAGTTCAACATCTTGGGGACCATAACCCGTTGATTCAAAGCTCGCATAACTAAACTCATCCCGAGGAGTTACATGAATTATAAAAACAGCGTCCGCCTTAATTGCATTCATGGAATATCCACAGGGATCAAACTCAATGTCACAAATGTTAGAGTCAGGTAGAATATCAAGAATCCCTGATTTTTTAGTCATTTCACCTGCTGATGTAATATTGCTCTTGTAATATAGAGAAGAGCTTTCACCATCCAGCTTTGTCATGCACATCTCCAGTGTAAATACAGGGTCGGAGTTTTCATCAGATGAAGCATCATTTGCAGAAGCAGAATAAACATGCCAGTTCTTATCTGAATCTCCCATTATGTATGCTTTTCCACCAGAACCAAGCATTCCAAAACATGTCTGCAGATATGATTCTTCCTCGGCAAAGCTGCGATGAGGAAAAGACTGTTTTTCATCAAGGATAAATGTCCCTCTAGTATACTTCACTTCTTTTACAGAGAGACTCAAGCCTCTTGCATAGCTCAAGATATTTGGGATTGAAAGAAGTGGCTTTGTGCTTCCACAAGTCTTGAGAACTATCTTGAATGGATAGATAAACATACTTGATTCTTTGAGAATATATGAATCAAGATGCTTATTTGACAGCCCAGATTCAATGGTGCATTCAGCAGGTCTCAGAATTTCAAGCAATTGAGGAGGAGTGAGGACTCTCAGACCCCTTCCCTCACGATCATCCAAGGATGGACTTGGAAAAAATTCAATCTCAACTCTCTTTTCGAATCCTTCAAATGGAATATCAGCCATTGTAGGGGTAACACAATTTCCAGAAGACATAACCACAGAATAATAAATTTATGAGAGGACCCTCTCTGAACGAGTGACTCACCACACAGAATGAGTAGCTTAGTTTGCTTCTCTTGCGTGTGGATGAAATGGGTTTGCAAGCTGAGGCCCATTTATAGCCCATTCAAAGTGATCGTATGGAGCGTGGAAATATCTATCCATTATTGGATAGATTAAGTCAGTCAAAGTGAAGACGCAGAAAATCGCTCCATACGAGTCTCAGGTCGGTCGTTTAATTGGTTAAGTTTTGGACTGTCTTCATACTTGTGTGATCTGATGATGATTTGAGAAAGAAAAGTCGACAGAGAAAAAGAGAAACAAAGAAAAGTTAACAGAGAATTTCCTTTTTCGTATGTCTTGTTTTAAAGAAAATGGTCAGCCCAAAGTCTTGTTTTAAAGAAAATGAGAGAAAATTGAGAGCTAAGAAATTTCTTTATATTTTCCAACACAAACAACAAAGAAAATGTTTGCTCAAACTTGCGTGTGGAAACAGAGTATTAAATATAGTGTTCATTTCTCTCCTCTTTATCCATTTTTGTCCATTTCATTTCTTCTGTCGCATTGTCTCTGTTTCATCGTTTAGAGCATAAATGCCTTTTCGTTTGTGGAAATAGGGTATGTTAATTTAAGAATATGTATATAAATAATTATAATTAACTTAAATTAATTAATCTTAAATATTTAAGAGTAAGTGTATTTATTAATTGATGTTAAATATTTAAAAGTAAGTATATTTTAAACTTAATAAATGTTAAAAGTATAAAAATAGATTTTAAAAATAAATGTATTTAGTTTTGTAATTAAAGAATGGAGAGGCATCTACAGAAGGGGTTGAAAGCCCATAAACTTGTAAATAAAATTCAAAAAATTAAATTTCTATAAATTGTTTTATTTTTTATTTTTTAATTATTTTAAATTCTATTACAATATTTCTATTATACTAATTTCAATTTTTTCTTAAAACAATATATTTTATTATAAAAGATAAAGTAAAAAGTGATGGGTAAATTTTATATTTGATATCTCTCGGCGCACTTTAGATATATTTTTAAAAATATAAATATACTAGTTTAGTATACCATTAAAATTAAATATTTTGGAATTTAAAAGGGATCATAATAATCTCTAACTTGTCTTAGAATCAAAATATTCTATTTGTCTTAAAAGGCATAACTCTAGACACAGCCACTTGTGGTAAAGTAGCTTCTTAGAACATGAACGAATCACATGAGTGCAATAATGTAAGATTTAAGTGTTGGAAAAAGGTGATATTAACCTTACAATCCTAATGTATATATGTGTCTCCAACACCTTGGGAATGGGTACATTGATGCTAAGGGGGTGAATGGGTGAATTACTTAATTATTGTTTTCTCCCAATTGACTTGGAATATTGGTTGTAGTTGCATAAATAGAGATGCTACACTTATGGTGAGTGGTTACTTTATGATAGTGGAAATCATGAATTTGTTTGAATGCATTCATACCATTTTCTCATTCCTAGGCGCTAGGTGAGAGAGTGGAGCATACTTGTTTGATGGGTGGGGTTTGTAGTGGTTTGCAAATGGAGTGCTAATTTTGGAGATGTGGACCGTGAGAATTATTAGCCCAAGGTGCAACAATTAATGATTTCTATTCTTGTGGGCATTGATGAATTTGGTCATGTTAGTGCGTTGGAGTTTTTCATATGATGGTTTATAGTACTTGGTTTTAGTGAATCCTCTTGTAGTTTCATCTCTTTGATTCTCTATAAACATGATCTCTTGGATAGTTGTATTATGGGTCTTTTGTAAGTGAGCATTGTTACTCTATCAAAATGTTGTCAAATTGTAGAGTTGGAGTTGTATTGGTGTAACACTTCTATTGTGATTAATACAAAATTGTGCTCTCTTTGATGGTGGAGGTTTTTCTTAAAGGGTTTCTCCATATATGTATCATGTTATCTATTTGATTTTATGAGCTTGCTGATTTTATTGCTAATATTTTTAGTTATATGCTTCTCCTTATATAGTTAGATGGTTGATCACATGTGAATTTTATCGATAAATCAAATTTCTTCACTATTGGTTTGAGTTTTCACTATAGTAGTTCACCTTGTTTATCAACATTTGGTATGAAAGTTTTGGTTTTCTTAGAAGGAGACACCATTATTGGAAATATTGTGGGTTTTTTTGTTGCAATGGAAGCTCTCGACTTAGTATTACATATCTATGTGTGGTTGGAGCCATGGCATCTACTTCTCATTTAGAGATTAAGAAATTCAATGGCACTAGTATGAGTTGTGGATGATGAAGGTGGAGGATATATTGGAAGAAAAGAATCCATGTAGAATATTTGAAAAAGAAGGAAAACTTGAGGAAATGTTTGATGAAGATTGGGAGTTGGACAAGAAGGCATGGGGAACCATTCAGTTGTGTATTACTAATTTTCTCCTCTTGAATGTCTCAAAGGAGACTGCCACATACACACTATGGAAGATGATAGGTGACATCTATCCAAATAAAAGTCTAACAAATAAGTTTTTGATTAAAGCTCGGTTAAAAATAAGTTCTGAAGGAACCCTAGAAACCCTTTACAAACAACAGAACATCATCATTACCGTAGTTGACCCACATCAAAAGTTTAGACAAAAAATAGCAAACAATAGATAACAAATAGATTAAAGCTACTTGAGAGTGTCTATTGCCTCTAGTTCCTCCATATAGAGTCTATCTTCTATCCCTTGAGGATGATGAGGCTTCTTCTTGGTCCCCTCATTGTTCTTCTTTTTAGTGCTTCTTGTCTTAGAACTAGGGTCGGTGTCCACCTCTTCCTTTCCATCATCAACAATGTTGGCACTCTTCTTTCTCAACTTCTCACTTATATTTTTGATTTCCACTAAGTTGGCCTTTATGTACCTGTTAGAATTTTCCTTAACTTTAGTGATTTCCCATTCTAGGGCCACAATCCTAGCATCCTCTTGATCTTGCCCCTTTGAAAATTCTTCCTCAATAATATCCAATATCTCTTTTTAATAATCCAAATCACCCTATAACTTGTTGACATTTGGGATCACCTCCCAATCCTAGAAGATTATCCTCTCTTCCTCCAATAACAACTGACTCTCTCTACTCCATTTTCGATTAATTAAGTAATACAAGTTTTAAGGGGTCCTAAAACCCTTTACAAGTAGCAAAAGATTAGTGAGGTAACAACAAAACACCAACATAATGTTCACAAATAGCGATTCCAAACAACAACAGTAAAAGAGACCAAAACACCAAACCCAACACCCACAAAAAAGAGGAAAACATAGATCACACTATCTTACATTTGTTTAAAAGGATTTTAGCCACCTCTAGTTCTTATTGATAGAAGTTCTTGTGGAGCTTTAAAAAATATTGGAGGTCCTTGTTTTCCTCTGCAAACATTTTCTTTTTGTTGCTCCTTGTTCTTGTACTTAGACTAGCCGTAACATTCTTGTCAACATTAACAGTTTTCTCTTCCATACATTGTATCTTGGGGCTTTCTTGTAACTCAAGTTTCTTAGTTAAGATCTTGATACTTGTGGTACTATTCTAGATAGTGCATTTACTTACTTGGATAACACTGTTTAGGCTATCCTTTATGGAAATTAACTCCTCAAGATTAATGTCATGTCCCCATTCTAGGAATGGTCACCTATGGTCTCCGACCAACATTCCATTTCACTTTGGGACAGTTTGAGGATCTCACAAGCTATGGAGATAGATTATCATATGGATATATTGCCTTCAGCATATTATCTTCTCTAGAGTCAATCACTTGGAGAGCTTGTCATGAGGGTTCAAGGCCAAGGATTGAGCTTTACACACATATGGATGTCATCACTTCATCTTCAAATGACCTCTCATGGTACTTGGCTTGGGATGGTTCACCTTCTCAGGAGCATCATGTGGTTCCATATTGGCGTTTGGACTTCATCACTTGGATACCTTGCATCACTTCACCTTTGGTACTTTGGAGATTTATCACTGAGCTTACTTGGGCATTCATGGAGGAGATCCCTGAGATCATTACAATTCTTAGGGCTGACTTGTGTATGAAATTCATCTCTATGCATATGCCATTGTTGGGGCTTTGTCAAGTCATCATTCTCTCAAGTGAGCCGACCTTGTATGGATATGAGACCTAGCTTGATGTCGACTTGGCTAGAGAAAGAGATCAAAGGCATATGAAGGAGTTTTGCATCTTGAGGGCTGATTTGATACCAATCATACAACTCTCTTCCTTGGCCGAATTCATTAATAAGTGATGCTTTGGGTTTTTTAGGAAGTTGTGGGCCCCAAGTCTTCATGTACATGGGTCAGCCTCCTAGAGAGGAAAAAACATAACTTAATGAAGGGTTCTAAGAGATAGGTTGGCCTAGAGAGAGGAGAGAAATGTAATGTGTATATATATCCATTCACTTTGGCATTCCAAGGATCCAGCAAGCACGAATCATTTGATATGTCTTCCTATTCCAATGGCTAAGAATTACAATTCTTTGTCATGCATTGAGGAGATGGCCCCTCAACCTTGAATGGTTATGACCCCATTCACAAGGAGAATTCCATGATGGGAGTTCACTTGCACTTCATGGATCTTGGAGCAGACTTGCAGATATGATTTAGGGATTAATTTCAAGCACTTCCTTGGTAGCTATTGTGCATCATTCGAAGAGAAGTAAGCCCTAGCTTTGGAGCACCCTTCATTGGAGGATCATTTAGAGATTGTTTTGTGAAGGTTTGGAGGCTGTCTAGGGTTTGAGAAAAGTAGAATATTTGTAGTAGTAGAGCAGACCTTCTTCTCTTCATTTTAGGAGGTTAGGTTGCATTTTTTATTTAGCTTAGGGTAGAACATTGTTGGGTTTGTACCTTGTACATGTCCATATTTATCATTGTATTTGAAGACAAACTGTATTCAATTATTTGTAGCAGAACTTTGATTTATTTTTCAGTCATTCTTGTTGGGCAAATAACGTTGATTTGTTGATCATATGTTGATGAAATGTAAACATATTATGGCACATCATGTTTATGGAAAGTTTATGATGTTTTGAGATGGATTATTAGCTGCCCTAGTTGTTATTTCAATTTGATTTTTACTTCAGCAGTCAAGGGTTGAGCAGAAAACTAAAGTGCAAGAATTAGGGCATAATACAAATTAGTGTAGATCTCATTGGGGCTATCACAGTGGTATCAGAGCCATGATCTTTCTAGCCTATGGGTTTTGAGAGATTGCATTGGTCCATTGCTGAAGAAGAGTTGAAGCCATGGATGCTAGAAGACAAGTCAACTCTCCTAGAGAGGACATGGAGCAAATATGGTGTGATATTGAGAGGTCTAATCATAATATTGAAAGGATGCTCTGAGCTTTGATGAACAACAATGGAGGCAATAAATGTGTTGTTCATGTAGCAGAATCACCTCATGATAGGAGGTCACATACACCTACACTAGACAGGCCTATGCGTCCTATCTTACTTCCTAAAGAAGAAGTGGAAGAAGAAGATGTACCCTTTAGTGAAATCTTGATGGCTATGGTCAATGAGTATGATGCCCTACCTGAGCGTGTGCAAAATAGAATCAGTTTCAAAGACTACATGAGCCAAAAGAGAGAAAGCCAAAGAGGAAGAAGTGATTATAAGAAGAAAAGTTCATGGCATCATGAAGAATCATTTGATAGTGATTGGCATAAGGAGGACAACCAGCAATCAGCTAGCAGCCCTAGAGGAGAAGTTGACACAGTTTCACTTCAGCCACATGAGGTCAAGATTGAAGAGGATTTATCTCTTCAAGAGCACGTGGAAGTTGAAGACCAACCAGGAGAGGACATGACGATGGATACAAGGATCAGCCAGGGATCATTTCATGAAGGCATAGGCAATGCACAGGAAAAGATATACATTGGATCAACATTCAGAAAAGAAGACAAAAGATTTGAGGCTCTCATGGAAGAAAAAGAAGAAATGAAAGAAGATCAGAAGCCTACACAAATCCAAGAGGAGTTGGAAGAGTTGTAGCCTATGCATGTTAAAGACCAAGCTTTAGAAGTTGCTACCATGAAAGATAACGATTTGTATGAAGGAGCTTCATTGGAGAATCGCATTCACCATGATCATATGGATGAAGAACATGCCATCATGGAGGTTATCATTCATCAAGGTATGAGTTTGTTAGATAACATTACATTTCATTCCCTCTACATCATATTGGCATGGAATCAAATAATAGTGTAGGTATCCTTGAGATGGATCTTGTTCATAAGGCAGTAAGTGATCAAAGTGTGTTGGATGAGTTTGATGCGGCATGGCAAGACAAAGAGGTCATAAGGATGCACTCATCTTCATCAACCATCGAGGAGGATCATGAGATTAAAGACTCAACTTTCTACTTTGATGGAGATCCCTTGATAGAGTATCATGAAGACTTCACACTTGGGCATCAAGGAGAAGTTGACTCACGGATGTGTGATCATGCTATGATTGAGCCACATCACTTGAAGATCGAAGGGAAGGATGAGCACATGGGAGAAGACCTCTACCTCACAAGGTTTTAAAGGTCCATGGATGTGATGGAGGATGACTACTTGCAGCCTCTCAGGGATTATGATCATCTATTCAACTTGTGCAAGGTATATGTCTGTGCCTTGAGAAGGGAGGAAGACATGATGAATGCACTCACATACACATCAAAAATTTAGTCTTCTATAGCAGCCGCATGCATGGAACAACTTGATGGAATGGACGATAAAATTAGAGGCATGGATTATAGTTTTGAGGTAGAGTCTAAGATACATAATATATCTGATTCTTCATTGGAATTTGGCCTTAATCCTGCCCTAGTCGATGATCACCTAGTGGAGGAGAAAGAAGAGATATAGATTTGTGAAGATACCTTCCGGCGACATGAGGTATGGTTTGATTTTTTGAAGTATAACAGCAGTTGTCTTCACTTCACCATGTTATATCAGCCATAAAGCAGGCACTATCTATGAAGACAATCAAATTGGAATAACATTAGATGGAGAATTTGTATTTCAAAGACATATGGATATGTTTGAATTTCTGAGTTACAACAGCAGTCCACTTCATATTTTCATATCAGATATAAGGGTTAGACTTAAGGCCTATGTTTTCCATGGAGATAGCACAAGGTCAAGAGATGTTATGATACATCTACTTTTGTGGATACCCGAGGCTGCCCTATGCCTGTCTATGGAGACTTATGCATTGGAGGAGTACACCTTAGAGGTATGGATGACTCTTGCACCAAGGTATGATGTTGTCCTCATCTCTACCTTGGAGGTGTTAGGGTTTGGAGTTGGAGACATGGATGATGCCCTAGCACATGATGTTGTCTTGTACACTTGGAGGGTAGATGTTATTGCATGGTGCATGGGTTTCATGTTGTTGGTGTTTGCTTGGGTATTGTACTACCTTTTCATCCTTGAAGAGTGGCATTAGGATGATACTTCTTCATTCTATGCCTTTGGAGGGATGGTTGGCTACCATTTGGAGATTATTTTCAGCTAGGAGTTAGCTGTCTTGGTTCACATCAGCCACCTTGGAGGAGCCATTTCACACTTTGAGGCACCTACGTTGAGGATTTTGCACTTTGATGTGAGGCTGATGGAGGATTGCATTGATGATCATACTGTGTGATGTATTTTCCTCTTCATATCTGACAGGATGATTTGGGATCTGGGTGGTGACATGGTTGGCACACTACTTCATTGGAATGTTGATGAGCACATCAAAGTAGCGTAGCAGAAGTCCAGGGACTTGTGGTCATGCCTTGAGGATCACACTCTTCATCACATGTTCTTCAAGACTCCTGGATGGACCTGTTTTTGTCTCTCATGAGGTGGCACCTCGGGAGCATTGGACGTCATTGCATTTGTCGTTGCAGGAATGCTTCATGGAGGATGCAACCACGAGTGGTTTTGGAGATCAGTGTCCGGACATGCAAGTAGATGGAGGTACATGTCACTTGACATTATCTCATAGTATTCACACTTGTCATTGCTTGGGGACAAGCAATTCTTGAGAAGGGAGGACTGTCATGTCCCCATTCTGGGAATGGTCACCTATGGTCTCTAACCATCATTCCATCTCACTTCAGGATAGTTTGAGGATCTCACGAGCTATGGATATAGATTATCATCTGGATATATTGCCTTCGGCATATTATCTTCTCCGGACTCAGTCACTTGCAGAGCTTGTCATGAGGGTTCAAGGCTAAGGCTTGAGCTTCACACACATATGGATGTCATCACTTCATCTTCAGATGACCTCTCATGGTACTTGGCTTGGGATGATTCACCTTCTTTGGAGCATCATGTGGTTCCATATTGGCATTTGGACTTCATCACTTGGATACCTTGCATCACTTCACCTTTGGTACTTTGGAGATTTATCATTGAGGTTACTTGGGCATTCATGGAGGAGATTCTTGAGATCATTATGGTTCTTAGGGCCGACTTGTGTATGAAATTCATCTCTATGCATATGCCATTGTTGGGGCTTTGTCAAGTCATCATTCTCTCAAGTGAGTTGACCTTGTATGGATATGAGACCCATCTTGAAGCCGACTTGGCTAGAGAAAGAGATCAAAGGCATATGAAGTAGTTTTACATCTTGAGGGCTGATTTGATACCAATCATACAACTCTCTTCCTTGGCTAACTTCATTAATAAGTGATGCTTTGGGTTTTTTAGGAAGCTGTGGACGCCAAGTCTTCATGTGCATGGGTCGGCCTCCTAGAGAGGAAAAAAGATAACTTAAATGAAGGGTTCCAAGAGATAGGTTGGCCTAGAGAGAGGAGAGAAATGTAATGTGTATATATATCCATTCACTTTGGCATTCCAAGGATCCAACAAGAATGAATCATTTGATATGTCTTCCTATTCCAATGGCTAAGAATTACAATTCTTTGTCATGCATTGAGGAGATGGCCCCTCAACCTTGAATGGTGATGACCCCATTCACAAGGAGAATTTAGTGACAGGAGTTCACTTGCACTTCATGGATCTTGGAGCAGACTTGCAAATCTGATTTAGGGATTAATTTTAGGCACTTCCTTGGCAGCTATTGTGCATCATTCGAAGAGAAGTAAGCCCTAGATTTGGAGCACCCTTCAATGGAGGAGAGCGCCATATTTAGAGATTATTTTGTGAAGGTTTGGAGGTTGTCTAGGGTTTGAGCAGAGCAAAATATTCGCAGTAGCAGAGCATACCTTCTTCTCTTCATTTTAGGAGGTTAGGTTGCATTTTTTTATTCGGCTTAGGGTAGAACTTTGCTAGGTTTGTACCTTGTGCATGCCCATATTTATCATTGTATTTGAAGACAAATTGTATTCAGTTATTTGCAGCAGAACTCTGATTTATTTTTCAATCATTCTTGTTGGGCAAATAAGGTTGATTTGTTGATCATATGTTGATGAAATGCAAACATATTATGGTACAACATATTTATGGCAAGTTTATGATGTTTTGAGATGGATTATTAGCTACCCTAGTTGTTATTTCAATCTGATTTTTACATCAGCAGTCAAGGGTTGAGTAGAAATCTAAAGTGCAGGAATTAGGAAAGAAAACAAATTAGGGTAGATCCTGTTGAGCATATCACAATTAATCAATCTTCTATTATGACCATTCTTCCGCTTTTTCAACTCCACCAACATGGCTACACTACTTTCTTTCATTTCCAGTAAAAACTTCTCCAATTTATTAACCTTGGGAATAGCCTCCCATCCCTAAAAAGATACTACTCTCATCCTTCCTCTGAACTTGAACCTGCCCCCCAACTTCTTTTCCATGATGGCTAATTTCAAATTCAAGTTGTTGATTTCTACGAAGAACCACTTTGTCAAGGATTGTTGTGTATCAACTGTTAGTGTAGGAATACTAATGCTATTACTTATTATTTAAATAAGTAATTATGCACTATTCCACACATGGATTTAAGTCACCTTAGGTGGTTAAGTGTCGACTTGGAAAGTCCAACACAACTCTCCAAGACACTTGTCGACACTCTTTCTTCCACCTCTAGTTGAGTGTTGAAGTCGACTCCTAAGTCAACTCAACCTCTCTACCCTATATATACAACTACCTTATTCAGAATCTATTACTCCAATTTGTAATCAACAATGCATTAGTAGATCCTCATTTCTAACATGGTATCAGAGCTATGCTAATTAGCTTGTTAGTTCATTTGGAGGCATAAATCTCCTATTTGATGGATTTTTTTGTAAAAAATGCAATTTTTTTTTAAATTGACATTTTGCAAATTTTTGTTCATAGATTTTTGTTGAAAATGCAATTTTTTTTACAAAATCAACATTTTGCAGGCAATTTTCTCTGTGGATTTGGTGAATTTTTTGGTCAAATTGAAGATTTTGACTATTATTTTGAGTGAAATCTCTAGTTTTTGGAGGTTTGTGAGATTTTTTCTGGACAATTTTGAGTTACAGATTGATTTTTTTTGGCATTTTTTTGCTATGTGAGGGTTTACATCTCTATTTTGTGGCAATTTTTGGGTGATCTCTGAAATTTTTTGGCTTCTAAGGGCATGTCCCCATGTGGCTGCTTAGCTTATTTTGGGCAGCAGCCATTGCTCAACTTTTTTAGGAGCTATTTGTGGAGCTACTGGCCCCATGGATGTTTAATTTTTTTGCTTATTTTTAAGTAGTGATTTTAATTTTTAAGATGCTGAAGAAAATATGGGCAGAAAAGGGAAATCCATACTTCCGGTAGGTTACCTTACACACCTGTTTTAATTCCATTATGTTAGAATCAATTGAGCTATAATGTTGTGTATGGCAGTGAGATGTCAAGACTTTCTACCAGTCTGATTTCCAAGACTGCACAGCATACATGCGTATAAACACTATTTCTCTGATGGAAAATTGACAGAGGAAGAAAATGCTCTGTTTGCGCATACTGATATCGCTTGCTTTACGATCCTTTACCAAGACAATGAATGTGAAGCCCATATCTGATCCAACGAGGGGAAGTGGTTGAATGTGAAGCCCATATCTTCTTCCTTTGTTGTCAATGTAGCCGACTGTCTTAAGGTGTGAATGTCTTGAGACGAAGCACATTTATTGTAATTGATTTATCTGGTGCTAGTAGACTTTTGAATATTTGAGCAACCTTTTTTATACCTATTTTGGCCCCTGGGTACATATAGGATCTAGGAGTTATTTAAATTTGTCTTTTTAGTGGTTGATAAATTTGTCTACCCTGATCAGAGAACTATTTTTTCAGTATGTTAGTCAACTCACTCAATTCTTATTTGCTATGCTTTGATAAACATGGCTGATGGCAAGGCCACAGGCTCGCTTGCTAGACATGGAACTAAAGAAACAAATAATCAACTGAAGGGAAACCAAATTAGAGGTGCCTTTGCCAGCACATCCAATTTAATCCAAGATAACCCATTAGGAAGGGGTAATCAGGAAACTCATGTTCCAGATTCTACCAAGACTGCAGGCACTAAATCTCCTGATACACTAGAACGAAACTTTGAGAATTTAACTGATTCAAATTATGGTTTAGTGTTACTGTATATATGCATGAAGAGATCCAATTGCTAATCTTACATGATGAAGAGATCCAATAATAATAAACAATAATTGAGTTCCCCAATAGAGAATAGATAAGAGCAGATACAAAACATCACAGCCATACTGTCATGTCCCCATTTCTACTCATTCTCGGAGGCTAATTCTAAATGATGAGGGAATGAATTGGGTTTTGACTAACGAAATGAGTTGTTTTGCAGGTACAAAGTCAACAACTATCAACTTGTGACAAAAATGGCAAAAAATTGGCTTAGTCTAAGAGCCATTTCATCAATTCAAGTATCAAGTTCTCAAGACATGAGTTTGATTGAGTCAAGAAGTGGCGCTACCTTTGGAAACAATGTTATCAACATCTAGGAGCAACATACATTGCAAATCTTGAAGGAAAACTAGCTAAGTGTAGACTAGGCGCATATTCCACATCAAATCCTCCAAATGTGTGCCTAGATAAGAATGAAGCCTCGGAAGTGAATTTGGGTTTTCCTATCAAGGCGCTCACCAAGGCATGATTGTTTGTTACTCCAAATGCTACAGGAATTGAAGACTTGACAAGATAATCCTTCAAAGTTCTTTGGGCGCAACTTCCTCCTTGCAACACCTTAATGTGTGCCTAGTGGTAGTCAATTAGATATGTGCCTAAATGGAGAAGTGGCCTCTATTTCCTCATTCAATCAAGGTGCCCATTTGGAATGATGTTCTAACTCACCTCGATGACTTCAAATGTGAGCATTTGCATGGAGGATGATCATTTCAAGTATAGGCGCAAATTCCTTCTTGTTCAAACCTAAAAGTGCACCTAACCTAGAAGATGCTTCCAATCCACTTGGATGTGAGGTGTTTGGGAAAGTAGAGATGAAATATTGACTAAAGGAAACAAGATTAGGTGTTAAAGGAGTAAAAATCATCTTAGGTGCCAAATTGTGATCAAACAACATTGAATGTGTGCCTAGGCATATCAAGGCGCCAAAACAAGACTCCATGACCTTGAAGATGCGCCTAAGTAAGAAAAGAGCTTTAAATTTACTCAAAATGAAAGGCGCTTGATAGAAGATGATGTTTTTGACTCAGATGTGACTTGAGATGGAGATTTTAGCAAGGAAAGACCACATCCTTCCTAAGGCACCAATCTACACCCTTTTCTACCCACAAATGCGCCTAAGTGAAGATGAGGACTAAAAACAAGGTTTTAATACTCTAGATATGGGCACTCTCTCCAAAGGAGTTAATCCAACATTTAGAAGTTTCATTTGTTACATAAGTTTGTGGGAAAATGACAAATCCATCTCTGGGCGCCAAAATCACTACAAATTCTTCAAATGTGCACCTACCATGTAAGGTGATAAGCTGAACATCCCAAATCATCAAATGATAGAGTATGGATCCAGAGGAGTTCAATTCATAAGATGGTATCACCCAAGGATGAGGATTCATGACTTAGGTGCACTTCCTGATTAGATCCTCCAAATCTGGCGCCCAAGTCAGAAGAACACTAAAACTGCGCCTAAGTGTTTCTAGAAGAGGATAGGGTAGTTACACTACTTGAATTCTCATTGGTCAGAAGGATAGCATTGGGATCCGTGTCAGGGTCTTTCGGTAAGATTGATAATTCAGGATGAATTGTCAAGTGGAATATTCTCCTAAATATGCTTCTTGAAAAATGTGCCTTCATTGCCTTTGGAAGGCCTATAAAAGGAGCTCTCTCATTCATTTGATCATCTTATCCTTTGGCGAAATTTCTCTCTGCAAAGCTTTATGCTTGTGATCTTGAGGCCTGCGAGTTTCAAGTGTTGGGGTGATGCTCCCTCAACTGACAAGGTGATGCTCTCTTGTTACATTGTGAGGTGTTGACATCTAGTTGACATCATTAAGTTCAATTGAAGTGATCTACATCAGTTAGAGTGATAGAGTTAGTTGTGAAGAAGTCGAAAGCATTGTATACATCTAGGCTTCAAGGCCTTTCCTTGTAATCATTTGAATAAGATTGTATGTTCATGCCATTGTGGGCAATCATTATTGTAATAAGACATTTGCATTGAATTGAATCAAATAATAATACAAGTGCCCAACTTCAAGTTGATTCATGCAAGTTGCCTTTTGTTATCTTTCACATGTGATGTTAAGTAGATTAAGTGATTGAAGAGTTAAGTGCAAGTAAATTTGTCTAAGTAAGAAAAATTTTAGTCATTACTAGTTGGGTATATTACACATACATCACAACCATCATATAGGAAATGGATTTTGAGGGAGTAAAAGAAATTTAAACACGTCGAATAATTTATAACTTCAAGTTTTCAATTAAATCTGACGTCAATCTATGCTAAGATAAAAATTATGAAAGGTAAAGCCAAACTGTCACTCACCGTCTTCACAGGCAGATTCTTCCATAAAATGCTTGCACTAAGTCTTCACAGGTAGATTCTTCCGCAAAATACTTGCGCTCAGTCTTCATAGGCAAAATACACAGGCAAAATACTTGCAAAATATGTGTTAGACGGAGATAGCAAATGGAATCACACGCAGAGCAGAGTATTAAAAGGAAAAATAAAATTGAGGGAAAAATATGGAGGGAAAAATTGGGGGGAATTATGCAAATAAAATATGGAGGGGAAAATTGGGGAGGGAGAAAGGGGGGGGGGGGGGATTGTGAAAAAGGAGGGAACCAATTATACAACGCCACATGGCAATTTCAGTTGTTGCAAATTTCCAGCCCCCCCTTTTTTAACCCACCTTATTTTCAATTGCTAAGTAGTGGCTGCTCCACTAAAATAGGTAAAGATTCAATATTATCCTTTTTCCCTTATTTTAAATTCACATGGGGCCACTCAATAAGCAGAAAACTTACTTAAACAGCCGCATGGGGACATGGGGTGAGGGTCTTAAAATCGGTTGGTGTTTGCTGCTTCTTGGCCCCTGTGGCCTCTTCGACTCATTTTTTCTTTGTCCAAACCCATTTTGGATGTACCAGATCTGCCTTTTGGTTCACACTAAGATCACACTTGGCACTGCATTTGGCCTCTACTCGGCCCACTTTGTGGACTATTGCACCACTACTTGGCTCTAGATCAGGGATTTATTTGCCCTAGCATTTCGTCCCTGATAGACGACTCTGCTCCTGCACATTGGCTCCCGCATTCTTAGTTCTGAGCTTTGCTTCTCTTGCCTTGATTTCACAGACCCTCTATTCAACCTTCTAGCTTGGTGTTTCCATAGATGGAGATCAAAGTCATCCTCCACAAATTTGAGGTCGTTGTTCTAGTTTCAAACCCACCGCCTCAACCAAGGTCGCCATTGAGAAGTTACCATTTGCATCATGATCCTTGAACAGTGTGGTTGCCATTAAATATTTGTGGCCACAGTCATCACAATATTCTAGTCCACTATCACCGGCCTCCACATTCAGGCTTCACACTTTTGATTTTTAGTCGCAGCATCTTTGCAAAAGTTACCAGTTCATGGTTTTTAGACCAAGTCTCTCGGGAAAAGCTTGGTCACTGGTTTTTCATTCCTATAGGGATCAATCACTATTGGAGGTCACTAGTTCTGTTGCAGGCTGTCATTCTAATATTTCAAGCTTGGTCACCCTAAACGCCCTCAAGATTTTCTTGCAGGCTACCATACTAAATCACCACATGGTCAACTCTCACCAGCGGTTGCAGGTTCCTATCCACCTAAAACTGCCACACTCATTCTTAGTGGTTGCCTATTTTTTGTTTAGTTAAACTGCTATCATAAATGTTTAAGAGGCAGGTCTAAGTATGCCATTGTTTGTTACGACAACCATTACTTGTAATATGGTCTTTTAGTTAGTTTTTTGGATAAACATTAATTGCTAACATTTTTTGAGTTAACATTGTATGTTATCATAACATTTCTAAAACCATGGCATTTGTTGCCAATAATTATTGTAATGTTAACAAACAACAAATGTTAATCCTAGAGGTTAGTTAAATGACCAAAACGTAACCTTTCTATAACAAACTACTAGATAATAACATTTTACAACTAGGCTCCATAGGGTGCTCACGACTTGTAAGAGAAAGTTAAATTTGCTAAAAAAAATTACCAAAAAAGACCCTAATCTTGCATAGGTGTGTGCAAAGAGGGGCTTTTTAAAATTTTGCTGTAACTTTCACCCACGGAGGTGAAATTGGGCATATTTATAGTCGATGGGAAGCTGGTTCTAGTGCTAAAAAAGTTACATCGAGTTGATTTGGGAATTGTTCCATTTTCTCAAAAAAATTCACTTCTTTGTACAAGTTAAATAACTCAAAAAACAATTGCATCTTTTGATTGGCAACTCGAAATTGAGTGCCGTTTTTTTAAAAAGTGAATAATTTTTCAAGACTAATCTATTGGAAATAATTTTCCACTACTGTTATAAAGTGTCATTTTTCATTCCAGTTAGACTTGTTTAACACACTATCATTATAAAGTGCCAAAATTCAGGGGGGATAAAAATATTGAGTCACGGGGGGTTTCTAACACAACAAAATAATATTGGGATAAAAATATTCAATTATAGGGGGGTTCATAGAGTTGTGTCAAGAGCATTGCCGAGTTGTGCCAAGAGCACTTCTATAGAGATATGTCAAGAGCACTTCCACTACTCCATCATTCTTTAACATTTTTCCTACATTGCATTGAGATGTGTCAAGAATTTTGCAAGTATGTGCTATCGATGTTGTCATTGATGTCAACAAGCTTGTGTTGTCATTGGTGTCAACTATGTCTATTGGATGAGTAGAGATGAGATTGTTGTGAGTGCATGTTGTTGTTTGATTGAGTTGCTTTGTTGAAGATGATTTGGCTGCCTTGAAGAAGTACTAAAGAAGTGAAGAATATTTTTCTAATGGTTAGTTTCCAAGTGCTTTTGAGAAAATTTGATTAATAAAGGAAACAATGTGTTGAAGAGACTATCTGGCTTAATAGAGTAGTGTTAGAATTGGTTCTGCTCCGTATTTCCTCTTTGTTTAAGATTTGTCCCTGCAGTTTGGATATGTTGTTAAGAGATGTTCAAAGATGTTATATTCCAAGTTTCGTGCTTTGGTTCGTTGTGAAGAGAAAGTTGTGTTCACTAGTATGAAGACTATGTTTCTGAGTGTTGTAGAGATGTGTGGGAGAAATGTTTCTGCTTCACATTTCTCTGCAAAGTAGATCTTTGTCTTACAGTTCTGGACATGTACTTATAATGTTCATATCTTTCTCCAGTCGAGGATTTTCATGATTTGGTGCTCCATAAGAGGACTTATCGAGTTGCAGTGTATGCCAGAGTCATTTGAGTATGCTGGGTAAACAAGATAAGGTTGTACGGCAAGTGAAAGTTGTTGCAGAGGAATTTGTTGGATTTCAAGAAGTTTCAAGATGATTGTGGATACTCTAGACTGTGTTGAAGTCTTGCATTCATGCTCAATCTTGTTTTGGAGGAAGTTTAAACTTCTGAGTTTTGTTCTGGTAACAGTTTTGAAGTTGAATACATTGGTGTGTCTATGTGACATTTAGTGTTTCATCATGGTTTTGGAATTATAATCTTTTGTCATGTTGGTGATCACTTAGAAGATGTTGTAGGTGCTTCTGTAAAGCTCGTGAGCATAATGGTGTTTAGTTGGGATGGTATGGTAACCTTGGTGTTTCACAGATTGAATGTGTTTCCTTTTGACTCTTGTAAGGTACATGACAAGTGGGAGAATGTTGGGATTAGGTGTGTCATACACCTTGCAAGTCCTAATATTTGAAATATTTATTTATTTGTATTTATTATGCATACACATATTTTAGGCATCCCACTTGGAGTGCCACTATGTGTCACTTGTAGTCTCTATTTTGGCAATTTGTATTTATCACTTAGTGTCATGGAAGTTGCTAAATGCAACTATGACAACTTCTAAGGTGTGTAAGAGTTGTTAAAATGGAAAGAGCTTGTAAAAAAGGAAGTTACCTTAGAAACATGACAAGCATGATTTTAGGAGATTGTGAAAGCATGATTTTACGAGCCAAAAATTGAGTGCCATATTTGGAGAGTCAGTTATGATTTGACTAACTTTGTATATTATGGTGTATTTGATTCTCCGTGACTAGACATTGTAACACATGGCTTTGAGTTTCTAGTTTGGCAGTTTCTTATATTGGAACTTCTATAAATTGAATGTTTGAAGAGTCATTTGTGAGGAGAGTTTTATACAGGGTTATGTTGTTAGTTTTCCTCTAGAGAAGCAAGATGTAAATCTCCCTGTTAAGGCTTTGAGCCTGCAAGTGTATTGTAACATGTTTATTGTTGCAGATTAATACATTGATTCGATGCTTTGGAGTGTGGGGTTTTTTACACAAAAGGGTTTTCCCCAGGTATATTGGTATCTCTTCTCTTCTATCTATCTTTCTTATATTCTTCTTCTTTCATGTTCTTAAAGTGTTAATTTGTATGCTGTTATGCTGCTGAAATTTATTTAGATTTGTAAGCTATATTATCTTTCCTTTAAGGGTTCATGTGATGGGAAATCAACTATGTTTCCGCTTTAAGGGCATAGTAATATATGCTTGTATCAAATTATTGAATATCTGATCAAGAGAAATATAATGTGTGCTTGTATCAAATTATTGAATATCTGATCAAGAGAAATATAATATGTGCTTGTATCAAGTTATTGAATATCTGATTAAGAGAAATATAGGAAGGTGCATACTAGGTTCTCTTTCCCTTTAACAATGGAGCGTGGAAAAATATTTGAAGATTGAAAGAAAAGTTAACAGAGGATGTGTATTGTATCATGTTTGTTGTTGCAATTTGTATGTTGTTTATTCAGAAATCACCTAATACAATCTCCTTACAAGCAACCACATTATAAATCACCTATGGAAGACCAAGGGTCACTACTTAGAAATCCACTTTTTATTAAGAAACCACATCCACGTTAGAAGCCAACTATGGAAGACCAAGAGTCACAACCTAGAATTCCATATAAGATGTCACTATGGGGATTTGAACTTGGGTCTCCACAATGAAAACCCAACATTTTAACCAATTAAGCTCAACCCCTTGGACAATATCAAGTTATTGAATATCTGATTAAGAGAAATATAGAGAAATATAGGAAGGTGCAGATGGGCAATATTTGACAGAACATCAAATTACCCTCAAATATTTGTAACAAAGTAATCCTAGGAGAATGTTCAGATGATCTTGTAAGTCAGATACATCATATTACTGCCTCCTTTAAGCTCTTGTTTACTTGTCACATCACAACGATACCCCTGAGGAGGCTGATCAAATACAGTCCACGATGATTGCCCGACAGGAGCACTAACGTGGACAGCAATGGAGAATACCTTTGGCTTGAAACAGAATAAAACCCTCTCAACCAGTTGCTTGAGCTCAACATCTTGGGGACCATAACCCATTGATTCAAAGCTCGCATAACTAAACCTATCCTCAGGAGTTACATGAATTGTAAAAACAGCGTCCCCTTTAATTGCATTCATGGAGTATCCACAGGGATCAAACGCAAAGTCACAAATATTAGAACCAGGTATAATATTACTAATCCCTGATTTGACAGTCATTTCACGTGCTGATATAATATTGCTCTTGTAAAATAGAGAAGAACGCTCACCATCCAGCTTTGTCATGCTCATCTCCAGTGTAAATACAGGGTCGGATTTTTCATCAGATGAAGCATCATTTGCAGAAGCAGAATAAACATGCCAGTTCTTATCTGAATCTCCCATTATGTATGCTCTTCCACCAGAACCAAGCACTCCAAAATATTCCTTCAGATATGATTCTTCCTCGGCAAAGCTGCGATGAGGAAAAGACTGTCCTTCACTAAAGATAAATGTCCCTCTAGTATACTTCACTTCTTTTACAGAGAGACTAAAGTCTTTTGCTTTGTCCAAGATATTTGGGATTGAAAGAAGTGGCTTTGTGGTTCCACAAGTCTTGAGAACTATCTTGAATGGATAGATAAACATACTTGATTCTGTGAGAATATATGAATCAAGATGCTCATTTGACAGCTTAGATACAATGCTGCATTTAGCAGGTTTCAGAATCTCATCCAATTTTGGACCAGTGAGGGCTCTCAGACCCCTTCGCTTATCCAAGGATGGAGTTGGAAAAAATTCAATCTCAACTCTCTTTTCGAATCCTTCAAATTTATGATAATCCAAGGATGGAGTTGCAGCCATTGTAGGGGTAACACAATCTCCAAAAGACACAACCATCTTGAACAGAATAATAAATTTATGAGGGGATCTACCACACAGAATGAGTAGCTTAGTAGTTTGCAAATGCCAAAAGCTTCACTTGTGTGTGGATGAAATGGGTTTGCAAGCAGAGGCCAATTTGTAGCTCCCATTCAAAGTGCAATGATGATTTGAGAAAAATATATCCAATGTAGATTAAGTCAAGTCAAAGTCAAGACGGAGAAAATCGCTTCATACTAGTCTGAGGTCGGTCGGTCGACTAATTGGTTAAGTTTTGGTCTGATGATTACATCGAAAGAGGACGTTAACAGAGAATTTCCTTTTCCGTATGTCAATTTGAATGGTCAGCCGTCTTGTTTTAAAGAAAGTGAGGAGAAAATTGAGAGCTAAGAAATTTCTTCATATTTTCCAACACAAACGACTAAGAAAATGTTCGCTCAAACTTGCGTGTGGAAACAGAGTATAAAAGTTAAACAAGAATTAAAATACTAAGAAAATGTTCGCTCAAACTTGCGTGTGGAAACAGAGTATAAAAGTTAAACAAGAATTAAAATTCTATAACCTTTTAAGTTTCTCGAAAGTTTAGGAAAATAAATCATGTCTTACAAATTGTAAAGGAAAAGAGTGTAGTGTATCTTAATCTAAGAATATGCATATAAATAATTATAATTAACTTAAATTAATTAATCTTAAATATTTAAGAGTAAGTGTATTTATTAATTGATGTTAAATATTTAAAAGTAAGTATATTTTAAACTTAATAAATATTAAAAGTATAAAAATAGATATAAAAAATAAATGTATTTAGTTTTATAATTAAAGAATGAATGCAATTTAGTATACAATTAAAATTTAAATATTTTGGAATAAAAAAGGGATCATAATAATCTCTAACTTGTTTTAGAAGCAAAATATTCTATTTGTATAAATGAAGGTTGAGTTCGAGGATCAGGATCGAGTCTGCATTGGTAAAAAACTAGTGAGGTGGCCCTCAATGGCCATGAGCACCTATGTAAGTATGTAAAACACTAGAGCAACATTTGCCCCCAATGTAACTTCTAAAAGTACATGCATACATTATTACAGGTAAGGTAAATAGGTCCCTAGTGGAGATGAAGATCAATGACATATAGCCGATGGTGTGGTAAAGTCGTCACTTAGGATATGAGTGAATCATTTGAGCACAATATTGCAAAAGGGGAAGGCATAACTCTAGACACTCCCCAATGTGATAAACAACTTCTTAGAACATGAACAAATCACATGTGCAATAATGTAAGATGTAAGTGTTGGAAAAAGGTGATATTAACCTTGCAATCCTAATTTATATATGTGTCTCCAACACCTTGGGAATGCGTACATTGATGCTTAGATGGTGAATGGGTGAATTATTTAATTATTGTTTTCTCCCAATTGACTTGGAATATTGGTTGTAGTGGCATTAAATAGGGATGCTATAGTTATGATGAGTGGTTACTTTATGATAGTGGCAATTATGGATTTATTTGAATGCATTTATACCACTTTCTCATTCCTAGGCGCTAGGTGAGAGAGTGGAGCATATTTGTTTGATGGGTGAAGTTTGTAGTGGTTTGCAAATGGAGTGCTAATTTTGGAGATGTGGGCCGTGAGAATTATTGGCCCAAGGTGCAACAATTAATGATTGATGTTCTTATGGCAATTGATGAATTTGGTCATGTCGATGCGTTGGAGTTTTTCAGATGATGGTTTATGGTAATTGGTTTTAGTGAATCCTCTTGTAGTTTCATCTCTTTGATTCTCTATAAACATGATCCCCTAGATAATTGTATTATGGGTCTTTTGTAAGTGAGCATTGTTACACTATTAGAATGTTGTCAGATTGTAGAGTTGGAGTTGTATTGGTGCAACAATTCTATTGTGATTAATACAAAATTGTGCTCTTTTTGGTGGTGGAGTTTTTTTCTTAAAGGGTTTCTCCATATACGTATCACGTTATGTGTTTGATTTTATGAGCTTATTGATTTTATTGCTAATATTGTTATTTATATGCTTCTCCTTACATAGTTAGAAGGTTGATCACATGTTAATTTTATTGATAAATCAAATTTGTTCACTATTGGTTTGAGTTTTCACTATAGTAGTTCACCATGTTTATCAACATTTGGTATCAAAGTTTTCATTCTCTTAGAAGGAGACACCATTATTGGAAATATTGTGGGTTTTTTGTTGTAATGGGAGCTCTTGACTTAGTATTATAGATCCGTGCGTGGTTTGAGCCATGACATCTACTTCTCATTTAGAGATTGAGAAATTCGATGGCATTGGTTATGAGTTGTTGATGTTAAAGGTGGAGGATGTATTGGAAGAAAAGGATCAATGTAGAATATTTGAAAATTAAGGAAAAATTGAGGAAATGTTTGATGAAGATTGGGAGTTGGACAAGAAGGCATGGGAACCATTCAATTGTGTATTACTAATTTTCTCCTCTTGAATGTCTCAAAGGAGACTACCACATACACAATATGGAAGATGATAGGTGACATCTATCCAAATAAAAGTCTAACAAATAAGTTTTTAATTAAAGAGGGTAAATAATTAAGTTTTGAAGGAACCCTAGAAACCCTTTACAAACAACAGAACATCATCATTACCATAGCTGACCCACATCAAAAGTTCAGACGAAAAATAGCAAACAATAGATAAGAAATAGATTAAAGCTACTTGGGAGTGTCTATTGCCCCCAGTTCCTCCAAATAGAGGCTATATTCTATCCCTTGAGGATGATGAGGCTTCTTCTTGGTCCCCTCATTGTTCTTCTTTTCATTGCTTCTTGTCCTAGAACTAGGGTCGGTGTCCACCTCTTCCTTTCCATCATCAACAATGTTGGCACTCTTCTTTCTCAACTTCTCACTGATATTTTTGATTTCCACTAAGTTAACCTTCATGTACTGGTTAAAATTTTCCTTAACTTTAGAGATTTCCCATTCTAGGGTCACAATCCTAGCATCCTGTTGATCTTGCCCCTTTGCAAATTCTTCCTCAATAATATCTAATGTCTCTTTTTAATTATCCAAATCACTCTATACCTTGTTGACATTTGGGACTACCTCCCAATTCTAGAAGATTCTCCTCTCTTCCTCCAATAACAACTGACTCTCTACTCTATTTTTGATTAAATAGGTAAAACAAGTTTTAAGGGGTCCTAAAACCCTTTACAAGTAGCAAAAGATTAGTGAAGTAACAACAAAACATCAACATAATGTTCACAAATAGTGAACCCAAACAACAATAGTAAAAGAGACCAAAACACCAAACCCAACACCCACAAAAAAGAGGAAAATACAGATCACACTATCTAACATCTGTTTAAAAGGATTTTAGTCACCTCTAGAAATATTGATAGAAGTTCTCAATGAGATTTAAAAAATATCGAAGGTCCTTGTTTTCCTCCACAAACATTATCTTTTTTCTGCTCCTTGTTCTTGTACTTAGACTAGCCTTAATATTATTGTCAGCATTAGCATAACTTTCTCTTCCATACATTATATCTTGGGGCTTTACTGTAACTCAAGTTTCTTAGTTAGGATCTTGATATCTTTGGCACTATTCTAGATAGTGCATTTACTTACTTGGATAACATTGTTTAGGCTATCCTTTATGGAAATTAACTCCTCAAGATTAATCAATCTTCTATTATGATCATTCTTTTGCTTTTCAACTCCACCAACATGGCTAGATACTACTTTCTTTCATTTCCAATAAAAACTTCTCCAATTCATTAACCTTGGGAATAGCCTCCCATCTATTAACATCCTCCCTCTAAACTTGAACCTGCTCTCAACCTCTCCATGATGGCTAATTTCAAATTCAGGTTGTTGATTTCTATGAAAAACCACTTTGTCAAGGATTGTTGTGTATCAACTACCTCCTAGATTGTACCCAAAATATCAGTCAACTCTTTCTTTGAAGAGGAATTTGCCACAAGAACCAAAAAGTCTTTGGGGATACTTAGAGATGGCTCCTAAATCCATGGAAAGGGGTCCCCTACCGAGGGTTCAGGAATAATTGCTTTTCCTTTTCTTAGCATCCTCTTCTTCTCAACCTTGACATTCTCCTAATATATATTATTACCATCCTTCCCATCAACCTCTTTCTTATCCTCCATGTCTTCAGACACCATTTTTGTCCCATTCCTATTTATTTTCCTCATCGACTAGGGCTTGGACTTGGGTTTTTTCATCATCCTTTTTCTCTTAATCCCTCTAGGGGGTTTGAATTCCTTAGATTCTTGGTACTCCATATCTCGAGGAGACCTAATTTCCCAAGGGGTTGAATTCCCAGAGCTAGAATCAGACATACCCCTATTATTGTCATCCTCATGGAATTTCTTCACAGAGTACACATAATTATTGGATGACATGTTTGAATAATCAAGCACTTTAAACATTCTCTCATGCATAGATTTTTAACACTCAAGCCAATGATCTTAGGGCTTGACCTTTGGGCTTTCATATAATTGACAATGAGGAAAATTAACCCCTTGTGGAGAGGGGTCATGCCCGGGGCTTTTTGCAATGATTGACATAATTTTCAAGGGAAGAAATAAGATAAAAAGAAAAGGATACCTTCATTCTTTTGCAGGTTGTACTTGAAGTTAGCATGAATTGATTATTGGATGCTGATAGATTCTAGAGAGACTTGAGGTGAGGCTAGAGATCTCTTGTCATGGGGATCATGTGTTGGAATGGTGAAATTTCATCAGAAAGACCAAGGTGCCTTCACCTAGGTATAGATATGAGTTCATGTTTGAGCTTGAGAGGAGATTGCTTTTGGAGAGTGTCAATGAGGCTTGGTGTATCTCAATGGAGCATTCTCATTCCCTACTCTTAGTTCATTTGTCAAAAAAATATTTGAGAGGTATTGCCCATGTTGTTTTAGATTCATTTTGTTTATGCTTTATGCTTTTTCATAGATATGAATCTTGAGCTATATCTTCTAGTTTTGAAGGGTTCATTTGAGGAGTATTTGGCATGGTTATCTCCTTGGGTATATGGTTTGATTTATGAGAAGTTTTGGAGATGTTATTGGGTTGAATTCCTATTTGTGGAATGGATTTGAGTTTGATATTCTTTTTTTAGATAATCTTACATCCATTTTGGTTATATGAGATAACTATGTTTTGTTTGATCTAATGAGATTGAATGTTTGGGTGTTGTTAAGGATTTTTAGTTGGGGTTTTGTGAAGGAGGTCTTACTTGGCACAACTTAGCACTTGGTGGTGTTGGTATAAGGATGTGATATGGTTTGTAATTTCTCTTTATGGTCTCATGTTTCTTCCTAGAGGTTCTTATTCATCTAGTATGATCACTAGGTTTCTGGTCATCTATTGTCGTTGTACTTTATTGTCTTTTAGCAACAGTATGTGCTCTTTTAATTATGTATATCAATTGAGATGTGGAGGACTTGGGAGAAGTGAAGGAGATCAAAGTTGAGAGAATGAGCATAAAAATGTTTGTCGAAGTATGCTCTATTTTGCAATAGCTTGGTTGCAATTTGTAGATCATTATGATTTTTCTTTGTATTACATGATTTGATTATTAGCCACACCTTTTATGTAAGTGTTGAATGGTAGATTCTTAGTTGCTTTGGTTGACATTGCTCATGCATTATGAGTCTTAGGATGTATGTGTGTCTTTGGTAGATTTTTTTCATTGAACTGTAGTATCAAGGGTCTTTAAATTTTTTGCACATCAATGGCTTTGGTGTGTTTGTTATCATGGGAGATGGTAACTTTGAGTAGGACAGTGGATTATACAGGGATAAGAGTTGTAGTATGGGTTGGATATGTCATGTGCAAAAGGTCTACCAATGGTGGGTTTTTAGTTGGATGTAAACAGCTAGCTATGGTTGTTGTTATAACTGTTCTGGAGCATTCATGCTTGATCTTGTTTTGGAGGAAGTTTAGACTTTTGAGTTGTGTTCTGGTAATGGGTTTGAAGTTGGATATATTGGTGTGTCTATGCGACATTTAGTGTTTCATCATGTTTTTAGAATTCTAATCTTTTGTCATGTTGGTGATCACTTGGAAGATGTTGCAGGTGCCTCTGTAAAGCTCCTGAGCATAGTTGAGTTTAGTTGATATGGTATGGTAACCTTGGTATTTCACAAATTGGTTGTGTTTTCTTTTGGCTCTTGCAAGGTATACAACAAGTGGGAGAATGTTGGGATTAGGTTTGTCATACACCTTGCAAATTTTAATTTTTGAAATATTTATTTATTTGTATTTATTATGCATGAACATATTTTGGGCATCCCACTTGGAGTGGCACTATGTGTCACTTGTAGTTTCTATTTTGGCAATTTGTATTTATCACTTAGTGTCATGGAAGTTGCTAAATGAAACCATGACAACTTGTAAGATGTGTAAGAGTTGCTAAAATAGAAAGAGCTTGTAAAAAAGGAAGTTACCTTGGAAATGCGACAAACATGATTTTAGGAGATTGCGAAAGCATGATTTTAGGAGCCAAAAATGGAGTGCCATATTTGGAGAGTCAGTTATGATTTGAGTAACTTTCTATATTACAGTGGATTTGATTCTCCATGACTAGGCGTTGTAACTCATGGTTTTGAGTTTCCATTTTGGTGGTTTCTTGTATTGGAACTCCTATAAATTGAATGTTTGAAGAGTCATTTGTAAGGAGAGAATTATGCAGGGTTATGCTGATAGTTTTCCTCTGAAGAAACAAGATGTATTAGCCAAAAAGATGAGTATAAAACCAAGATCATGGAATAGACTAACAAGCACACGAATTGCAATGGAATTGACCAAATGGATTAGCCAATAAGGCGAGTATAAATAGAGTTGTCTTAGGTACCCGAATCTCCATGAAAAGAGGATATGACTCCTCTATCATGGAGTTGTGGTGAGTAACCTCCCACAAACATAGCGCGAGGTGTCGATGCAAGTCGACACCTCTCAAAACAGTTCCATCTACTTTGACAAGTTCAAAAGAACATGTGCCAATACGCCTAAGTAGGCTTAATTACAAAGGTGTATGCCTAATGTTTAAGGTATACACTAACAAGACCAATACAGGCTCCTTATAAGAAAACACATTTGAAATCACCTAATACAATCTCCTTACAAGAAACCACATTAGAAATCACCTATGGAAAATCAAGAGTTACTACTTAGAAATCCACTTTTTATTAAGAAACCACATCCACATTAGAAGCCAACTAGGGAAGACCAAGAGTCACAACTTAGAATTCCACATTAGATGTTCCTATGGGAATTTGAACTTGGATATCCACATTGAAAACCCAACATTTTAACCAGTTAAGCTCAACCCCTTGGACAGTATCACGTTATTGAATGTCTTTAAGAGAAATATAGGAAGGTGCATATGGGTAATATTTGACAACATGAAATTACCCTCAAATATTTGAAACAAAGTAATACTCGGAGATTGTTCAGATGCTCCTGTAAGTCAGAGACATCATATTACTACCTCCTGTAAGCTCTTGTCTACTTGTCACGTCACAATCATACCCCTGACGAGGCTGATCAAATACAGTCCACGATGATTGCCCAAGAGGAGCACTAACGTGGACAGCAATGGAGAATACCTTTGGCTTGAAACAGAATAAAACCCTCTCAACCAGTTGCTTGAGTTCAACATCTTGGGGACCATAACCCATTGATTCAAAGCTCGCATAACTAAACCCATCACCAGGAGTTACATGAATTGTAAAAACAGCGTCCCCTTTAATTGCATTCATGGAGTATCCACAGGGATCAAACTCAAAGTTACAAATGTCAGATTCAGGTAGAATATCAAGAATCCCTGAATTTTGAGTCATTTCACCTGCTGATCTAATATTGCTATTGTAAAATAGAGAAGAGCGCTCACCATCTAGCTTTGTCATGCACATCTCCAGTGTAAATACAGGGTCGGAGTTTTCATCAGATGAAGCATCATTTGCAGAAGCAGAATAAACATGCCATCTGTAGTTCTTATCTGAATCTCCTCCCATTATGTATGCTCTTCCACCAGAACCAAGCTTTCCAAAATATTTCTCCAGATATGATTCTTCCTCGGCAAAGCTGCAATGAGGAGAAGACTGTAGTTCAGTATAGTCACTTCTTTTACAGAGAGACTCAAGTCTTTTGCATTGCTCAAGATATTTGGGATTGAAAGAAGTGGCTTTGTGGTTCCACAAGTCTTGAGAACTATCTTGAATGGATAGATAAACATACTTGATTCTTTGAGAATATATGAATCAAGATGCTCATTTGACAGCTTAGATACAATGCTGCATTCAGCAGCTTTCAGAATTTCATCCAATTTTGGACCAGTGAGGGCTCTCAGACCATCCAAGGATGGAGTTGGAAAAAATTCAATCTCAAGTCTCTTTTCGACTCCTTCGAAGTAGCTTATTTTGCAAATAAGACTACCCAAATAAGACCACAGAATGAGTAGCTTAGTTTGCAAATGCCAAAAGCTTCTCTTGTGTGTGGATGAAATGGGTTGGCAAGCTGAGGCCCATTTATGGTTTCACGTAAACAGCCGGTGAGTTGTAACTCACCGACTGTATGGAAATCTTATCGACTCTGTCAGTCGAGTCCACCTAAGATCTCGACCCCTACAGTCGACCACCATGAACACAGTCGTACAGCTGGTAGATCCCTTGTCGACTGCCATGTAGCAGCCATACAAATTTCGATCAACCGGTTGTTTACAACGCACCGGCTGATTTAAGATCAACCCCCATTTATAGCCCATTCAAAAAGCAATGATGATTTGAGAAAAATCTATCCAATGTAGATTAGGTCAAGTCAAAGTCATACGAGTCTGAGGTCGGTCGTCTAATTGGTGAAGTTTTGGACTCTTTTCATACTTTTGTGATCTGATGATTGCATCAAAAGAGGACGTTAACAGATAATTTCCTTTTCCGTATGTCAATTTGAATGGTCAGCCGTCTTGTTTTAAATGAAATGAGGAGAAAATTGAGAGCTAAGAAATTTCTTTATATTTTCCAACACAAACGACTAAGAAAATGTTCGCTCAAACTTGCGTGTGGAAACAGAGTATAAAAGTTAAATAAGAATTAAAATTAAACACGAATTAAAATTCTATAACTTTTTAAGTTTCTGGGAAATGTAGGAAAATAAATCATGTCTTACAAATTGTAAAGGAAAATAGTATAGTGTATTTTAATTTAAGAATATGCTTTTAAATAATTACGCCCACAGGCCTAATCTACATGGCAGCACGGAGTGGAATGTGAGCATGTTAAGAGAAATAAAAAAACATATTAAAATGTATTAAATGCCGACATTTATAAGAAAAATAAATAGCAACAAATATAAATTAAAAGACACACGGTGCCAACCAAAAAGATTTATATAAATGGAGAGAGGAAGAAGAAAGAAAAAAATAATTACGCATTCACAAAAAGAGGATATGTATTGTTAGAAGGTGGAGCAATTAATAAATTTTACGAATTGTTAGAAGGTGGAGCAATTATTTGAGGAAAGACAATTAATAAATTTTACGACTTGAGTGCAACAATTATTTTAGAAAAAAATTAAGTGATAATTAGACAAAACAATACAAGTAAGTATATGCATTTAATTTTTACTTTCTATCATTTGCAAATTTTCTAAATAAATAAAATAATTTTTACTTTCTATGATTTGTATATTTTTTAAAAAAAATTAAAGATAAAAAAGTAAATTCTAGTCTAATTTATAAATAAAATTTTACTTCTATTTTATTATGAAAATATTATTTGTTAGAAAATGGTTTCCATATATTTTATTTTTGAATTATTTTTTAAAGACACGTTTTTTATTAAGAGGATTAAATTATTAATTATTAATTATAAATAAATAAAATTTATCAATTAATATGTATTAATTTTGTGATATAATTTTTTTATGAAATTAGTTGTATAATAAAATTTCTCATATTTATAATACTTATTTAATTTATATTTTATTTTTGAATAGTTTTTTAAAGACACTCTTTGATTTATTAAGAGGTTTAAATAATATATTATATATTATAAATAAATAAATTTTATTAATTAATTTGTCATATTATAAATTAAAGTATAAGTTATATTTTATAAACTAACATAGATATCTTAAATACATCTATCTAAAAGGCACCGAGAGATATCAGTCTCGAGGCACCTATATTTAAATTGTTTTTGAGAATAGATAGGTGCCTTGAGGCTGATATCTCTCGGCGTCTTTTAGATAGATGAATTTAAGAAATCTATGCTAGTTATAATTAACTTAAATTAATTAATCTTAAATATTTAAGAGAGTGTATTTATTAGTTGATGTTAAATATTTAAAAGTAAGTATATTTTAAATTTAATAAATGTATTGAGAATCAGGTGCGAATAGTGTGATTTTCTACTTTCAAAACCCTAGTTTGTGATGTCGGAGCATCATGTCACTTTCTTTATCTTGTAGTTTAGTTTGTTTGTTTCTATGTGTGTATGGCAGTTATGTCAAGTTTTGGTTGTTGTTAGGTTTCCTTGGTCTTAGTAACAGTGTCTCTTCCTATTGCCGTTAAGACAAGAATCAAAACTCTATAATTTCTTATTGGTTCCGATAGTTAATGAGCCTATTGCCAATGACAGTTATGAACAACCAATTTTTTTGGAAGTTGATCTGAATCCGTTGAAGGGAGTGAAGGTCGGTGTGAAGGTCGTTGGCCCAAGAGGAATGAAGGAGGAGACACAACGTAGAAGAGGGGAGGTCGGGTGTAAGGAAAAAGACATGTAATTTGTTCAGAGGAAAAATGAATAAAGGAGTGCTATTTTGATATTTTGTTGCTGGTCTCTCTTTAATCTCTAATTATCTACTATTGATTGTATTATTGTTTTCATTGTTTCCATCTCTATTTCATTGATTTGATGATGTTTGGATATTGAGAATTGGCTAGGATTATATACCTTGTTTGTTCTCTATCATAGTTGACTATAGAATACCACATAGTTACTATTCTTGATTGTAAGTTGCCAGAAGGTTGCTATCAATTTGGTATTAGAGCCTGAAGATTTGGGCTTGGTGGAGTAGATAGAATGCCTCCAAGGATGATGAGGGGTAGAGGTGCTCATGGAAGAGGCAGAGGAGGACATGATGGAGTCTTTGAAGTGTTGCAGAATTTGACTACAAGAATAGATGCCATGGAGAGAACACATTGAAGAAGCACACTTGTAGATGATACTAGTGAAATTGAAGAGGAAGAGATACCACAAGCAGAAAATGAATAGGAGCATGAAGGGCTTGAACCTTTTGAAGAAAGACTGTTAAGAATAGTTATGAATGTTGGTGCCAAACCAAAGATCGAGGTTCCCACATATTTTGGAAGCCTCAACGGAGAAGAACTTATAGATTGGATTAATGACCTCGATAAGTATTTTGAATATGAGGGAGTTGCAGAAGAAAGGGGAGTAAAGTTTGCTTGTACAAGAATCAAAGGTCATGCAGCGATGTGGTGGGATTACATTCAAACTGAGAGAAAGAAGAAGAATAAAGGAGAAGATTAATTCTTGGGATCGTATGGTTGCAAAGTTGAAAGCAAAGTTCTTGCTGGGAGATTATCAAACTAATCTCTTCAAGAGATTGCAGAACCACAAACAAAAAGATATGTCAGTCAAAGATTACACTTAAGAATTCTATAAATTGGTGATTCGGTTTGGACATAGTGAAAAAGACATGTAGAAAGTTGCAAGGTATTTGAATGGACTCAAGTATAGTATGCAAGATGAACTAAGCCTTGTGTCCCCTATAAGTTTAGAAGAGGCTTACCAATTAGCCCTTAAGGCAGAAGAGAAGTTGCAAAGGAAGCAAAGTCAACAAGAAAGGAAGAGAGGAAGAGGATTTAGAGGGAGAGGAGAACAGTTTGGAAGGGGACAACAACATCATCAAGAAGAAGGGGTTGGAAGTTCCAGCGGGACAGTCAATAAAGAACGAGGAGGCTATCAAAATAAAGGAGGAATAACATATGGAAGAGGTGGATTCCAAGGAAGAGGCCAAGGGTTTGCCAGTAAATGTTTTAAGTGTAATCAATATGCTGGTCACAAGAGTATCACCAATAAACAACTATGGAAAAATTCTGGTAGCATTCTGGCAGCATAACAATACCTGCAAACTCAACACACACAAACTACTCCTCAAGCCTCCAATTTATAGGCTTCTAGCTTACAAGAAACCATCTGTGGTTTTACAAAACCATGTGCGAAGCTTCTCAGCCAAGATTCCAGTCTAAAAATAAGCTCTCACGTCCAAAATGAAATCCCCTATTTTTGACCCTTATAGATGTCATAGAATCTATCATAATATGCCTAAAAATAGGCCTTCCATGATATACCACCGTGTGGGCATCTTTTGACACCTAATAAACCAATTTTTAAAGCACTGACAATGTGTAACAATTGTAGGAAAATATTAAATGAAAAATAACTATTATGGGAAATATGTAGCAAGGTTGAGACACCTCATTTCCCAACATTCTCCTACTTGTCGAATACCTTGCAAGAGCTAGGGGAATAACACCATCATGGATCAACTGCTAGGGGCCAAAAGGCCCATTAACTCGGAACACCACCTAAAATTAACTGTGCTCATGAGCTTAGTTAATGCATCTGCAACATTCGCCACAGTCTCTACCTTTTCCAGCTTCACCCTGCCATCATCGACCATATCTCTCATGAAGTGATACTGAACATCAATGTGTTTGGTCCTGGCATGAAAAGTTAAGTTCTTCGCAAGGCAGATTGCACTCTGACTGTCACAATAAATTGTAACTGCACCCTATTTCAATCCAATATTTGAACACAAACACTTCATCCAAATGGCTTCTTTACAGGCATGAGTAGCTACCATGTACTTTGCCTCAGTAGTGGACAAAGCAACAATAGCCTGTTGTTTGCTCATCCAACTGATTGCACCACCATTAAGAGTAAAAACATATGTGCTGGTGGACCTTTTGCTATCAACATCACCAACCCAATCTGAATCCACAAAGCCATGAATACTCAGGGAATGCTAATCTCCTATACCATGAAAATAAATAGAGTACTCTGTTGTACCCTACAAATATCTGAAGACCCTCTTAATTGCATCCCAATGCACTCTTCTAGGATTAGACATATAACGAGAAAGAACTCCCACTACTTGGGCAATGTTTGGTCTTGTACAGACCATAGCATACATTAAGCTTCCAACTGCACTCTGGTAAGGCACTATGCTTATGTCTTCCATCTCTGATGGGGATGTAGGACATTGTGAAATAGAGAGCTTTGTTCCCAATGTAACAGGAACACAAAGTGGTTTACAATTCTACATGTTAAACCTTTGCAAAACTAAACAAACATACTTACCCTGGCCAAGCCATAGCTTTCTGTTCTCACAATTTCTTCTGATATCCATCCCAAGTATGTGTTTTGCTGCACCAAGATCTTCCATTTCAAATTTCACAAAGAGCTGAGATTTCAATTCTGCAATCAAACCTTTGCATTTCCCAATAAATAACATGTCATCAACATATAAAGCAATTACCAGGAAACAATCACCATCATATTCAAAATATACACTGCGATCAAATTTAGACCGCACAAATCCCAAACTCAACACATAAGTATCAAACTTCTGGTACCACATCCTAGGAATTTGTTTAAGGCCATACAAAGATTTATTTAACTTACAAACCAACTTGCTTTTACTTTTCACCACGTAGTGCTCTGGTTGTGTCATATAGATTTCTTCCTCCAAATCACCATGAAGGAAAGTAGTTTTCACATTCATTTGTTCAACCTCTAGGTCATAAGCTGCTGCAATAGATAATAAAAACTGGATGGATGTCATTTTAGCAACAGGAGAAAAGATCTCACCGTAATGAATACCCTCAACCTGAGAGTATCCCTTCACAACCAAATGTGCCTTATACTTTTCAACATTTCCATCTGAACCAATCTTTTTCTTAAACACCCATTTACATCCAATAGGTTTTCATCCTTCAGGCAATGGTACTAGGTCCCATGTATCATTTCTTTCAAGGACTACCATCTCTTCATCCATGGCTATTTTCTAGGACTCTGCATCATTCATACCCAAAGCCTCTTGCACAGATCTCGGTTCATCAATGTTAGTACTCAAAGCAAATATACACTTCCAATCATCAAGTGAATACCCATACCTTTCAGGTGGTTGCCTATGCCTTGTAGACCTTCAAATAAGCTGAGGTGGAGGTTCTTCCACTTCTTCCTCCTCTTCTCCCTCTTCTGAAGATTCAAAGCTTGATGAGCTCTCCTCAACTTCTAGTCTATCTTGGGGTCTCGATTCAACTTTCTCAGGCGTAGAAGGAAGTTGAATCATATCTTTTTTCTGTTCAATTTCTTTATGCTGTTCTAGCTGAAAAGTAATAGGAGAAGATTTAGTCTCTCTAAAAATAACACTTCTGGAATAAATTATCTTATGTGCAACAGGGTCCCAAAGCTTGTATCCTTTCACACCATAGCCATAGCCGATGAAGATACATTTGAAAACCTTAGAATCCACTTCTCCTTAGGCACATGTGCATATGCCTCACAACCAAAAACTCTCAGATGTCTAAGTGAAGGCTTTTTCCTTGACCACGCCTCCATTGGCATTTTATCAACAAGCGTTGATAGGAGATCTATTTATCAAATAACAAGCAGTGGCAATGGCTTCAGCCCAAATTTTTTTTCCTAGACCAGCTCCACTCAACATGCTCCAACCTTCTCCATCAACATTCTATTCATTCTTTCTGCAACTTCATTCTGCTGAGGAGAATACAGAGTTGTCTTTTATCTTTTAATCCTGCAATCTGTATAGAATCTGTCAAAATTTGTAGAATAGTACTCACTGCCATTGTCAGTCCTCAAACATTTAATTTTCTTTCCAGTCTGATTTTCTACCATAGCCTTAAACTCCTTAAAATGACTGAAAACTTCAGATTTACTCTTTAAAAAATATACCCATGTCCTCCTACTGAAATCATCAATGAAAGTAACATAATAAACTAATTTACCAATAGAAGCAACATCAACAGGACCAAATACCTCTGAATGGATTAGATCCAAAATACATGAAGACTTATGAGAAGATGAGTAAAACTGAACGTGGTTCTGTTTGCCATAAATACAATGTTCATAGAAATCAAACTCTAGATTGTAATCATTCAACCCTTCAACAAGGTTCTTATTTTTTAGGGCTTTTAAACCCTTCTCTCTAATGTGGCCAAGTCTCTGGTGCCATAACATAGTCTTCTCTGTAGGCAACTTTGATCCGGTAGACAGAGCACCCTTGGGTACCCAGAAGCCACAACCATCCGCGGAAGAGGAAACCATCTCTTTTTTTAGCGAAGTAGTTTCTAGCTTAATTTTATCAGAAGTGCTATTGCACTCAACCGTGCATGCATCAAGCTGGTACAATGTACCCAATCGACTTCCTCTTGCTATCACCATAGCACCTCTCACCATTTTCACACCTACTTTAGAAAACTGTACATGCACACCCACATCTATTAGCTTGCTAACAAATAATAAATTTCTTGCTAGTCCTGGGATATGCAAAACACCATCAAATCATCTAACTCTACCATCAGAAAATTTCACATGAATACTACCACGGCCAACAATGTCAAGGAAAGAATTATCACCCAAATACACCTTACCACCATCATAGTTTTCATACTTACTAAACTAATTTCTATTAGGAGTCATGTTGAAAGATGCACTTGAGTCTATCAACCATGCATTATCACTTGCACGAGTGGCCAAGGCTGCAATAAACGCATCTTCATCTTCCTTTTCAGAATTAGAATCAGAATCTTACTTCTTCTTTTTCTTTTTCTTCTCTTGTTTACATTCCTTTCGGATGTATCTAGATTTGCCACAGTTCCAACATATTTCCTTGGACTTACCAGGAGATTTTGATCTGCCCTTATTCTTGGACTTAGAACGACCATGTTGCTTCTCATCTTTGCCTTGTTCTTTTGGTCTTCCTCGAACACTCAAAGCCTCTTTTACATTCAGAGAGACCTTCCTTCTCATTTCCTCAGACATTAGAGAACCAACAACATCCTCCATCTTCAAGATGACTGAAGTGCTCCTAATGGCCATGATTAGGTTGTCCCATGAGTCTAGCAGTGAACACAACAAAGTTTGGCACCTTTCTTCTTCATCCATTTTCACCCCAACTGAGGTCAACTGAGTCGCCAACATATTGATTTAGGGTAAAAGTACAAATTTGTGTCACACTTTCAGCTGACTTATCAGCACAAGTGAATTTTAGTATTTATAACTAAAAATTAATTTTGGTCAAACATATGATCTAGTAAGATTCATTCTAGATAATTTAAATATGTCCACAACTTTTCCAACTAAAATTGTTGGCTAAATGCATATGTAGTACCACTTTGAGGCCAATTTACTAAAAAATTAAATTATTTGAAAATTTTAATTTTTCAACAACTCCTACTCATATAAATAACATTTTAAAAAAAATATAAAAATACCCTTTTGTAGATCCATAAGTGTAGTTTTTAAATATATATTTATTTTAATATTTCAATTATTATTTATATTTTATTTTTATTTTTGACTAAAAGTAGGTTTTCAGCACAAAAATATTAGGTTGATTACCATGTCAAGAAAAATACTAAAACTTATTAAAAAAAAAAAAAAAATGATGCCCTAGATAAAAGAATCTAGATTAAGATAGTATAATTTTTTTTCTATTTTAGATAAATATTTAATATAAAAGTTGACGTTGATTGGAAACAACCATGTTTTAATACACGCACATTTAAATATTTATTTAAATATATATATTTATTAAAATTGAAAAAAAAATATATCCATGCCCTAAACTTTCAAGTTATAAATATATACAAAAAGATTGAAGGAAAAAAAAAAATTTACTATATAAAGCTTGACGTCTCATGTAACGTTATTTTTCAGCATTTTATCAGCAACTAAATTATAGTGTTAATTTAAAAAAAACTATATTCAAATAATTTTTTAAATTTTTGAAAAAAATACGAACATAAAATATACTAAAAAATAAACATTTTATTAGTTTACATCATTTCAAAATTCAAAACATATATGCCATTTTCTAGTGATTCAAGTTTAAAAGTTGGATCAATGTTGGCTGATTCCTTTATAAAATTCAAGTTAGTTTCCAGATGCTCAAAAATTCGTCCAACTTCTTCCATTCTCAAGGAATAGAACTTCTTCCTCAAGAAAATCTTGTTTACTAGAGATTTGGCTTGGTATATCTCACTCAACTTCTTCCATAGCTTATTCGAAGTGGATTCTTCACGGGCGTTTATCAGAATCGAGTCTACAAGACACAGTCTTATGAGACCTTTAGCTTTTCTATCCATCACATCATATTGTGCAACCAAAGTTGGATCCGTAGGCCTCTAGACTTTTTCATCAACCACATCCCATAGATCCTGATCAATCAATAGATCTTCCATCTTCAACTTCCACATTTCAAAATTTGTGCCAGAAAACTTCTCTACCTCAATCCTCCTAGATGTGCTTGTCATCTGAAAAAATATCTGTAACAAGATCACAAAGTATCCTCTACACAAGCTCCCACTCAAATCTTGATTAGCACAAAAAACTAAACAACTCACAACTGAAACCAAAGGTGATTAGGCTATGATACCACTTGTAAGAAAGTTAAAGTAGTAGAAACAACTTCCTATGCCAATCTTGAGGAGAAACATTATGCAAAACTTTTCTATTAAAAGCTAATCTAACAATTACAGAAACCTAGAAGCACATTCAAAACATGAAATAAGCAATGAAACACAAAAATACCAGATATACATGGGGAAAACCCTTTCGGTCGAAAAAACCCACACTCCAAAAGCTATTCATTCTACTCCAAATCCAACAACAGGATTACATACACTTGCAGAGCAAGTTTATTACAGGAGTATCACCAGTAAACAACTTTGGAAGAATTCCGGCAGCATAACAATACCTACAAACTCAACAGACACAAACTACTCCTCAAGCCTCCAATTTATAGACTTCTGGCTATACAAGAAACCAACTATGGTTTTACAAAACCATGTGCGAAGCTTCTCAGCCAAGATTCCATTCTAAAAATAAGATCTCACGTCCAAAATGAAATCCCCTATTTTTGACCCTTACAGATGTCATAGAATCTATCATAATATGCCTAAAAATAGGCCTTCCATAATATACCACCATGTGGGCATCTTTTGACACCTAATAAACCAATTTTCAAAGCATCGACAATGTGTAATAGCTATAGGAAAATATTAAATGAAAAATAACTATTACGGGAAATATGCAGCAAGGTTGAGACACCTCATTTCCCAACAGGCAGTACATAATGGGAGAGATAATACCTACATGATTAAGAAGAATGGAGTCAAACATACCATTTTACCTATGCAAGGATGACAAGAGGACAATAGTAGTGGCATGAGCAGTAAGGTAATGTTGGTAAGTGGTGCCCAAGGAGTTTTTAAATGAGATGAAGAATGAAGAAGTAGGATTTGCTTTGGTTCCTAAACTTTCTACTGTGTTTACCTCTATAAGATTAGATGATTTTCCTAATGAAGTGCAAGATATTTTGAATGAACATATGGATATTGTAGCAATAGATCTACTTGATGAGTTGCCACCTATGAGAAGCATTTATCATATGGACTTGATTCTAGGGGCTAGCCTTCCAAACAAGGCTGCCTATAGATTGACTCCAAAGGAAAATGAAGAGATTCAAAAGCAAGTTGAGGAATTACTCAAGAAAGGTTTGATAAGAGAGAGCCTTAGCCCTTGTGTTGTTCCTACAGCTCTAGTGCTAAAAAAAGGAGTTGAATGGTGAATGTGCACTGATTCTAGAGCAATAAATAAGATAACCATTTGATATAGATTTCCTATTCCTAGAATTGAAGATTTAATGGATTTTTTGAGTGGCTCAATGTATTTTTTTAAGATAGATATGAAAAGTAGTTACCATCAAATTAGAATCAGAACTGGGGATGAATGGAAAATAACCTTTAAAACTAATGATGGGCTTTATGAATGGTTGGTTGTACCTTTTGGGCTTTCTAATACCCCTAGTACTTTTATGAGGCTTATGAATGAGGTCCTAAAACCGTTTCTTGGGAAGTTTGTGATTGTATATCTTGATGACATTTTGGTGTTTAGTAGGTCAAAAGAGGAGCACTTAGAACACTTGAGGATGGTTATGACAAGGTTACATGAGGAGAAGTTGTAGATTAACCTTAAGAAGTGTGTGTTTATGCAAACTGAACTGGTTTATTTGGGATTTGTGTTGTCCAAGGATGGATTAAAGATGGATAAGGAGAAGGTTCAAGCCATCGTGGATTGGCCAACACCAAGGAGTGCAACAGAGGTAAAGAGCTTTCATGGTCTTGCTAGTTTTTATAGAAAATTCATTAGAAATTTTAGTCATGTGTTTGCTTCTATTCTTGAAACCATAAAGGGAAATAAGAGGTATTTTGAATGGACTACAAGGGCTAAAGATAGTTTCCAATTTCTCAAACAAAAGGTGAGTGAGTAGCCTATTCCAGAACAAAAAGTGGAAGAAACAATCTATGAAGGATTGTCTACATATGAATTATGGATGGATTAGTGTATCTAATTGATGAAATGCCACAAATATGTTGAAAATATTGTACAAAAAAGAATATTCATATATCAAATAAAATAACAATCAAACAAGGTTTCATCAAAGAACTAGTGAACAATGAAGAAATCTACTTGGAGTTTTGTAGACAAAAAATCAGCTAGTAGACATATTCACAAAAACTTTAGCAAAGGAGACATTTGAACATCTAAGATAGAATTTAGGATGCTGAAGTAGCTATTGGTAGAAATTAAGGGGGAGTGTTGGAATAAACTATTTATTTCCCCCATTGACAATCAAATAATTGCCACTATACTTAACAAAGAGGGTAAACACATTGAATTGTTTAGAGACTTGAATTTACTGGAGAAGATCACATTTAATAATCCTATAAAGTTGTAAGAATTTGAATTGATTATTTGGATTTTTTTGGTATGAGGGAGCTTGCAATATTAAGCATTCATGATTAGCCCGAGCTCAACCTCAAAGAGCTATGAAGATTTGAAAAACCACTATCAACAATAAGGGCCAAAGTATTTTCACTTGAATTCTATCCATGTCGTATGTGTAGAGGCATGAGATTTGCAGTTGGAGCACTTATAAAGTACACTTTTACTGCTAAAAGAGGATATCAACCATAAAATACATTTGGGACCCATTCAATAAAGCAAATCTATTCAAGATATTAGAGCCATAATGCAACATTGATTGCAAAAGTCATTGAATCTTAAAGGAAAAATTGGAAAACATTTTTGATCACAAAGTCATTGAAGAATTTTTTTTGATCGCAAAGATTATTGCAGAAGTTTTTTGATCGCAATGATCATTGTAGGAGGTTTTTTGATCACAAAGATCATTGGAGAATCGTTTTGATCACAAAGATCATTGGAGAAGCTTTTTGATCGCAAAGATCATTGTAGAAAGTTTTTTTCATCATAAAGTCATTGTAGAAAGTTTTTTTTATCGCAAAGATCTGTTGGAATTAGGCCAAACAACTAAGAGGGGGGGTGAATCAGTTGTCCCAAAACTTTAACACTTGTAGCAATTAATTCTTCTTTACCACTTAAAATAGATTAATGATGTAAATATTAAAGCATGAATCATCAACACATGAGCAGAAACAAAATGGACACACATAACACCAGAATTTTTAACATAGAAATATGGTTAAGGGAAAGCCACGTTGGGGGTTAACCCACAAGATTCGTACCCTGTTAAAAGTACTTAGAAGAAAAGAGAAGGCACATGCCTTCAGGCGTACTGCCCAGAGCTCACTGCTCAAAAGAGGCTCACTGCCTACAAGAATTTATGTTTAACATAGAGATAATGAACTGAGAAATAACATCTTCTTCATGCCTAGTTCAGTCCCATTGAAGGCTCACAAACTTTTGCTCTGTCCCCCAAACACTTCTTCGCTATATCTTCATCCTTTACTTCTCTTGTTCTTCTGCTCCTCTTCTCTGCTCTGCCTCTGTACCTGTATTAGGATTTTATCATTTTCACACAAGAACAACTTTCCACAACTCATCAACAAGTATTTATAAGCTTCATCAACCTTTGGATGAACATCAAGGTCGGCTTGACTTAACGCGGATCACTATACTATCGGCCAAACATAGCTGAGACTTGAATCTTCTTCCAACAACACGTCACAATCTAGAGAATTGCTCTTGGATCATCCGCAACACGCTTGAATCATCTGATCGGCCAAGACTGGGAAGAACAACATCAAGGAAGAAATCTTCAACAACGAGCTCAATCTTCAATGCGGACCTCCAACACAATAGTCACACGATCCATAGACCTCCACAAGCACATTGAATTTAACAAAAACATCTACACTCCTCCAAATCATCAGAATCACTTGCATCTTCATCTGGAACCTCAAGAACACTGTCTGCCATGACTGTCACACTAGACAGATTGCTTGTGGAGCTCCAAACCATGAATCACTTGAGTTGATGATACACACAGACTTCCCAAACATGCCTCTAGATCCACAGATCATAATATTTCAATGTGGAGAAATCCAAACCAATTTACTTTCACTTTGTCTCTTTTGAACACAACAAAACCCGGTTCTACTCAAATGGCTATAGCTTCTTCAAATCTTCATGTGGACCTCTCAAATCTTAATTGGAGCTACTTCAGATAATCCTCTACATAGCCATATGGTCTGTATGCATTGATCTTCATTAATTTTCTCAATATCCTCAACATTCTAAACAGGCAACAAAATAGGATATAGTTGACACCAATGGAAACAAGGATATGTTGACATCAATGACAACTGGATTAGGCACATATTTGCAACAATCTCCCCCTTTATCATTAATGGCAACATATGATGTGAAAAACTGATTCAACCATCAAGACAAGAACTTCTCCCCCTTTCTCTTATCACTTTTGCAACTACTTTCTTCACTGCTCCCCCTTTCATCAGCAACTAGTTTTTCACATGGCTTCTCTCCCCCTTTGACATCAATGGCAAAGGGCACATATTTGGAATCTTCTCTCCCCCTTTTGTTTCAGACTTATCTCCAAAATTTTCATGCTGACTACTCCCCCTGAGCAGTATCTCCTTAACATCAATCCAGATCACAAGATATGACTGTGAATTCCACTGGACTAATGCACCCTAGTGCATCTTAGTTCTGATCAGGAGGGGTACTAACCCCTAGCTTCTCTCTGAGATACTCAAAAGTATCCTTGGTCAGAGGCTTAGTGACTATATCCGCAATCTGATCCTTTGAAGAAACAAACTCCAACTTGACTTCATTCTCATTTACCTTCTCTCTCAAGAAATGAAACTTGATGGATATGTGTTTAGTCTTTGAATGCAACACTAGATTCTTGGAGATGTTTATTGCACTTGAATTATCACAGAAGATTGTAACAGGCTCCTCAAACATAATTCTGATGTCTTTCAACATTTACTTCATCTACAAGACTTGAGTACAATTGCTTGCTGCTGTTATATACTCTGCCTCTACAGTAGACAGAGATATTGCTTCTTGCTTTTTGCTCATCCAAGAAACCAATCTCCTTCCCAAGAAGAATGCACGACCACTAGTACTTTTCCTGTCATCCACATCTCCTACCCAATTAGCATCTATGTATGCATGAAGAGTGAAGACATTATCCTTTGGATACCACAAGCCATAATCAAGTGTCCCATTGAGATATCTGAAAATTCTTTTGACTGCTACAACATAGGATTCTTTAGGATCAGCTTGAAATCTAGCAACAAGTCCAACTACATTCATGATATCAGGTCTAGTCTAAGTGAGATGAAGAAGTCCTCCAATCATTGATCCATACCTTTTCTGATTTTCCTTAGGGGAGTCATCATCTTTACTCAACTTGCATCCAGTTACCATAGGTGTACCCACTGGCTTTGAATCTTCCATTCCAAACTTTTTTAACAATTCACTCACATACTTAGATTGAGATATGAAGATACCTTTATCTGACTGAATGATTTACAGACCTAAGAAGAAATTCATTTCACCAAACATGGACATCTCAAGTTCACTCTGCATCTGATCAGCAAATGTTTTGCACATACTCTCATTTCCACCAAAAATGATATCATCAACAAATACCTCAACAATCAGGATGTGCTCATGATCAGTTTTAAAGTAAAGATTACTGTCTGCAGTGCCTTTGCTAAATCCTAGCTTTAGCAGATCCTTATCTAATCTTGCATACCAGGCTCTTGAGGCTTGTTTGAGTCCATACAATGCTTTCCTCAATTTGAAGACCATATCTCTTTGATCAGACAATTGAAATCCTTTCGGTTGTTCAATGTAGACTTCTTCTTCCAACTCTCCATTCAGGAATGCTGACTTGACATCCATCTGATAAACCTTGAAATCTTTATAAGCAACAAATGCAAGAAATAATCTGACTACCTCTATTCTTTCCACCGAGCAAAAGTTTCTTCAAAATCAATTCCTTCCACTTGAGAATATCCTTTGCATACCAATCTTGCTTTGTTTCTTACAACTTCACCATCTTCATTTAGTTTATTCTGGAAGACCCATTTAGTTCCAATCACATTTTTCTCTTTAGGTCTAGGAACAAGATCCCAAGTGTGATTCTTTTCAATCTGCATTAATTCTTCTTCCATTGCTTTTACCCAGTTTTCATCATTAGAGGCTTCACTTACTGATTTTGGTTCAATCTTTGAAATCAAACAAATCTCCTCTTGATCTTCAGCAATTCTTCTCCTAGTTCGAACATCTTTATTTCTATCTCCTATGATCTGATTTTCAGGATGATTCAGCCTTACATACTTGGGAGTTTTGGGATTTGCTTGAACTTCTGTTTCTTGAGCTTGTTCCTCAACATCTGCACTATCCTCTTGAGTCACTAGATTTTTTGGATCAATCTGGATCTGAGTCTGGGTTTGAACTTGCCTTCCTTGACTTTGACTTTCATCTTGATCATCTGAATCATATCCGCAAGACCTGGAAGGTCTTTCTTTGCTCTCATCAACTCTGACATTAGTACTTTCAACAATCTTTTTCAATCTCTTGTTAAAGCATCGGTATGCCTTGCTTTGAGTAGAGTAACCCAGAAATATTCCTTCATCACTTCTTGCATCAAACTTGCCAAGGTTCTCATCTCTTTTGATATAGCATTTACTTCCAAAAACTTTGAAATATTTCATAGTAGGAGGATGACCAAACCATAACTCATAAGGGGTCTTACCAGAATTGCCTTTGATCTCCACCTAGTTAAGAGTGTAGACAACAGTACTCACAGCTTCTCTCCAATAGATTTGTGGAACATTTGCTTCCATCATCATGGTCCTAGCAGCTTCTTGAATGGTCTGGTTCTTTCTTTCCACAACTCCATTCTGCTGAGGAGTCCTAGGAGCAGACAACTGTCTTTTTATTCCTTGCTTTTCACATAATGTATCAAAATCACTGGAGGTAAACTCTCCACCTCTGTCGGATCTCAGACACTTTATCTTCACACCAATCTCATTCTCCACCATGACCTTGAACACTTTGAATTTGTCAAGAGCTTCTATTTTTCTTTCAAGAAGGTTACCCACATCATCCAAGAATAATCATCAATCAACAACATAAAATATCTATATCCTTACACACTCCTAATTCTAGTAGGACCACAAAGATCAGTATGCACAAGTTCCAACAATCCACTTAAAGACTGTTCTTTACTTTTGAATAAAGTTCTATTATGTTTACCCAATTGACATTCTCTACACATACTATCAGTAGGTTTCCCAAGTCTTGGAAGATCTCTTACAGCCTGAGTGGAATTTATCTTGACAATGTTATCAAAATTCACATGACACATTCTCTTATGCTAGAGCCAACTTTGATTAATCTGAGCAATCAAGCAAATTTTACAAGAACTACTTAAATAAAAGATGTTACCTCTAGTCTGAGTACCAGATGCAATTTCAGTTCCAGAGCTTTCCAAGATTCTGCATTTTCCATCCTTGAATCGGAGATCATAACCCTTGTCAACCAACTGTCCAACACTGAGAAGATTATGCTTCAATCCTTCCACATATAGAACATCATTAGTGTTATTCTTACCATCAAAAGAGATGGATCCTCTGCCACAGATTCTACCAGCTGAGTTGTCTCCGAACTTCACAAGTCCACCTTCATATTTTTCAAAGATTACAAACTTACTTTTATCACCAGTCATATGATGAGAACATCCACTATCAATCACCCATTCATCCTTTTCTACAGCCTGAGCAGCCAAAGCACTTTCTACATTTGCACAGCTAGTAGATTCAGTAGGCATCAAATCTTTTTCTTTGATAGCAATGAACACCCAATCATTATTAGTGGAACCTCCATGATCAGATTCATCATCTGTGACTCCTTCTTCACTAGCTTCTTGGACATAGTAACATTTCTTCTAACCTCTAGATCTGTTAGGGTTAGTCCTTGAAACCCTCTCCAGACACCTTGAGGCAAAATGACCAATCTTATTACAAGCAAAACATTTGAATGGAAACTTTCCTTCATACTTACCAGATCCTCTTGGCAATCTTTTGGCAAAAAGGGCTTCAAGATCATCAAGCTCAGTTTCATTATCTTCAGGATCCTTCCTTGCCTTCTCAAATCTGTTTGATCTTCTTGAAGAGCTTTTACCCGGGTCATATCTTTGCTTCCCATGAACACTGGCTTTAAATGTAGATTCAGACTTAGGAAGAGAATCACCAAACTCACTCATTTCAAATGTTGAAAGCTTACCAACCAACTGATCCCTTGTAACAGTTGTCATAGTCTGGATCTCTTCAATGGCAGCAACTTTATGCTTGTATGCCGGAGGTAAGGATTTGAGCACTTTGGCAACAATCTCTGATTCTTCCAATACTCCACCACCACTTCTAATACTGGTCACAAGTTCATTCACCTTCTGCATGTAGGAAGTAATGTTTTCATCTTTGCTCATCATAAATCTTTTCTATTTACCCTTCAGGTTCTATAGCTTGGCACATTTGACATATTTATCACCTTCATATAGAGTTTCCATCTTATTCTAGATTTCATGAGTAGTTTTTAATTCTAGGACATTTGTCATTTCTGCATCAGTCAGGGCACTTAATAATTCTTCTTTAGCTCGAATGTTGTGTTCAACATCCTTGAGTTCGTCTAGAGTTGTAGGGCCATTCTTCAGAACCTTATACTCATCCTTAGTTATCAACTAAAAAGCATCACCCATACATTGCAAGTGACACTCCATGCGCTTCTTCCATAGAGGGTAATTCATTCCATCAAACCTCAGACTGTCCTTCTTATAAGTTGACATCTTGGATCTCCTCAAGCAGTCAGGCTTCTTCTAGAGGAACACACTCTAATACCAATTGTTGGAATTAGGCCGGACAACTGAGAGGGGGGGTGAATCAGTTGTCCCAAAACTTTAACACTTGCAACAATTAATTCTTCTTTACTACTTAAAACAGATTAATGATGTAAACATTAAAGCATGAATCATCAACACATGAGCAGAAACAAAATGGACACACATAACACCAGAATTTTTAACATGGAAACTCGGTTAAGGGAAAACCATGGTGGGGGTTAACCCACAAGATTTGTACCCTATTAAAAGTACTTAGAAGAAAAGAGAAGGCACATGCCTTTGGGCGCACTGCCCAGAGCTCACTGCTCAAAAGAGGCTCACTGTCTACAAGAATTTATGTTTAACATAGAGATAATGAACTGAGAAATAACATCTTCTTCATTCCTGGTTTAGTCCCATTGAAGGCTCACAAACTTCTGCTCTGTCCCCCAAACACTTCTTCACTATATCTTCATCCTTTACTACTCTTGTTCTTCTACTCCTCATCTTCTCTGCTCTGCCTCTGTACCTCTCTTAGGATTTTATCATTTTCGCACAAGAACAACTTTCCACAACTCATCAACAAGTATTTATATGCTTCATCAACCTTGGGATGAACATCAAGGTCGGCTTGACTTAACGCAGATTACTATACTATTGGCCAAACATAGCTGAGACTTGAATCTTCTTCCAACAACACGCCACGCTCCAGAAAATTGCTCTTAGATCATCCGCAATATGCTTGAATCATCCGGTCAGCCAAGACTGGGAAGAACAACAACATTTGGGAAGAAATCTTCAACAATGATCTCAACCTTCAATGCAGACCTCCAACACAACAGTCACATGATCTAGAGACCTCCACAAGTACATTGAATTTAACAAAAATATCTGCACTCCTCCAATCATCAGAATCACTTGCATCTTCATCCAAAACCTCAAGAACACTGTCTGCCATGACTGTCACACTAGAAAGATTGCTTGTGGACCTCCAAACCACGAACCACTTGAGTTGATGATACACACTAACTTTCCAAACATGCCTTTAGATCCGCATATCATAATATTTCAATGTGGAGCAATCCGGACCAATTTACTGTCACTCTGTCTCTTCTGAACATAGCAAAACCCAGTTCTACTCAGATGGCTATAGCTTCTTCAAATCTTCATGCGGACCTCTCAAATCTTAATTGGAGCTACTTTAGACAATCCTCTACACATCCATATGGTCCGCATACATTGATCTTCATTAATTTTCTCAATATCCTCAACATTCTAAATAGGCAACAAAATAGGATACAGTTGACACCAATGGCAACAAGGATACGTTGACATCAATGACAACATAGATTAGGCACATATTTGTAGCAAGATCATTGTAAAAGGTTTTAATCACAAAGATCATTGCAAAAAGTAAAGAACATATTGAGTGTCATTTCTATAAAGTTAAGCGATGCTGACAACTTTGAAGAATGACATCATTAGATGAAAAGTATTTTTATCTTGTCAGACTTTACCTCCTTTATTGATATAACTACAAAAGACATCTATTATGAATGACGGTGAGAAGAGGAAAAGAAAGGTTTGCATTACTACAATCATTATGATCATTTTAGAAGTAAGATATGAAAAAAAATAATCAAGGGAAATTAGTATGTGGTGGATATACGAAAGGATGACTATTTTACTTGAGGACAAACTCCTCTAAGGACTTAGTTTCAAGTGTTGCTTTGAGAGATCAATTGTTGCATGAAAGGCTTGATCATATTAACCTCAAAACAGTTGTTGCAACAACATGTGAAGCATTATAGGTTAGACAACTTCTTGAGAATCTTCGACACCCACAACTTGATCCAACAATTATGTTTTGTGATAATCAAAGTGTGTTGAAGATATCTAAGAATCTAGTGTTCCATGCTTTAAAAAATCAATTGAAGTATACCATTAATTCATTCGTGAGCATGTTCTCAATAAGGAAATTGAACTACTCTATGCACCAACTAATGAGCATCTTGCAAAACCTTTGAGCAAGGATAAGTTTGGATACTTTCAAGAAGGAATTGGTGTTAAATGTTTTTCATTTGTACATGGGTAGCTAATAAACCTATTTATTATAGGTGGTCCCCATCATCTAGTTAAGTTGTGTGATAAAATAGAGTTTATGGGGGGTGTTAAAATATAAGCAATATTTAATCACACCATTTGTCATATAGAGTCATGTCTCATGTAAGACACACCTGTCCATGCATATTATATCTCTTTTAAGACTCTTTGAATCCATATTTTTAATTTATAGAAAATGTATTATTCAATCTGTCCAATTTTTATAGATTTACCACCTGAAAACACCCCAACTCCATAGCCGCCTCATCTAACTTCTTCACCACTTGAGCCAATTCTCCCAACATGTCGATCACAGAAAGATCGCAATAATTGATTGTTGAGGAGAACAAATCTATTTGAGGCATTCTATCAAACAGGTAACCCATATTATCTAACGTTCTTCAATCTTATAGATTTTAGTGTCATCTCTGTGTCTGTTTTTTTAAGAGAATATCATGTAATTAATCAACAGAGAACAATATAGGATTTTCTGATATGTGATTAATGTACGAATTTCTTTGATGACATCTATGGGTATGCATATGGTTTCTGTTGGGATATTTTGTTAATAGATTGCAATATTATTGGGTGATCCGCCTTTGATCTTTTATTAATTCTGTTTGGATCAGATATTTAAAAGAAGCTTAAAATTATTGTTGTGATTCATCCCCATCAAAACCATCCCCAAACATCTCTAATATATCAATCTTCTCATTGCAGATCAAGCTCCAGAACTCCATAGCCTACAGAGCCATAGGCTTCTCATCTTCTCTCATCGCTCTAGCAGTAATTGTAAAGATATCCTGTATAGAAGGCCTGAGCTTCCCATAATAAATCGACTAGATAGGCACTAGGCACTCAAATGCAATAAGATGAATCTTGATATCAGGTGAAAGCATTGCAGCACACACTACCTTCATGATGTAATCCCTCTCTATATCATTATCAAAATTGGTCTGCACAAAGTCCAGAGCATTGTACAGGGCCCTAGTGGTAGCTAATCTGACATCACCACCACCATCCTCTGAGGAATTTGAATTCATTCCCTGCACAATGACGGTGAGGATTGAATTAACCTCATCTTGGTCTAGTTCATCTTTACTTCTTTAAAATTGTGGTTTTCATGTCCTCCCCAAGATGCTTCATTACACAAAGTTGTACACATGATTTTGAATGTTCTCCAGCCTTTGACTCTTGCAATCTCTTTCAATCTTCACCATATGCATGTTTCTCTACTTGCCCTATAATTTTTATTATTACATAACCACCATATTTGACTTCCTTAGCTGCTACACCCACAAAGCTTCCATCTACTACCCAATAGCTTGTCGTCTCTTTCTCATAAACAACCAAGATCACACTAAAGATGGGGACACAAGCAAGTGCAGAGCTTATGACTAGTATTGGCTACCTGAAGAACCATGCGTTGGATCCCATAACTATCCATGGGTTAACACATTTTCTAATCTGACTAAGGTGAAGTTTCAATATCTTTACATAGATTTGTCCAATGTTTTGTACCATTTTATAAATGGTGTGCCTGCACCTGAGGTTTTACCTCTCCATGATATGCCCTTTAAGTTTGTTTGGGTTCAAAATGCAACTATGTATTCATAGTATAATGTTCAAGTGAAATTCAAAATACCAGATTATATATATATATATATATATATATATATATATATATATATATATATATATATATATATATATTTGCTTAGCCTTTTGTGCATATCCTGCAACCATTCTTTGAGGCATTTTGGGACATTATTTAATAATTTAAATTTGAAGTTGAACTACTTGTGAAAGACTTTATATTTTAGGAAGAGCATTAAAATTTACATTGACTAAAATATTGCATTTGCTTTGCATATATTTTTTCTATCTCAATTACAATTTGAAATTGATTTTATGTTCATGGAAGTATCTTTGTAGATGTTTGTTTGCTTGGTCTTTCTCTACTTTGTGAGACTTATGTATTTCTATTTAACACTTGCAATAGATGATATGATGGCTAACCCTCTTTATGATGATGTCATGCCCTGGAGCTTTGCCATTGTAATTTTGAACTATTCATAATCCTTGTAGCTTTCCACTACATTCATAATACCATTCCTTTTTCCATATTCACCATTTGCATCCTACTTGTCTTGTTTTATTGGTCCATAATTAACTGACTAGGAATGACATATCATCTTTCCTACCTCCAAACCAAATTCAATTTATGTTTAGTCCAACAAAATCATGCAATCCAAGTATCAAGGCTTTGCAAAAAATAAACATCCAAGTGAAGGCCTATGCATCAGTGCTATGAAGTTCAAACATTCTATGGACACAAGGAGATCTAGAGGTGTTAGATGACACCCATGGGGTTGTACATTGTAGAAATAAGGGACCCCAAGTTAAAGAAACATTGATGGCTTGGAACATTTGATACGATAGAAGATGCTACTTATGCTTTTGATATGGCTACCATTTCCATGAGAGCAGCAAGGCAACGATAAATTTCCTCCATATCAATTCAGAGCCATCTAAGTTCCTCTCCAACCAGTCTCTTGTGTTAGAAGATAAAATTTACAACTTTGGGGACATGGTCATGACTAATTCCATGCAATCTTCAACATATATAATGGAGAAGAATCATCACTTTCTTGCAAGTGCTTCCAACAACTTCAACATATTAGTCTCTCTTCTTACATATCCTACCACCACAATACCACATGACCATTATAAGTTCTCCATGGGAATATGGCCTAGGTAGTCATGAACATAATTTTCAAATTTATCCTTCATGTGCGCTAGAATTGCACAATCCTGAAATGTGTTATCGAAGTGCCAATACTAATGACATGATCATTCCATGCTCATTTCAATGTTGCTAACTCTCCTCTAGCTCTATTGTTCAGTCTTCTTTTCACATCACCTACATTACCAATACAATCCCTATTAGGAATACTATTACACCCTCTTCACAAAACCAAGTTGGAAACCAACATTTTCTCTGTTTGTTGGAACAGTCTACTACTACACCCTCATCTAAGATTTGTACCCCATTGTCACTAGAACCATTCACTTCCAACATTGAAAATGCATACATATTTTAGATTGTTGGATCAAATAATGAATAAGTTCCTTCATCAAATCCCACAAACGAAAAAAATAAAATTATTGCCAATGACATTGACTATGATATTATCCTTCCATCTATGGATAGTACTATTATTCCTACATTTTGCACTAATAATGTCACATTTGATTTGTGCATACACTTCAATCAAGACCACCAACTACAATTGGAAAAATATGGCATGAACGATAGGCTCATCACCAATGAATTCCCAGTTGACCATCAATGCTAGAGTTCTTCTGTCAACAAAATAGGCACTCTTTTGGAGTAGATTCTACAGGAAACCACTTTAGAGCAACGATTGTTTTAGTGGCGAATAGTTCATATTCACAAATTTGAATTTGACAAATATTTTGCAACCGACGGGGGGCCAAATCGCCCGAATTTTATGAACTATTGGTTAAATACATTTCAATTTGCCACCAAATTATTTTATTACGAATTTGCAACTAATATTTTCACCACAGTAATCTACGCATTTCGAACGGTGATTCGCCTAGAATTTCAGAGGCATGTTTTAATTTACCCACATATTCTCCAATAGCATTACAAAGTTCACCGTGTATGAGGACCCATTTCATCAACAATGTTATAACTCCATGCTAATCTGAGGGCCATAATTGCCTTGAAAATTAGAACATATGTGTTTGATCAAGGTCTGATTTGCCCAACATTTATATGCACTGTTTTATAATCGTGCGGGATTCGCCAAATTATTACTACACTGTTTAAAAATCTCGTAGAATTCGTCAAATATAGATTGATATAAATACAATCAAAACTCTGATTAATATTTTACACATTTTTTTATGCTCCGAGCTCTTGATTCGGATCATAGGCACGTTACAACTACATGCATTAGCGAGTCAGTGAAAGCCTAAAGGTAAGTGATCATTTGAATTTCTTTACAATGTTATAAGATTATTTATTTCTTTTCCAGTTTTACTTCATTCATACATATGATATTGAGTAGGGAGACATCTAGGGCCCATAGATCTGTATTCTATGATTCCTTCTTAAACAAAAAGACATTTTTTTGCAACTTTTATTTTGTGAGAGATGTCGAGTAGGAACAAGTTTGCTGAAAGTGGTCAAGGGAGGCCATGAAAATGTAGAAACATAATGTTGTACTTCGGCAATGTTTGCAGTCCATCAGATGGAGTTACAACATCAACACTTGTACTATATATTGATGAACAAGGCAATACCTCAGAGGAAGATCCAAATGAGTTAATTGACTTAGATTAGGATGACAATGCCACAGATGATGTTCCAGGGGATACCCATGGTAGCCGAAATGAGTTCATTGACTTGGATGCCAATGTCGTAGATGATGTTCCAAGTGGTACCCAGGGTAGCCGAAATGAGTTCATTAACTTGGATGCCAATGCCACAGATGATGTTCCAGGTGGTACCTAGGGTGGCAAGAATGATAATATGAATAAATTGACCTCAACAAGTGATAAGGAAGATGTAGATCTTGCATGAAAAGGGAAAAGAAAAGCCAAATAAAAAATGGGGCGCAAGTGGGATATGACAAGGAATTTTCAAATTGATTGGGTGTCAAAGTACCTATTCATTAAACCAGTGTAAAATGCAAACAAAGATGAACCTTCAACATAATGCAAGTGTAAGATTTGCAGTTGGAAATATCGTAGGGACAAGAAGTTGCAACTAAAACTTGACACTATAGAGAAATATATCGGTAAATTTTATGAAAAATAAATCATAGACGAAAAGGAAAAATTAGTGATAAGATGGAAAACAAAGGAAGAATGTATTCATGTTAAGAATGCCCTCGAATATGATGTGCATATGCAAAGAAAGGAGAAACTTGCTGCATGTGGAGGTTCAATTGAAGCTCAATTTGGAAATATGATGGGAGAAGCACAAATGAAAAGATTGTTTATTTGAGTGTTGTTTTTCATATTTTGACCAAAGGGTGTCCTATGACAGACTACCCATAATATAATAGTTTATTAAATTTTATGGGTATTCCTAACTTTCCTAACACACATTGGTCAACAAACAGTGGATAGGAATGGGCAAGTTGTCTTGTTGAGGTGGAAAGACAAGATTTACAAGAAAAAATAAAACATTCAACCTTTATAGCATTATCTTTAGATGAAGTTACAGTAGTAGATAATACTTCTTGGGTATGTATGCATGTGTATATTGTAGACAAACATGTCCGCCAACCTCATCTACTCTCTATTTATAAAATGAAGGAGAATGCAACATTGCAAAATCTATTTGAACTAGTTAAGAAATATTTGAATGAAATTGGAGGTATGGATGACTACACAATTGCCAAAAAGTTGGTGTATGTAGGAGCTGACGGAGCTTTAGTAATGCAAGGTCATAGGAACGGTCTTTGTGTAAAGCTACAAACTTCTTTTTCACCATACATGATTTTCATTTACTGCATGGCCCACACAATGAATTTAACATTTAAAATTGTGAGCAAGTTTTCTTCAATATCAAAAGTTGAAGATCTAATCTGCGATCTCTACTCATACTTCTTCCAAAGTCCCAAACGGTTTATGGAATTTCAACAATTTGTTGATGGAATAACTACAGGAAACAAGCTTCTTAAGGATGTTGATACTAGATGGATCTCCCTGCATGGATCAATGCAATGAGTTTTTTTAGAATATCAATCCTTGATTGGAGTAATGTACGAACATCACCTCATAGTAGACAGAGCTCCCGACCTCTTACATAGGTTAGGTGACATAGAGACACTCCTAACTTTATCTAGTATTCTTCCCATGCTAGAGGAAATGAACATTCTTGTGAAAAAATCCCAAGAAAGAACTATGTATATTTCAGAATATACTAAACTATGTAAAATGATATGCATGTCCCTCGATAATCTATATCTATCGGAGTAGTCATTTATAAGTCTAAAATTTAGTAGCTAGCACTTGATGACAAATGTGAACAATCCTACTAATTTTTTACAATTTAATGCAAGCAGAGAGTTATGTGTCTCTGTACGGGGATATGTTAGTTTCCTATCATTGAATCCTGATATTCATTTTTCATTTTCCATTCAAAGATTAATAGATTAACACACTACTATTTTCCAATGTTCCATTTTAGAATCTAAATTTTAAACATTGTTTACAAATTTGATTTTATATTAGCATCTAAAATTTACACATTTTTCAATTTCCATTTATTAATTAACATATTATTAGTAATTTCATATTATTATTGTGTAATATTGATAAGTGTTACATGTATTCAACTAAATGCATACTAACAACACTAACAGTAGCATATACAACATTAGCAAATGTTTAATGTGTATCTAGAAACCAAAGTTTTCCTGATTTAAGCAATTAAATAATACGGATAATTTGAACACAAAAAATAGAAAAGAGTCTTATATTGATTTTCAAATGAAGGAATACAATGTACATATTACCAAATTATCAAATCATTCTATCAGATTTTGGAGCATGCTCCACTATTCACCTAATGAAAATTGTGCAATATGTTCTAACTCATAGTATCTAACTTGTAAATTTGTTAGCAATTCATAACTGACTGGTAACTTTAATGTATTAATCAAAGTTGCATTCAAGATTATTCCTGGTTTGATGGAATCCAAAAAATTTGCCTCGTCTAGCTTCTGAGTAAACTGGTCCAAATCCAACTTCATTATATCCTCCATCTTCTTTTTGAGAGCACCCTTTCTAATGTATCGATTTGTATTGTCAAAAGTCCACAACAAACCAAACTCTTTCAAGTATTCTACTTTTTTATGCAGCTTCCACAACAATTTTGCAACCTGATCTAGAAATTCTTGTACTTCACCTAGCTCCGTACACTTTTGAATGATAGATGATGCCTTTATTGAGGCATCAATTTGGTCATGAAATCCTTTGGATGCCAATCAATTGTCACTAATTTTGTAGATTGTTTACAAAATTTGCTTTACAATTTTTTGACTTGAAGTCACCTTTCTGTTGTCAAGAATGTATTGTTTAAGCTTCATATTCTTTACTATTAGACCATCAATCAATTCAAACAATTCAGACAAATAATTAGTCCTCTGCATTATTTCCTTCCAAATGTTTTGTTTTATATGCCTCACTATTTTTCTATAAAATTTAGATACTCTATTTTGGGAAGACTTTATTTCATTTTTTGCATTCTTCAGCTATAGCTGTAGATTTTCAGTGTTTTTTCTCTCTTCCTCTATTTTTTGTTCCCACTAATTTGCTTTTTGTGTCTATTTGTCTAGTTTGTCTTGTAATGTCTTTGTTAAGGCCTTGGCTTTCGTCAGCTTTTGTTGTAAGTTTTCAAATTGACTCTTCATTATCATAATTCTTTATGCTTTCATCTAACCTTTGCTTCAGTTTAGTGAGTTCCACCTCTATCTGTACATTCTCTTTGCTTGTAGATGTAGAGGTAGATTTTTTTATCCTTTTGTCTAATTCATTGCTCTTGTTATCTGCTGCTTTCCTCTTTTCTTTCTCATTTGTTAGGTTTGCATGTAACTTTTCTATCTGATTATGCAACCTATTTCTGTCTCTCTTGCTTTAGCAATGATGTGTACACCACATCGTTGTTCCTTTTTGATACATTAATTTTGTCAACATTTTTCATTTTAAACATGTACTCCATGGTTTCTATATTTGTGTCATATGTAGGCAATATCTTGGTTCTTGCAAGCTCTGAAGTTACAATAGATGTACTCTCTAGCACTTCCTTCTTGTGTCTTTTAGATTTTTTTGCTTTCTTGTTAAACTTAGTTTTGTAACCAAAACTGGAACTGCTGACACAATCGAATTCTTGAATGGCGAAAGAGTAATTTTTTGAGGCTGAGGATTAGCCATTCCTATCCCAGTCACACTAACAACAGGAGGGGTGCCTTTTGGAAATAATTCCATTGAGGTGGAAATGGAGGAAGTTGGACTTGGATCTATCATAATCCTTTGCCTCTTCACAATGCCTTGTTCATCGAGTTTCTGTATAGAATCTTCTAGTATTAGCCTCTTCTAAGTATTTTGTTGTTGTAGTACTTGTTGACCACTACTACCCATACCATCGCCACCAATAGCACTAGATTCTAAACCATCTCCTTTGTCAATCAAATGAGTATCTTGAAGATCTAAAAACCTTTGTGGTACTAGTTGTACTTGTGATTGTATTTGACTGTTAGGATTTTTATTTGAAGTTGTAACAAATTCAACTATACTATCTGTCCTTGTATGCCTTTGGGATTGTTTATCAACTCCAATTCCAAAAACATCACCAAGTCTTCTAGGGTCTACTTGTGTTACCACCCAAGTGCTGCCTTGTCCTTCGGCCTCCAAACCACACCTTCATAACCCAATTTTTTGACTATGGTTGCCCTTGAAGTATATGTTTGTTTTGTGGTATTACTCAAACTAGATTTGTATGCATAGTCTTTAGTGGGATCCAAGATTTGATTTTTCCTATCAATATCATCATCAAATTCATGATTAGGAGCTTCAGAGGGATGCTTTATATTCCACAATTTGCTAAACTCTTCATCTTCTAGGATCTCAAATTCTGCGGTATTTTTTGGATCACCTAGATTCTTCCTCATAGACCAAAAACGTTTATTTTTGTTTATGTCCACATTTAAAATGTACTAACTTTTCTGAGAGACTGTGCTATTTTTTTAAAACTAGATGGTTGATCATCTCTTTTATAATTTTTTTTGACCTCATGGTAGTGATTGAAATCTCTACCGCTCTCTGTGGGTGCAATGCCATTATTTCTGCTGACAATTGTTGAAAAGTAATACCTTTTTTAGCAATAGTTTCCTCCATTAATTTTTTCACCTCATCCCAAGAATTCTTGTTTTTCAATATTTCTAGCAGGGGTTTACTTTGATGTTGAATTCTACTTCTAGCATTCTTATTGGCCAGAAGCCTTACTTTAATCATGCCACATGGGTCATACTGCTAATCAGAGTCAACATCAAATTTAAAAAATTATAAAATTTGGTGTGCCACAATGAATGCTTTTCTCTCAAATGTGAACCCTCCACATGAAAAAGGTAAGAAAATATGCTCTTCTTTTACTGACTAACAAAGTACAGTTGATCTGCACTGTCCATCTGCTGTATGTATTTCAATGCAAAAACCCTCTCTGTCACATGTATTGGAAGTTTGTGGGGCTCTACTCCTGATCCATAAAATCTTAGCACAATATATTCTTCCATGAAGTATCAGTCATCCAATTGTATTTCTGATCCTAGTTGAATGGAATCTCTACAAGACTCGGGCAATCTAGGCATTGGAGTACTTGTAATTGCATAATACAATGGAGCCAAAAAGTAATCCACAAAATGATTGTAGTTCCTTTGAGCATCATGTATCCTTATCTTATGGGTCCAATCATGTAGTGAAAGCGCTCTTTTCACCTCATCATTTATGAAGAGCTGAATCTGAAGCTTGTTGGCAACAAATGTTCCACTAAACTGCACTAGAAATAAATAGCACAAGTAGGTTATGAATCTAAAGGTCTCAGTGTTGGAATTGGAAGTGGAACCTCTTTTAATCATTAAAAAATATTTCTGCATGGATTTTGTAATGTGCTCTGCAAATCCGTATTTAGCAAGGGGATTAACAAAATGGATATTGTATACCATTTCAAGGTGGCTTGCATCTACTTGCCTATTACTATCCAATCTAAGGCAAAATTCTAGCATGGAAATAGTATCCTAAACCCATGGTTTAAAAATTTCAATTTTATAAGGAGGCTTTTGATTCTCTTTGATTATGGAACCATCTATTGTTATTTTTCTTAGAAAAGAAACTTTGGAATTTAGACTGACTGCTTCATAATCACTAGATAACTTTTCTAGGTTAATGTGGACATTTCCAAAATCTCCAGCTGCAAACCCCCACAGTTTGCTAATTTCTACTACAGTAATGGTTAACATTTCTTTATGGCTATCTTTATTAACAATTACTTTTCTATTTTCATCATAATTTTGGGCATAGACCATGATATATTCTGGGCAAGGGAAAACCTCTGGGAGCATCGGACGTCCCAATCAAACCACCCATGGTGCAGTGATACTATTAATTGGTAATGGATTTTCTGGGTTAGCTTACATTTGCATTCCAACCTTATTCTCACATGAAAATCTAAGTTCTAAGGTAAACCTACCAAATATTATAGGATCATAAATATAATGGAATTCATTAATGAAACCTAGGGTTTTAAGCAGTACGACATAATTTATTCTGTGTATTGATTTGCCTTTCCCAATCACTGGCATGGTAATGGTGGTAGACATACTTGTAAACCCTCAACCCTAAACCCCAAGATTTAAAATTTTTAAACTAAAGGATTATAAATTAATTTGAAGGAATGTAGGATTTATGTCTTTCAATTTTCACATACCCAGAATTCAAAAAGATGAACACAAAGATTCACACAGACTGAATCTGTTGTATCCCAGAATCTCCATGGTGCACTGCAATCTTCGACCCACTCGCTTCCAAAATCTCACTTAGCAATTACAACTTCAATTGCCTGTGTGCAATACTATGATTTAACTTCTTAATTTTCTTCTTATTCTCAAACAAGTGCCAAGTGCCAAGTAATAATAAAGCAAGTGAAACATGTTACATTACAATTTTGTACTCCCACTTCAAATGAAATTCAAGGATGGCCTGCAAGTCTGTAGCCTCAATTAATTCAACATGTATGTCGAGTGGTGGCATTGAAAACATATTATAAAATCTAACCATTGATCTTTGTAAATCTAACAACTCTAGATTGATTATGAAGGTTTGAGTTCGCAAGTCTAGCGCTTTAGACATTTTGTTCCAGAATTCAACTACAGTCGTCCATTGAATGTTTATCGAATGGTGAAACATCGCACGAAAGCGCCAACTCCCTTTATATGAAATTGGACCCACTTTGATGACTCATATAATAATAGTAAAGGCACAAAATTAATAATAATAAGTTAATTAATCTATAATGATATTTCACGGGAAACTGATAATCAATTTACCTTTAAAAGATTTTAATGTCTCAACACAAACATTGACCTAATAATGATAAATAATATGCATCTGGTACTTAGTTATCCATTCATTTGAAGTAACATTACTATTCTGTGTAAGAATTATTTTGTTCCTTGATCAGAAACTAATACACAACAATAGTACATAACAACAAATGTGCCATGAGAGAAATAAGGAATTCTTGATCTCAAATGCAATTTACAAAATGAACTGGAGATGAGATACACAAAACTTGCATTCTATTATTATACTCAGTCATAGAAAATACAACACACTAGACACCTATAGACTAAACCTATTTGATATTTTTTAGATTCAAACCATAGAAAGAAAACTAACACATCCCAAAGATTTACGAACCCTTCTTTCAAATGAAGCACATCCCTTTTATAAAACAAGGGAGATTCCTACAATCCACCAATGACAAACACATGCTTATACCCTGTTTGTATTTGAGAAAATAGGCCACAGACCCTTGATCACACAATGTACCTCTGCACCCATGTAACTTACTCTTCTTTTGATGACCAATTCTACTTTAAAACCTTTTCTACTCTATTGATGTGGGTTGCATACCTGACATCCAGTATCACTTTTGTTTCCTTTATGAAATTGTTGAGGCCAAATTCCAATTCAAGCAATATGTCCATCTCAACATTGTAATGTGCATTATCAATCTTACTTGCAGCAGTGATTGATTTGACTGAAGCATGAATAATATTGTTAAATTCTACTTTCCAGTCAGATAGTGACTTTTCAGTGCCATCACTTGCAAGTACTGGTGGCATGGAACATTTCTCAAGGGATTTGAAAGTACTCAGTTTATCCCTTAATACCACATTGAGTTTACTTTGTGATGCAGGAGCATCCCAAGTTGCAGAGCAATCTTGCATCAACCAAAAACATTTGCATTCTTTCTTTTCTTTCATTTTTAGTTCAACTCAGTCATTTGCAGTTTTAGCATGTTATACCACATTTTTCTACATCTTCATATCAAAGCGTGTGGAGCAAGACTTAGCATCTACATAGCATCATCTACATCATATTCAAATTTTAGGCCATTTGGATTTGTCTGCTAAAAGTTATTGCTATCATAAGATCATCAACTTTCACAGAATAGAGCATTCAGACAGTCAGTTGAAGGAGAAGGTTTGTGGAGCACTTCCGTGACTTGCAGAGCCAAATGAAACATCATACATGACACATAAGGATTAGATAGACCTTCCTTGAGGTCTGCACCAAGTTTCATCCCTTTGTAGAGCAATACTAGATGTTGTAGGTTGACCTACCTGTTTCTACATGTTACATCCCTTCATTGGAGTTTGTAACCTCTTGTGGCCGATGCGGAGGATTCTTTGAGCTTAAAGATGATATATATAGATTTTTAAGATGTATTAGGAAGAGAAGTTCTTAGTTCTCAAGTTATGTAGTTTTAGAAGCTAAATTCTTTCTGGGAGGCACTTCAATGCCCTATCTTGCATATCTGTTGTACCCCAGAAAGTAGGCACGTGAACCCTTTGATTGTAGTCTGCATGTTGCTGGCATATGAGAATTGTAATTCTTTGATATTCTAAATATATGAATCTTCCATCGCATTCTACATTTGTGTTGTTTCTATTGTGTTTACTCTAGCTGCATGGTTTGGACAGTTCATTCTGTGAACCCTGCGACATTGACTGCACCACTTTGAAAAGAAGATATCTCATTTAGCAAACTGATGACTTCATACGTACCTCTCACTCCACTTATCACATTAGGATCCAAGATAGCATTGTTGCAAATGTGATTGACCACCGATATCTTAGGAGTCCATGTACTTAAGATTTCCTCTAGAGCTGACTTGTTGTTGATGTGGCTATCATGAGCCCCTTTTAAATTGTTGTAGCAAATCCAAGCATCTTCAACTCTGTGTAGTACTTTACTCATTTGGTGGCTCAAGAAATTTCTTATCAAAACAATTTTCTCATTTCTATTGTCTTTCTTAAGTTTGTCAATCAAACTGTTGCTTCTCCTTAATTTCTCTTGTAATTCAACAACAACAATAGAATCTCCTTCATGTCTAGATGAGCTCATAAGACTAGATGTAGAGGTTAGTGGCTCCATTTCAATTCCTATAGGAGGAATGAGTGCCTTGAGTTTATTGTATTCATGCAGCAACCTCACATAGTCCTCCTTCTGCTTATCAAAATTTTCTTGTAGTTTTCTTGTTGTAGCCTCAATGAATTTAATTGTATTTACCACCAAAGATGCGGCCTGGGGGGCAGAATTATTAGAAAACCTTCTCACAATTAATTGCCTAGTGATCTCACTTAAATCCTTTTCCACCTGAGGCTTATTGTCATTTTGATCCATTGCCCAAATTGCTAAGGCTTCATGATTGGCATTGAAACTTGACCCAAATAGTTCTTCAGCTTGCTCCTTTGTCATCACCTCATCTTCAATGTGGTCTTGCCTTCTAATGGTATCCATAGCAATTGCCGATAAAATGTCCCATCTTGGTAGAAGCAGCAATCCACTTTCTTTTACAAATCTCCTTCCTTCTTAAGGGTGATAGCACTGACATCCATGTCTATCTCCTTCAAGACTCTCTGGGCTACTTCCATCTTTTCTTCCTCCGCAACCTTGCTCTGCTCTTCATTTAACTTTTGTAAATACATCTTTGACTTCCTCTTTGTCAGTAGAGCTTTGAGTTCCTTTGATTTAACAAACTCATAATCGAACATGAATTCTTTACAACCCATAGCTCTAACATCCTATACCATTGCATTATTGTCTGCTAGACTTAGTAGAGTCCTAGTTTTTTTTTAAAGATAATGTGTCTAGTAAACTTTTTTAATGTGACCGGTGACGCTGGCGCGACATGCCCTCCAGCTCCATGATAACACTTTTTCCCAGAGCTATGAATCGGTGAGGCCACAACATGGGGGACCTCATCCCCAAGTAAGAACACTTCAAACCCGTGAGCTCATTGGCCCAACGGGGGTTTGAACTCTAGTGGCCACCACTACAAACAAGCGACTTAACCACCGAACCACGCCCTTAACAGCTAATAGAGTCCTAGTTGGAGGAGCCATTTGCATTTCATTTTTGTGGGGGAACTTCAAAATCTATTGAACCTCATCAAGATCAATTTGGTTCTCTCTAGCCTCTTTAGATAAAGAGTAATCAACCAAAGGTTGATCTACAATAAGTTGTTCAGGGGCAGACAACTCCCTCCATGCTTCTTCTACCACTTCCTTAACTTGTGGACAAGTTGACTCTTCAACTTCCTCCTCCTGTGGCTGTTGTTTCTCAAGTGACTGTGGTTTGACGAATTTCTTCTTGACTACAAGTTTAAGATCTATATGCTCAAGTATTTTCTACATCCTAAGGATAGGATCAGATATTTCCTTGAAATCTCTAGGGTACTAAGAGTTTTTAAGCTTCCTCCATATTTCTCCCAAGATAATAAGAAGCCAATCGTCTCTTCTTTGCTTCACTTCATTATCAGAAAGATAATTTTTGATCAAATCCTCTTTATCATAAAAATAATGTTCAAACCCTAACCTCTGCCTTTTCTTCCTTATTCTGTCAATGAAATGCTCGGGGTCATAATTCCTTTGGTCAACAACTTTCAGTTTGTATTACTGTAGCTTTGGAAAACATACCTCTAAACCTTCCTTGGAATTAACGAGAAAACTAAAAAATGAAATCTTTGTAGGAAGGAAAGATCTAATCTTAATAAACCTCATATGAGTTTTGGCTGACTCATTCATTTGCCACATAGTTTCTAGAAATGCAATTCTATTAGGCACTTTCTTGGGCAAGAGATGAGGCTTAACATTTTCTCCATATACCCTGATCAAAGTCTCCTCTAGATATAAAAATCAATCACCCTAGTTGTGATCAATAATACCATCAAGCCTTCTCTCAAGCGGCCTTAGGAAATCCATGATTTCCTTTGAAAGTCTTGGCTTCTCATGCCCTAGCAATCCCAAGACCCTCTATACAAAATGTTCTTCAAAAACCAAAAAAATTGCTTTATTACAATATGAGTCTCATAGATGAAGTCTTCCCTGAACAGGCATGGGATCATTATCCTTTGTCTAACGTTGAATTTGTAATTCTCCACCCCAATACTTCCTATCACAATGCAGCAATATGTGGTACAACAGGGAATATCTCTTAAATGTAGGGGTTTCATTGGATTATCTATATGCCACTAAATCCTTATTAATAGCCTTAGCCAAATAAGTGGCATAGTCAAACTTCCTGTTCTAAAATTTATCTTGGATGTCCACAATTATTACTAATAGGGGAATTGGTATCAGAGGGCTAAAATCCAACCCAAACACCTGACATAGGGCATAGTATGTATTTACAAAGTAATCCTCAAGCATGTCATCTCTATAAGGTTCTATCTCATGGTCACCAAGCTTCACATGTTTCCCCAAGCTCCTTGGCTTGTGAAGGGGCAGAAGATATGTCTTGTATCCTTGCCTGTTTCTATTGTATTCTTTCTTCAATTCTTCAAAGTTAATTTCAATATTTGCTAAGGGATCTAGATTAAATACCTCTATAATCAATGCTTTGTAGAAGTAAAAGATTTTTCCCCCTCATAGTTTGACATGATTTGAGTTTTGTGGTCATAATTTCTACAGACTGCTTGGACTAGGTCAACATTGACAAAAACATCAGGGATGATCAACTTGTCTAAATCCAACTACCATATGTTTGAAATAGGCCTATCTTGGGAGCGGTGGTAATAACCAAATTCAAATAATTCCCACCCTCCTCCTGGAAAAATTGTATCCCTGATGTACCCATGGAAATCATAAAGCCTATCAATCAATTCCCCCATGCCCTGGGCATGCTTATATTTTTTGGACAAACCCGGGAGCTGATTAATATGTCTTGGGACAAATCTCGCTTAATTTTACCACCATGGGATGACCTATGCCTCATGTTTGCATATAAGAGGGAAATTCACACAAAACTAAGAGGTTTAATTGGTCACCAAATCTCTGTTAGGGGATACATGCTAGCACTCCTACAAACCCTAGGAATTCATAACATTATAGAGAGGGAAAATTATTACATACATAGGCCGCAACAAATTGCAAGTTGAAAATGGAGCAGTGAATTTACCAAGTGCACTCTCACTGCTTACCTTAGCATCACAAGCTCTTCTTTAAAAAACACGAGCTCTTCTCTCAAAAATGCATAATGATCTTTACTTTCAACAGAAAATCCCATTTAATCCTTTCTCGGCTCCTCATTAATTGTTCAAATGTGCTGAGCATCAACACAATACTCACTTGCTACAAACAGTCACTTCCTTTGAATGTTGAGCATCGATCAACTCAAGGCTTAGGATCAATGGATATCGCACGTCAAGATTCCATCACAGGCTTTCCCAAACATAAAATTCTTTGAGGTTGCGTGATGTGATACATTGTTGGATCTCCTTTGGTCAACTAAATTAAAACACCACCATTGATCTTAACCTCTTCAATCAGACATATGTCACCACATTGTAGCCTTGGAACTAGCTGGTATGTGAGAGGTTGCACGAAAGGCGCTTCTCCATGAAACAACAAGATCTTAACACGTAGCATCATCGGATGGGACCACCCTTGATGTCGTCATCAAAATATTCATAGAAAATGATAAAATGCCACATGGACCAGGAAATTACCTTGGTAGGACCATGGAAGACCTACTATGACCAAAGGGACACATGGCACCTTATCGCACCATTGCAGCTTTAAGTTTTCAGCTTAAAGCAAGGCTACGGTGAGGCAAATCCTCGTGACAAGACAATAGACAACCACCACATGAAAGGATGGGATATACCTGACAAACATATATGAAAATAATATTAAAATGGATTGGGCTACTATGACCAAAGGGACACATGGTGCCTTATCATACAGTCGTAGTTTTAAGTTTTCAGCTTAAAGTAAGGCTGCAATGAGGCAAATCCTCATGACAAGACAATAGATGATCGCCACATGTCAGGAGGGATATGCTCGACAAACATATATGAAAATTATATTAAAATAGATCAAGGCTACTACGACCAAAGGGACACATGGTGCCTTATTTCACCATTGCATCTTTAAGTTTTCAGCTTAAAGCAAGGTTGTGATGAGGCAAATCCTTGCGATAAGACAATAGATGACTGCCACATGTCAAGAGGGGATACACCTGGCAAACATATATGAAAATAATATTAAAAAAGATAGGGCCAGTTAAAAACAAGGACCCATAGGGGACACGTGGTGTCTTCGTGCACCGTCACAGATTTAGAAAAATAGGCTTAAATAGAGGTTGCGATGCCCTTGACTTAATTAGAAAATAACATCCGACCAGCAAACATTGGTTATAAAATATTCAAAAATAAATGTCAATATATTAGTGGGGTGAATAAAATAAAAGGGATCGAGGTTGGTAACTTATAACAAAAGGTCCGATAACTCAACGACCACCAAGGGGATAAAAGGGTGACTTAAGCTTGGGAAACCCGCTACACACACCAACGATAAATTAGAAGGATAAACCCTATACCCCTTAGACAACACTAATCGTAAAGCTTTAACTTGGGGATTTTGTAGAGTGATAACATTAAAACCCTAAAATTTTGAATTGACCTAACACATTTGACGACCAAAATGGTTCATAAAGTGCCCATCACATATGAGTCAACACTACTCAATGGCGCAAAATTAATAATAATAATATGTTAATTAATAATTGTTCACTCATTGAGTCGTTGACACTTGTCTCTATTTTGAAGACTTTATGTACAAAATTGAGTCCTTGAAGACTTTCACCTGGAATTGAACATACATCATTGATTTGTGATCATCTGACGATTGGAATGATTCATAGAGGGCCCACCACATATGAGTCAACACCATTCAACCAATGATGCAAAATTAATAATAATATGTTAATTAATAAATGGAAATTGATAATAATATGGTAATAATAATATGTTGATTAATAAATGGACATTGGAAATTAATAATAACAGTTTTTAGTGACATTGCCAATTGGTCCAGCTTAGATGTATTATTTCAGGTCCATATTGATACAAGACAAGATAATAGATAGTAATAATAGAATTATTCCTATGTGAAAGTTGATTCTTAGTGTTTCTTTTGTAGGACAACTTATAGTGTTCTCATCCATTTATCTTTGCCCTATTTATACATTGCTATACATTGCCATTGAACTAATTTATCTTTGCCATGTGATGATTGTTATTTAATATTGAACCATCTGTATACATTGCCATTGAACTCATGTCAAATCGTAATTACTTCTATATTTTTTATTAACATCACCATCAAAAAATTGGGGAATTACATGAACATCTAACCAAACTCAAAGTTCTAAACAACACTGAACATGGAGAAGAGACCAAGATTCAAGACATTCAATTAACATCATACTCTACTATCTAGTTACATATAAAACTTTTATCGTTCGACCTTGATTTGGTCCTCCAAAATCTTTTTGGTTCCTCTTTTTGACGATGATTAATGAATATTTCATTGTAGTCCATAACCATCCTATTAACATGCAATGTCTACGTTACAAATTCAATTATGTAGTCATTCACAATGTCAATAAATGATTTTCCATGGAACCTTGCATTATATGTACAAGAAACCACTAGGTATGAGTAACAATAAGGCCAGCAAAGGAGAATTAAATTGATGTTCTCCAGGTCACTGTCAATTGAGTTGCAATACCAATTCCATATGTCCATTCAAATTTTTAGTTTCTCATACATGCATGCATGTGTGGGAGATTTAACCCACCACCCAGAGTAGAATGCATCATTTGCAAATGTTAAAAGTGTCAATTCTCAACACATCAACATCAACATCAACATCAACATCAAGGACATGATTTGTTCCACTTGACGAAGGCTTCTATTTCTTCATTCTAAAAACTTCAAAGCAATAACATCCTGCATAGCCACACACAAACAAAATTGTTTATTATACTATTCTACATCTGTGAACTCTATTTTAATATTTATATAAATTCCTAATTTGGAAAGGGTAGAGAGCTTAAGCTCATAATGACGAGAAAATGAAAAAAGTAGATGATGAAAAAAATATCAGTATCACACAGTTAAATCTAAAATCATGAATGAACACACACAAAAAGTACATGGTAACTTACTTTCTTCGCATAGCTGCTGTAATGAAAGCCATTACTTTTAACTTTCTACTATCTGGTGCATAGTAATGCAATTTAAGGTTGAAACAATAAACACTAATAAAGATATGTACATGTACTGTCGAGAAAAATGGCCAATGTCAAGCAACTCCATTTAATTGATTTCGCCATCACTTAGAATGTAATAATTAATAAACTAAATTCACATTGGCTAATCTAGGTGGTTTGTCACTTGTCATTAATGAACTAAATTGGCATTGGCTAATCTAGACAGTTTGTCACTTGGCCTTCAAAGTATCACAATTTGATATGATGGATTTGATTGCAGAGGACAACTAATTAATGATAAAGGTACTGCAAGTGCAGTAAGTCCTATCAATCGTGCGACACTATTTCAAATCAATCCCATTGTCCAAATCGAGATCATGATTAACCCACGGTATGATGGCAATAAATGCTGGCGCCAAGTGGTGTGGTTTCTGTACATTCTTGTTTAGTGGAAAATTTAGATTTGTTAATGTTTAAGTGTTTTGATATTTAAATCCTCCTCTCCACTATACATTCAAGGATCTAGGGTCGAGTGGTGAGCACTATCATACCCTAGGCCGCTTTGAGTTGTTGGGAAACTTGGATTAGGGAATTTAATTATCAAAATCTCTTCTCTTATGCTCAATTGACTATTAAAACCCTAATTAGGCAAATACGGCAATAAATTGAGGAATAACAGAAAATGCTCTTGCAGACGGAAGTAAAATAGCAAATCACAGAATACCTATTTTTGGGGTTCTGAGGCAAAATAGTTTGGGACATTGGAGTGGGTGCCCAAGTCCAAGGTACCAGTTTCTTTGTGGGATCCGAACCTCCTTCTGACACTGATCAACCCTGTAACTCATGTTTCCAAAAATTCAGCTTCGGAGGACACTAGAGCGAGTGCCCAAGTCCTAGAAATGCTCTGATGTCCTGCTTCTCTTTAGATCCCGAATCCTTGATGCCTACCAATCCTTTCTGCAACTTCACTTTCCCCAAATGCGACACCTATAACCTACAATCACAAGACTTGGTTTAGGGGTTGTGGTGTTTAAAGGCTTGCCTCAGTCAAGCCCTGAAGGAAACTTAAGTCTCCGAACACCGCTGTCAGATAAAGAGTGTGTGCCCTTGTGAGGTAGAGGCAAAAACCAAAGGAATCAATGATGAAAATACAATATAATGTCACCTTGTAGTGAAGATATCATGGGAGGAAGATGCCCTTCATTCCATGATGAAATAGATGCTCAAATCTGCAAACAAACACATAAAACACACAAGTCTGCTCCTGCAACACAATGAAAGCATTGAATCACCTTGAGAATGCCTAAAGTTCAGAATGATCATCTCATTGAAATCTAGTTTACAAATGAATGCCTAAGCATGCTTATATATGCAACTACAAACACTCCCGCCAAGATTTCAAAAATCAAAACTTATCGTGTCTGCAAAAGGACCAAATAACAGTCATAAACTGACACCCAGAAATTAGGGCTTCCCTAAAATAGGGTAGGACTAGGGCTTGGGCGCCCAAGTCCTCCCCCCTATTTTGGGCAGGCTATAGCTCAAGGGGTCCTCTTAGGTCCACTTTGCCATGAAACCTAGGCCTCAATCCATCAGGATGCCAAAATATGAACTAAGATGTCCTAAATGCATGCTAAAGACCTGGGAGCTAAACCTTATGAGGGAAAAGCCCCCAAGGGGACATTTTTCGATGTTACATTTAGCCCCCACTTTAATGTATGTATAAATGTGAGGCCAATACATGCATTAAAGTAAGGTCACAAACACAACAAACACACCAAGCACGGAGAAGACACGCCAATCATATAGCAGACAGTAACAAGCATGCAAAACACGGAGAAGACAGTTACAGTCACCCAGAACACGAAGAATACAATCAATGCATAGAAGACACATTAATGCATGGAAGACAAAAATGATATCTTTTCTTTTCTTTTTCTCATATATATGAAATGCAAATGCAAGTACTGGAAAGTAAACAAACCTCTCATAATACATGATGCACTACCTTAGGGCGCAGGTATCTGTATATATGGGGCAACACACACGCAAGACACGTAAAACCTCCCAAAATGCAGGAAGCACTACCTGAGGGTGCTGGTCTTTGCATATGGGGCAACAAACACGCCACACAAAATAAGCACGCCAAAACACACACACTTGAAGACACGGAGAAAACACGGCAGACAAGCAATGGAGTGTACCTATTTCTAGGTCCAACACCATCTCAGGCACATTACATGCACACACTAATGATTGGGCTTCGCCACAACAATCGCTGAAAACATGCTTAAGGGTTGAGTTAGTCACATAACCGCTCCCCGCCTCTGCAGAGGACTTTTGAAAATGATAGGATGATGCAATCTGCTCTAAGAACTACACCATCCTTGCCTCTACAGAGGGCTTAAGATAAAAAGGATATACGCGATATCCTGCCTCTGCAGAGGGCTTACATGATTGATTGATTGATTGATTGCAAACAAACTCAGGATGCATGATGCACTACTCTGGGGCACAAGTCTTTGCATCTGAGGTCAAACACATTGCTAACATCTATAACAGACAACTTACTTTATATATGCCCCCACCTTAAGGTGGTTGATATCAACCATCGATATCAAGCACGTTAAGGTAGGAAGAAAACACACAAGGGAACACCGACTTTCGTAAAGCCCATGCCCCCTGGAGGTGACATGTACTTTACGATCACCAAATGTTCCCACAAATACATCCCTGCAAGAAACATGTTAGTGTCTACGAAATCATGATAAATGACAACATCAATGCATATGATTAACCACACAAAAAGCCAAGGTTATACAATGAATTTGGAGTTCGAGGATACCCGTGGGGCTATATCACGAAGCTCTCCAAATTGAGTACCACCAAGGCTAGATTCAAAGGTGCATAGAGTAGCAGTATTGTTAAGGTTTGTAAATGCGATAGAAACATCATCGAATTCACTACGCGGAAAGCACGAGTGCTTCCACTAGCCAAGCCTCGGATAAAATATACAACCCCATTGTCATATTAGGAACTAAGTCCATTTTTTGATTACTCTTGAAAGGGACACTAGGGTTGCATCAGTATAAATGTTTGTCGTCATCCGCCCGCTAGGTGGAAACACTAGAGGAAAGGAAATAATAAATAAGAGAGGAGAAACAAGTGTCTTAGGGACAATCACGTAGGAGGGTGCCCCCAAGTGTCACCAATCGCAACGCTATGTCCGTAAGACACAACACACAACAATGAAATCAAAGAGAGGTAATATAGAAGAATGATGATACAAATAGAAGGTCACAATAGAGGCGGTCTCCTGGTATCCTAGACCTTATGGGAATATTCGAGGTCATCCCAGAAGGCCTAAACAACACATAACACATCACAGGGGAAGCATATCACGAGAGAGATAAAGGGTTAGAGATACTTACCTGTTAGGGTACCATCGTTAAGAACCTGCATATCTAGGATATTTGTCATGCTATTTTGAACTTGTTGAATTAACATTAAGTGTAGGACAATGAGAGGCTTTCTTTTCTTTAAAAGGATTATATCCAATGCCGCTTGAGTAATGTGTTGAAGCGGATTCTATAGGTACTCGGATCCCTTGTTGATTTACACCACATCCCTTACCTTCATATTCACAATTGTTATAAAGGATTTTAAATCCTTGACCATAAAGGGATGTCATTTCCTTAGAAGAAGGTGAAGCCTCATAGGTATCATAATTTGTAGTGTAAGTGAGAGTATTATCTTTGTTTTCTACCCATGAAGCTTTGTTTTTCTTAGGTGCTTCATAAGATTGCTTAGGTGAGATCGATGCAACTTTTGATGTGTCGAGGCTATTAATTTTATATTCCCCTATACTGCAAGGATTAAAATCTAATGAACCCCAATCATCACCAACAAATGCATTCGATGGTTGAGAGTCTTACACAACATTCATTGTTGATGGATCACCTCACAATTTTTTTAAGCTTATATGGTTGTGAACGGGTTTTTGCTTTTCAATATGTAAACAATTATCTAGTTCAGGATTAGTATGAATAGTGTGAAGTTTACCTTTGAGTATAAATTTGATTGAACGATGCAAAGTGGAAGGAATTGCCCCCAATGCATGAATCCAAGGTCTACCAAGAATCATGTTGTAAGATAAAGAACAATGCATGACATGAATCAGGGTAGGCACAAGCACGTGTCCTACTTGTATAGGTAGAGTTATAGTGCCCACGGATTGTCGTCCAACATTATCAAAGCCACGAATGCTAATGCCATTTGGTATGATTTGTGATGTATCGACCTTGATTTTGTGTAGTAGGCCAATGCTACAAACATTAAGAGACGATCCAGTGTCAATCATAACCTATTTTACCAACATTTTGTTTATTGTGACAAAGATTATAAGTGGATCATATTGGTTTTGGACTTCAATTGATGGTAATTCATGTGGTTGAAAGATAATATCCATTTTTGTCGCATGCATACTATCCAATACGGCTGCTACATCATTAGGCTTAGCAGTCGGTGGGTCAATAATCTTCTATAAAGCTTCTTGGAGCATTCCATGGTATGTAGGTGATGTTTGTTTCAAATCCCAAAGAGAGATCTTAGCCTGAGTAGCGCAAAGCTGTTCGACAAGATCATACTCTTGACCACGTTTATGAGTAAGATGAGGTGGTGGAGGGAACATAGGTTGAGAACATGGAAGAGAGATAGACACATGCGGTGCTTGGTTACTTTGCTTGTTATTACGGGTGTTGTATGTGTGAGCAATCACATTGTGGTGTGGTTGTTGTAACACAATTTGAACACCTTGAACCATAATCACTGGCTTTAAGCAATAAGGTGCATTAGGTGCCCCCCGCACAATCATCTTAGGAATAGTGCTACCAAGCCTATTAATAAGTATCGAATTAACACTATTTCCCTCTTGATTGCACCCAACATCCATCCCTAAAGTATTTAATGTGAGAGACCTTTTCTCATTCACTAATGCTACATCTTGGCCAGGGAGAGAAATGGGATGAGAGTAAGGTACATCGTCATCATCATAATCTATGGCAGAAAAAGGCTTTTCACTTTCATCTTTCGCATGAGTGTTCCTAGAGTTCAATTTGGTTAAATATTCTAATATCAAAGGATGTTCACCCATGAGGATTAAAAATTGGTCAAAGTCAAGATCTTTGATAAGTGCATGCAAAGATACCATTGAGAAATGACATGAAGGTGCCATTCCAATGTAAGACCAGATTTTGAAAAGTTTTTCCAACTTTATGCAAAAGTCAAATGCAAGACTATATGCAAAAAGTGACCTAAATGCTTGGTTTTTTGATACTTTTTCCAATGCAAATGAATGAAACAAAGGGTGATGTAAGGATTTTGATCAAGGGAAGTAAGTTATATGTCTGATATCAGTTCGAAAAAACAATAATATCCTTCTCAACACACTCTTGATGCCAATCCAAGATAATGCTAAGTCAAATTATAGTGAAAATATGTCAAAATAGACACTTTTTTCACCAAAACTCAATGCAAAAGAGCATAACAAAAGGTATTGTGAGGAAAATTATGATGAAAAGAAAATAATATCAGAAATAACAGCCACTTAATGTTAAAATACCCAACACAACACGCTTTTAGTGCCACTTAAGGTCAAACCCTAGTGAAAATATAGCAAAAATAGGCTATTTTTCACGGTTTTTCAATTCCAAGACCTAGCAAAGGAGGTGTTGTAAATAATTTTAGAAGGTAAAACAAATAACATCAATAATAGTTAAAATGTGTAATTTTTGACCGAATTTTCAATACAAAAGCCTGTTAAAAGGGTGTTGTGAAGTTTTTTATGAGGGGAATAAAATTATTTACCCTAATAAAATAAAATTAATTCCAATATAACTTTCACAACATGCCTATGGTGCAAGTTTATAGAGTCGATAAGGCCAAATTTAGTGAAAATCGTTGTTTTTGAAGCCCTAGGTTTGAGATCTTGGGACAAAATGCTATGTGAATGTTTTGAAGTCTGATTTATGATGAAAATTAAATACTCTCAGATTTGAAAATAATTTTTAAGCTTTAATATGCAAAATGCCCATGCAAATTTAATGAAAATGCATCAAAATTGCTAGTTTTTGTTGAAATTTTCTATGCAAAAATGCAAATATTTTAAATCCAAATGTAAATTTACACTAAAATGCAAGACTATAGCCAAATGTTAATTTGAATGAGCCTCTAAAATTAGTAGAAAAATATGAAAAAAAGATTTTTCCTACTAACCCTAGACTTTGGAATTACTAGGTTATACGAAAATTGTCAAAATTTCTACAAAAACCTAGCAAATTAATAATGGAAATGCAATGCAAATTTCTGAATTTTTAGATTTTTTTGTAGTTTATATTAGATCTAATGCAAAAATCATGAATTAGGAAAATTTAGAAAGAATTGATGCAATTTAGTAAGCTAAACAATGCAATTATTTTTTGAATTTTCCAAAATTTTCATTTTTTTTTGAATTTTCTCAATGCAATAAAATAAATGACTATATGAATGAATAAAATCAATCCAAATCTGAAGACACACACTCAACAAGTTGCAATTTAAATCCAGAAACACGGGTTCACCAAAATGTTTAGTGGAAAATTTGGATTTGTTAATGTTTTAGTGTTTTGATGTTTAAATCCTCCTCTCCACTATACATTCAAGGATCTAGGATCGAGTGGCGAGCACTATCATACCCTAGGTCACTTTGAGTTATCGGGAAACTTGGATTAGGGAATTTAATTATCAATTTCTCTTCTCTTATGCTCAATTAACCATTAAAACCCTAATTAGGCAAATACGGCAATAAATTGACGAATAATAGAAAATGCTCTTACAGACGGAAGTAAAGTAGCAAATCATAGAATACCTATTTTCGGGGTTCCGAGGTGGAATAGTTGGGGACACTAGAGCGGGTGCCCAAGTCCAAGGTACCAGTTTCTTTGTAGGATTCGGACCTCCTTCCGACACTGATCAACCCTGTAACTTCTATTTCTAGAAATTCAGCTTCGGAGGACACTAGAGCGAGCGCCCAAGTCCTGGAAATGCTTCGGTGTCCTGCTTCTCTTCAGATCCTGAACCCTTGATGCCTGCCAATCCTTCCTGCAACTCCACTTTCCCCAAATGTGACACCTGTAACTTGCAATCACAAGACTTGGTTTGGGGGTTGTGGTGTTTAGAGGCTTGCCTTAGTCAAGCCCCGGAGGACACTTAAGTCTCTGAACACCATTGTCAGATAAAGAGTGCATGCCCTTGTGAGGTAGAGGCAAAAACTAAAGGACTCAATGATGAAAATACAATATAATGTCACCTTGTAGTGAATATATCATGGGAGGAAGATGCCCTTCATTCCATGGTGAAATGGATGCTCAAATCTGCAAACAAACACATAAAACACACAAGTCTGCTCTTGCAACACAATGAAAGCCTTGAATCATGTTGAGAATGCCTAAAGTTCACAATGATCATTTCATTGAAATATAGTTTACAAATGAATGCCTAAGCATGCTTATATATGCAACTACAAACACTCCTGCCAAGATTTCAAAAATCAAAACTTACCGTGTTAGCAAAAGGACCAAATAACGGTCATAAACCGACACCCGAAAATTAGGGCTGCCCCAAAATAGGGTAGGACTAGGGTGCGGGCACCCAAGTCCTCCCCCCTATTTTGGGCAGGGTACAACTCAAGGGGTCCTCCTAGGTCCACTTTGCCATGAAACCTAGGCCTCATTCCATTGGGATGCCAAAATATGAACTAAGATGTCCTAAATGCATGCTAAAGCCCTGGGAGCTAAACCTTATGAGGGAAAAGCCCCCAAGGGGACATTTTTTGACATTATAATTCTCACACGCGACACAATAAATATAGCATCTTCTATAAATTTATTAGGCATCTTCCTTCTATTTTGGTTGTTTCTATTTTCATTCTTGGCAAATTGCAATCATTGATCAAGATGAGTCATTTGGTGTCTTGCCATGTTTCTCTCTTGCCTTGTAAGTGGGAAATGGCCGATTTAGATAGATTTGACGAGCAAAAAATGGGGAAGGTGTTTCTGATTAATTCCCCCTGGTTGACAATGCTATTCGGGACATTATTGACCATGATATTCTTTTACAATATTCTCAAAAAAATCTATTCAAAGACATTGTTTGTGCATTTTTGTTGAATTTAATGGACCTACTCGTTGACCGAGGTTTAGTGAAGATGATTAGGAAGACAATGATTCAAGAATCTCTTATCCTTGGGAATAAGCTTGATTTAGCTTTAAACGATTATGATTGTGATGTCAGACCATGGGATAAGGTTGGAATTTTTCCTTTACATGTGTTACAGTAAACAATTGCAGCTAATTGCATTCTTCAAGAGGTGAGGAGGGCACTTGTTAGAGGCTTGCTGGAAAACTTTGACAGGGCCTTTATTATACATAATGATTTATGTGCTTGTTTATTAAGAAGGGCAAGGTCTATTTTTTATACTACAAATTTTCTTCTTTAGGTGGTAGTTGTTAGGCGACATATCAATGGTGGCCATTAACAACTTTGTTTTAAGTTTTAAAAAAAAATGTATCTTTTGAATTTTCCCTTTTCTGTGTACACCTTTATCCAAGGTTTGTGTTAGGGCACCTTGGTTTAGGGTTATCTTGATGAGCACACAATGATACTGAGAGGGGGGTGAATTAGTATCAAACAAACTTTTACTTTTCCAAACTTAATAAATCGCAACAACTACACATATGCAATATCTAGCAATTAAGAACACAAAGAGAACATGTGATTTACATGGAAACCCTTGTGGGAGAAAACCATGGCAAAATATTGCTTACATATATTGATCTTCTTCTGTAGGCACCAACCTACTTCTCTTATAATTCTTCTTTTGTGAGCACCAACCCACTAGAGACACCAATCCCCACTTGTAGAATATGTAGGCACCAACCTTCACAACTAAGCACCAACTCAGTAAGAGACACCAATCTCTGGGCACCAACCTACAAATTCTTCAATGGATGATATCATTCTCCTTTACTCACAATTTGATCACTACTTTTAATTATGTCTGATGTAAGTCTTTCCCTTTCAAATCAGGTTCACAGAAATATACTTTCTTCCCTCACAAATATGATCACACACTTTCTTCCCTCAAAAATCTGATCCAAATCATGTACAACGTCCTTACACAAAACTTATCATAATCATGGCAACATCTTCATATATATTTATGCTCATATCATCATACTCTAATCTCTTAGCAATCTGCTCTTAGTCTTCTCATATATTCTTTACATATATTTTTATTTATCCTTTATACATGGGCTGCATATCCTCTTAAAATGAATCTGAATTACTTTTCATTTTGCCCCTTTATCTCTTCTAGATCTTCTCTTAAACTTGGAAACAATTCATTGATTTCTTACTTCCCATTCACACTATCTTCCATATCATATAGCATCTCAATGGGAGGCGTTCATCATGAATAGTTGTGTCTATTACCAAAGAGACAACTCTTCAAGGAGTCGTAGTTCTTCAATAAACAAATCTTATCCATTCATATCTCTTTTTACACTTCACACCTCTTCATAAAGTTAAAATGCCACCTTTCACAGATCGCATACCTTTGGTCTATAGTAAATAGCATATTACATGCATATTTAAATAGGACCTTTTGTCTTATATGGAACTTACTTTAGTCGGCCACCTCTTCTTACAAATCGCATCCGTCACTAACAAATCTGCATCCTTTTCATTTACAAATCACACTCAATATATAATTGCATTCTTTAACAAAGCAAATTGCATGCTTTCATATCATCGATTTTCTTCTATATTGATTGTTGTCTTCTTTATTGCATCCTTCATATGTTAGTTAGCTCTTCCAAGAAAATTGCAGCCTTTACAAATTGCATTTCTCATATGCAAATCGTATCACATTTATTAATGAATTTCATCACCTTTTCTTAAGTGCCGCCATGTAATATGATTTCTACCTTTTTGAAGCATAATCAAATTACTTCTCATACAAATCATTGTGCTAATTAAACCAACCATTCCATAATGTAGATTGCACCATATCATATGCAAATTGCTGCTTTTAAGGATCATTACACTTCTTAACATATGATCGCACTTCTTCATTACATCACACTCAATAAGACAATTTTGTCTTATGTATATATTTGCTACCAAGGGTTGAGTTGGCCTCCATAACAATAATTTAAATCTTCAATTTAAATTACATTTAATCTTCATCACCAAACTCAAGGTATTAATTATGCATTAATCTCATCTATATGTTAACATGACATTCCTTCAACAATCTCCCATACACCTTTGACAACAATATTCACTTTTGACATTATTGACAATCTCACTTTGACATTCTTGTCCATACATCTTGGACAACTAATCCAACAATCTCCACGACAAATTCTTTGACATCAATGACAACCTTGTCCACCTTTAACATCATCCACTTTTGTAGGACTTTGTTATGAGTTTGTAATCTCTATAAATTGTAACCTTTATTTATTGAATCAATGAGGAATGTCATTGTTCTATTTTCTATTTTGGTATTAGAGTTAAACTAGGCATGACTCCCTCATAGGAGTGCCCAGGTAAATGAGAGGGCTATGAGTGGTGTGTGGATGCCTAGATTTTTAAAGATATTTTGTAGGGAAGGATGCAATAGAAGATAGATAGATGTTCAAAAGTCTAAGATGCTTGTGGATTGGAGAAACTATACCTCATTGGGGTTATGAGACATTCATGTGAGGATTGATGTCCAATAGTTCAGGGGAAATATGAAATATGGAAGTTCAACATTATACCTTTACGAGGGTGCTGAGACACTTCATGTGCAAATGGTGTCCAATGATGTTGGGAACTTGGATTGTAGCTGGGAGACTATACCTGGAATAGGAAGCATCTTGAAGAAGCCTTATTGGTCCAAGAACTATTTTCAAAGAGCAGTGTCTGAACAATTTATTTTCTATTTTTAATGTTGTTAGTTAGTTTAGTGTTGTATCATTAAGAGGGGGTGTTGGAATATATGCTCCAACATTAATAAATATAACAGTGAGTTGTTGTGCATGTAGACAACTTGTCTATATATGCTATTAACAATTTGTTAGATGTAGGTGTATGAGCAATTAGATGTTGTAGTTGTGTCAATAGTTGTTAGTGTGTTGTCAATTAGTTGAGTTAGGTGTCAAGCGTAGATCCACTTTTGTAGGACTTTGTTATGAGTTTGTAATCTCTATAAATTGTAACCTTTATTTATTGAATCAATGAGGAATGTCGTTGTTCTATTTTCTATTTATGACAACATTTCTAACAATCTCCCTCTTTGTCATTGATGGCAACACAAATATAATTATCTCCTTTTGTATTGCTCCCCCTTACTCTATCTCTCCTCCTTTGACATCAATGGCAAAGGGAAGTTAACATGCTTCTCTTCTTCATGATGTGATTCTCCTTTTCTGTGATGCTCCCCCTATCTGTAAGGCTCCCCCTTTGTCTCTATGTCATTTGGGTGATATACTTCCTCTATGGCTGTCCAAAAGTAATTTGGATGAACTTCTTAAGTTTTAGTAAATCAGGAACTTGCTCTGTTATCCCATCATTCACTATGCATCTTACAAGATGGAAAATGCCTTCAATTCTTCACAAAGAATCTCCCCCTATATGTAATACTTCTTGACATTAATGGCATCATTCTTCTTATTCTTATAACTCTTCCTTCTCTCATTGTCTGAAGTCTTCTATTCAAGATTATTTTTCATCTTTTTATAACTTCTGCTACTTTTCACATTGTCATCAAATGCTTTATAACATTCTGTCATTCATACATGATCTTTCTTATTTGATTGTCACTCTTGTACATTGAAACATTGTCATGTTATAACCTTACTCTTTAATGTTCTATGAAAAGTTCATTATCTCTTTATCATTTTGGGTTTCTATCTCCGACTTGAAGACTATCACTATTCTCAATGTGTCATACTTTTTACACCTTTGATGACTATATTGTCACTATCCCCATTGTGCCTTGTCTTTCAAAATGCTACCATGCATCATTTGTCAACTGTCCTGTCATACATGTTTTGAACTGTACTCTGTTGGAGTGTTTATGGTTTTTACTTCTCATGTATTTAACCTTCATCATCCCAAGAATATAACTCAATAGTCTTGTTGTATGCCTAGCCATTATTTAGTCTCTCTTTCTTTTCTCCAATCATATCTTCTCTTTCTCTGATAATTCTCTCCCTTTGCTCAATGACAATGAAATGCTCATATAGAATATGCTTTAGCTGATCTATCTTAAATTGTCTTCTCCATGGAGCTAAAATAATACAATGGTTAGCTCCCCCTGAACTTGTACTTCTCCTTATGGACTAGGTGATACCACTTGTGCATGAAGTGTAGTTTGCACAAGCATAGATTCTTCTTTCTCTCTCTCTTTCTCTTGTTTCCTTCTCCATACTTTTGTATTTTCTTCCTTTTGGTTATCCATGGCTTCCACTTTCTTGTTTTTCCTAGGGAGTTCAAAACCACTTCTACATAAGCATGCTATGTGACCATAGTTGTTGCACTTATAACACACAAAATTGTAATCCAACAAAGGAACAAAGGAATTATAGTTCCTTCTTGAAAATTCATAAGTGCTTCTATTCTTGTTCCAACCAACACTTCTTGCTTGTGCTCTACAATTTCTTGCCTTATGACCAAATTTGTTCTTATTTGACAACCCATAAGAACTTCTATTCTTGTTCCAATCAAATCTTCTTGCATGTGTCCAACAATCTATTGCTTTATGACCAAAGTTATTGCAAGAATAGCAATAACCAAGAATGAATGTTGAAACCTATTCATTTGTTCTTGCCTTGGAGGAAATGATCTTGTGAATTTCTCCTTGTTGTTTTTATGAGAAATATTAGTTTTTGTGGGACATTATTTTCTTTCCTCTTGTTCTCATTATTGATGGAACTCTTGAGAACATCTGCATAACATTTTGGTTTTTCCTCATTTCCTTTCTTTGGTGGCTCATTTGAAAGTTGATCTTCCTTTGCTTCATAACCAAGACTTGTCTTTATGCATGATGACATTTGCCCATTTATAATATCATCTAAGATCTCAGTACTTTTCTCAACCTTGAGGCTCCTGTCTAGCTTGGTACTTGTTCTCTCCAATTCTTTCTTTAAGTAACCAATTTCAGACTCATTGGGATTTGAACTTTGCCTTTCTTCATAGTCAATACTACCTTTCGTACTCTTCTCATTTTTCAAGTTCCTATTTGATTGAGTACTTGCTTTCTCCAATTCCTTTCTCAAGGAGCCAATTTCAAATTCTAACTTTTCATAATCCTCTTCCTTTTTCTCTAATTGGACTCTTACCTCCTCTTTCATCTTGTATCCTTCTTTGATCTAAAATTTTGGCTCGACTATTATCTTCTCAGATTCTTCAAGGCTTCGTACTAACTCTACATTAGATTCATCATTCTCTTGAAGTTGTAGCTTTAGTTTCAGGTTCTCCTTTCTAAGCTTCTTGATCTCACTATATGCATAATTAAGTTCCTCCTCAAGATCCATTTCTTCATCATCTTCGTCATAATATTCTTTTGAATCTTTCTCTTCTCTTCTTTTGTCTTCACTTTGGACTTGCACACATTCAGAAACACAATGATTAGTTTTATCACAATTAAAACATTTATACTTACCTTTGTATATGTCGGATCCTTCTTCCTTTGCATTTGATTCATTGCTAGAGCTATCACATGATTCAAGCTTTGAATTCTTCATCTCCTTCGATGTTTTGAATGTTGCCTTTCTTATAGATGAATTCTCTTCTTCTAAAGTTCCATTTCAACATTTTCTTCCCTTTTTAACTTTTCTTTTCTTTCACTCACAAGGTTATCTTCTTTTTCAAAGATATCATCTTTCTTTTCTATTGCCATGTATATTCCAAGTGCCACCTCATCATTTTCATTTGGTTTTATTGGTGCTAGTTGATCAACATTTTTCTTAGTATTTCCTTTTCCCTTATTTCCTTTCCTTTTTCCCATATGTGCTCCTAAGATCTTCCTTCTAGTGGTTAAACTATTTTCGAAGGAACCCGCTCTGATACCAATTGATGAGCACACAGTGATACTAAGAGGGGGGGGTGAATTAGTATCAAACAAAATTTTACTTTTCCAAACTTAATCAATCGCAACAACAAGATCTAGCAATTAAGAACACAAAGAGAACACATGATTTATGTGGAAACCCTTGCGGGAGAAAACCATGACAAAATATTGCTTATATATATTGATTTTATTCTGTAGGCACCAACATACTTCTCTTACAATTCTTCTTTTGTGAGCACCAATCCACTGGAGACTCCAATCCCCGCTTGTTGAATATGTAGGCACCAACCTTCACAATTGAGCACCAACTCAGTAAGGGACACCAATCTCTAGGCACCAACCTACAAATTCTTCAATCGATGATATTGTTCTCCTTTACTCACAATTTGATCACTACTTCTAATTTTGTATGATGTAAGTCTTCCCTCACAAACCTGATCACACACTTTCTTCCCTCACAAATCTGATCACACACTTTCTTTCCTCACAAATATGATCCAAATCATGCACAACTTCCTTACACAAAACTGATCATAATCATGGAAACATCTTCATATACATTTATGCTCATATCATCATACTCTAATCTCTTAGCAATCTACTCTTAATCTTCTCATATATTCTTTACATATATTTTCATTTATCCTTCATACATGGGCTACATATCTTGTTAAAATGAATCTGAATTAATTTTCATTTTGCCCCTTTATCTCTTCTAGATATGCTCTTAAACTTAGAAATAATTCATTGATTGCTTACTTCCCATTCACACTATCTTCCATATCATATAGCATCTCAAAGGGAGGCGTTCATCATGAATAGTTATGTCTATTACCAAAGAGACAACTCTTCAAGGAGTCACATTCTTCAATAAACAAATCTTATCCATTCATATCTCTTTTAAAACACTTCGTACCTAAACGCTGCCTTTCACAGTGTTGGCGTTTCAATTCGCACCTCTGGTATGCGATTTGGAAACAGACAGCTATGCACAGATAAACTGCTCTCCTATTGGAAGGGGGAGTTCCCTTTCTTGCTAATGTTCGCTGAAAAGATAAATTGAATGAAACTTCGCCTATCTTCTTTTTGATTCTCAGCTGCGAGCACAAGGTTATAAAACTCTAAACGCTGCAGAAGAGGTTTTTTCCTTTTTAAAACTTCTACTACAACTAGCATAGACTAATGATGCTTTCAACCTCCTGAGTAAATTTAGAGCAAAGGAAGTTGAAAGTGAAAGGGGAATGATTGTTAACACAAAAACTCAAGTAGTTTTCCTCCAGATTTACACCACAAGACTAAGAGTACTTTAATGATGAAAGCTGAAAATGAAAGCCACAGAAGCTACACATCTAACGACGAAAACTTGATGAATCGATATAGAATATCAGAGCAAAGTAGGCATGAGATTTCTATTTAATATCAGAAAGTTTAATACAACTCCAGGACAACAATACTGCATCAAAAGGTAGGCATACAGTAAGCAATCAAACACCGGAGAACACTGAACACAAAGTGAATAAACACCTGGAATAACAATGTTTGCAGGCTAGAATAGGCACAACAAATTTGCTATCACAAAAGTCATTACAAACAATGGGCAAGGATGCCCTTATTTATACTAAAATCAAAGGAGTAGGGAACTCTAAAATCTCCTTGATTAACCCTAACTTGCCAACTCGCAAGCTTTATTACTATTCTAAGACAAAGATACAATAAACAAATGCTTTAAAGCAATCTGCTTTAAAGCAAAAAGATTCCAACTATCACAAGGTGATTTCTTTCTAAATATAGAATGGATGAGCTTAGGATTAAAGCACATGCTTTAAAACAAAAAGCATATGTTTTAAAGCTGCTTTATTTTGGAATGCATCCTCATCAACATTTTAGCTTTTTGGTGATGTCATCCGTCGATATTCTAGGAAACAATATCTTCTAAAAAGTGAGTGACCACATCTCTGCCAGGAACACTGATACTCTCTAGAACAATATTCTGATTCTCTAACATTTCTTCACCATTGGCAACCATCTGAAGAAATTCGTGAGCTTCACCCACAGCCTTGTCAAATTTCACTGTCATTGCGGCAAGACGACTCATCTTGCTGGCATTGATATCATCATTAAAGTTGTTGTGGACGAGAGTCTGGAACTCTGCTTGCACTTCCCCGAGATCATACGGGGTACCATCTTCTTTCTCATATGAACACGGGATCTGAGAGACAAAGGATTTGACGAACTTGAGGATGCCGACTACCTTTTCTTTCCATTCTATCAACTCTGAAATCATACTGTCATAAGTTTTTACTGTGAAAAGATATTGCGCTTTCCAAGTAGAAACTATCTTCTTATCTTCAGCTGAATCAACAGTATCAAGTGCAATCTTCAAGTCGGAGATAATGATCTCAAATACCGGTCTATTTTCTGCCATGATCTGCTACAACCCCTGTATGCCTTGGCGTAAATCATGAGCGTTGTACTTCAACTGATAAAGTTCTACAAGTACAACTCTCCCTTTGGTCACAAATTCTTCTACCCAACTGTCCATGTGCCTCCCATAGAGGACCAACTTACTGAAATGCCACTGATCGGCTGGTGATCCAAGACTCGGTGGAAGAAGCAAATCAACCTGTGAAGTGCCATGGAAAAGGTTGCAAATGTATTGCCGCAATTGTCGAACCTCAGCTTTGAGAACTGCCTTGTCTTCTCCATCTCTCAACACTCTTTCCTTCAAGCTATCCGCTGCAACCTCGAAGAGATTGACGTCTGTATGGCGAGTACTTCTGCCAAGGTTAGCTTTGACAACTGTGAAGTCATCAACCTTGACATCATTAGCACTTCTATTTTCTGGAGGTGTTGCAGTCTCAAGAATGATTTCTCCGTCCGCATTCTTCTTAATGCGAATCTGCTTCTTCAGCTGCTTGTCTGGTGTGTCTTGATAGACGCTTTTAGCTCTATTAAGTCTAGCTGATATGAGGGCTTTCTTCTCTTCCTTCCCAGAATGTTTTCAAGCCAGGATGAGCCATCCTCTCTTGGAAACTCGGTTCTCGCCTCATCAGCTCCTGATGAATCAATGCTTGCATCAAAGTTGCGAACCGGTGAATCTGGCTCTGAATCTATGTGAATAGGAGAAGGGATTGGTGAAGAAGGTGGAGATACATGATCTGAAGGTAACACTTCAACATGTGGCATTGTTTCAACAGGAGCTTCTGGTTCAACTGGTGGATGTTCCTATTGGACATGAGCTGGAGACTCGTCTTTTTTCTTTTTTAACTTTGCCATTTTTGTTCCCTCTGGGAGAACACTCATAGCCTTTACTCTTTGTTTTGGCTTGGAAGTGAAAGGTTCTGATGGTTGCACAACTGGTGGCTCTGCTACTGGAATATCATCCTTCCGCTTAGTCTTCAAGAATATCAAACTATTTTTAACCACATGACTTGTTCTCTCCTCAATGGAAGTACTCTCTTTTACTGACCAATTAACTGGCGGCAACGGTTGTTGCTCAATTTGGTCTCTGAAATATGTGGGAAGTAGAGCTTCACCACTCTCTGTCAAACCATCTATGTCTTCTGATAGGATATCAGACATTTGCTAAAGAGTGAACCTGCTGTAACTGCGTCCTCGCACTTCATACTCATCAGCACAATTGGCCCAGAAGTCTTCAACTGCAAACTTGTGTGTACAATTCTGACCAAGATGTGATGCATAAACACCACGAGGATCATATGAAGATCTCCTGTCGAAAAGCTTAAGACCATATCTAGATGATCGATTACCGATTGCCTTGGCATCTGCTCCAGATCTACATCTGTAAATACTCATCCCAAGTGGAAAATTGAAGGCAGTCTTGCGTCTGCTACGCAAAAATGTATGCACTTGATAAGCTTGCCTCAAAAATTCCATAAATGCTATTTCATCTGTAGGATATCGCGGCAACATGGCTAGCTCTCCTGAGAAGCCATATACTCTGATGTAGGAAAAAGTAGGAAATTAGATATGCATTCTGCCATTCCTATTCTAGCCTCTACAGAAAACCGTATATGCAACTCCTTGTCCATGTCTCGCACTGCATGCATCAAGAATGCATCATTCACCCGCCTATAATGTCATTCAGCTTGAGAGATCTCTAACTGCGGGAAATGGTGATACACATGCTGAGTACCCAGAGTTCCAACAACATTCAAACCTCTGAATTGACCTTGAAAAGCCATCAAATACACAAGGTATGATATCATATGGAATTCATGAGCCCTTTGAAAATCAATTATTTGTTGGTGGAGACAATCACTGATTAGTGCTGACCAATCATAGAATTCGGTTCCGTCAACAATCTGGGACATGATGTAAAACATCCAAGGCTGAAATTTGTTTGCATCTGCTTGACCCGTGATACGACTTAGCAGAGTAATCATTATTGCTTGCTCCTCCTTGAATTCTCCACGTCCAACGTTCTTTGGCATAATATTCTTCTTTTCTTTCAACCACCTCTAACCAATCTTTTTTTTGTATTTTTCCTTATCATTGTTCCAAACCCTCTTGCATTCTTCAAGTGAAACAGTTAAGTTCTCTCTCCAAATAGGTATTGTAAAACACTTTTCAATGTCGTTTGGCCTCAAGCTGTAGAGCACATGTCCATCACCCGACTGAATTTCTCTTGTGACCGAGTTGTAATGCGTCACACAAGCAATCACAAACTTGATACTTTGCACGGTGATAGGAAAGGATGCCGCTGCAAGCAAACCAGAGTGTCCAAGATTCCTGATGGCATTATTTCTTGCATCCTCCAAGGAGTGTAAATTAATTACTGGAAGTACTTTATGCAAGTCTGTTTCACAAGTTTTCAGGTAATCATGAACCAATGTTGTTTTGTGCCTGATTTGTGTTGGAGAGTACTGCATATTGGAAGATTTGAAAATCAATTGTGAACACGCCTATGTTGGAAAAAGCATTGAATAGATGGCTGAAAATTATTTGCTAATTTTTAGAAAAAGCAAAGTGTGAGCTAAAAAAGCTGGCACATGGGTTTTGTAGATAATTTCGTTTCTAAGCAACCCAGATTGTCAGATTTTGAAAAAGCAGAGATTTTATCAAAAAATAGGAAAAAAGTAGTTTCCCAAAAAAAAAGCACAACTCCCAATCTTCAAGAGGATGATAATCTGGATGGACCCATCTCGACGAAAACTATAAAAGCTCTGGTTGGATTTCTGAAAAATGATCTCCTTGAAACAAGGACCCTGAAAAAGCAAGCCTCTCTTCTTCCTCAACCCGAATCTATGAAGAAAACTGAAAAAGCACCTAGTTTGGGTCTTCGAATCTTCGTTGAAAGAAAAATAAAATCTTTCCGCTGGATGCAACCTGCAAAAGAAAATGAAATAAAGAAGCCCAAAGCTTGTCTTTATAAATCTTTTGGTCGAAAAAGTAGCTTTACTTGTGTGAGAAGAAAACTTCATCCTCATCCAAGAAGAAAGCATCTTTTAAAGCATAAATCCAAGTGGATGTCTTCGAATAGAAAGAATCCCTATTTTGTAGGAGCTTATGGCTTTATGTGCAAGATGACAAAAAATATCTTCTTTGATGATGTCATCGAATGCGCGAGTTGGAAGAAGTGTTAACAAAATTTTCTTCATTTTCGACACTTCAACACTCGTTTTGACTCAAATATGGCCTGTCTCCGACTTTGACAAGGCGGGAAAATGTCGATCATGAACTAAAAAAGCTAACTAATCCTGACATTTTAGAGATTGATCAGCTGAGATTCCATCCCCTGCCTCCGTTTGACGATCTGACATCGTTTGACCAAATTTGACCTCCCGGAAACTGCCAACGGGCGAAGATTGGTAACAAGGCATGTCGGAAAACACTGAAAACATGAAAATATTCTAACATTGCTCAAGTTGGGCACCCCAAGTCTCCTGGGGCGCCCAGTTTCCCAACACTTAGCCATTTTTTCAGTTTTTTCAACTTTTTTAATTTCTTGGTTTGCGTGTGCGTTCCAGAGGCACAGGACCCCTGTTTGGCTGTCAATTTCTATCAACTGGGATGAAAATGAGTCTGATGATCTAGCAAATATGCAAGCCTGATGAAAACTGAGCTGATTGTACCTTCTGTTTGCCTAAAAAAATGTGCCAAACTGATCAACACTGAACCGGAGTGGGCTGACGGAAGGAGATTCATGTTTTTCGAGAAAAACATGAAAAATAATCTAACACTGGAGAGTTTGGGTGCCCCAAGCCTCCTGGGGTGCCTAGTTTGTCAACACTTAGCCTTTTTTTAAAAAAAAATTTCAATTTTGTACCTTTTCTCGATTTCTGTGCCGACTGCTCTTGTTCAATCTTTGATTTCGGTCGTTCTAATGACTGTCGAGGTGGGACAGAGGGTGATCTGAGTAGTTTGAACATATCTGTGATGAAATCCTAGCTTTGACTGACTTTTGACCAAGTTTGACCAACCGGAAAGGAGCTGACGGAAGCATTTTTGACGTTTCTCAAAAAACGTGAAAAAAAAACTAACACAGGAGAGGATGGGCGCCCCAAGCCTCCTGGGGCACCCAGTTTCACCAGACTTAGCCATTTTTGTGATTTTCCAACTTTTCCATTCACCTTGGATCCATTTTGCATCGTTTTGCATGCATCATCAAGTCGACGACCGTTTGTCGATTTTGCGTTGTTGAAATAGCGTTGGAAACTCGTTGAAGAGTTTTTGCAGGTGAACTTTTCTATGTTGATGAATTTCGAGCTCATGCTTCACCTTGTGAAAAAGCAAAAATGACCCAGTAGAGAAAACTTGGTCGTTTGAAGATTTCGTCTGAACCGCACCGATCGTGAAGGAAAATTGACCAATGAGAATCAAGCGCAACACCTGATTTGGAGATTCTATTTTTAGAAAGTTTTGCCAACATCCATATCTCAAGAAACCCAGAAAACCTAACTCGACGTCTATTTTTAGAAATTTTGCTTTTTGACTTTTTGACGAAAAATTTTCTAGACTTGTTTCAAAATGCCTTAATGAAGCAAAAAAATTGGTTGGGTACAACACACATATCACATACCTTTTGTCTATAGTAAATAGCATATTATATGTATATTTAAATAGGACCTTTTGTCTTATATGGAACTTACTTTAGTCAGCCACCACTTCTTACAAATCGCATTCCATCACTAACAAATCTGCGTCCTTTTCATTTACAAATCACACTCAATATATAATTGCATTCTTTACTAAAGCAAATCGCATGCTTTCATATCATCGATTGTCTTCTATATTGATTGTTGTCTTCTTTATTGCATCCCTCATATGTTAGCTCTTACAAGAAAATTGTAGCCTTTACAAATTGCATTTCTCATATGCAAATCGTATCACATTTCTTAATGAATTTCATCACCTTTTCTTAAGCGCTACCATGTAATATGATTTCTGCCTTTTTCAAGTATAATAAAAATTACTTCTCATACAAATCATTGCGCTTATTAAACCAATCATTCCACAATGTAGATTGCACCATATCATATGCAAATTGTTGCTTTTAAGGGTCATTACACTTCTTAACATATGATCGCACTTCTTCATTACATCACACTCAATAAGACAATTTTGTCATATGTATATATTTGCTGCCAAGGGTTGAGTCGACCTCCATAACAATAATTTAAATCTTCGATTTAAATTACATTTAATCTTCATCACCAAACTCAAGGCATTAATTACGCATTAATCTCATCTATACGTTAACGTGACATTCCTTCAACAATCTCTCATATGCCTTTGACAACAATATTCACTTTTGACATTAATGACATTCTCACCTTGACATTCTCATCCGTACATCTTGGACAACTAATCTAACAATCTCTATGACAAACTCTTTGACATCAATGACAACCTTGTCCACCTTTGACATCAATGACAACATTTCCAACATATCTAAAAATGCTCTGTAAACTCTTTTGTTTAATATAATATTATAATATGGGTTATCGAAGTAAATTATAATTTTTATCATCCTTTAAATTTTTTGTCTTATTATCTATTATTTTTCATTAATAACATAATTCTGGAAATTTTTTATTTATGATCGTAGCCATTGGTTAATTCTGGAAGTATCTACTATCATAATTCAAAATATATGTAAAAAATAAGGTTAATCTAAATCAATCACTTGTTGAGACTTTATGTAGAAATTTGGGTGTGTCAAAAAATTTGGCTCGGAATAGAAATTTGAATTTTTTTTTTATTATCTATTATTTTTCTTTAATCTAAATCATTCACTCGATGACACTTTTCTCTATTATGGAGACTTTATATAGAAATTTGTGTGTTTCAGAACTTCGGCCTGAAATAGAACTTATGTTGTCAATCTACGATCATCTAATGATCAAAATTTATGATAATATTTTAAGTACATTGATGTAAATTGTAATTCTAGTCATCCTTTTGAATTTTAGTTCATTATCTATTAATTTTCATTAATCTAAATTGTTGACTCATTGACACGTGTCCCTATTTTGGAGACTTTATGTACAAATTTGGGTGTGTTAGAACTTCAACTCGGAATAGAACTTGTGTCGTTGATCTGCGATCATCCGACGATGTAAATGTAAATCTTTTTAAAGCTATAAATCCACCAAGTAATTTAATCATTATAATTTAGCATTTGATATTTTTGCCAACCACATTATGTTTTTTCAAAAACTTGCTAGCACATTCGCCAAATAATTAATTTTAGATTTTTGAATATTTATATAATTTGCCACCAAACTAATTTTATTTTTTTGAATACAAGTATAATTCGCCAATGAATTTTTTTTTTACCAATTATTCATTAGGAATTGTATAAAAATTTCTAAGAACAAGCATAAATTCACTAGGAAAATTAATACTTAAAAAAAAAGTAAGATTCTTCAGGAAATTTATAGCACTTAGCTAGGATTCGCTAGGATTTTATAGGTTTTTTTAGGGGGGGTTCCTTAAAGTTATCCTTGCTTTGGAGATAGTTGATATGACTAGTGGAAAAGACTTTGTTACAATGAACAATATTGCCTTGTCATCTATTTCAATTTTGTTTATCAATACTAGTACCTTGGAAACAAAAATATAAAACATTCTCGATGACTATAATTTAACACAAGACAATGTCTTGTTTTAGCAAATTGTAATACAAAAGGGAAGTTAAGATTGATATTGTGATTCTTACTAAATGCATCCCATAATTACAAGTTCCAAATGTTTGTTTTGATGCATTCATGTCTGGCACTCTTAGTACAATACAAATACAAATAAAACCACAAGGTAGGTACTAGCCACTTTGTGACACTTATTTGTAATCTCCTGTTAGCTCTAGTCCAAATTAAATAAAACTATATCATTCTCTTCATTGAGTTATCATATAGTTTTGGGAATTCCTTCCCATTAAGGGATGTCTAATGATGTTATTTGTTTTATGGATATCTGATAGCATCATACACACAAAAATATTGTGTGTAAAATATCAATATGAGAGGTATCCTAGTATGATGTAATACCACTAGTATTTGTATCACATATTTATGGATTTTGGAAAATGGTTCTTTGTCTATATTGTGTGTTCCATTTGATGTATTTTGCCAACAAATAACTCATTTTAATATTTCGTAATGGGTCTTAATAAAATTGGCTCAAGATTTCTAATGGAATCATTGAACATCATATTTATTTGAAACTCTTTATGAAGATGATAAGTGGCTTTTTATTACAAGAAAAGATTTCATCCTAAGAAAGGAAAGAAGCTTCTTCAAAATATTTTTAAAAAAACATCAATTTTGTCCTCTACTTTTGTTTAATTAAAATAAGCATTTATTAATTATTAATAAAGATAAAAACAATTTCTTACACTAGATCCATTAAAAAAACCATAAAAAGTGACATTATATAAGACCAATAGTTGGCTATGTTATATAATAGTTTTTTATTCAACATATAAACAATTATCTTAAAGTATGAAGACATTGTTAAATCAATTATATTTTAAATTTAGAGATGTTTAAGTAGGATCTAGATTATGTTTATATGTTTTTGATTAAGATAAGCTGCTAACCCAGGAGTTGAACTTGATAACAAAGCCAACAGGAAAAAGGCACCAAACCAGCAACAACCGACAAACAGCCGACTAAAAGTTCACCAAAAACATTTAACAAAACATATAACGAGTCTTTTTAAACAAGTCTGAGAATAACAAAAAGCATAAACAATAAACCAGCTAACTAAACAAGGCCCTCCCGTCATCAGTAAGCAAATTGACCCAATTTTTTCTGGTCCTTCAACAGCACATCCATGCTACTGGTCCTGTCCCCCTGCAGAGCATTAAAGGCATCAGCAGCATTCAGAGAGGTTTTTCAACATCAACTGGGTCATTTTCTTCACCCTGCTTTCTATGATAGACAATCTGGATTTAACATCAGCAACCTTCGTTTCTAGCTTCTTGCAATCCATGTCCCTCCTGGCACTCATGACCTCTTTGTCTGGACTCTCCTGCACTTCAGTGTCCTCATTAGTGTCATAGACAGAATTAGTCATAGATGCGAAATGACTCGCACCCTAATGCTCTTTCTCGGGAGTGGCCTTCTTCTCTTTCCCCTGCCCGGTTTCTTCTCCTTCAGAAGCCGCAGAGTAATCCACCAACTTGACACCCTGATGATGATCGACAGCCAAACGGGAAGACCTCCGCAATGAAGGCCTTTTGGGTCTTCCATCTTTGCCCAAAACCACCTCATTGATAATAATATTGTCATCAACTCCCAGGGTCCCTTAAATTTTACCCATCTTTTCAACATCTTTTTTGTCAGATACCACTCTGCGTTCTTCTTGACAATAGAGGTTTTTGTAGGGTTGCCACCTTTGCACTTTTTACCTTCTTGCACCCTGAACCTGCCTTTCAAACTACAGAGACCTTCAACAGCACCAGCTTGAGATTTATCCTAAGGGGTTTCAAGGGGTTGGGTTCGATTGCGACCCCCTGACATTGCAATGGAGGTGGTTTTAGAGATAGGCAGGCTGGACAGAGGTCTCGAGGGTCCACTAAGGGGTTGGTTGGATAGGGACGTGGGATGGGCAACCTTCGGGGAAACCTTTCTATGCAGACTAGTGCTCAAGGGAACATTGTCCACATAATCGTCATTCAATTCTTCCTCTAAAAGTTTAGAGGCAGGGAACTTAGGAGGATTCAAGGCAAGGTGAAACTAGTAAAGGCGGAAGATAAGGCCTTGATGAAGGGGAAGGGCTGTGGGGTCATCAACCTGGGATTTATTGTAATGCAGAACAGAATTTTTGAGGCTCAACAACATAAAAGAGTGGAAATTCACCAGGGTTTTGTGATGAAAGTGATTCAAAAAAGAAAAATGGTAATTGTAAAACACCCTATACCTCCCTTCAAGAGTGAAATACTTCATGATAAGGTAACATACCCAGTTCCACAGCGCCACCAAGCTCTCTCTCTCGAATCCTCCTTGTAGTTTGATTTGGTTCTCCCCCTCTTTCTAGAACAGTTTTAGACCTTCCAAATCCGGTACGTGGGTTTGTTTCTTGAGCCTATTGCCTGGGCATAGCAAGCTGGTAGCAGTCGCAATAGAGGCCTCTGACACAACAAAACTAACACCACCAATTTCCACCTTGCGCTTTCCATCCCATGACTCAGTAAACTGTTTAGACAAATTCTCATCGTAACCATTCAGCGAGTCCAAGAACGTCGTGATATCTCCTTCATAGGCTATACTCCACACCAGCTGGTCTTCCCTAAGCTCATTATAGTTCATAGGTTCTGTCCTAACCTTGTCACCCCCCATAATTTTTACTCTCCTAGTCACCAAGCAAACACCACCGACAAAAGCAAAACACTTTTTGAGCAGAGAGTTGCAGAGGATATGGTGGAAACTCTAGAACAATCCAGAGGTATTGAAAAGTTTTAGTTTTTTTAACCACCAGAGCACATCTTTTTGAGTCTTGATGATGTTTGAACCATAAATGTATCCAGCACTTCGTTCATGCAAGACACTCCCTTTCTGTCTTTTATAGTCATGATGACAAGACATAATCGTCTACCACCCCTTATTCTCATTGATTGTTTCGATGAACACCGAAAAATCATTATGCCACATCATATTAGAAGGGTGAGTTGGCTCACCGCCTCTAACCTTCGTGCCACGTCTCCCCCAAATGAAAGGGAAGCCCGCCACAACACTGCTTCTGTCACCTATGATCATCATTTTGTCTATCATGAGAAATGGGGGTCTCTTTTTGTATACATTCAATGATGTTGTTCAGCAAATTACTTAATCTCCTCTAGCACCTTAGGGGATGTAAATTGATCCCTAAATTAGCCATAAGATCTGCAGCGTTATTTCCTTCCCTATAGGTGTGCCTTAGGACTATGTTTTCAAACTTTAGAAGAAGGCATTTAATGTCCTTAATGACATCCTCTAATTGCCATCCAGCATTTCCTTTCCCTTTAACAGCTTCTATCACCACCATAGAATCACCCTCCACAGCTAACTTTTTGATGCCTATAGCCAGGGTAATCTTTAGACCCCAGAGGAGAGCCATAGCTTCAACAATGTTATTGGTGTTTTCTCCTATGCTCCCAGCGAAAGAAGCAATCATAGAGCCTCTCTCCGATCTTATAATCCCACCACAACTAGCCAACCCTGGGTTGCCTTTGGCAGCACCATCAAAGTTGAGTTTTGACCAGTCACTGGGCAGTGGAATCCAACTGGTGTTAGCTCTGACCTTTCTCTTTTTGTCATCCACTCTGCAAATGCTAATGGGAAAATTCCATCATTTGATAATGTTAATTTCCTTAGCATTGGGGGGGTTTTCAGTTGCTTTTATAGAGATGTTACTTAGATTGTCTTGTAGCAGTCTAACAGCTGATTCAAACACCTCTTTAGGACTTCTAAATTTTTCTCTGAACAGTCTATTATTTCTTTCCTTCCATAAGCACCAAGATAAAATTGGGGGGGTTTTTTTCCACACTTCCCGGCACACCAGATTAGCAAATGGGGGGGGGTCCATCCTCTAACCAGGTCTTCAAGGTTACCATTATTGCACCAAGGGATGTCAAGGAGATTCAGGGCCATACTCCAAACCTCCCAAGCAAACTCACAATGTAAGAAAAGATGAGAAGCCGACTCCTCCTCCTTCATGTAGAGAATACATCTATTAGGGATTTAGAATCCTCTAAATTTGAGGTTGTCAATGGTAAGGGTTCTATTTTGGATAGCCACCCACCAAAAATGATTTGTTTTTGGCACAAGGTTATGGTTCCAGATATTCTTCCATAGGTTGTCACTGTCATGGGGGATGGTCAAATTATAAGCAGATTTCACCGTGAACCTTCCTGTCTTGTCTTCTTGCCAAACCAGTCTATATTTTTGTAGAAAGAGGGGGATTCTATAGCTTTTTAGGAGCAGTTGAATCTCTTCAGTAGCATCACAGAGCTCATCTTTGTTTTGGCAGCACTCTGACAGCCTATCCCAAGCATAGCCCTGTTGGAAGTAATCCTTCACTTTAGAACCAAAGTGAGTAATAGCCAGATTCATCAATTCCTTAATGTTTTGTCATTTTTTTAGGGGTCCACCCTCCATCCAATTATCCTCCCAAAATCTTATAAGTTCCCCATCTCCCAACTTCCATCAGCTGCCTTTTAGGAGCAAGTTCCTACATTTCATGACATTATTCCAAATAATAGAGCCTCTTGGGAAATTAGAAGAAAGGAGGAAGTCTTCCAAGGTGGAATTTCCCATATACTTAGCTTTGATTATTCTGCCCCAGTCCTTTCCCCCAGCAATCAGATTCCAGCCAACTTTAGTTATGAGCGCTTTATTGAGCAGATTCAACTTTCTTAGGCCTAAACCTCCCTACATTTTAGGTTTACACACCTTATCCCAAGCAACCAAGGCAAGTCTCTTTCTGTCTTCCATACCAGTCCAAAGAAAAGTTCTTTGTATCTTTTCCAGTCTCTCGATTAGGTATTTAGGCATTTCGAATAGAGTTAGAAAATACACAGGAATTCCTTGTAAAGAGGCTTTGAGAAGTTGATACTTACTAGCTTGACTCAGCAGGTTGCCCTTCCATCCTTCAAGTTTTCTCTGAGTCCTTTCCATAATGGAGTTCCAATACTCTTGGGAGGCATCTTTGACAGTGAAAGGTAAACCAAGATAACTTCCAGGTAAGAAGCCCACCTTACAACCCAGTAGACTCATGATTTTTTGTTGTAAATCCATCAGGGTGTTGAAGAAGTAGAACTAAATTTTGTTGAAGTTGATGCATTGGCCCGCTGAGATGGCATACTCTTGCAGAACTTTCTTCCAATTCCTAGCTTCCACCATCGAAGCCACTCCGAAAAGGATGGTGTCATCAACAAATTGCTGAATAACCTCTGGATCAGTTGTTGAAGCAAGTTTGACCCCTTTGATGATTTTGGAGTGAAGCAGAGAAGTAAACCCCCTGCCTAAAGACTTAGCCACAATAATAAAGAGGTATGGGGAAAGGGGGTCTCCTTGCCTTAGACCTCTACTCGCATTAAAGAAGCCTCTTGATTTGCCATTAACTAGAACAGAGTAACTAACAAACGTAACACATGTTCTGATAAGTTGCAGAACTTTGTCTTGGAACCCCAGTTTCCTCAATATAGTGAAGAGGAACTCCCAGCTCACTCTGTCATAGGCTTTGGAAATATCCAGTTTGAAATCCATGCCCAGGATTTTGCACTTTTCCATGGAATGTATGATCTCATGAGTAGAGATAGTAGCATCAGTGATCTGTGTGCTCGGAACAAAGCCTTTTTGACAGCTGCTGATTAGCTTCTCGAGAATAGGTTGGAGTCTCAAAACTATGATTTTAGAGAAGATCTTGTACACCATATTACAGAGACTCATAGGTCTAAAATCTCCCATACACGTAACCTCTTGCTTTTTGGGAATAAGAGCATTGAATGTGTGGTTTAATTGTTTGAGTATCTTACCCGATTTAAAGAAATCTCTAGCAGCTTCAGTAACATATTTCCCCACAATATCCCAATATTCCTGGAAGAAGGCAGGAGGGAAACCATCAGGTCCCAGAGCTTTGTAAGCCCCCATAGAAAATAGGCTGACCCAGACCTCTTCCATAGTTATACCTTTTCCCAGCTGAGCATGGTCATCCTCAATCATGAGAGTAGGAATGATGTCCACAGGTTGCTAATTACTGCCATTTTGTGCTTCTAGGAAGTTTTGGAAATAGGCCACGGCCACTTCCCCTCTCTGTGAGTCATTTTCAATCATCACTCTACTGTCTTGAAGCTTAGTAATATTGTTCCTTTTCCTTGTCTCATCGTGGACTGGTGGAAAAATGAAGTATTCCTGTCTCCCTCTTTCAGCCATTGTATTCTCGACTTTTGCTTCCAAAAAATTCCTCTTTTCCCAACTTTCCATTCCCTTCTCACCATCTCTTCTTCTCTAGCTGTGGCTTCAATAGTATCTCCCTCCTCTAACCTGTTTTGTAGCTCTTTTAGCCTCAGATTTCTCCTTCTCTTTTCCTCAAATATGTTTCTAAAATTGAATTTATTCCAGCCTCTGACCTTCTTCTTGACCATGATTAGCTTCTGGGCCAGGCAGAACATAGGCATACCTTGTATGTCCACATTCCACCATTTTGTCAGCAAATCTTTGAACTCTAGTTGTTTAGTCCACATTATTTCAAACTAGAAAGGGAAGGGGACCTTGTTATTTCCATCATGCCATGAAAGAAGAAGTGGGTTATGATCAGAAGTAGTTCGGGGTAGAACATCCAGGGAATAAGAGCTTAAAAATTTCCACCTAGTAGAAATCCCAACCCTATCCAATCTGACTTGGATCAGGTTCTTACCCTTTCTTTGATTTGACCAAGTAAACCTGCTGCCTTGTGGTTACAAATCCATAAGGCCTTCTTTGTTTAAGAAATCATTCAAGTCCAGCATGCTGTTTGTAAAGTCCATAGTCCCTCCCCTCTTTTTTGAAGGGAATAGAGGAGTATTAAAATCTCCCATCAACATCTAGCAACTATCTGGCTCTCTAGATATGAGAGTAGATAGAGTATCCCATAGCTCCCTTCTTTGGCTTCTTTGATTTGGAGCATAGATGTTAATGAGATTCCAACTAAAGTTATCAATCTCCATTCTGGTAGCAAAAAAATTTTGTTTTTCTTAATCAACCTTCCTTTGACTGTGCTACTGTTCCACAGGGTGATAATTCCTCCCGACACCCCACAAGCATCACTCCCTAAGTGTTTCACATTCCTCCAAAGGCTTCTTGTAATCAACTAGAATCCTTCATTTTTTATTTTGACTTCTTGTAGCAGCAAAATGTCAGTTCTATTTTCCAAAATACAGTTTTTCACCAAAAATTGCTTATGAGGGTTATTAAGCCCCCTAATGTTCCAATAAAAAAAATTCATTTTATTAGATTTTTCTTGGAGCCTAACTCCAATGTCTTCTGTCTGCCCATAGCGATGTCCTTATTAACCACCTTTTGTCTTGTTTCTCTGAAGGACGGGCGGCCGTGTTTAGTATCAGCACCCACATCCATCCCTTTCTTTCCTGGGCCTCTACTCTTCTTTTTAATCGTACTCCACCCCTTCATGCCAGCAATGCTAGACTCAGCACCAGGGGTGAGTGTCACAGATTTATTGGAGAGGGAACCCTTCTCAGACTCCACAGCCAAATGTGTGTCTACCTTAGATAGCTCAGGTGGATGGGCCTTTGAGGGAAGCACGCCCTCGGAAACAACTTGTTTTTCAGGAAGGGCGTCCAGATGGATTTCCCCATCCTCAAGACTTAATGGTGAGAAGGCCATTCCACTGATGATACCTAATATAGCCAGAGTATCCTCAGCAGATGACCCAATAGGCTCCATATTGTGAGCCTGAGTATTGTCTTCAATAACTATAGTAGATTTATCTTTGGCAGGAGATTTGATCATATTTAGAAGGTCTCCCTTGAAGGGATAGTCCTCCACCTCCTCCACCGCCTGATCTACCTTCGAGTGGGAGGGTTTGATTTTACATTGTGGAGCTAAGTGACCTTTTTTGTTACAGTTTTGACAATAGATTGTGGAATTTTCATATTGGATAGGTTGTGTCCATTGACCATATTTAGACTTCAGCATGATGTTATAAGGGAGAATTTTGTTCACATCAATGCTAACACAAATTCTGGCAAATACTAACCTTGATTTGTTTCTTGTTGTGCTATCCAGGGTGATAAAATGCCCAAGAGAGTTAGCAATCCACATGAAGATATCATCGTCCCAGAACTCCAGAGGAAGGCCCGGGAATCGGATCCAAACTGGAGCAACTTTATTCAGGTCAACAGCACTATCAAATCTGGGTTTCTACTTACATAGAGACAGACTATGTTTTCCAAGCATCCAGGGACCTCCTGTAAGGACCATTGTGAGGTCTTCTTTGGTCGTGAATTTAAATAGAAACATTCCACTGTTCATAGCATAAATAGTCACACATCCTTTAACCCTCCACTTGGTGTTCACCCATTTTCTAACAGCATCAATGTTAGGTCTGAAAGAATTTTTTTTTTGGACTAGAGCATTTTCCATTGAGGAGACAACCCTATCCATAACAACACTTGGGAGCTCAAGCTCAGGATCGCCATCATCCCCACTCAAGGTTGGGGAAACCCCACCATCCGTCGCTTTGTCCTCGGCCAGGGCCTTTTTCTAGGCGTTGGGACCCAACACCCCATTACGAAGCGTGTGAACAGGGGAATCTTCCTCCCCTTCACAGAGCACGTGACCCAGTGGGTCCTTAGAACCGTCCGATCCGTAGGGGACAGAGCCACACCCCGAAGCACTCCCCGAGGGAGCCCATGTCTGCAGGTCCGAAGGGCCGCCTGGGTCGCCGTCCACCATCAAATTCAAAATCAAAAGCAAGTAGGAAAACACAATAGGCGGGAAGTTGCAGAGCACAATGACATGAATTGTTATATGTTAAATTGTTAATTATGTATTATAATTTTTCTAATTGGAGGAAATTAGGTTTATTAATTTGTTTGTCATTGTGAAGAGAATCCTCAAAGCTTGATAAAATTGTTGGTTTCACAATGTTTATATTTCAACTAGGAATAATGAAATGAATTGAAACTTGCTAATTTAAAATCAAAGAACATGCTTAATAAAACTTAGAACAAGATAGAAAAGATGATAGCTGATAAAAAGAAGAGCACATAACACAACATATATGTGGAAAAATCCTTTCAAGTGAAATACCCATAACCAAAATGCAAATCTCAATGCATTACTTGAATCAAAGCTTACGATACAATGAAAGAGTGTGTGGCCCTTATTTTCATTTTGATTATGTTTAATTAATGTTTTACTAAGACTATCTCTAACTAGCCTAACACTAACCATTAATCAAGAGAGTTGGGACTAGCAACTAATAAGACATTAGATGAAACTATGCTCAAATGAGATAATCAAGATGCATAAATCAGTAAATCAACAAAATAACTAATTATTAAAATTAAAGATCAATGAAAAAAGTGAGTGTAGACTTGTGGAATGGAGTGGCCTAATAGAAATATGCTTAGATTAGGTATTGATTCTATTTGTAAAATTTGGGATTCTTAGGATCAAGGAAGTCAAGGCCACCCAAGATCTAATAGTTAGCATGACAACATTGACTTCTCTTGACAACCACCATGACAACATTGACCAAAGGGGGTAACCTTGATCAAGTAGATGGTGGGACCTTGAAACTTGTCAAGGAGGCTCTTGATAGAGGTTCTGAGCTTCTCAGAGATGTACACGTGTTAGGGAATAGTAGAGCATATGTAATTTGATGCAAACTTATTAAGTCCTAATACACATGAATGAAGCAAATGATGTAACTTGAAATGATGAAACAATTTTACTTGGCAAATGAAAAGATATGTTCTTGAAACTAATAGGGGATGTTGGTAATAACATGTAGTAGTGTCCTAGACGATCTTAGCTCTCGACTTGCAAGGTAAGTGCCAAAATGAATAGCAAACTTTATAATCTTGAATGATGGAAAAAGAGAGACTAAGCTTCAAGGAGGCCATCTTATGATGGGTAGTCACATTAAATATAATCTCATCAAAGTAGGTTTTAAGAAGGACAAAGTGGGGATTTTCACATGGGATAAGGCTAGGCTCATCATTTAATGGCTTAACAAAGGGGAAAAGGGGGACAAATTAAAAGAAAATTAAAGAGGGGGTAAGGAAATAAAAGGGGATAAAAAGTAAATGAAATGAACACATGGTAATATTAAACAAAGTCATGGGACACAATACGGGAAAAGGGACATGCATGACTAGGGATGACTTAGGCTAGGGATAAGGGATCAAAACAACACAAAAATATACACAAATGGGTTCAGGCTAAAGTAGACACAAAAAATAATAAGAGGGTGTCAGGTAACACAATTTTTATTATTACAAATGTATGCATTACAAAGAAACAAAGAATACTAACAAATAGGGGTTAAAATGCCCATACCGAGCACCAAGTAAACTTGTTTGTGCTTATTGGCTTAGTGAGAGAATCAATAACATTCTCTAAGGTGGCAACCTTCTAAGTCATTACCTTACCATCCTCCATGATATCCCCATTTGGAGAAATTTACATATAAAATGGGTCTCCTAAAAAATTCTAAAAAAGTAAAACTTGTCTTATATAATACAAATTACTTAAATATAAATAAATATAAATCACGTAACTACATAAGTTAAGTGGAAACACATTTTTCTATTATAATTCCTTCAAAAACTAAAATTCACTTTTTTTTTCTATATTATTTCTTTTCCTTGGTTTATTTTCTCTTTAAAAATCTTTTATTTTTAAGTTATATTTAAAAAAATACACTTTCTAACTTTAAAACAAATTCTTCATGCTTTAAACTCAAGTTTTACTTAAAGAATGTAGTTGAAAGTAGTTTATTATTTTCTAAGGATTATAAACAACAAAAATGAATTTTATAGCTTTTTTTATTCTCATTTCTCTAAAACATAAATAAATAACTTTTCCTTTTTATATTATTTCTTTTGTTGATTGAAAAGTCTTTTATCTTAAAGTTATATTTTTAAAAGCTACACTTTCTAATTTTAAAACAAACTCTTCTTATTTTAAACTCAAGTTTTACTTAAAAATCTAGTTGAAAGTTGTTTAAGTTTAATTTTTTAATGTATATGAACAATAAAAATATTTTACAATAATTTTTTTTGATGAGTGAATATGGCCAGAGAGGGCCATTCCTGCAAAAAATTTAACCAAAAAAAATGTAAACTGGTTGCTCCAATGGAAATGGAGGGCATGTATCAAAATCCAACTTGGGACATCTGTATTACTATCAAGTTTAGTTACAAAACAATAAACCTTTACAAAAATCTTTACTTTTCTGCATACATTTTAAGGATTACATGTATATTTCCTACTATATATATATACAGGGCATCTGTATTACTATCTGGCCTTTTGTTTACATTCTTCCTCATTCTGACCTACAACAATGATGATGAATGGTGCTCATGGTCCATTGTAGGTTTGCAATATCACAAGCCAGGTGACATTGCCTGGTAGAAAACTCAGGCCCAACACGACATCATTCAAGATCTTTTTCAGACCTCCCCTCCATTGAAGTTTTATTAGACTCTCCGCCACCACACGGATGACATCCTTTGCTTCACCCAGGTTTAAGAAGACTACAACAAGCATGGATGAAATATTCGTATTAACCCTATACCTATGCGAGGTGGACAAGAAAGTATCCTCTAGCACCATGCGAATGACATGCAACACATTTATATACCTCTTTTTGAAAATTCTCTTCACCCTATAGTTTGTAATTTCACGCATGAAGGTGATTTGTCTCTTCTTGGCTTTGAGGGAAATTGTTGAGTCCATGCTTCCGACCCTATTGCAAATGCCAAGTAGAGCATTATCATATATTTTCTTTGCCTCAATACTTATCTTAGTTGTCATCATTATTACATACTTCCCCTCCAAGCCGTCCTCATTTGCTTCCAAACAAGCCAGACTCAACTTCTTAATTATTCATAATTCTTGCTTCAGTTTTGAGCATGTGGGGTGGCTAGTCAATCTAACTCCAAATCCTTCCACACCTCTGGGGTGTTGGCAAAATAATAGTTGCTAGACATGTTGATTGCCATGTTTGCATATGTATCTGCCTCATGGTTTTCCTCGCGGTAAACATGGCTTACTTGAATTCTTTCAAATGATCCATTAAATTCCAACACTTTTTCAAAATATTATTAATCCTCTAGTTCAGGAACAACTATTTTCTAATGGCATTAACAATTATTTGAGAATCTTCTTTTATGTGAATTTTTGATAAGCCTAATTTTGAGCAGGTTTGAAGCCCAAGCAACAAAGGTTGGGCTTCAACTTCATTGTTTGTTCCCTCCATAAGTTTCTTTGCCACTAAGGCAACCATCTCCCCATTATGGTTCCTTATTGTGCCTCTTGCTCCAAACATGCATGGGTTGCCCCTATGTCTATTTTCTTTGTATTCTTCCAAGAATTCTTCAAAGGTAATATAAGATTTGTAAATATCAAACTTTTTATCATATTCATCAAAAGGAAGAAATTTGCATTAATTTCTATCACACTACTCTACTAACCATGCCTTCTAAATAGGATCCTTCTTTCGCGAGCTTTTAAATTATTTTAGATCTTTAAAGCTAATAGTAAACTGATCCAATAAATGGTTCTTAAAATCTTGGCTCCTCATTTGTGCTTCTTGTCTTGCTCTTTTGTTAATTGTTTCAAGATGATTCCTAGCTTTTTGGTAATCTTTTTGTATTTGTATCAACACCTCTTGAATATGATCTATATCTTCTTCCTTTGGTAGGAATTTTTCTAAGAAACATAGGTCGCTTGTTCTGATCCAGATTCTTTCTTTGATAGTACCTGAGTTCTCTTTCACTAATGTGTCCATTGTAGATCTGCACTCAAATGTTAGCTTTCTATCTTGCAAGCTGACAAGATCTAAGCTTTGACACCACTGTAACGTCCCTTTTCTTAATTTTTGAAAATATGTGATTTTTTTGTATTTTCTAATTATGGAAACTAAAATCAAATACTGAAAAGCAATATAATTAGCAATAATGAATATATCCAACCAAATACAACTATTGTTATAAACAAGAGGGTTAATATCAAACCCTAATGCCAATATGAACTTATTCAATATGTTGTTGTAAAGATGTGTCTAATGCCAATGACAATTTCACTTAATTCACAACCAATTATCAAACTAAAACAATGTTATTCAAGATTCTTAATATCATTGTATTTATGATGTGAACAACACTATCAATTACTCTTATTTGCCATTGTACTACTGCTATTACTACTGAAACAACTATTATTATCAAACCCTAACACTGCTTGTGAATATAACATGCAACTGGATGAATTGATGTCAAACCCTAGCTCCACTAAATAATGAACAATAGATAATTATTAATGATTAATTATAACAGCTAAACTAAATGATAAATGTTGATATGATTATGACAACAAATAAACTCGTGCAATTCCCAAACAATGAAAACAACATCCCACAATGTTGATTTATATTTTAGAGATCCTCAAGTGCAAATTAACAAGTATACAGTAGATCTTAACTATTATTAGTTGATACAAATATGTAACCCTTGTATACAACATCACAATTAATTATAAATGATATTGTAATAGCAAAAACCTTTAATGATTGATAAGGTACAACATAAATAAAAGGTATAGTAGTACCAAGGGGTTGTTTACAACCAACAACAATGTCTAGGTATTGAAACAATTTATGATCAACTCAAATACCAACCAAAATAATGTAATTCCACTTATAAGTGAGGCAACCCAGCTTCATGTGGTTGTGTGGTGACACAATTGATGAATTTCAACATGGGTGTTGTGTATGGCAACCTAAATAATGTGAAATCAGACTAGAATAAATGCAGATATGAGTACATAAATATTGTATGAATGGTGTTAGGACTAAATGGTGGCTCCTAACTAGTGCAACGACTGTTGGAACAATGTTAGATGACTAAAAACTCCTCCACCAATTATGGAAACTTTGAAACTCTCCAAAATACATCAAACCCTAGGATTAAATTGATTTACAACAACAAACATCCACTCTAAACCCTAGGTGCAACGCCAAGGGTGATTGAAAACATTCACAATATGCTAGCGCAACCACTTAGAGGGCTTAAAATGATGTCAACAATGGCTAGAAACCTCAAGAGCGGCTAGTCCAAGGGTTGGGATGTAATGTCCCCTTCTAGTGAGTCCAAAAATTTCCTTTGACCTTGCACAATTCAACTCACAAAAGAGAACATTAGAATTCCATTTTCTTTTCATTTCATCATATTAACAATATAATCATTATTCATCCATATTCAAGTTATATATTCATGTCCTTATATAATGTTTCCAACTTATCATTTGTTCATACACTTCCCATGCTCCACCTTGATTGGGTTCTTGGTTGCCCTCTCGTTAATCATCCTCGTCTTCCACCTAAGTACGGATGTATTAGGGCACATTTCATCCCCACAGAGGCCCAAAGGCTTCGTACTACACGCGGTGTTCCTCGATGGAACTTCATGCAACATGTGGCATTCTTCATTCCATCGAGAGTCACCTCACGTCGGGCACAATTATCATGAGTTCATAAATTATCATAGGCCCAAGAGCTTCACACTACATGCAGTGTTCTTCGTCTCTTGGCCCAAGGGACTTCACACAACACGCAGTGTTCTTCATCCACTTGGGGTCACCTACGTTCCATATACATCCCTAATTCACCCTACTACGATAGACAAAAAGACGATTAATAAGGAGGTTCGAACACCTCTCTTGGATGGATCCTGAGTCATGTCCTAAGGTTGTCCAATGTTTCTCATCTTGTGATCCACCATGGATCACAAGATGCCATGATTTCATAATGAGGCTTTCCATATGCCTTCTTTCATAGTTTTCATGTTTATTCATGTGCCTCATGGTTCCATATCTTTCACAATTTCATACACTTAATTGTCCAAGGATTTTAGCTATCACATTCATTGAATTACAACATTCATTTCAAGTTAAATCTATACTCTCATATCCATGCACATAAGGAATCTATATTATTCCCTACCACTACCTCATACTTTATTTTGGATCATAATATTAAATTCGTGTATACCCATTAGACTAATACATTTATGCTTCTTGACTAAATCACTTAGTTCCAAAATTCATGATATTGTTTAATGGATTCATTCCTTAATTGATAAAAGCTATAATACTACTTGCTTATACAATTGTTCATGAGATATATACATATATCATCTAAGATATACTGAAATGTAAATGCATCGTATAGTTTATAAAGCATGCATATTAACATTATGAAGTTGAGAGATAAGACATACCTTTTTGCCTTAAGATGTAATTCCAATGTTTAGTGACACTGGCTGGTAATAACTCCTTGCTATTTCAATTGCTGATACGCAACTTGCTGATCTGGGTCTGAATCGTGATGATTTCCCTCTTATTACTATCCAACTCAGATGCTTGTAATCTGCTCTAATTCGTAGAGATAATATCTTTGTTCCTTAATTGCTGACTCCCTTCTTCACAGAGATTATGAGTTTTGTATTAGCTGCAGATTTGCTATTTCGCAGTGATAATATCCTTATTCAACGATTGCTTGCTTGATTCAGAGATACGAGATCAATGATCGCTGCCTTGTATGATCGATGATGAGCTTGAAGTGTATATTATAAATTTCTGATATGAACTTGAGAGATTGCTGGTGTGTGATGTTCGATTGATTCCTTGTTGAGTTCGCTGATGAGGGATGATCCTTTTTTGATGAATTTCTGTGTTGATGATGTTCCATTATTGAGATATCATTATTGTTGTCCAACGATCCCTTATTATACTTGATCGAATGCCTTGGAGTGTTATCTTTAACAGCGGACACTACCTTCAGGAAATGCCGCTTCATAAAGATTGGTTTTATTAATGATAATACTCTCTTGCTTGACTTTATGCATTCCCTCCCTTTGTTGACTAGTCTTAGCTTAAATATATATGAAACCGTAGCCTTTAGTTGCTGCTTCTAGAAAATGATTCGTAGTTTTTTTTACTTTATCATATATGCTTATAATATTTAATATTTATATTATAATAATTTCTTTAGTTATTGTCATATTTATAATTTATGTTTATATATATTATATTTAAAATGGATAATATTATAATTGTAATTATATTTACATTTAGCTTTATATATATTGATAGTATTATATTATAATAATACTTATATCATTATTTATATTTTCTATTTTTATTTATTTATAAATATAATATATTAAAAATAAATATTTTATATTAAAATATTTATTATTTAATATCTTTTAATAAATATGTATATTCATAATATATATTTATTGTAATTATCTCTATCACTCAGTTTTATACGGAAGCAACTTCACCATTTTCTGTAGTGATGCTTAAATCTTTAAAACAATGTCTTAATATGGGGACATGACATGGGATATCCATCTAAATCAAACCCTCCAAAACTAAAATCTTCAATAAATCACTGTAGCGCCATTGTAGCGGCATTATAGAAAACTAGGAATGACTTCAAATCTTCAATAAATCTTCAACAAATCAACACAATTGTGATCCTTGGATAGAATCACCTCTAATGGATGAAAGGGCTTTTGTCTTCAAATCCCAATATGGAAACCAAAAGGGTTTTCGTCCTTTGAATCTCCTACACCAAGAGTTTTCGTTCTTGAATGCTTCAATCTTCAAAATGGAAGGAATAATGAAATGACAAAATCAAATGATTTGTATTGAGATTTAAATTCTCTTTTATAGGAACCCATTTTGGGCCCTCTATTTATTTTATTTATTTATTTTAATTTATTTTTTCCCTCCAAGTATATAAAAATACTTTTAAATTACATCAAAAGACACTTTTTGAATTACATATTTAAATAAGTGTTAAAAACATTTTTTAAATAATATTTAAGTTGCCCATTTGAAAATAAAGTGATTGGACCCAACTTAAAATATTATCAATTCTTTTAGTTTTGAAAGGAGGGACATTACAAATGTATGATTTAGTGATGCTAAAATTTGTCTAAACAAAATTTCTCATTTCATGTGAGGGCATTCAAGACTAAATCATTTCTGTGCACAATCAATCATTAGCCGCTAAATTGAAAGACACTTTGGCAGATGTTGAACCCAAGCCAAAAAGGGTTTTTGGAGAGGAAGGAATGCTAGAGGTAAATCATTATACAGTTGAATCGTATATGCATGGAAGCCATGCTTATTTTGCTCAATTCCATAACAAGAGGCCAGAGAAATGTGGCTTAAGGCGGAATATCATATAATGACCATAATTTTTTCATCTTTGAGTTGAATTTCTTTTTCTCACTTCGAAGCTTATGATACGTATCCTTGCCCCTATTAACAACCATATGTCACTGTCAAATTGTAGGCTGCCCTGCAGCTTGAGGCTATCAATGTTGTAACATGCATTGTAGGATGCGTTGTCTTGAAGATAAAGTTTGGACCCTTTTGTATCAAACAAAAAATACGCCTCCTATGTTTTAATGCTTTAATTATCAACAAGTCAATAGAACCATTGATTGTAAATTAAATCTAAATCATACAAAAGAGCATAGCTATGAAAGTATTGTAATAGTTTCCTCTTCTGTGTGCTTTTTGCTTTCTAAGTTTTGGGGTAGAGGCATGTTTACCTTACTAGTTCTCATTTATTAGATATGGTCCTGTTCACATACTCAACTATGTCACCATCAACAAGTTTTTTTAAGATTTATCATTCAAATATAGGTGTCATCAAGTGTTCCTTGATGTTGGTTAGTAGAATCTTTCCCTCAAAATTTAAATTTTATTATAATTTTTTAGTGCTTGGCTATAATACAAGCATTTAATTAAAAATATTAAAGGGTTACAATTTGTGTATTCACAATCTAAAATGCAAATGACATTGGTTGTGCATACATGTTGGCTATAGATTTTTTCAAATGACATTGGTTGTGCATACATGTTGGCTATAGATTTTTTCTCCCCACAAATTGTGTATTTGCATTGTAGTATTTCAAGAATCCACTTTCATACAAGTAACTCTTAGAACACTAGAAAATCACTATTTTTTCGAGAAGGATACTTTTGATTTTCATTTTACATGCATTCTCCTATTCCTCCTACTACTTTTCCCCAGTAAGTGTTGAACTAAGATGCGCTCACTTGGGGAAGGAAACTTCTGAAATCCAATATTATGGATGCCTGCATATTTTACAAACTTAAGAAATTCAATATTATGGATGCCTGCATATTTTACATCGAGCATACTACTCTTTCAATATTGCATTGCTGTTTTTTCATGGTTTTTTCACTCTTTAAAAGTTCCATAGATTTCTTGGCTTACTTTTAACCTTTCTGTTTGGACAAATCAAATTGATATGTCAATTTCATGCTTATATATAGCCAACCGTTGCAGCAATAAACGTAAGGAAAGACATAGCACTTGCTAACAAGGAGACTTTAATTGCTGGAGGTCCCTTTGTGTTGCCACTTGCAGACAAACATAAAGTTAAAATTTTACCCATAGACTTTGAGCATTCTGCCTTATTTCAGATGGTCATCATTTTATTTTCTTGTGAATCCGAGCGAGTTCATGCAACCTTGATTATGAATAGCAGATAGTGACCAAACAAAGATTGGATTTTGCAGTTTTCATCTTTGCGAGAGTTTTATTTTTAGAATTTTGACCACCTTTGATTCAATAATTGCTCTAATTCAAATGACAATTATAATAGTTACCAATAGGTAGCAATGCGTTGCATGTTTTTCTAAGAAATGCACTCACTTGTATGTGTGCAGTGCATTCATGACTTGTAAGAAGGTGCTCTGCAACGTATCATTCTCACAGCTTCTGAAGGAGCTTTAGGAAGGCACTCTGTTCAGCAAGTTCTTGTTTCCCACATTCCTCTTTCAACACAGTTACAATCAAGTACATAGATTATTAATGTACTCACCTCAACAATTAAAATATGATATTGTTTTTGGATTACGCCAAGTTAATATATAAAATGTATAGTGCTATTCCAATTATCTGTTATTAATGTACTCACCTCAACAATTAAAATATGATATTGTTTTTGGATTACGCCAAGTTAATATATAAAATGTATAGTGCTATTCCAATTATCTGTTATGACATTACTTTCTGATTTGTGCCAAGTCAATTGATATAATAAACTAGGAAGTAAGACGTGTATCTCTGTTATATCCTAGAGAAAAATATAGCCTTTTGCACTTTCGCACTTACTGGGGACTTAATGAACATTAGGGAAAATACTCAATAACATTTGTAGGAACTGCATTGGTAGAGATAGATATCTCAGGCTGAGGGCTTGTAATACTTTCAACATTTGTTGATGCCACATATAACATATTCTCCATCTACAAATTTATCCATCTAATAATTCACATCTTCACGTCGTTTGTGCTTGTAAGATGGATATATGCTTTGGATGTTTCATAATGCCATCAATATTGATGTTAGCATGTTTGGTGATGCTTGCCACATTATATTCAAGTAATAAAACATCCTACCTTTTAATATGCATGAAATTTACAGTATATGGTTTCATTCGGCATTCCAAGGGTATTAACTTTCTCATAAGGATATCTAACTTAAACATTGATGAAAATATCAATCATTATCAATGATTATTGTGGTGGAATATCTAATCTCAATGATCTGCGATTTTGTTGAATAAATAGATGATCAATTGTTTTTGGAGCCTGAAGTTTTAGTATGTTACACGTTTAGATTGTATGATCTCTTGTGCTCTTAAGTTTTCTATTAGAAGGTTTCCATGTGCTTCCTGTGTCTTGATCTGTAGTAGACATCAGATGCTCTTTATTTCCAATGGGAGGCATGATTTCATTATATTTACAAATGTCAACAAAGATGACCACCCAACCTCTTGATTGAATTCTACAAGGCATTGCAAACGGTAATCTCTACATTTGTGGAAAACCAAGAGCACTAGTAACCTCAGTTTAATCACTTAAAAATAATATTTATTTCTATTTAGATGGGCAGGGGTTATCAGAATCGTACCATATAGGCACCTGAGATTTCAAATAGCTAGAGAACTACAGGAAACATAGAAGACAAGTGTCAGAGGTAATATTCTGATTATATTCATGGACAAATGCATCTTTTCAAACGGATTGGACACAAAACACATCTAGAGCTGTACCAGAATGATATCAGTTGGTGGCTTATGCATGTCTTCATGTATGGAATGGTCAGTTACCTGCTGTGTTGATAGCATTGTTGTTAATTTCTATTCTAAATTCCAAGATTCTTCTTCACACCACCCAATCACCCCATGTATGTCCAAACCGGATCCTGACATATTGGAGGTTGGAAATGTTGTGCTGACACATTTCAGCATATGGACTTTAATAAATGTAACTAGCTGAGGCTACTGCTGCACTTAAACAATTACAGTAATAAGTGGATACCTTGCCATAGTTTCATGTTGTTTTTTGGTTAAGGACCCATAATTATTATGAGTTGTGTGTCTGCATCTGTATGTCTGCAGTTGCAAATAACAAATGAAAGCTTTTCATATTGTCCCAAGGCGCATCAACTGCTTGTTGGCTCTCACATTCTACAATTTGGTGAAGATGGTAATCATTCTACTGACCTAGTCAGTAGTAGTACACAAGCTGAGATGGCCAACAGTCGTGCTTCTCCCTGCCAAGTTTCAAGTTCAGCTCTACTTACCCTCATTAATAAAGACAAGAAGCTGCTGGACCACCAAGAACTGGATGACAACATTGTGCTTCTCATCATTGCTGCCCACGAAACCACGGCCATGAGGTTGGCTCTCACATGCAAGCTGCTTGCAGTCAATCTCTGCTGATTTGAATTTGAACAAATAGCCTAAGTTATAATACTATATCTGTGGAGTATTGCTGAGGAAACACTTCGTACCATTCCTCCAATACCAGGCATATTCAAAAAGGCCACAGAAGATATTCAGTGTGGAAGATACACCATTCCCAAAGGATGGGCAGTGAGTTTTTAATATTTTATAAGTTCCATATTTTCTAAATGAAGTGTTTATAATTTCCAGCATAGGTAATTATGTGATTTTACTTGTTCTTGTTGTTCAGATGTACTGCTCCAATTACTCAACAGTATATTGCGGGGATTTCAATCCAGAGCCACACAAGTTCCAACCCTCGCCCTTCCAAGGGTCATGTCCATGAGGGCTTATGGATGTTGTATCCTTTTTTGCAGGGTGGCCTGGGGGGCAGGGGCAGGGTATTGATGTTGAATCTCACAGTGAATTTATTACCTTAGGTTTCTATCCTTGTTTCTTTATTTGAGTGCATACTAATTTTAGTTTTTTATATGCAATGTTGCTTGTTGGCAGCCTACAATGAATGGATAATGTATTGAGGATATGTCTGTCAGTTGCCTTTTATGATTCCCAGACATATCTTCTAGTGATATTGACATTTGTGTCTTTATGTTTATAAACTACTGTCAATTATTTTATAGAATTCAGCTAGCAACATTGGTCTTCCTCCTCTCTATCTAGAGGTTGTACCATGCAGTAGGCTATGATGCCATTGTACAAGATAAAAATGTGTATCAAGAATGCCCTTGAACAGATTGTTTAGAGAGAGAGTTACTGTAACTGCAAATGCATTTTGTTGGTTTCTGGATGCCATTCAATCTGTCATAACAGAATTCAGATAGATCGTTTCATTGTTTCATTGACATTTTGGTGTCGGCACTGAATGAAACTTGAAATCGAGTCTTTCTAAGGTCGATAGATAGGCACATATTTTTAGGTTTTAGAGTATACTGTTCATAATTAGATCGCCTAAAAATAATGTTTCACCCCACAAATGATGTAAAACTCTGTCAATCTAAGAATCTATTTCTTCTAAAAGTGAATTGTATTGATGTTTTCTGAAAATCATAGCTTACATCTCAACACCAATGTTATAGCTAAATTTCTCGTCAGGGATAAGAGTGTCAATGCATAAAAATATAACACATATTATAAATTACAGATGGAAAAGCAACACATATTTAGTCAATTCAGGCTCAATTCAGAGGTTGTTTATTTTAAATCCTCGAGGCAGTTAAAAAACATACAAAGTCTGAGCATTCAGTTTCAACATTCTCATTTGAAGTTTGGACTAATTTTGTTTGAGCCAACATACTAGTTCTCGGGCACTCTTTTCCCCTGACAAGATTTTGAAGATAATAACAAAATAGCAATTCTTTGTTAGTCAAACGTGTAACATTAAAAACAAACTTTTAGCTCCCAGAAGTCAGCCATGCAGCTTTAGGCAGGGACTAAGCTGCCTTGCAGCTCTTGTTTCTATAGTTCCATTGAAAAAACTAAACTTGTGAATTCCTCTAGGTTGGGAGATGTCTTCTAAGCCAGTTATTTACATTTGTAATTGCAACGAAACTTAATAGAATACAATAGTATAAATGAATCAAGCACTATTCCCCTAGAATACAATATAATAGAATGCAATAGTATAAATGAATCAAGCACTATTCCCTTAGATATAAAAGCCCAAAATACTTATGCAAGATATTTGTAAATTGCTATGGGAATATGCATACAATTTTGATATATTTTCATGTGACCAAGGCAGGATCGCCCATATGGCAACAACATTTCTTCCAAGGTAATGTTAAGTTCACGTAGTGTATTGCCATCCTTCATATTGCATCGCCATTACTGACAGAGGTACTCAGTAATGGGAGAGCAGAGCCATTATCACTTGAAGGGTTCTCATGGTGGGATCATATTTGCAATTTTATGGTAAAATTTTAAGAGAACTAGACATCATCCAAGTTGCAATTTCATCTACTAACTGGTCTATGTCTTGCACGATTTGTTGACGAAGGCCGGTATCTGCACCTAAAGATGTGTTCACTTCTTTTGCCACTGTTTCCCAAGGTGTTCCTGCCGCTAAATTTGCCAGAAGTTCTCCACCCCTTGTTACTGCATCGGCCATAGGTGGAGGAACTTCAGGGAGAACCTGTTATCACAAATTAAACCCAATTATCATCACAAACGTATAAACAAAGCACCCAAAATATGTCTCATACAAGCATACTTGGTCCATAATATTTTCTAGAATCTATATATTTTGCATTACACAGGATCCCCTCCATAACTCACCTTTAAAATTTTTAATGATCATGCAAGATAGATGGTGAACTTCACCGTAAGCATATCAGTGTGTGACAGAATGTAGTATTCAACAAACTCACTCTACACAAACGATGACCACTTCATTCATTCATGTCATTTGTACATTTGTATGATATGTATATGTTTTTGAGAAATTGTCACTTTTTTTTTTTGCATTACAGAAAGCAAGGCAAAGTGCAAGGGTGTTCAGGAGACACCGCAACCATTGAGTTTATGGAGTTTTGATTATAGTTGAATGAATGAATAAGTTATAATAACGTCCACGAGACCAAAAACTTGGACTTGGCAATAACCCCTTACCTAAAACAATTTAAAACTTGGTAAGCTCCTACGAAGATGCGAAATTCCCCCACAGAGCTGCTAGTACTAGGTGAACTTATATTGGCTGAAGTGGGGATTTAGTACCAGGTGAACTCATATCGGCTAAAGTGGGGATTTAGAAATAATTTTGGGAATAACTTGGCAAGTTTTCTGAACATTAAAAAATACATAAATTTATAAAAACAAATTTAAAAATATGCATGTTACTGAATTTCAAAAACATGTTACTGAATTTCTTCATATTTAAATCAAAATTAAAATTCAATACACATCATAAATATAAATATTAAAAATGAATCAACATTGTCTCTGCCTCTATCATTACCATTTAACTTGAGCCAATGAAATTTGAAGGTACAAGGAAAAATAGGCATCTAAAAGTCAAAACTACTTTAAAAGTTAATATAAATAAATTATAATCTTACTAAAATGTTTTTAAAAAATAGTATAGAGAACACCTAGAAAGAATTATTAACAACGAATAGTACAAATAATATATATTTTTTGGTCGTAATCATAATACTCTTCACAGTTTATTCTTCACAAAATTTCCAGAGAACTTTCTGATAAGAGTTAAAATTAGATTCATCATAATCGTAATAAAATTTCGTCGTGCTGGGGATTACTACAAACAATCCCGTGCGTTACCAGTTTTCGGTACAAACAATCCCGATGCCATTGCAAATGTTGCGAATACAACTGTGAAAGAATACAAAGAATTCAACAATCCCGTCCGTCACTAAAACGAGGGCACATTTCGTAGACGCGACTAATCGAACATACCAGTCGCATTTGCTTGAAAAAGAGAGGGCACGCGAAATTTACAGTCACGTTTTCTGTTGAGCGAGGGCACACGAAATACCAGTCACGGGAATCTGAAAGGGCATTAAAAAACTCGGGCAAGTTTTCACGAAAATCCCAAGTTTTTCCTACAATTTGTAGAGAGTTTTGCGAAATTTTGGAAAAACTCGCTGCGAGTTTTAGGTATTGCTCGGCTGCGAGTAATTGAGCGAGTTACTCGTTTGGCGAGTTATTGCAGAGTTTTTAAATTATGGACATGGGACAAAAATGATTCATTTATGGTCGCAACTCAACATTCTTTGCAATGGTGATATACTTAAAGGTCAGCATGCTTTTAATTATGTCATTCTGTCAACAACCCATAATTCTAACTAGGGCAGCCAGTTGAAGAACGTGTTCTTGGGTCATTTGTCCAGATGTTGGTTATGTCTAGAATTACTTATTGATTGCTGTATTGTTGTCATTGCAGGTGGTTGCTGCAAAGGGGAAGCAATACCAGGGTTACAAATTTGAGCAAAATTGCTTACAGAGGTAAAAAAAACCCATCATAATATGCCTTTTTATATAAAAATCATAAGAAGTTCTTGGAGGCAGAAGATCAAAGTGGAGTAGAAATAATATATTGTAAATGCCACCATCTATTTGAAGACTTATGGAGAACAAGAATGAGAAAAGTGAACAAAATTAATGATGACTACATAAAAAATACCACAAAAATATGCCAAGTCATCTCCCATACTCAATTTGCCCTACAAAATTAGCCAAGTGTGAAAATTGGCCAATTAAGTCATTCCTTGAGCCCTCCCTCTTAGCCTATGGGAATGGAAATAGGCTAGCCACTCCACTAAGTGATCACTACGAAAATGGGGACATTACAGTGCTCCCTTCCCGGAATTGCTTGCCCACAAGCAATTGCAAACTTGTATTCTGCACAAGTGACAAGTATCTCCACCCAACCAAATGTGTTGTGATCACTCTACTCCTCAACCTGTGGTTGCATCTCCCAAAAAGAATATGAAGAATGATATGCAAAGTGAGCTCTGGTGGCCAGCAATGAAGCACAACTAGCCATACACACTTGAACTCAATCCGACTCCATTCCCGAAATTCAGAAATCCTGCTCTTCCATGTGTTTTGCGTGTGTAGCTGTAGGAACAAGAATGCAAAACCATCAACCACAAGTGCCAACAACTCCGTTCCTCCAAAGGCTCCACCATCCATGAGTGCTACGTCTTCCAAAGACAAAACACTATACAAAACCAAAGCCCTGAAGAATGCCATGCTCATCAAGCATGACCGCCTGTACCAAGTCTTTCGCTGCTCCACTCTGATATACACATCAATAAGCCAAGAGTTGTGAAGCAACTCATCATGATCCTTATGAAATAGTGTACCAAACATACCAATACCTGTATACCATATCATCCTACCATTCCAGCTGAAAGCGAGGAGATAGATGTCTCTCATCATGAAATCATCATCAATCATCCATCTAAATGAGTATGATATCATATGGATGTGAAAAATGTCCATCATATGTGCATAGAAAAACATGTCACTCCATACTAAGCTGCTGATATAAATCAGAACAACATCAAACAAACTGAAAATCATATCTATGATGATGCCAATAGTGTCTCCAAGGTCATATGATGATAGAGTCTCAACCCTATGCAAGCCCACAACATTGTGGTAGCTATCCCAAGCTCTCCACTCCCTCCAAATAGTTGCTGCCACCAATGTACATCCTGGGAATTATGTGATCCGCAAGGTAGGACAGCCATCTATCAACCAAGTATGAGCCAAAGACCAACGGATTAGGACTGGAAAATTTCTACCCTCATGCTCATCTCTATCCAGCTGAAACTCAATACCTCCCAACATATACCAATCAAAATCAAATGTCTCCATGATATATGTCTCAAGTCCTAAAGCAAGGACAACTGCATACTCCATCAAGGATTCATCATCATGATGGTGTTGTGTCTCAACACAAGTAGATTCCTTGAGCTCTCCAAAAGTAGTTAGATTTCCAACCAACACTGAATCACAAATGTCTTCATCTACATGTGCATGCATACTATTGGCTGGTCCACAAAGTGTGTGCTCAACTACCTCATCCATAATCATAACTTGAGCCTTCAATGGGCTTTCAAAAAGGTGTGACTCATTATCCTCATGATTGAAACTACTTGCACAAACTGAAATTTATGAATCCTACCTCTTATCACATCCATGCAAATTTGAGTGCTCTTTGTGCTTATCCATCATAAGAGGCTCATCCCCTCAACCTCCATAGCTTCTTCCCTTGGAAGAAATAGGGATCGTAGATAGGCTTCTCTCTGTTGTCTCACACGATCTATGTGATTGCTATGTTCCTTGACCTCCTGTAGGTACTGTCTTGCTTGGGCAGCCAACAACTTAGCCTCTCTAGCTCTCCGTAGCCACTCATCACACATGTTTTGGGTCTTCTTTACCTCTTCTATGCCATGTTATACAAAATCAGACCCCTTGTGGCTTGGATCCACAACACGTGCCTCATGTTCAACCCTCAAATCTTGAGTGTCAACAATAGAAGACTCCTTACCGCTATCATCCTCATGTGCAATGGCTGCCATATCATGATTATGTGAAGGTAAAGGACTGTTGTTGCAAATCAGAAAATCAGACCTTACCTCATGTCCTTGTATAGTGTCCTCAAGGTCCTCAAGCACTTCTTCCACCTTTGTTGGATGCTCTTCATCAAGTGCTGATCCAATAGGTGTCTCCAACTGAAAATCACATGCCTCAAGGCTGATCCAAACCTCCATCCTCTTGGTTGTCATGTCCGTAGGTGTACCATTGTTTATTGCCTTCAAAATTATTTGCTTACCCTCGGATGTGAACTCAAGCTCCATCTTGTTGAAGTCCTAAATGTATCGGCCAAGAGATTTTAGCCATTGGATCCCCAATACAATCTCTGTCTCTCCAATGCCAACTACATAGAACTCATCAACAAATGTGTAGCTATCCAATTGGATACTCAGCTGTGAAATCTTCCTAGTGCAACTCATCTTGAATCCATCCGCCAACAAGACACTGAATTCAGGAAACTCCTCTACTTGTAGTCCTCTCTTGACCACAAAACCCTCATCAATGAAATTATGTGTGGCACCACTATCAACCAAGCAAGATACTATTTGTCCTTTCACAATACCTCTTACCCTAAAAGGATGATGCTTAGAAACTCCTGAAAGAAAAGCAATTGTACCTTGTGCCATGTCATCTTGCTCCAATGGTTGCTCCTCCTTGTCACCTTCTGAACTAGGGTCTGGAATCTCCTCATCAACATCGGAAGTGACCTCAATGTGGTATGCCTTGCCTCTCCCAAGGCATCTATGACTGGGCTCCCAAGGCTCCTTGCATGAGAAGCAAAGCTTCTTTCTCCTTAGCTCATTCTTCGCCTCTAGATCAAGTGTTGTCTTTTTCGGCCAATTCTTCTGAAAATTCTTCTTTGGATCCTTTTTTGATGAAGTGAAAGGCTTACTCTGAAACTTAGGTTTAGATGGCGTTAAAAATTTCACACCTCTAGCCCTTTTGATGGCTTCCCTCAATGATGGTGGATCTAGGGTCTTCACCCATCCACGAAGTGGCTCCTCAAGGCCTTCAATGAAAAGAAAGGTCAATCTAGTCTCCGAAAGATTTGGCACCAATACAATAAGCTTTTGAAACTCGGAGATGTATGTGTCCAAGGACTCCCTTTGCTTGAGTTGTGCCAACTCCCTGAAGAACTGCTCCGGATTTGACTCATCAAATCTATTAATCAATCTCTATGAGAAATCAACATAAGTAGTGACAAGGTTATGACCTTGAGTCACCATGCCATTATACCACCCTAAGTCACACAATTCGCCGAATTTCAGCCATGAGATTCGAAATTCGACAGATTTATACAAAGTCTTAAAAATCGTTGAAATTCGCATGAAATTCGTACCGTAGGTTTTCCGAAGGGCGGTTGAACTTGCTCATTGTATTTCAAGTAAAAGGGGCTTGGTACCAGCGGTTGAACTTGGACTCAGTCTCCTGCGCCCTACGCCTGACGCTCGTATTTCCTCAAATGCCGGTCTCCTCCCAACTATACGTTTAAAATGTATTTATTAAAATGCAATTTCCTCAAACGTTGGTCTCCTCCCGACTATATGTTTATAATGTATTTATTAAAATGCAATTATACACAGTAATATTACCATTTACGTATATTAATTAGCACTTGCACCCACAGGCGGTTCAAGGAATATGCTGATAGGAACAACCGACGAGTCTAGAAAATTTTCCGGCATGAGACAATTCCGAGCACTATAATGCTCACATATAAAAGCCTATCGATTAATTAGTATTTTTTATTTAAAATGTAGTGTATTTATTAAAAAAATAAATACCATTTGTAGTATATTTATTAAAATGTAGTGTATTTTTTTTTTCTAAAATTTTAAGTTCTTTTAAATAAAATTTAGATTTTTTATTTTGTTTTTTAAACTTGAAGTTAAAATGTAATGTATATTTTATTTAATATATTTTAAAAATAAAATTAGTATTTTTTAATTTAAAATGTAGTGTATGTAGCATATTTTTAATTTAAAATGTAGTATATATATATAAGGCGAATTTATTCCTTGCCGAACTCGAATTCAAATTCGAACCTTGTGACTTAGATACCACCAATCTAGAGCATCTCCTTCCAAGTGAAGTGTAGCAAATTGTATAGCATCTCTCTCAAACATAGTGAAGTAGTTATGCAACTTTTGGAGCCATGCCCTTGCCGTGATCTTTCCCGAACCATCAAAAGGAGTGATGTTGACCTTACCCAATTTTCTTTGCAAGTCATGATTAGTGTTGTTGTGATTGTTGTTGTTGCCTCTTTCTCCTCTAGGTCTATCCCTGTTCCTGTACTTCACATTGTAGAAATCCGGCCATGACAAGGCTTCTCGGCATTCTTCACTCAATGATAACCATTCTCTTCTATAATCATCAAATGTCTCACCTTCAACTTGTGGCTCATTTTTTGTAGCTCTTTGCTAATCCAAAAAAGTAGGCATGAGTGGTCTAACCATGGATGCATGAGTAGGAGTACCACCATTATTTCCAGAAGTGCTAGCATTATTATGTCCATTGCCTCCATCACCATTATTGCCTCCATTATTGCCTCTGTTATTCTACATAAGTTGAGCCATCATTTGCACTAAATTTTGTTGTCCTCTAGCAAGATCATGAAGCATATCCTCCATGCTAGGTTCCTCATCACTTCTATCATCCATGTTTACTTCTTCTTCAAAACATGTATCAACAACACGCTGCCTTCTCCTATATGTGATAAAACTCTATCTCTGGAAATCATATATCAACATTAGATAATCATCAATGAAAGCTCACATATAAAACCTTCAGGCTGGCAAGATCAAAGCTCTGATACCACTGTAATATCTCCAATGGGATTTGCCCTAAAATTCTGAGTTTTATTTTCTGAATTCTGTCCTAATTTTCTGTACTTTTAGTTTTTTGCTGAAACCCTAGAATTCTGCTCTGATTTTCTGATTTTATTTTCAGAAGTATAAACATTCATAGGCAGCCAATAAATATGCTCTAAACATCATAAAATATCTAAGCTCCCCGGGGATGCGTCCCTTGCCTTTTTAAAGGCGTACTTGTTCCGGGGACGCGGGGACGATCAAGAAACATCCCCTGACCGTCCCCGTTTCCCCGGGGACGTCCCCTTTTTTTGACGAAACGTAGCTGTCCCCGGTACAGCCGGGACGTCCCCCGACCGTACCGGGGACGGCTACGGCCCGACAATGACCAAACATTAAAAACAAAAAAAAAACTCACTCAAATTTTAAAAAAAAAGGATGGGGGGGCCCACAAGGACCCCCACATCCCTCATAAACAAACCTAAACCTAAAAAAGACCTTATATCATCCAAAAACAAAAAACATAAACTCATTACCTCATTTTGGCACTCTTGAACAACACAGCTTGAAGAGAAGCAATAGCAGTTGGAGGAGGGTAACAGCAGTGAAGAGAAGGCATTAGGGCATCAAATCATCGTCATTTAAGGTAAGATTAACATTCTTTGTTTTGTTGTCATATTCCTTTGTATTTTTTTTTAGTTTTTTTTTCAATTTCAAACACATGGGGAGGGTTTTTACTTTTTTTTTTATAATGTTTGCTTGCAGCTATCTATTATCATTTTTTCAAACAAAAAACAATGAGCAACAGTGACAACAGTGAAAGTTCTGAAAATGAAATTGAAATTCAAGTGCAACGGCAACCAAGTAGAACTAGAGGCCGTAAAAAGAGTGGGGGTTGTGCTAGTGGTAGTGGTACATCAGAGAATGTGAGTTCATCCAAGTCTAATCCATTTGAATGCCCCTCCAAAACACTTGCCATTCATGCAAAAGACCCATATAATCCTAAAAAACCTCTCTTACAATTTGCAACCCGCATATACACTGACAAAACAAAAGAATATTGGGGGGTCTAAAGTATGGCTTTGTCACATTTGCAATGAAACCTATAGGGGCAGCTATACAAGAGTTTATTCTCACCTTTTGCATTTGGGTGGAGTGGGGGTAAAAGGTTGTCGAAAAATTTCCCTAGCTGAGAAGGTCGAGGCAACTAGGTTGCACATGGAGGGGGAGGCAAGATCTAAGGGATTGTCAATGGAGAGTATGCCTAGTGTGTTTGAGTCATTGCCTTCACAAAGCCAAGTGGAAGAGGTTTTTCTAGTAGGGGAAAGAAAAGAGCTACTACTGTTGCAGGGTTGTTTAATGCACAAACACGAGAGGTGGCCGACTCTTCCATTGCTAAATTTTTCTTTGCCCATGTCATACCATTTCATGTGGCATGCTCTCCCTATTTCAAGCAAATGTTAAGAGATATTACAATTGTTGGTCCTTCATATGTCCCCCCTGGAGAACATAAGCTACGCACCACCTTACTTGACAAGGAATATTCTCAAGTGAGTATCTTGATGGAGGACATGAGACAAACTTGGATTAGGGAAAGCTGTTCTGTTGTCATGGATGGGTGGACCAACATCAAACATCGGCCACTCATCAATATCATTGTCACATGTCTAGCTGACTCTTATTTTCTTAGAGCTATTGATTGTACAGGGAAGAGGAAGGATGCTCACTTCCAATTTCAGATTTTGAAGGATGCCATAGAAGAGGTTGGGGCATCTAATGTTGTCCAAGTGGTAACAGATTCAGCCCATGTATGTAAGTCAGCTAGTTTGATGGTGGAGGGTGCTTATAAGCACATTTTCTAGACCCCATGTTGTGTTCATGCATTGAACAATGCATTGAAAGACATTGGGAAGATTGCTTGTGTGAAGGAAGTGGTGGCAGAAGCTAGAGATATACAGATGTTCATTTGCAACTATCAAACCTCACTTGCACTTTTTAGGGCTTTTTCGAAGAAGGAATTCCTTAAGCCTGTGGAAACCAGATATGCGAGCTATTTCATTTTGTTAGAGAGGATGGTTGAGGTGAAAAAGCCTCTACAATTATTGGTGGTTAATGCAGAATGGAATAGATGGCCAGAGTCGAATTCAGCTGAAGGAAAAAGTGTGAGGCAAAAGATCCTTGACAATGATTGGTGGTCCACAATAAGGTATGAAATTGAAATTTTAAATTGCTGATTTTCTTTTTATTTATATTATGATATTATCATTTTATTAAAAAATTAATTTTTGTTCTTAAATTGCTAATTTTTGTAACTTGTGTTCACTTGCAGCTATGTTTGCTCCTTCATTGCACCTGTTGTGGATGTCATAAGATATGCTGACACAGACTCTCCTAGTCTTGGAGAGATTTATGAGACATTTGATAGCATGTTTGGGAAAATGAAGCAAGCCATTCAGAGCAAGGATCCTACTTTGGGATTTTATGAGGAGCATCTTAGGCCCATTGTGACGAGGAGGTGGGACAGTATGAACACCCCACTTCATATGGTAGCATATGCTCTAAATCCCAAATGGTATGTTTTTAGACCTGGAAGAGTGCCTCCATCTCATGATGATGGAGTGAAACAAGGGTTCATGAGGGCCCTTGAAAAAATGTATACCAAGAAGGCTTCTATACTTCGCTCACAATAGATGGCCTTTGTCAATCTACGTGGTCCAAACTTCAGCAAAAAATAGTCGAGGATGGATAGAGCTACATTAGTTCAAATTGACCCTATTGCATGGTGGATGTGGCATGGCATGGATGCACCGGAATTGAGGACACTTGCCATTCGCCTCCTTGCACAGATTGCCAATTCCTCTGCTGTAGAGAGGAATTGGTCCACATATAGCTTCATTTAGTCAGTGAAGAGGAACAACCTTACCTCTAGACGATCATAGAAGTTGGTGGCAGTGCATAGTGCCTTGCGGCTACAGGATCGACAAAGACTTGAGTATCGTCAGACTCCAATTGCACGTTGGGATGTTGATCCAGAGGATGTTATGCAGATTGTGAGGAGGCACAGGAGGGATTGGTTGGGATTCCACTGGATGAGGGTCTAGTAGACCCTCATTGTGGCAGTGATTCGGACTCAGATTCCGATTTTGATGTAGTATTAGGAGAGGCTGATTAGGGACAGCCATATACTCTATGTTTTTGTCATTTTGCTATTGAAACGTTTTGTTTTTGAAACTTGCAACTTGCAGTCTTTGAGCATTTTGATATAATATATATGTAGATTGTCGTTGAAAACAATTAAATTTGGTTTGTTTGTTTGCCAATTCTCATGTGACAAGTTGAAAACTAAGTTCAAGTGTAATGTTATGGTTATGTATGCATGTTTTAATGTTCTATAATGTCTATAATGAATGCCTTATCAATGTTATCATCTAAATATTTGAAATTTCCTTATATTTAAATTTTTTTTTTTAGTAGCCGTCCCCAAAAAAATGGCCAAAAAAAATCGCCATCCTTGAAACTCGTCCCCCCGTCCCCGTCCCTGGTACTTGGGGGAGCATAGAATGTATATCAAACATGCATAATCATCAACGAAGTTATCAACCATGAAAATCAATCATTCAAGGACCAAACATGTGCCACACAAAACTGATTTATGCTCAAATAAGTCTGCTGCTCCAAAATGAATATGCTGATTGGAAATTACATCAATTTCATGGGCTCAAACATGACAACAATGCCCAGAAATTCTGCTCATATATGTTCAACCTAAATTAGGTTATGTTAGGCATATTTTATACTTATTAGTTTTAGTTTGCATTAGCAAAGTATGTTTGATTAGCTTGTATCGGCAAGTGTGTTTGTTAGTCGGTATCGACGAGTAGTTACTCCCGATCGGTATGTCGTTGGCGACGGTTGGCAACCGTCAACAACCTATATATGTATTGTCATTTCATTGTATCAGACATGGAGTTTTTGGTGTAGATTGTAATTGCTGTTGAATCAATATATGCATTTGAGTTTTTTAGTATCAATTAAATTTTCATTCTCGTACAATGTGATAGTTCAATTATTTTTCTTGTTTACTCTGTATGAAAATAATAGACTCATTCGGCAGTAAACAATTTGGCGCCGTTGCCGATACGGAGTTGGGTAGGAAAGATGATGAGTAGTGCATGATGAGTTGAATCGTCAGAGGAATTAAAATAGTCGGAGAAGAAGGAAGGATACAATGGCAATGGAAATATAATGGGGCAACCTATTCATACCAATGAGGAATTAGAAACGAGAAGACAAGTGGAAAGAATAGAAGAAGAAATTCAAGAAGAACGGGCGGAAAGCGAAAGAGAGGACAACGAACGAGAAAGGACAAGACCTCGTATTCTTTTGGTAGTTAGCGGTTGGACAGTATGTAAGGAAGGAAGCCATCTGCAGGGATATTCCAGAGGACATCATTGAAGAGAACTTGGAAGTCAATAGTGAAGTGGACAATCTTCTCAATCGCATTCCTCGACTTTTGGTAAGGAACTTGATAATTCTGCAAGACCTCCGAGAAGAAAGAGACAGAGAACTACGCCGACAGCAAATACTTAGGAGGTATGAGGAACGCATGAAACAAGAGAAGCGCGACGCTGACCGCCATCATACACCATACAACTGATAACTGTACGAGTGCCGATTAATGCCCATACAACGTAACAAAGATAAAAATTGAATACCAAGTGGGCAAGAAACACCTGAAGAGAGGCTAAGAAGTTATTAAGATTAAAAGAACAAGAAGAATGAAGAAAAAGATTAAAACAAATTGCTGAAGGAACAAATGAGCATCATGAAATAAACTAAGATACCACAGAAGCGCACCAAAGCCTCGTCGAGGAAGTTGATGAAGAAAATTTCCGAACACCAGTAACGAACAAAGAAAAAGAGAAAGTTGATGAAAATGAATTAACGGAGGAACTTGAAAATAGTATATGCCGTATTCGGGAACTATCAATATCAGAAGACGAAGAGCCAAGGACTCGAGGAATCGAGACCAAAAGGCAGAAGGAGTACCGGAAGGAACCCGAAAAGACTCAAGGTGCAAGGGACGCTGAAGAGGGATGTGGGAAAGATCCGTACATGGCCGAGAGTGCAAGGAAGGCACCGGAATGTCGAGGGAGAACTAGTCCAGTTAGGTCGAACGCACAAGGAGGACATCAGGGAAGAAACATGGTGACTCCGCTAGGAAGTCCGAACATGGGAAGTCCAAGCACAGAGAAGCAAAAGCTGCCGAAGTTCCTTCGCAACGAATCGGAGGATCCGGTCCAACATTGTAAAACTTGTGAGACCATATGGATAGCCAACGGACACGACGACACATCCTATTGGCTAAGATCATTTTTAGCCACCCCGAGGGGAATTGCAATAGATTGGTATACAGAATTGGATGCCACATCAAGAGCCAGTTGGGATGCACTGAAGAAAGCGTTCTAGGAAGAATTTAAATTACTACGGGATGACAATGAGATAGTGGCCGAGATATACAATACAAGACAAGGTAAACATGAAAATGTTCGAGCATATAACCGAAGACTGAAAGAACTTTTGGTAAAACTAGAGAAGGAACTGGCTGACGGGTTAAAAAAGAGATGGTTCATTGAGGGTTTGATCTCCTCGATCAGGAAGAAAATGAAGATAGTACCGCCAGCATCATACGCTGAGGCTTACAATCGGGTGATGGACATCAAAAGTGAAGACAAGATGTCAAGCCGAGGAAAGAAGAAAGAGGACGACGACAACTCGGATGACAGTCGCAAGGAGGAATCAAAAACCATACAAGCATTAAGAAAAGACATGATTAGCATGATGAGAGAATTTAAAGCCGAGAAGGAAACGGTGAAGGAAAGTAATGAATTATGGTGCACGAAATGCAACAATGAGGGCCATATCAAAGCAAACTGCCCTAGGAAGATGTTCTGCGAAATCTGCCAGGTAATGGGTTGTTCTATCAAGGAGTGCCCATACAATTTGAAGACGAGGAGCACCCAAGTACTTTACACTCGGGGAGCAATCTACCCCGCCGAACACACCGTCCAAAACAAACAATCAAGATGCATCGCCTGGCAGATACCACAATAACAGGAGAGGCAACAACAACAGATATAATAACGGTGGAGGAAGAGGTCGTATCCAGTATGATGCAAAAGGACGACCAATGATCCAGTGTCGTCAATGCAATGAGTGGGGGCATTTTGCGAGGGATTGCCCGAGCAACAACCAGAATAAACCAAATGTACTGTGCAAATGGTGTGGGCCCGACGACCATGAAGATAATGATTGCCCAAAACAGAAAGGTACGGGGAATCTCATTCACATTGAAGAGGAGGATGAGGAAGTCTTTGCCGTCACCCGAGCACAAGCAAAGAAGACACACTATCCAGACCCTCGAACGGAGAAAGAAAGACTCCGTGATGCAAGAAAGTAAGTAGAGATTGCCATGGAAACAGAACGAAGGGACTCAGACAAAAAGGCAACCACAGCCCTACGGTCGGAGTCCAATAGAAACATTGTAAGTCAGTTACTGCAAGCTACCATACCAATCAAAATGGCGGACCTTCTCCAGAGCATGCCACAGTTGCAGGTGGCAATATCCAAGGCAATGGAAGAAAACACAAATGATGGCAAGGCAAATAAGGATATCATAGTGGAACCATCGCCGAGGGGTGAGCAGGTGATCGACCCGAGATTGTTGGCAATTGACATGGGGAAGAAACCGGTGGTAGTCCATATGGAAATCGGCGGGAGTTACCTGACGAACACAATAGTCGACGGAGGGTCTGGGCTAAATGTACTCCCAAAAGAAACATGGAAAAGCCTCGGCAAACCTACATTATGGCCACAGAACTTTCAGTTAGTGGGAACTGACTAGCACGGAATCAAGGCGCTGGGAGTGCTAATGGCTCAAAAGGTAAGAATCGGTACTCAACAATTTTTGTTAAATTTTGTAGTCATAACAGCACGAAATGTGTCCTATGATGCATTACTCAGCCGAGGGTGGCTAATAGCTGTCAAGGCCAACCACAACTGGAAGGACACCCTGTCAATAGAGAACAAAGGTAAGAAATTTGTCATCGATTTGAGAACACAAACGGTTAGTGAAGAATTGGCATCGGACTCTGACTCGAATGGAGAGGAGTTGTCAGTAGAAGGTGAAAGAAGCTCGATGGAGCCCGACGACGAAGGGGTACTAAAATTACAGGAATGCTTAGAGGATTAGACAAACTCCTTCAATGGGTTATTTCATTGGCAAATGGAGGATTATGAATTTTTCCAGCCAGAATGTAATATGATTTCAATAAAAGAAATTGGTGAGTGCTAGGGGACAACTAGTGAACCACTGGGCAATTCGCGGCCGATGAGTTAAACACTTGGTGACATTGAAATAGTTGGTAAGAAGGAATTGACGAGTGACAAGGGGGAAGAAGTAACCCACACTTTTCCAGCTGCCTATGGAGAATACGAGGGAATGCCGAAATAGATAGCACGCTGGCACATCAGTTTGAACGTGAAAATAAGATCATGTACGAGGAACCATTGACAAAGAAAGTTAATCTCGGCGAGGAAAGTAACCCTCAGGTAATTCTCGTCGGAGATGACTGGGATCTAGTATTGAAGGCAGTAGTGTTCAAGATTTTTATGGAGTACAAGGATGTTTTTTCTTGGACATACAAAGACCTGAAGGGGATACCACCGGAGTTATGCATCCACAGAATTCCACTCATACTAGGAGCACGCCCAGTGAGGAAAAGGCCATACAGAATGAATAAAAATTATGCCGCCAAGGTGCAAGAAGAAATAGAGAAAATGCTGGAGGCCAGGATAATCTTCAAGGTGGAGACGAGTGAGTGGGTTTCACCAATTGTCATCACTAAAGAAAGAAGGGGGGCAAATTCGGATTTGCGTCGACTTCAGATGCCTAAACGCAGTGACGATCAAAGATCCTTTCCCCATTCCATTCACAGACTCCATCCTGGAGGAAGTGGTGGACATGAGATATATTCCTTTATGGACGGATTCTCGAGATATAACCAGATTAGCATTGCCGAGGAGGACAAACTCAAAACCACATTCATGGTAGAGGATGGTGTATACGAATACAACCAGATGCCGTTCGGTTTGTGCAATGCACCAACAACATTTCAAAGGATTATTCTGCACATATTTGACAAAATGTCGGTGGGAAATTTTAAAGCATTTCTAGACGACTGGTCAATTTACAACGACCAGCAGACACATTTGAAGGCTCTCACCGAGTGTATGGAGCATTGCATGTCTGCACGGTTGGCCTTAAATCCAAAGAAGTGTCGTTTCATAGTGCCGCAGGGGAAACTTCTCGGCCACATTGTATGCAAGGCAGGACTAAAGGCAGATACCGACAAGATTCGGGTAATTGTGGAGATGGAAGCTTTGAGGGATGTCACCGGGGTAAAGTCATTCCTCAGCCATGTCGGCGACTACAGAGGTTTATCAAAATTTTTGCTCAAGTTTCATATCCACTGGACATGTTGACGAGAAAAGGTGTGCAGTTTGTGTGGTATGACGAGCAACAGAAAGCGTTTGAAGAATTGAAGACAAGATTGATCAGTGCACCTATTTTGGCCTATGCAAAATGGGACAAGGAATTCCATGTGCACGTCGACGCATTGAACTTTGCAATTGGTGCCACTCTGGCACAGGTGGGACCCCATGGTCTTGACCACCCAGTATACTTTGCCAGTCGACTGCTCTCGAAGGCTGAACGGAACTACAGTACGATCGAGAGGAAGGCTCTGGGGATGGTCTATTCAGTCCAGAAGTTCAGGCATTACCTGTTGGCGAAGCCATTCACCTTCTACGTGGATCACGAAGCCCTAATGTACCTGGTAAATAAACCTATCATTCAGGGGAGAATTAGTAGGTGGTTGTTACTATTGCAAGAGTTCACTTTTACAATTATTGTACGACCGGGGAAGAGCCACATAATTGCCGACCAGTTGTCATATATTAAGTCAGGAGAACCGACAAATGCAGTGAATGAAGACTTTCCCGACGCTCACCTGTTCCAAATAGCAGCCCTCCCACCTTGGTACGAGAAGATTGGTGAGTACCTCTCAACATCAACATTCCCTCCGGAGATGTCGGCTAGTGAGAGACGGAAAATTACACTCAAGAGTAAAACATTTCAATTGATAAATGGGCTCCTCTATAAGATGGGGAAGGATCATATTCTGAGAAGATGTGTGATGGAAGAAATAAGGAGTGTACTGGTGGAAGCCCATGAAGGACTCGTTGGGGGCCATATGGGTCTTGATGCCACGACAAGAAAGGTTCTACTCGCCGGTCTATGGTGGCCGATGTTGCATACAGATGCTCGAGAATGGATAATCCAATGTGACACCTGCCAAAGGGTAGGAAAGCCCTTAAAGAGAGACTACATGCCTTTGTCACCATCACAGCCTCAGGAACTGTTTGAAAGATGGGGACTTGATTTCATAGGGCCATTGAAGATCAATCAGTTGCATCGATGCAGGTATATCATGGTGGCCACCGAATACCTCACCAAGTGGCAGAAGCAAGGGCACTGGAAGACAACACTGCATTAAGTACGACAAGATTCATATATAAGCAGGTAGTGACGAGATATGGAATACCAATCCAACTGACGAGTGACCATGGGGGACACTTTGTCAACCACGTCATTCGCCTCATGACCTCAGAGTTCAAAATCTTCCACACACTATCAAGCTCGTACTACCCAAGGGCAAATGGACAAGCAGAATTCACGAATAAGGTGCTCATTTCAGTGATTCACAAGTCGTGCGGTATTGAAGGATCCGATTGGGAGGAAAGGCTACCGGCTATGTTATGGGCCTAGCGAACAACTTACAAGGTAATGACTAGACACACTCCTTTTCAGCTGATGTACGGTCAAGAAGTTGTAGTACCAGTGGAGTACCTCGTACCAAGCCTTAGGATAGCAGTGGAAAATAGATTGGGAGATATGGAGAGTTTAGAAGAAAGATTATTCCAGTTAAACAAGTTGGACGAGAAGAGAATCTTGGCTTAGTGGTCAATGGAAGTTATGCAAAAACAACGGAAGTATTGGAACGATAGACACTTGCGAAAGATGGAATTTTGACCCGGACAGTTAGTTTTGAGGTATAACGGCCGTAACGAAATCAAGCCGGGGAAGTTCAAAGTTCGTTGGTTGGGACCGTTCAGAGTACGGGAAATGTTGGACAACAGGGCTATAAAACTTGACAATTTGGATGGAACTCTGATCAAGGAGGCGGTAAACGGGTCGAAGTTAAAAATCTACAAGCAAAGAAGAGAAGAAACAGTGTAAGTAAACATGCTCGGATACGCAGTGAAAAACCAGTGCGGGATGGAAGAGAAGAACGACCTAGCGAAATAGAAGCAGGAATTGATGGAATGGTTTTTTCAAGCATGCACTTTGAACCAGTGACCTGATTCTTTGCACCTAGAACACTGCAAATAGGAGCCCAACAGGGCATAATTGATGAAGATTATGGTGGTGCGTGGATAAACAAGGACAATTAAAAGGAAGAAGATGCCTGGAATGAATGGATAAAGGAATATAATAAAGTGCGGGACAAATTTGAGTTTTTGTTACCAAAAGAAGTAAAGGCCCCTCCAAAACGGAAATACTTGGTAGAAAGCATGTTTATCGTCGAACGATCGCCATATTGTGATAAAATTTGGGAACTAAGAATGAAAAACCGGCCAGATGGGGTACCTCATACATAGCTTCCTAGGAGTCGAATTTGGAAAGCCAAATACAGAAGCAAGAATATCGAAATGAATGTCGATGGTAAAACATTTCAATGGGTTCAAGAACCTATGGGGTGGAATCTGAAGAACATCAAGGATCAATCGGTAATATTTGACCAGATATGCGAATTGGAAGAAGTCAACAGATGTTCCAACGATTGTTTGCGACAGAAAGGCTATATAAACTGCATTTTTCGTCACATGTCCGAAATTGAAGTCTTGGAAGGAAATGAAAAAGTAGAGGAATTGGGAGCAAAGTCGGGAAACCCAGGTAAAGAAAAAATAGATTGAAAAAATATATATATATATATATAGAGAAGTCAAAAGCAAAAAATAGAAAAAGCAAAAATAAAAGAAAAATAAAGGGAAGTATAAACCTAGCATTATAAGAACTCAACCGTACCTCTTTACAAGTCATTTTTTTCTGCCAAGGAGAAATTGTGGCAAGGTCGTACAAGGAAAAGGATCAAGCCGTACGAGTTGCAGAAAACAGACCGTACGAGTGGAAGATTTCAGCAGCCGTACGAGTCTGGAAAGTTATCATTACTGCTGCTGTACGAGTCCTACATAAAAAACTGTACGAGTTGAAATTAATAACCGCCGTACGTGTTTCAACCTTCCTTCTGTCGCCAGGGGTTTGTTCCGTACGAGACATCAGTACACCGTACGAAGATTTTTCTGCCGCTGTACGAGTTGGTCATTCAATTCAGTCGTACAAATTGGGGTGCCGTCTGAGGCCATATGAGTAAGGAAAAAAATCTGTGCTGTCGTACGTGTAGTTTGCTATGCCGTACGAATTCATCATTCGGCTATCATACAGTAATTGTCTTCTGCCGTGCGAGTTCTGAGTAGTCCGTACGAGTTGTGATTTCCCTTGTGTTCACCGCCGTACAAGTTCATTGGTGTGCCGTACGAATTATCCATCCTCCACCGTACAAAGTCTCCAATCGCCCACCGTACGGTCCTACTACCTACTGTACGAGTTCATACTCTAGACGTGCGAGTTCAATCTGACTGTCATGCATTGTGTCCGTATAAATTTTGTTGGGAGGCCATGCGAGTGTTTGCAACTAGTCTCTGTCGTCGTACAACTTGGAAAGTGGATTGATGCTTAGAAAATTGAAGGGTTGAATTGACAAGTGGAAAAATATTAAAAGATTTCAAATTGCTGGCATACAGAAAGTGCCAGATCAGCCACCAAAACCCTAAGCGTTGTAACTGAATCCGTTGGGCATTATAAAAAGGTTAAGATGTCATTTTCACTAGCAAACATGACAACCAGAGCACAAGGCAGAGGAAAACAAATCCAGATAAGAAAAGAAGCTGAAGTTAGAGGAATGGCAGGAAAACTGATTGTAGAGGAGTCACCATCGAAGCACAGACCAAAGATTGATGAAGGCCCATCAGGACAGAAAAAACAACAGTCGAAAGGAAAGGGGAAAGAGAGAAAATCACAGCTGATTCGTTACAATGGGAAAGCCTCACAGTAGCAGAATGCAAGCAATGGTGGAACAACCATGCTGACGATCATCCCCTGAAACTAGCACTAAAGAAGGCGAAGGTTGATAAAGTGATACAAATGTCGTATTTCAACTTCAGGTAGTTTGAAGTAGTGTTGAAAAATATGTGGCCAATTACAATGCTCGTTCAAGGCATACCATAATCAGGTTCATGAATGTAGCCATCAAAATCAGATTCATGCTTGAGGACTTTGAGAGGGTGATGGGAATTCCTCGCCAGGGATTCACAGTCGGCAAACAGAAAATGTTGGCAAAACATAAAGAGAATATAATGGCCAAAGTTTGCAGGGGTGACTTGAGCGACAAAGAGAAGACTCAGCTGAAAGCCACGGGCAATAGAGGACTGCAACGAGACCATTTCGCGAATGATGAATGGCGGTGCATTATGGATGTAATTAGGGGGAGATTGACTGGAGCCTCACGCTCGTCAGGCATTCCATTTTGGATGATGGAGTACATGATTGGTCTCAGTGAGGGGGCATTGTATAACTGGGCGGCATTTCTCTTAGAACGGATACATGAATTATATGAAGATGACCCATAAGTCATTCTACATGACTCAGTAGGCTATTGCGCTATTTTTAGATGCCATTCACACGCAGGTCCCTTCACTGGCGAGAGCTCCATTTCAACTAGATGAGCAGTACAACCCGACATGGCCAACTGTGTTCTGATGGACAAATTTGAAGGCCCCTTCTCAAGGAGGAAAAGGGGATGAGTCTAGAAGCAGCAAGAAAAGGAAACAAAAGGTGGCAGAATCATCTTCAGAGGCATCATATAGTGCAGAAGGTGCCGAGGGGGATTGCATTGAGGCCTCATCAGCTTCAGCCACTCCTTGCACACCCGCCAGCATCATAGTACCGACAAGAGAGAGTAGGTTGGATGTTACACTCGGGAAGAGGCATGCACATTTACATTTGGACATCCGTACATAGGTGGAGATTCTCGTGAGCACTCAGCCTAGTGCCACTCGTGTCTCATGGGGACAGATTATGAGGATGAAAGGGGAAAGCACGGTTCCAGTCCCTCTTCCTTCAGGACAGATTACTCCTTTTGAGACTAGGTCACCCGAGAGCTCAACGCAGGTAGATAGCTCAGCATAGGTTGACACTTGGCTTTAGTTACTGGGGGCACTTTCTCAGCTGGAACATATCCCTCCTGTGAGTCCAACGAGATCTACTTCACTGCCAACACTTGCACTAGAGGGAGGTATGGCACCACTTACACTTGCACTTAAGGGAGACATGGCAGTTTTGAGACTCGGAGCAATTGAGGAGGAGATGGTAGAAGTAGATGACATTCCAGAAGGAGATAGAAATGAGATGGTAGAAGTAGATGACATTCCAGCAGCAGATACCGTAGTGATTAGTGACTCCGGAACAAAGGAAGAAGGAACGACCACAGGTGATTCTGAGCCAGAGGATACCAGTATGTCAGGTGATTCTAGTTCTGAGGATAGAGATACTTCTAGCTTTGGGGAGCCGGCAAACTTGACAGTTCACATAGCTCAGCGAGATGAGAGTGACCCACTCGGCACAATGCTTAGATATGTGGAGGATTTGGGATCCATTGGAGCTATCATCTAGAGGGTGTCAGATATTGCTACCCGAGTTGACCCTCAACACTCCTCGCCAGTAGTACTTGCTGAAGTACGACGGATTGAACACTTCGTCGGAACTGCTCATGTAGAATTTGCACGTATCTTTAGGAGTCGGGGGTGGCTGGGAGTTGATACAGAAGAGATGCAACAGGCATGGAGACTGGAGAGACCAGATACCGGAGTTGGAGGTGCAGATAGGGAGATATTAGCAGCCCTTCACACCATTGAAGATCATTTTAGGGCACTATACTATTCATGGGAGGAGGATATTAACCATTAGGTGGAGTGCAATAAAAGAATAGATGAAGCCTCGGACATATGCAAGAAACTTAGGGAGAAAATCGACGAGCAGCAGGTTCACTTCCAACAACAACTTGCCTAGGAAGCAGAGCTAACACAATCAGAGAGGAATAAGGCAAATGCACTGAGGGCAAAGTTGGAGGCGACAAAGGAGTTGAAAGAGTTGTCGAGCACTCATGCCACCACCACACAGCAATTGGCCGACTCCCAGGCAGCACAGGGGAAAACCAAAAAGCAGTTGGAGGAGGTCGTCCAAATGGTGTGCCTGACCAGAGATAAGCACATCATCACCACTAGCCACCTGAAACAATGAACTGAGGAAGTGTACAGACTTCGGCGGTTGGTCTTACCACAGCAGGAGACTTCAGGTTTAGCTCAGACGACATCCACACCTCCAGTGATGTCCACTGCCCCTCGTTCTTCATAGTTGTTCATTGGATCTTGTTTTGTAGTCGTTTGGAAGACGACAAGTTTTTTTGGGGGGATGATGTTAGGCATATTTTATACTTATTAGTTTTAGTTTGCATCAGCAAAGTATGTTTGATTAGCTTGTATTGGCAAGTGTGTTTGTCAGTCGGTATCGGAGTAGTTACTCCCGATCGGTATGTCATTGGCGACGGTTGGCAATCGTCAACAACCTATATATGTATTGTCATTTCATTGTATTAGACATGGAGTTTTTGGTGTAGATTGTAATTATTGTTGAATCAATATATGCATTTGAGTTTCGAGTATCAATTAAATTTTCATTCTCGTACAATGTGATAGTTCAAGTATCTTTCTTGTTTACTCTGTATGAAAATAATAGACTCATTCGACAGTAAACAGGTTATACATACCATGGATCAAGCAAAATGACATCAAATAGTGAAATCGCCCTCCTAGGGAAGTGGCACTCAAACTAGGGCATAAAACCCTAATGCAATGAGAACACAAAACCACCAAGAATGCTGCTCCAAGTGTGGCGCTCAGATCTGCTTCAAAATGATCTTCAAATGCTATTCCAAATGATGTGACTTGAATGCTTAAACCCTCCAAATGTGGCGCACAAATCTAGGGTAAAACCCTAGCTCCAATGATGCACAAATGCCACAAGAAATTCACCTCCAATGCTGATCTAAAATCTGAATATGCAAATCTGCTCTTCTCCTCAACAAATCTCCAATGAAGTGCAAGTAGGCTTCCGTGATGAAACCTCCACATAGATGAATTAGGTTTTCATCCAATTCACCAAGAATCACAAGGGTTTTTGTCCTTGGATTTGTGCCCAACAAAAGTTGCAGCCAAATGAGATAAACTCAATGAAAAACAGGAATGAATGATATGTTCGAAATGTCTCAAATGATTTCCTATTTATACACAATCTTCTCTCCTTCCTCAAGGCCAACCTAGGGATGATAATCCTTTTATTTTTATTATTTTTTCTTCCCAAGTTGGGCCGACCACTTCAAGGCAAGATAGGTGCTCAAAATACAAATTAAAGATTTATCTTTTGTGTTTACTTTCTCCTTAGGCCAATCTCCCTTTAACGCCCACCACAAGAGATATCATTATTTTATTTTATCCAACCTTCCATTCTCCAAGGGAGAACCACTTGGGCACAAGATTCATCATGAGTTTGTCTTCAAAACAAGTTGTTCTCTTCAAGGTAAAATATCATAAATTATCCTTTATTTTTCCATAGGCAATTTCCACATTTTCTTCTATTTTCCAGCCTCCAAATGGGTCACTCCACCTTAGGGCAATTTATTTATTAATGATGACTACATCAAAAATACCACAAAAGTATGCCAAGTCATCTCTCATAGTCAATTTGCCCTACAAAATTAGCCAAGTGTGAAAACTCGCCAATTAGGTCATTCCCTGAGCCCTCCAGCTTAGCCTATGGGAATGGAAATAGGCTAGCCACTCCACTAAGTGATCACTCCGAAAATGGGGACATTACAAGAAACAACTGCAAGTGAAGTTCAGAGTACTCTTACAGGAATGTCATGATCATCCCAAAGCACTCCACCATGAATCACAAATTGTACTCCATCCATCTCACTGTCTCTCTACTACACTACACCAATGCATCATGATAGCCAAAGGCCCACCAACACCAGAATCTACAAACCAACACTGCAATGATCTAAGTATAGACAACCCAACTTTGAGTTATCTATGCCACCTGTGGGTATATACAATCCACAAAACACAAAACTCGACAACTCGTAGATCACAAAGAAACACAACATGAATCGACCACAATGTAGACCCAAAAGCAAGCAAACTCAACTTCGCATCAATAATGAGCAACTCAGAAACAATGATAGATAATCATGTAGATTCTTCACGACTTAAACCTTAGACCAACATCCGATTTGCTGCAGGTCCACAATAGAGTAATCGATTAGGAACCCATCAAGCAAACACTGTAGAAATGTTGAGTGACTAATCACATACCAGCACCTCCACAACGAGAAAGTTGCAAACAACCTCCTCGAGCCATGCATGAAGCATACCTGCAAACTTGTAACTATCTTGCAACCATAAACACCCTCATGGGATTTATAGTCTAAAAAATAGGACCTATCTGTAGATCTACAAAACCACAAATTTTGGTTAATCATGCAAAACTTGGAAAACCATCCATGTCAAGGATATGCATGCAAATCTGAATCCACTTATCATCTAGAAAACCCAACAAGTCTGAAAACATCAAAATGATTAAACCGGAATAAGGAATATCATAGACAAGCATAACTATAAATCCAATCAACATGACTGTAAAACATGGAAGCACTACCATCCAATAGGATCAAGAGGTTGTCCAAGAGCTCCAAGCCACTAAACAGGCCAACTCCACAACCAATACCATGTACTCGCATAAACCATTATTTCATGTCAAAGCTCCATGCATATAAGAACTTCCATGACACCATGACTACCACCTTGCATCAAACTCCCACTAAAATGAGATCTTGAATCTCAATCTGTATCATCCATGTCCTTAAAATTAGAAGACAACCAAAAACTCTTTAGAGTTCACCAAGTGATCTAAACACCTAATCCACTATGAAACGCTCAGAAAATGTTCTTCGTGGCCTATAAGAAATCGAAAAATGGGCATCGTGGGCACAAGATATGACTTGTTGAATCAATGAGAGTAAAACTAGCTTCCAACTGACATTTTCTATCCAAAACAACAAAATCTGGAAAAATCATTGATTCCACTACGCAATACTCAAAAAGAGCTTTCCATCAACTATAAGAAGTTGAAAATTTGATACCGTGGCTGATAGTTATGGCTCTTGGAAAAATCAACCTCCTTAAGTGCATTTCAAAAGTTGTCTGGTGGCTGGTGGGCGGTGCCACCAGTGGCTGGTTGATGGCGGTGGTGTCAGGTAATGCCACTTGAGTGGTGGTAGGGCAACGCTTGGGCAAAGCAGATGCAGCCCACTGGTGGTGCTCAGACTCAACCCCTCATGGCCTGGCCACGGCTAGGGATCGGACCCCTCTCAAACCCTCTATGCACCGAATGATATCATCACTGCCTCAGTCGAAAAATATTTTAAGATTAATTTTCTACAACCTTCATACAACCTGCTGACGACTATACCCTGTGTAGACAAATCTATAGAATATTCTATCACAAGTCACGACTGCGACCCTGTAAGGACCATACTGCCATATGGATTCCCTACAACTATACGGATTTTATTGTAGAAGATGCTGAAAAGCCCTAAAAATGGCTGATTTTTTCTTCAAAGGGTATTGAGTTTAATATGAAAATATAGGTTTTCATCCATTGCTACACTTGGGAGAGGTGTTTGGTGATCTTTTGCATCACATTTGTACACACTTACAGGTCTGATTCCAAATCAGCAGCTACAGATTTCATGTTCAGACTTCTTGATTGGCATTTGGCTTGAGTTTCCATTAGCATTCTTCATCTATGTGTTGGCATTTGATGTTACTTCACTGGAGGATCATTTGTGTGTCTATTTGATCAACTTAGGGCATCATCTACATGTATATGCAAGTCTGATTTTTATATCAGACCTCTCTGTTTTGTAATCAGCCCATCACATTTCAATACAGAAGTTAATCTTTGCATCCGGGTATGTCTTTATTATGTTTGCAATAATTTTTGGATGTCTATGTAATCTGGAATAGTTACATTTCAATCATCTTTTGATTGTATTTGATTATCATAATTCATCCTTTCCATCTCTATGATATTTCAAACAAATCGGTGAAAGCAAAAATTGAAAAACCTAAGTACATTGCAAGAAAATCAAATCCGAAATTTTCAGGCCAGCAAAGGAAAAATTTGGGTTAGATAAGACAGGGATCTTACAAAATGTGACAAGAACATTGTATAGTCAGTTATCAAAACTTAAAAGTGAAGCAATGGATGAAACACGTCAAGTAATTACTCTTGAATTATGGAAGCAAAAGCCATTGCTCTTATGCTGCTAGTGAATGGAGAAGAATGCTGCTAAGCAGTAGAAACAGACATTTTTCTAGAGCGTTTAATTAATTCTTTTGGTCCCATCATTTGTCCTCCCCAGTGCCATTTTGTGATCTTTTGCTCCAATGGAACATGTTGACATTTCAAAGTGGACAGTAAAGCTGAAAAAATAAACCAAATGTTGTTCATTTACACAGAAATGTGGGAAGTTTCACATGATAAACTTACCACAGTATTGCGTAGGCAATTTTTTTCCATCTGAAACCTTCCAATCTATTGGTTGTCAGAGTCTTTTGGTATTATTTATTTTGTGGTCCATGAAAACATCCTTCTTATGTTATTTGTGTCAATCTTCTCAAATATTTTATGACCTTAGGCATTTGCTATACTGCAGAATTTAGCGACCTTCTGCAGTGCAAAAGGACGTTATCACAGATGTATCAAAAGTTACTGCATTGTTTGGCCTTTAAGGGTCGTGTGGAATGTTGTAAATGAAATTCATATTAATTAGAATACATGCATTTATAAATAAAAACCAATAATTGTATCTGCAAAAATTATTGTACCTGCTGTAAAGGGACACCATGATCTCCAGGAAGAGTACGAACAGACATGTCAAGACAAGAACTCACTGCAGATTCAAAGCTTAAAACATTTGCTAATACCGGCGTTTCATCTATGGTGTCATCTTTAAATTTCACCAACAGATTCCGATTTACACCGTAATATGACTTGATCTGCAAAGATGACAGCAGAGAAGCAATCACAAATAAGTTAATAACTATTCATGGATACTACTCCTGATATCATTATCTAGGTTGGCTTAGTAAACTTAAATTTTAACAATATTTATTCAAACAGTTGGAGAGAGCAGCATTTTATATGTTCAACTTCTAAATAGAATAATAAAATTATAGAACATGTAAAGAGGAATCATTTACTTAAGTAAAAAAACCATTAACATTAAAAGAGATGTTTCAGTACAAAATCAAGTTGAGGCCTTGTCACAGAGCTAAGACAAAGAACCTAAGTTAAGACCTAATTATACAATTCATAATATAAAGAGGAAGCTAAATCCTTCCTGTATAATAGCTTAAAAAACAGAAATGCTTAGATACATGCTGGAAAGACGACATGGTAAGAAGGTACCAGGAAAAAAAATGAGATGCCAGAAGTGTTTATTTTGGTTGGTCTAGCACCAGGAAACCAGCTGAAATGTCTTGGTTTCCAAGGGAAATGCTTGGTTTTTGGGTTTTTTCAACTTCATCCTTTCCTGGGCTACTCACAAGGAAGAAGGTGTTGTACGGAGCCCAACTGTCCCATTTAACATGATTCATTTGGCCTGGGGTTATGGGCCCAAGTCTTTTGCAGCTCATGAATGGATGTGGCCTCAGTAGAATTAGTGGCCACATTTCGCCATCTCATCACCCTGATATCCTACACAAGCTACCTGTTGGATTGTGTGTGCTCTAGGATGATGATCAGCTCTTGGAAGGCATTAATGGGAAAATTAATCAGATCTTTGTTTGTTTCCTTTGGAATGAGGCCAAGCAGTGTTTCATAGACAGTGTTGGTCCTATTATATGGGTCCCTGTGAGTCATCCTGCACCAATTTTCTTGATGCTGCCTAGAGGAGTTGGGGCAGATTAGTAATGGAAGCACCTTGGCCTGCAGTTGGCAGCACTCTGGGTTTCAGGTTTGGGGCCAACTGTTAGCCTGCTTAACACGATCCTTCTGAGGGACTCTCTCTCACTTAAACCTGAGGGCCAAAGCTTGGTCACATTTTCTTCTCGCTAGTAAATAGGCCATTTATGTGTGATTTCCTGCATGATTATCCATCTTTATATAATAAACTGCAAGGGGAGGTTGTGTGTGATGGCAGTATTGCTTTGAATTTCACAGCAACAAATTTGTGTCCTCAGAGCTCAAAGAATTCATAGAGAATAGGAAGTGAATAGATCTATATCTTAAAGAGATAGAAACTCACAAGGAACCAAGAGATTCTACTAGATTGAATCATCAATGCAGGTCAAGTTCCTTCCCAATGGAAATGGTTCCCAAAAGATCAAGTTGCCGACTTCACACATTTTCCACAACTTGTCACAATGGGGACCATTGCTTCTCAAGAAGGGGTGACTGATCTTGGAGAATCTGACACTTTGATCATCTTGCGGTACAACAGTAAACTGACCTGGTTTAGTATAGAAGGGCATGGGAAGGCAATGGCTGCAGCTAAAGTATTACAGCATGAACATCTAATATATGCACAACTGAAAAATTCTTGCTATAATAGGAAATAGTATGTCTATGCTGAATGATAATGACACTGAGAGTGCACTCAGAAGTGTTGGTGTCTATTGCAAATGGCAGTTACAATTCTCGTAGAGTGAGAATTGGCCCTAGGAAGATTCAACACTTTTGGCTCTTCGAATACATTTTCTTGTGCCCTTGTTCAAGAGAAAAATGGCTTTAACATCACCTTTCATTGCTTAGTTCAAGGGCCATACAACATGGGATAAGTCCAACAGAAAACTCTAATAGACATTGGCAAGACCAAGGGAGCTGCAAACCTCCATGAGACCCTTTGAACATGCAACCTCAACATGAATCTTTTTTGGATCCACATGCACTAAATCTTCATCGATGAGGTAGCACAAATACTGAAAACTCATCTTGGATGAAAATTTCTCCAAGCTGGGATACAATTTGTGACATCCCAATGTTTTGAGGACTTGTTGAACATGCTGAAGATACTTCTCCCAAGTTTTGTTGAATACGAGAATGTCGTTGAATTAGATGGCCACAAAATATTTTTTGATGGGCTGCAGGATATCATTCATCTTCATGAATGTTGCAAGTGCATACATCAAGTCAAATGGCATGATCAACCATTTGAAGTTTTGAACAATCCCTTGGAATTAATTGCAATCTTCCATATATTAGTTAGGCTCAATGGACACCTAGTGGTAACCTGACTTAAGGTCAACTTTGGTGTATTTAACACCTTGTAGTGTAAGTATCCTTGTCTAACTTTGCCTTCAAACCCCTAAATTTTCTGATTTTTAGTGTCTTGACATTTTGTCAAACACTTGGCATGCTTGCTGGTGTATCATTGATTTCTGAGTTTATAGTGTTTGAATGCTTGTTTGAATGATGGTTTGTGATGGTTTTCTTGAGCATAATCAGTTTTGTTGCATAATGAACACTTGATCAAACACTTTGCACACATACACCAATCAATAACAAACATCCAATGACTGATATAACATTTCTTTCACAACAGTTTGCAAAAGAGTAGATGAATTCAAATTAAAGATTTGAATTACTATCAGCTATTTACATCAATTGACAACAATATCTAGAACAACAAACATACCCAGATATATAGATAGCATTCAGCATGTATTGACTCTATTTCCAATGGTGAACTGTTGCTATGTTAATGGCTGATTGCTGCAACATATAAATCTATTTCTCCTTTTCTTATTGCTGCTGTAGGTGCCTATATACCAGCCGGTTTCTAATCCCACTTCAACAATGCTTGTTGCTGTTGTCTAAGTTCTGCCCATACAAGGCTGCAAACCAACTGCTGGAAGTGAAGCCAATAAAATACCCAAACAAATAATGAGCTATCCCTTCACTCAACTTCTCACATACCTTCCTTTCTTTCTATTCAATGTTATCAACAAGTGAAAGCTATTATTAAGACTTCTTAAACTTCTAATAGATGAATCACTACCTTAACACATTCTCATGGCTCCTCATATCTCCAACACTTGCCACGTTCCACCTTAAACTCACGTCACCTTCAAAGAAGCTGTGCCCAAGGAAAGAGCTGCGATTAGGTTTTAAGGCTGTGATTTCCCCCTTTCACCCTCACGTCTCATTCAAAAAGACTTCCACATTCTTCTTAGAGTCTCACATCCTCTTGTTAATAGATGCGTCCCCTCTTTAGGATAGTTTTAAGCATTTAAAAACTGCAATAGCTAGAATATGGCTGCAACTAGGACAAACAGACCCTTATACCAAGCACCAACATCAAATTCATCTCCTCCCAGCTTGGCGCCAATGTTAGGGTATAGACCCTCATCAAAACATATAATGAATTGCTCTAAAAATCTCTATAGTTGCTCACAAATATCTCCAATGATAATAATCAGAAATTATTTCAGTCCAACCAGCAAATTTGTATTTGACACAAATCTCACAAATTTGCAAAAAAACCCTTCCAATGTCAACCTACAGAAATATATATCTTTGAAGCCCAAATATTTCTCCAAAACTGATCAATGAAGCACAATTGTGCATTCTGAAGTAATTCCTCCAATTGATGGAATTGGGTTTTAACTTTTCGTCCAATCATCCTAGGAATATGCTGAACTTGTAGTTGCAGCTCACAAGGAAAACTCCAAATGCAAATAACAAATCAAGGATGTGAAAACGATTTGCCTTCACCTCTTTTTAAAGCCACAAGTGAACCCTCCTTTTTGGCCGACAAAGCTTCACTTCTAAAAGATTTTTTTTTTTTAATTTTATTTTATGTTTTCCTTCTCAAAAGTGACTTATTTTATAATCTCCCAATAACTTATTGTAAAGTCACTTTTTACATATAATAAGGCCCAGCTAATTAATTAAATATAAATAACCCAAAAATGACTTAGGATTATTTAACATTTAATTAATTAAATTATTCCCTTATAACTCCCAACTTAGTGTATGGGAATAGAAATAGGCTAGCGGACCCCGCTGGATGATCACTCGGAAAATGGGGACATTATATGGAGTTAATCCAACATGACCTCTATACCCTACTGTTTTGTATTTTGTTTTTGGTTCTTCCCCTTTGTGGGGCCTCTCTAGGACTCTCCTCCTAGAACTTTTTGTAAACTGATGTACTCTTGAGTCCCATTGACTTATTTTGGTCATTCATGGACATTAATAAAAAAAAATTCTTTCTTTCTTTCTATCCAAAAAATTCGATGCATGTTCTTAATAGTGAGTATAGAGATACCATGTCCCATATTCTTTTGTGCTAACACGAGTAAACTATCAAAAGGTAAAATGCTAGATTGGACAGGAACCTTGCATATCAACTCTTGAATCCGGTACTTAATTTTATCATTTTCCAAAGCAAATCGTAAATACAAAAGGTCATTTCAAAAAGCGGTCCCAATGGTCAGATCTATAGAATGCTTTACCCATTAATGTGAGACATATGATCTTTCCCGCAAGCATCTATTTTAAATATTTAGTGTGTCAGATTTCTCTTTTTGATCTTAACGAGAGGCATGAGTATAGTTGTCTATTTGATCTTCTATTACTCTACCACATTTCAAGAATTTGTCTCTAATACAGAATTAATAATTGTCATTAAAAAATTGTGTATATCTGTTGCAAGATACTTCTAATATTTGGCTCCTAGGCCTAAGTCAATAAAGGAGGTCATCTTTTTGTATTTAATATCCTTTATAGGTTTGAGGCAGCCTTTACATATTTAATATAATTTATAACTATTAATGCCATAATGAGTGATAGGGAGGACTCTAGGCTGCCTGCTTCTGCATCCTGTAGGTTTACAAGACTGTTTGACAACTTTAGCCTTCCTACCAATTCAAAGTGCTAAAAGACATACTCTTTGCAGAGATGGAAAACATTACTGCTTTGCTTGGTGTGGGACACATACATTGTCCTCACTTCTTCCAAGATGCTGCCTCAATGGCACATAACTTTCTGAGCCCGTTGCCCACCCTTCTCACTCTGTTCAAGGGTCTGGACTGCTTGGTGCTCATTTTCTCTCTCTATTTTTCCACCCCTGCAAATCTATTTACCTACTTGTTTATCTAGCCGGACTCCTCACTGAGCTCACCTAGAACAAGCATGCATTTCCTCTAGCCGGCAATCCGACCACCCCACAAAAGGAAAACAAACAAAAATCATGGCTCTGCTTGATGACCTCCATACTGTACAGTGGAACTTGAGGAGTCATCAAAACAGAGTCATGGTTTGCAAAAGAAAACAAAATTGCAGAAACAGAAAGACTAATCTACTTCAGAATGGTAAACTGAAAACAGAAAAGAAAATACACAGATGATCGAACTGCTGTACTTTATTTTTATTCAAAAATTCTGATTACATCAAAATGCTTCACACACCAAAATTTACTTCTTCGATTCTCCTTCTGCTGAACTCCTCTACAGAAAGAATGCTACATTTTATATCTCTGCTCATGTCCGTTACAGGACGGTTCAACTACCAGACGGTTCATATTCTAACTGCCCAGCATCGCTGACATCCAACTGTCCAAACCGTTTTGCATTCGTGAGAACTTTTAGTCCCACATACATCCGTCGACTGACACATCAACTGCATATATGCATGAACACACGGTAAGTTTACCGTCGGCACTTTTGCTGCCGATGACCCTAGCCTGTCAACCACTAACGAACCGTCGGAGTGACTTCTTCCTTCTTCACCGATAAGGTTCCTCCTGCCGATGTCAACCCCTCGCCAACTTCCATCGGGGTGACAGTTGACATCGGAGCGACATCCCTAGGCTTGCCCGATAGAGATCCTCACGTCGATGCCCGACTCCAAGGGAAGTCCCATCGGAGTAACCAACACCATCGGCAAAACTTCTCTTCGCTGGACCGACAGTTGTTCTCACGCCGACGCCCAAGCCAAAGACATCCATCGGAGAAGCAATGTATTATCGGCCACATATTATTCCCTTCTTCCGATATATCATCTCACCTCGATGACCTTTGTACCCCGTAGACTCCCATCGGCAAGAGCTACCAATGTCGGCGAAATTTTCTTTCCACTCACCGATCTTAATTCTTACACCGATGCACACTTTGATCTGTTGACCATCGTTGAGACTTAGTCTATCGGCCGGCACTCTTCAAGTCATTCCGACACTTTACCATATGCCGATGTGCTTCCTCCATTCCTCTCTGTCGGTGTGACAATACATCGTCGGCGCAAGAAAAGAAACTTGTGCCGATGCCTTACATCACCGCGATACATACTCCTTCGTTGAACCATTGAACCTCAACAGCGGTTCAATCGCAAGGTTTAATCAGTGAGGTTCAACCTCCATATAACCATCGGCCAGACCTGTGTCTTCGGCCTAACCGAAATATCTCCTCCCGATATGTATCTCACCCCGATCAATATTCCATTCGTTGAACCATTGGACCTCAACAGCGGGGTTCAATCTCAAGGTTCAACCGCGGGGGTTCACCAAAGAGGTTCAACTGACAGGTTCAACGGCGTGGTTCAACCGTTGAACAAATACCGAACACCTTCAACTTGAACTTGCACTTGGCTCAAAAACCGATTAAAAACAAAATGCTTCTCCCGCCACTGCATTTTCAGAAAACTCGAAGAAAACTCGAAAAACAAAACTACATGCTGCAAACTCAAAATTGAAAAATCAAAAACTATGTACGGCTGCATTGAGCCTTGGTGCTCCTGCACCATACTCCCCCTGTGCGGAAGAAGTCAAGTCACCTCCGGTGACAATGAGGCAAAGTCAATGCCCCTCTTTTTGAATTCTGACTCTGCAACCCAGGTAGCTTCTGCTTCAGGCAACTGCTTCCATTTGACCAAATGCTCCATGTAGACGCCATGTCGGGTTTGCTTCTATACTCTGGAATCCAGTATTCGTTTTGCCTGTAGTTTGGGTTGTAATGGCAAAGTCACATCTATTGCTGTCTGTCCCTTCTTTGAAATGGATCCATTTGCTGCTGACTGAGGACCCCTGTATTGCACTAGGTCTTGGACATTAAACACTGGTGAGATTGCCAAATCTTCTGGCAATTCAATTCTGTAGGCATTGTTTCCATACTTGTTCAGGATTTTGCAAGGACCAATTCTCCTCATCTGTAGTTTGGTTGGTATTCCTTTTTGCATTCTGGCTTTATTCAAGTGCACCATAACCAGATCACCAACCTCAAACTGAATATGCCTTCTGTGGGCATCTACTCTGTCCTTGATCTTCTGTGTGTTCTCTGTCAAGGTTTTCTTCACCTGCTCATGCACTTCTTTCATGGATTGTGCAAAATCGTCTGCATGTCCACTTCTGTTCTCCATGTTTCCCATATTTCTGAGCTCACATATACCTCTGGGATGCATTCCATAGACTATTTCGAATGGACTCTTACCAGTAGTCCTATTCACACTGTCATTATAGGCAAATTCTGCCTAATGAATGACAAGATCCCAACTCTGTCCATATTCTTTGGTTATACACCTTAACAGGTTGCCCAATGTCCTGTTTACCACCTCTGTCTGACCATCTGTCTGTGGGTGATATGCTGAACTGAATGATAAATTTGTCCCCAATCTCTGCCACAATGTTTTCCAGAAATGCCCCATGAATTTAGCATCTCTGTCAGACACAATACTTGCTGGAAGTCCATGAATTTTGATCACTTCTCTGAAAAACAAGTGTGCTATATGACTGGCATCATGAGTCACTTTGTAGGGAATGAAATGACTCATCTTGCTAAACCTGTCCACAACTACATATATGCTGTCATAACCAGTCTTAGTCTTAGGCAAACCAACTACAAAATCCATACTTACACATTCCCATGGTCTGGAAGGAATGGGTAAGGGTTGGTATAGTCCTGCATTTGAAGTGGTTCCCTTGGCCTTCTGACATACAATACACTGCTCTACATACCTTCTGATGTCTCTGTGCATCCTTGGCCAATAATAGAACCTTTGGACTAGCTCCAGTGTCTTATTCAGACCAAAATGGCCACTCAGACTACCATTGTGCTTCTCCTGTATGAGATTTTCTCTCATAGATCCTCTTGGCACACATAATTGTCCACCTTTGAATAGCAATCCCTGCTGTAAGGTGAAATCTGCAAACTCACTGTGAAAGTGATTCTCAAAATCTTGACATACCTTGTATGCCTCAGCAAAATCTTCATCATCTTGGTAAAGATTCTTGAAATCTTCAATTCCAATGCTCTTCAACTGCACTTCCTGTACTGTGAGCAATCTTCTGCTCAAAGCATCTGCAACTCTGTTCAGCTGCCCCTTCTTATGCTTAATTGTAAAGGTATAAGATTGCAGGTACTCCATCCATTTGATATGCCTGCTGCTTAACTTATCCTGTGAGTTTAGAAAACTCAGAGCTTGGTTATCTGTGTAGACAACAAATTCTTTAGGTAGGAGATAATGTCTCCACTTCCTTAATGCTTGGACTAGACCATACAACTCTAAGTCATACGAAGAGTACTTACTCTTTGCTTCATTCAGCCTCTCACTGAAAAAGGCTACAGGTCTGTTTTCCTGATTTAGCACTGCTCCTACAGCTATATTACTTGCATCACATTCAATAGTAAATAGCTTATCAAAACTGGGCAACAACAAAATAGGTTGTGTTGCTACCTTTTTCTTCAACCTTTCAAAACTTCTATCTGCAGCTGGTGTCCATCTGAATTTTGCTTTCATTCCACCCTTGATTGTATCCAACATGGGTGCACATATTCCACTGAAATTTCTGATAAACTTTCTGTAAAACTGGGCTAAGCCATGAAAACTTCTCACCTCTGTGGCTGCTCTGGGAGTAGGCCAGCTCAATATGGCTTCTACTTTGGACTTGTCCATCTTCAACTCTCCTTGGGACACCACAAAACCAAGGTATACCAATTCCTGCTTCATGAATTCACACTTCTCCAGATTGATGGTTAGTTGTTCATCATGTAATTATTGCAAAACAGTATTTACATGTTCTAGATGTTCTTCCTTGGTCTGACTAAAAATTAGAATATCATCTAAAAAAACAACAAATTTACCAATGTAATCCTTTACGACTTCATTCATGAGTCTCATAAACGTGCTGGGTGCATTTGATAGACCAAATGGCATAACAAGCCACTCATACAGTCTTTCTGTGGTCTTGAAGGCTGTCTTCCACTCGTCTCCTTCCTTGATTCTTATTTGGTGGTAACCACTCTTCAGGTCTATCTTGGTGAAATACTTTGCTTTTCCAATACAGTTCATGAGATCTTCAATTCTGAGAATTGGGAATCTATACCTTATAGTTATCTTGTTTATGGCTCTGGCATCTGTGCACAATCTCCATGATCCTCCTTTCTTGGGTGCCAATACTGTGGGCACAGCACAAGGACTAATACTCTTCCTAATCAATCCTTGATCTAGCAACTCCTGCACTTGCCTAGAAATCTCTTTGTGCTGATCTGGAGTCATCTTGTAAGGTGCCTTGTTTGGTAAAGATGCCCCTGGAATCAGGTCTATCTGATGGCTTATTGCTCTCTGTGGAGGCAATGTAGCTGGTGTACCATCACTAATTATGCTTTTATACTTCTCCAGTATAGGCTGCATTTCTTTGGGAATCTCTGTCTTCTTATCCTGCTGTCCTTCTTTTGGTTTTACTATGATGGCATAACCAATACCATCTTCCTTAAGAGTATTCAGAAACTCCTTTCCACTCACAACCAAAATATTAGGACTCTTTGTCTGAACTGCATCTTCATCTTCCAATGACTGAATTTTATAGGTGACACCATCCTTCTGAAAAGAATAGGCATTCTTCTCACCATCATGTACTGCTTTTCGGTCATACTGCCATGGTTTGCCCAATAAGAGATGGCATGCATCCATGGGTAGTATATCACATAATACCTTATCCTTATAGCCACCTATACTAAACTCTACCCAACTTTGTTCATTCACTACCACATGTTGACCCTTATTCAACCATGTGACTCTATATGGGTTTGCATGAGTAATTCTTTTCAAATTCAGTTTCTTAACTGCTTCATCAGAAATAATATTATCAATAGATCCTGAGTCTATGATAATTTTACATACCTTATTCAAAATCTTGCACTTGATTCTGAATAGTGCTCTCCTCTGGCTTGGTTCAGACTTTACTGGTTCCTTCATCAAGGTTCTCCTTATCATCAGGTTCTCTCCATCTTCTGAGTTCAGATTGACCTTAGGTAACTGGCTGCTGGATGCATTGTCTTGGACATAGTGGTTTCTCTTATCACCTCCTTGAGAAGAGGATGTGGCCTTTTCTGGGCACCTATATGCTGGATGGCCAAGATTGCCACAGTTGTAACACTTCATGTTGGTGAAATAGGATCCTCTGCCTGATCCTCCTGACCTTCCTCTGTTAGATCCTCTTCCTCTGTGGTTTCCTCTACCACTTGACTCCCCACTCTGCTCTGTGAGTTTGGATTCTGCTTGGGATCTATTGTCAGCATTCCTTCCACCAAAACCTCCTCTATGTCCTCTATTATCTCTGCCTCTTCCTCTTCCTCTGCTATTTGAGTCTTGTTTCCTCTTGTTCTTTTCTTCCACTTTCAGTGCCAGCTGATAGCATTTTTGCACTGTGGTAGGGCACAGCAAACTGATTTCCTCTTGTATATTCCACTTCAGACCGTTAAGGTACCTTGCTACCTTTATGCTTTCATCCTCCATTACTTTGGACCTTAAGCATAGCTTTTGGAATTCTTCAGTGTATGCACTGACATCTAATTCCTTTTGTCTCAGATTTTGTCTCTTCTGTGCAGCTGTATTTCATAATCTTCTGGCATATATGCTTCTTTAATTTTAGCTACCATTCCCTTCCAAGTAGCTATGGGCTTCTTATCTTCTTTTGCTCTTTCAGTCTGCACAAATTTCCACCAGGTTAAGGCAGCTCCCCTGAGTCTGGATTTGGCCACCTTTACTTTCTGTGCCTCGCTTACACCATCACATTCAAAGTGATTTTCAAGTCCTTCTATCCACTCCATGACCAAATCTGGGTCCATTTTCCCACTGAAAAGTGGTACTCCTTCCAATGTTTTACCACTCATTGCTTTCAAAGCTTTCAAGAATGGTTCTTCTTCCAACTTAGGATCAGGTGTGGGCTCTTCATCTTCTACAGACACACCTTTTCCCTTATCCTCAGAATATTTAACTCTCTGGCTGACTTCTTCAGTCTTTTGCAACATTAAGCCTAGCTTACTCTCCATTTCTGCTAGTCTTTCTTGTAGGAGTCTATTCTCCTCTTCTTGATCTTCAACCTTCTTTGCTAACTCTGCATTAGTCACCATTTTCTTGGATGAACTAACAAACTCACTTGAACTCGGTGATGACATACAACTCTTCTATTCCTATCTAGGAATAACCCAAATCTTACTGCTCTGATACCAATTTGATAGGGAGGACTCTAGGCTGTCTGCTTCTGCATCCTGTAGGTTTACAAGACTGTTTGACAACTCTAGCCTTCCTACCAATTCAAAGTGCTAAAAGACATACTCTTTGCAGAGATGGAAAACATTACTGCTTTGCTTGGTGTGGGACATATACATTGTCCTCACTGCTTCCAAGATGCTGCCTCAATGGCACATAACTTTCTGAGCCCGTTGCCCACCCTTCTCACTCTGTTCAAGGGTCTGGACTGCTTGGTGCTCATTTTCTTTCTCTCTATTTTTCCACCCCTGCAAATCTATTTACCTACTTGTTTATCTAGCCGGACTCCTCACTGAGCTCGCCTAGAACAAGCATGCATTTCTTCTAGCCGGCAATCCGACCACCCCACAAAAGGAAAACAAACAAAAATCATGGCTCTGCTTGATGACCTCCATACTGTACAGTGGAACTTGAGGAGTCATCAAAACAGAGTCATGGTTTGCAAAAGAAAACAAAATTGCAGAAACAGAAAGACTAATCTACTTCAGAATGGTAAACTGAAAACAGAAAAGAAAATACACAGATGATCGAACTGCTGTACTTTATTTTTATTCAAAAATTCTGATTACATCAAAATGCTTCACACACCAAAATTTACTTCTTCGATTCTCCTTCTGCTGAACTCCTCTACAGAAAGAATGCTACATTTTATATCTCTGCTCATGTCCGTTACAGGACGGTTCAACTACCAGACGGTTCATATTCTAACTGCCCAGCATCGCTGACATCCAACTGTCCAAACCGTTTCGCATTCGTGAGAACCTTTAGTCCCACATACATCCGTCGACTGACACATCAACTGCATATATGCATGAACACACGGTAAGTTTATCGTCGGCACTTTTGCTGCCGATGACCCTAGCCTGTCAACCACTAACGAACCGTCGGAGTGACTTCTTCCTTCTTCACCGATAAGGTTCCTCCTGCCGATGTCAACCCCTCGCCAACTTCCATCGGGGTGACAGTTGACATCGGAGTGACATCCCTAGGCTTGCGCGATAGAGATCCTCACGCCGACGCCCGACTCCAAGGTAAGTCCCATCGGAGTAACCAACACCATCGGCAAAACTTCTCTTCGCTGGACTGACAGTTGTTCTCACGCCGACGCCCAAGCCAAAGACATCCATTGGAGAAGCAATGTATTATCGGCCACATATTATTCCCTTCTTCCGATATATCATCTCACCCCGATGACCTTTGTACCCCGTAGACTCCCATCGGCAAGAGCTACCAACGTCGGCGAAATTTTCTTTCCACTCACCGATCTTAATTCTTACACCGATGCACACTTTGATCTGTTGACCATCGGTGAGACTTAGTCTATCGGCCGGCGCTCTTCAAGTCATTCCGACACTTTACCATATGCCGATGTGCTTCCTCCATTCCTCTCTGTCGGTGTGACAATACATCGTCGGCGCAAGAAAAGAAACTTGTGCCGATGCCTTATATCACCGCGATACATACTCCTTCGCTGAACCATTGAACCTCAATAGCGGTTCAATCGCAAGGTTCAATCAGTGAGGTTCAACCTCCATATAACCATCGGCCAGACTTGTGTCTTCGGCCTAACCGAAATATCTCCTCTCGATATGTATCTCACCCCGATCAATATTCCATTCGTTGAACCATTGAACCTCAACAGCGGGGTTCAATCTCAAGGTTCAACCGCGGGGGTTCACCAAAGAGGTTCAACTGATAGGTTCAACGGCGCGGTTCAACCGCGAGGTTCAACCGTTGAACAAATACCGAACACCTTCAACTTGAACTTGCACTCGGCTCAAAAACCGATTAAAAACAAAATGCTTCTCTCGCCACTGCATTTTCAGAAAACTCGAAGAAAACTCGAAAAACAAAACTACATGCTGCAAACTCAAAATTGAAAAATCAAAAACTATGTACGGCTGCATTGAGCCTTGGTGCTCCTGCACCAATGAGGAATCTGTAGTTTTAAGTACTTTTAAAAAACTTATTTATATTGCTGGAATATTATGTGTATTTATTTTAAATGTAAATTTTTAAATAGATTTTCTGATTTTTTTTTAAAATTCCTGATTTTCAGATTTTTTCCTCCTATTGAACAAAATTGTGTTTTTGAACTTGGTAACCACAGCATCCTCAACAACGTCAAAGGCAGCAATCATGGTAGCTTGGCATGGAGCAGCAACAAGTATATGGATGTACATGGAATCATATGGACAATGGGTATAAGGGTCGATGCGACTAAAGGAGTAACAACTATGGGTATAATGGAATCAAAGGAGCAGCAGCTATGGGGTGCCATAGTATCATTGAAGACCACCTATCAAGATTAAGCCTGCGTGAATGGATGATCAAGCCTGGCTAGAGCTGTATGCAAATCTAAGAAAATCATACTATTTGGTTTCTTTGCATGCTTTGAGGGGAAGGCATGCTAAAGGGACGATGACATGTTATATATCTAGACTGATGATATTATGATGTACATGGAGGATATGGAGCAACCAACATGTGATGTACATAACTCTTAGTTAGGGCGGGTTAGAGATTTACTCTACCTTTGTGTTATTTGGTTAAGCCTATAAATATGGGGCTTCTATCATATCATGAGAGCATTATCTGTGTTTATATATCATGAGAGCATTATCTGTGTTTACTTTAAAAGTATGATAATCCCTGAAGCAATCCATTCTGAAGGATAATATACAATGAGATGCTCCCTTAAGGTTGTTTTTAAGGCAGTTAAATATTTGGTACATTGGTATTCTCGATATATCTCTTGTGTGTATTTTTGTTATTCTTGATATACTTACATTCCAGATACTTTGGTTCTTTACAAAAGAAATGTAGAAGCAACAATACTATATGGTATATCCATTTCTATGCCTGTTGCAAAGGCCACAAGAACCCATTGAACATACGTTATGGTATTCTGGCTTTTGTTAATAAATATGGAAACCAATCCTTTCCCAATTTCTAGTGTTGGCAGGTTTCTCCAACAATTTAAATTTACGCCATCCATCAAAGAAGTGACTTTGGTGCACCTTTTATATATGGAGTAAAGCTAGAATCTTATTTCCCATCCATCAGTATGCAGTTGAGAAAAGAATGTAGATCTATAAAAATTCTGTTATCACGATCCAAAACTTAGAAAAAGGATTTTATCAATTTCAGAACAGTATGGACATTTAGTACCAAATCTGTTGCCAAACATGAAAAACTTCAAGGAATAACTAGCACATTTATGTGAAAATGTGTAACAGTGAAAAGTTTATTCTACCATATACTTACACAGTGATAAGAAAAATAAATAACACTTAACATCAATGTAATGAGTTTTTTTATAAATTCTAATGTTCTAGAGATGATCATAACTGGCCTGTGAAATATATTAGAAAACAATATAGCAAGTTCAGGGGCTAAATACAATAGGTTGGATAGTTTTGATAAGAAAGAAAGAAGAAATAAATATAACACGTTTAATTGAAAATAAATATTCATCATCGAGTCCTTCACCTAAAAAGAGGAACTGATAGTGCCATAAGAGATGCTAATCAAGTACCATCACAATGTACTATACCATTTCATTTGCAATGTGTTTTGTACTGTTTAGCATCAAATATTGAATGGGTAGCTCCACTTACCAATCGTCGGGTTTCATCAGGACGTGGCACAAAATCTTCCCTTCCTCTCACCAAATCCATATATAGTGGAGGAAGCTGTTCAACTAACGGGAGGACTTGTTTCAAAAGTGGAGGACTCAAGCTTTCCAACTGTTTGAGAGCTATCTCTGCCTGCAATTACATATGAAAATAAAATTTCTCTTAGCAGAAGATGTGAAAACACATAGCTTATATTTCATAAGAGCATAAAGGCTGAAACACTGACATCCAAACAAAAGAAATAATAAAGTGCTCATCTTGATGCCTAGCTTAAGTTCTACCTGAATGGGGACAAAGAAAATAAAGAAAAAAAGTGAAATGGGTAGTGGTAGAGAAGGAGACTGCACTGATCAAATCGCCTAAACTACAAAGTCAAATGACAAATGCATTGATGCATATACAAACGGATTATAGGAGTATACAATACATCAGTGCTATGTTCTTATAATCGGGTTTGATCATATCCTTTTTTAATGCTGTTATATTACGTTGTTGACTTGAAAAAAGTTGACTGGTCTTTTGTGGCCAATATTTATCAAAACGCAGTAACAAAATGTAAAGTCAGCATTGCTTTATGAACATCTTTTTATGATGGTATTTAAAGAGCAAATTCTTACTTTGATGATCTACAGATCATCCACCAATAATTTACAATGCAAAAAATAAGAAGGCACTCCAAAATCTCTATTGTTTGAATTGATAGAAGGAATGTACATATATACAAATAAATTATAGTGTTACAAGACTCACTTGGACTCGCCTAGACTTGGCGAGGGGCACCGAACAAGTCCTCGGGACTCGATACCCGAGTCTTTGGCAAGTCCGCCAAACTCGCTAGAGCCGGTGAGTCTCGAGGGTGAGACTCGGTTGCAGCAAGCAAGGTGAAAATAAGAAAAAATAAAAGGAAAACAACAAAAACACTTAAAATGGTCTCCTACACCCTAAAAGCAAGTTCATTTCATTTCTAGCCAAAGGAGAAGGATAAATAAGAGTTTTGAGCCAAAACTATATTGCATTGAAAGAAAAACCAGCAGGCAAATTGAGCAAAAATCGGTGGTTGAATTGCATTTGGGTAGGTTTGTAGTTGCTTTTGGTGCACATAGAGGAGTCTACGAAAGATTGGGAAGAGCTCAGCATTGATTTGGAGCAGCCCACCATAGATTTCAAGCAAGATTTAAGAGGTAAGTTTGTATTTTGAAGTCTTTTTTGTTTTTTTATAAAAAATTCATTTCTCTTTTACATTTTTTTTCTCTTTAAAATGAATGGACTAAAGAACAAATCCTGGGTATGTTTAATGTTTTTTTATGAACAAACCCTAGTTGTTTTTGTAATTTTTTTTTAATTTTATAACTGCAAACCCTAATTTTTTTTAATTTTAATTTAATTATAGACCATAAATGTTAACTTATTTTCTATTTATATGTTATTGCAGCATTCTTTACATTTATAAATTGTTTCAATAACAATGTCGACCCTAGTTAGAAAGGAGCCTTGTTCAAACCATGGCATCCTTGGGTCAAAGAAAGGGGAGTAACTTGTTTTCATTGCAAAACAAAATTACTTGGGGAAGGCATTAATTGATTAAAATACCATCTTGCACAAATACCATGTAGAGATTGTAATTTGTAAACCATGCACAAAAGCGCATGCTGAAGTTATATGTGAAGTACAAAGTCAATTAGAAACCTTTGAGCAGTAAAAGGAACTAAAAAAGGGGCAAAGAAAAGAGATGGTAGCTATTGGTGGAGAGTCTTCTTCTTTCATTCCTCCATTTCTTGCATCTATGGGTAGTGGCAATGGTAGTGTTAGCATTGGGCCTAAAGTTCGTGGATCTAGGTTAGATTCACATATTTTTCCACACACTACTCTAGGTTCCCGACCATCACTTGAGAGCATGGGTTGGAACAAGGATAAACATGATGTAGCTAGAAGTGTAATTAGAGACTTTTGGTTCTATTGCACCATACCATTTCACACAGCCAGGTAATTCATTTTTTTTTTTTGAAAAATATGTAGTTTGATTCTTTGTCTCTTGAAGTTTTGAATTTAGAGGTATGTAGAATTCAAAGTTAAACTCTCAATTTTAGAATACTTATTTTGTTTGTTTTATTCAAGTTAGGTCTCTTTATTGGCAAAACATGGTGGATGCCATTACTGTTTGTGGGGGCAAAAGTCAAAGCCCCTAATGATGAGGAGATAAAGGGCTCCATATTGACTCAAAAGGTGGCCAATGTGAAAGCCACAATTAAAGAGTAGCGTGAGATATGGATGAAGGGTTGCACCATCACGACTGATGGTTGGACAGATAGAAGAAATAGAACATTGCTAAATTTTCTTGTTTCTTCCTCAAGTGATTGTACTTCTTGAAATCCATTGATTTAGTGATTAAGATTTTTAATTTCTACTTTATTGAATCACTGATTTGTAAGTGATAATCTGCGCAATCAATTGGTGAATTTCCCAACAATCAATACTTTTATGTCTTCTTACTTGTTTTTTGGTATTGTGAGCATTAAGGCCTGGACAAGCCTACAAACACAAGGGGTGTATGGCGCCACCATGCAAATTTACGACTTTTACCCACAATTATAGCTAGAGGTCAGCAACAAGAACTTCATGAGGGTAAATGATGCCTTCACAATGCTGATAGTCAGGGAATTGGATGGAAATATCAGTGTCAAGATATCACACAAGGAAGCAAACCTCGTCACCAAATATGGAAGTTACTCCATCCAGTTCCCAAGGTTCACTTATATTAGAATTGGGGGTTTGAAGATGCTCCATATAAACTTCCTCATTATGTGAGTGACCAACTCGTTCACATTGAAATCTGCAGCCAAATAGGAGCAATAAACAAAAGCTGCAAAGAAAGGAAAAAGGCAAGCATCCCTTTCTCTATTGGCCTCAGCTATTATATATGTAGAACCTCTACTAATGCTCAAATTATTGAAAGGTCTATTTCAAAATTGACCATGTATTTTTATAGTGCAAGGTTCCCATTTGATAGTAAAAAATTTGCTAGAGATGATTTGAGTCTTGGGCCACTTGGTATTGTCATGCTTCTTAGTTGGAAGATTTTTAGGAAGATTGCGAGGATGATTTTGAAGTTACAAGAAGAGATTGGATGCAACTCACCCTAGATTAGATGAAATCCTTCAATCTAGGCTGGGATTCAAATGGAATAGAAGAAGATAGCTTTGATAAGCTAGATCTAGTTTTTGCCTCCACCATTTAGGTGCAACCACTCCAGCCTATCAATTGGGTTGATAAAGAAGTCAAAGACATCCACGAGAGGACGCTCTTTGTGATACAAAAGACAAAGAGATGGCTCAATGCAAAGATTGACGAGTGTGCAACCACGAGTCCACTTGTTGAAGACCATGCTAGGAAGAACAAATAAGGTGATAGGCAAGGTGAGACCTCTTCAACTCAAAACTTTGCATCGGTTTACTGCAATATCCCCAATGGGATTTGCCCTAAATTTCTGATTTTTATTTTCAGACTTCTGCCCTAATTTTCTGCACTTTTAGTTTCTGCTGAAAACCCTAGTTTCTGATCTAATTTTTCTGCTCTTAAACAATTAAGTCCAGCGAACATAAAACACATCCAAACATGGCAAAAATGATGGCAAATGAAACTACAAGTTGACATTCATCATAAGCATGATTTACACCATGAAATACACAATGTACGGCATCAAAAATCCACAACCAAATCTGATTTTGAGAATATATGTCTCTGCTGCTACAAATTAGAAATTTTGATCATGCAATTACATCCAATGAATAGGCTCAAACATGCCTAATTACGACTTAGATTTCTGCTGTTATAAATCAGACCTCTTGATAGGTTTGTACATACCAAGATAACATAGAAAGATGCTCCAAAAACCTATACAATGGTGGCCCTAGGCTGCTGCTCCAAATTTAGGGTTTAGGAAACCCTAACAAGGTGAAATCTGCCCTCAAACACCAAATTTCCCTTCTCCAAATAATGGCGCTCCTCTCTAGGGTGAAGCCCTAGGTCAATATCAACATAAACTCGCCCAAGATGCTGCTCCAAAATGTTCCAATGCTGCTCTAAAAAGATCTTCAATGCTGCTCCAAAATGAAATGTCTTGATTGCTCAAATCCTCCAAAGTGTGGCGCACAAATCTAGGGATTAAACCCTAATGCCAATGATCACAAATGCCACGAAATCAATCCTTCAAGGGTGGCGCTCCAACCTAGGGTTAAAACCCTAGTGCCAAACAACACAAGCCACAAGAAGAATCTCCTCCAACGCTGATAAAAAATCTGAATATGAAAGTCTGCTCTTCTCCACAAATCTCCAATGAAGTGCAATTGTGAACTCTATATGAATTCAACTCCAAGATGAGATTGGGTTTTCGTCCAATCCACCTTATATTCTCAAGGGTTTTTGTCCTTGGAATATGCTGCTCTAAAACTACAACCAAAATATATGAAGAAAAGATATGATGAACGATGCTCAAATGACTCCAAATGACTTCATATTTATACATGACTTTTGCCCTCTCAAATATGGCCAACCTCCTATTGGGCACCCGAAACATAAATAAAACATTTTATTTTCTTTTAAACTATTCTTTCCTAGGCCGGCCTCCTTCTAGCCACCTTACACAAAACACAAAAACAATTTGGACGAAACTCCTTGGGATCTCAAAATTACCTCCTTAGACCTCTCCTAGGTCGCTCATCATCAAAAGAATTTATTTTGTATTTTCTAAGACATCATACAATTATCCAAGGTCATTTCCATATTTTCCCTCTATTTTCCTTTCTCCAATTTTGGGTCACTTCACCTTAGGGTGTAATATCCCTTGCTAGATCTGACCTCAAATTGCTGAAAAGAGGCCCAAGGAATATCGTCAAACACTTTGCATACAACCTTTAGTCTTGCTGTTTCTGAGTTTCAGTCTGATTTGTTTTTGTTTGGATATGATTTCAATGCTGCAAATTGATGTTTGAATGCAAGATTGATTGACAATACAATAGGAATGAAATACTATCTATTTTTGACCTTTCTCATACATATAAGTGACTGAAATTAACTTGTACAGCTAGTTGACATATTGTCAAACACTTTCCATGCATCCTAAGATAGCCAATATGCACCTTCAACAACTAGGCATTAATGCAAACACTTGACATGCATCTATTTAATTCCCAAATGAAAGTACAACAAAGACACATGTAAATCTCTATGCAAATAGTCACTTACAGCCAATAGGCATTTCGTCAAACATATGGCATGCAAACTAATACACTAATCAAGAGCAATATAGATATGAACATTACATCAAACAATTGGCATGCAACTTATTTCCCCTTTGATTGGAGTACAATGCTGATATGATTAGCCAAGACTCTTGGCTTTACAATGAATGTTCAATGCAATGCCAAAATCTAATATTAATGATCACCTACAACAACACCTAAATGCAAATTGATATAACAATGCAAAATACATCAAAGAACTTGATTATGAAGTCTAGAATGATCAGCAAATGCAATGATATCTATCTCTGATTTTTATTCGATTTTATTGAGCCTCCTTGCATGAAATCGCCCCTCCTTGGTGAAGTCGCACCTGACCTTGCCTGGCAATATTTTAGATAAATAAATGCAACAATAAAACTCCACTTTATGGCACTTGAAATGATCGGTAGGATCAAAGGATCAAAATGCAACAATGCCCAGAACCATAGGATGCTTCAATGATGAGATATGAACAAAAATGTCTTGCCAATGGCGCCCTTGCTGTAGTGTATCAGTCCTCAGAATTAATTAATTGCAGCCTTAAAACACCTCCAAACTGGTATAGAAATGATTGTTTTCACAAGAAGAATTGATCCCTCAAATACCCAGAATGAAAGGGTGTCTAGATAAGCCTCCAACAATGAAAATCTGAGAACTCCATGGCTGGTTACTGTAGCGGGTACTGTAGCAGCCAACAATAAATATATTCCACAATGAATCCTCAATACCCTTATAATCTACAAGTAGATATGCATCAAACCCTTGTATTCTTTGTATTTCTTCTCCAATTTAAGCATAGATTGGACTCCTGGATGAAGCCCACACTTTAGCAATAATCTCAGCTGATAGTTTCACAGCCTCAAAATTGCATAACCAATGAGAGTTTTCGTTCCCAATGGCTGGAAATGGCAAAAACCCTAGCTGGCTTCCTCACCAAACAGTAACATCAAAGCAAATATCAATTCTTAGATGATATGAAGCTTGGGTGACTCTCTTAATATACTTTTTTTCTCCTCATGAAGTCGGCCCATCTAGAAGCTTCCTTTTTATTAAAATAATATTTTATTTTCACTTTTACTAATATTAAAATATGACCTTACAAATAATAAATTGAAATGGCCCCCTTTTTAATGCCACATGACCCCTCAAGTCATAAAGTGCAAATATAATGTTAAAATATAATATTAAAATATTAATTATTATTAAAGTGACCTTTAATAATAATTAAACATCATAACTTAGGCAAAACACCTTATTTCTCCAAGCCAACTGAATACCGGAATCGACACTGCCGAAATATCCCATTCAGGTGCCTTGCTATAATTAGTAACCCTGACTCAAGGACATACTATAAATAGTAAGTATGAGGGAAAGAGTCCTGAAACCCTTGCAAAGGCCAACCCTGAAACTTACTGAACTCTGGAGAAGAAATAAACCATCCACTGACTAGGTTTTTGTCACAAAAGACCCTCTATCCAATCCCATTAGCCTACGAAGGTCAGGAATAGGCTAAACAATCCACAAACAACATTAGGCTAAAAAGGGGACATTACATAGGGCATCATAACAAGTCATTTGCCAAAAAACGAGACATTGCAAATCATCCCACCCCGAGATTGCTTGCCCTCAAGCAATCACAAACCTGTATCTTGCAAAATGTTGTCAAGTGACAAGTATCTCCATCCAACCAAATGTCTTGTGATCACTCTACTCCTCAACCTATGGTTGCATCTCCCAAGAAGAATATGAAGAATGATATGCAAAGTGAGCTCCGGTGGCAAAACTAGCCATACACACTCAAACTCAAATTGGCTCCTTTCCCCAAATAAGGAAATCCCGCTCCTCCTCCATGTGCTTTGTTTGTACAACTGTAGGAACAAGGATGCCAAACCCTCAACCACAAGTGCCAACAACTCCATTCCTCCAAGGGCTCCACTATCCATGGGTGCTCAGTCTATCAAAGACGAAACACTATACAAAACCAAAGCCTCGAAGAATGCCATGCTCCATAACAAGTGATGTATGATAGGATCCTTGAAACACGACCACTTGTACCAAGTCTTCTGCTGCTCCACTCTGATACACACATCGCTATGCCAAGACTTGTGAAGCAACTCATCAAGATCCATATGAAAAAGTACACCAAGCATACCAATACCTGGATCCCAAATCATCCTACCATCCCAGTTGAAGGTGAGGAGATAGATGTCTCTCATCATGAAATCATCATCAACTATCCATCTAAACCGGTATGACATCATATGGATGTGAAAAATATTCATCATATGTGCATAGAAAAACATGCCACTCGATCCTAAGCTGCTGATATAAATCAGAACAGCATCAAACAAACTCAAAATCATACTTATGATGATGCCAATAGTGTCTCCAAGATCATATGACTACAGAGTCTCAACCCTATGCAAGCCCACAATAATGCAGTAGTGATCCCAACCTCTCCAATCCATCCAATCAGCTGCTGTCCTCCATGTACATCTTGGGAACTCCATGGCCAACAAAGTAGGACAGCCATCTACCAACAATGAATGCACTAGAAACCTAGGGATTAGGGCTGAAACATTTCTGCCCTTATGCTCATCATACCTTGGACTATAGTCCAGCTGAAGCTCAACACCTCCAAGCACATACCAATCAATATCAAGTGTCTCCATGACACATGTCTCAAGTCCTAAAACTAGTACAACTGCATACTCCATCAAGGATTCATCATCATGGTGGTGTTGTGTTTAGATTCCCAACCGACTCTAAACTATAAATGTCTTCATCTACACATGTAGGCATAACACTAGTGGCTGGTCCACAAAGTGTGTGCTCAACTACCTCATCCATATTCATCACTTGAGCCAATGGGCTTGTTGTGACCAAAACACACCTCGTCCCATTGCAAATGGGGACCCCCTTTTTTTGAGCTCTGATGCTTTGCATGAAGTTTTGATGATGTCTTTAGTTTGTTGCATGATAGGGTCAGTGGTTTGTTTTGAGTTCTCAGTCTAGTTTCTAATTCAAGTGTCATGTGCTTTCTGAGATCAATCTTGATGTATGCTTGAGACCCTGAAAAAGACTAAGTCCTGAAATCTTGAAATCCTAAAAAATTGACTAAGTCTGAAATCTGGTGGATCCTCCAAATTCTATAATCTGCATGTTAAGTCCGATGGATTCGAGACCTATCTCAAACATCCTGAAAGGTATATTGAAAAATATTTAAAGTATAAGAAATTCATTTCTTATACTTAAATATATTTTTCAATATACCTTACCCTGAAGGACACTGAAAAAATGGCTAAGTACTCCATAGGATCCAAAATCCTTGACCAGTGCACCAAGACATGAGGATGGCGCAAAATCTTGATGAAATGCGCCACATTCAACGGGAGCACAGAATCCTCAACCAATGCGCCTTAACCATAGCGCCGTTTTAGAAGGCAAGGTGAAGTGAGTTTTTGAAGAAGTGTTGGAGGAAAGATCAAAATCTCTCTCTTGCGCCAGAATGTGAAGTGATTGCATCATTTCAATGCAGATCCAAAACTCTCAAGTGATGCGCCACATGTGATGCACCTCATCAAAAGGTGAAGATGATGATTTGGAGAGAATTTTCAACCGGATCTCAAAAACTCCAACCAAGGCGCCACCTTGTGGAGGGAATTAGACTTAAGTTTAAGACATCTTTTTATCTGGATCTCAAAAACTCCAACCAATGCGCCATCTCATGGAAGAAATTAAAATCTGGTTTTGAAAGCATTTTTAATAAAGAGATCAAATTGTTTAACTAATGCGCCATTGCTAGAGGGAGTTTGGTTCAGTTTTTGGGTGATCATTCAACTAGGATCCAAAATGTCTAACCGGAGCGCCCAAGGATGAAGCAAGGTATGTTAAGAAGAATCAAAACTTTGAAACCAAAGCGCCTCAATTAAGGTGTCACCTATGTGAGGAGATTAAGTCCAGTCTTGTGAAATAAAAGAAGATTCTAAAGACCTCAACCACAACGCCAATGATGATGAAGAAGTTAAGTTTGTAAGTGATGGAATGAGGATCTAAAAACCTCAACCACAGCGCCCTTATTGTGAAAAAATCCAATGAGAGATCAAATTGTTTAACCAAAGCGCCCTTATGATGGAAAATTTAACCAGAGTTCAAAAATCTTAACTAGTGCGCCTAAGGTCAGGATGCATTCTTCAAGTGGATATCAGGATTTGTGATCAAGATGGAGGTAAGTTGAAGTGCAAGTTCTAAACCAAGCATCAAAACCTTGAAGCAATACGCCACCTCATGAAGGAAGTTAATATCAAGTTTTTGAAAGCTTTTTAACGAAAAATTGTCATGAAGATCTTATGTGCTTGAAGCAATGCACTTGAAGAGGTAAGTTGATTACAAGATTTGTGAGGTATTCCAAGAGGATCCAAAATCCTCTTCTAGTGCGCCAAGGCATGGAGTGTTGCATTTTGATTTTCATAAAGGCATTCAAGGAAGGTTCAACATCCTCATCTATTGCACCACTATAAAGGGAGACTTGACTCAAGTCTTAGATGGCCTCAAGTGGAGATCCAAACCTTGAACCAAGGCGCCTCATTGATATGTGATCTAGTTCAAGTTTCATGCAACCTTTCAAGAGAAGAGTAGAATGATGATCCAACGTGTCACCTTGGTGTGGTATATAATTGCAAGTTTTTGACATCTTTCAATCAGAGTCCAAAATCCTAATCCAATGCGCCAACATCAAGAGGATCTGAAAATACTTATCTAGGGCTCCTTCTACAAGGATGTAAACTTAAATTTTTGAATGCCAAATCAAGAACTCCATATCTTGAACCAATGCGCCCAAGGATGAGATGATTGGTTTCAAGTTTTAAAGTGATCCTAACAACCAAGCAGCAAATTCTTCAACCAAAGCGCCAATTTGAGGGAAGTTTTGAGTAAAGTTTTAAGACAAAGTTTCAAGTTTCTGATCTGCTGAGGAGTCATTGAGGAGCAAGAGGGTTCAAAACACTGATCCAGTGCACTACTCAAAAAAGGATGAATCCAAAACACTTATCTGATGCGCCCTTACTAAACATCAAATTGTTGAGGCTTGGACTCAACTTGTATGCAGACTCGCGCCACAAGAGATAAAATTGATAAATTTAATGATTTTCATTGCATTTAATAAGGTCGGCCTAGGCAGGTGTGTGAAGATTCAATGCATGTTATATATATATATATATCTGCCTTTTGGAGTTCATTTCCCATTCATCAAGCAGCAACTTTGCCTTAAGGAGCAGAAATAAAGTAGAAGACAAGTCTGATTTTCATTGGTAAGTCTGATTTTGGCTACGTGTTGAGATATTCATCAAAAGGCAGTTCATTGGTAAGTCTGATTTAAAGATAATATTCTGATTTGTCTTCCATTTTCAGCAGATTTATTAGATTTTAAACAGAAAATTGTATAAGTGTTGATAAATTTGCATGAAAGGATAGTTAATTATAATGATAAAGAACATAATTTTCTTGTGAAATTCCATTCTAGGTCCTTGAAAATCAGAATTTCAATACACATTGAATGCTGAAATGAGTTGTTTGATCATCCATGATTAAGGTTACTTATTCGTGTCTAGTTTGTAGGATCATGGCGATGACATCGAAAGAAAGGCAAGCGAGGATTCGCATGGATGCTAAAGGCAAAGTCCCAGAATCAAAACTTGTTTCAAGATGGGCGAATATTGGAGATACGAACATGGGCAACAGCAATCTAGAAGATATCAAGACCATGCTTCAGGAACCCGCTGGGAGTAGTCTTGCTAGAGCCATCGTAAGGAGTGGAGCCATTGAAGCTGCTTGCTTTCCACCAGTTCTACCTTGTCAGGAAATGATCATAGAATGTGTTAAGAAGTATGACAAGGATACTAGGCAAATTGTGGCCAAAGATGGAACAGTGCTAGTCTACTTGCAAAAGGAAGCAATTGAAGACACATTCAACATTCCAACCAAAGATAGGATGATTGACATCTCCATACACTAGGGTCAACAAGAATATGATGCTGATTCAAATAAAAAGATTGCAAGAGATGAAGAGGGAATGGATGGTGAATCCGTCAATGAAGATTAATACAAATAACCCTCCACAATTTCATAAATCAGACTTTCATCCGGAGATTGGATACTTGATCATGTTTCTCAACAGAGTAACAGGTATGCCACAATCAGCAACCTTTCAGTAATGGATGTATTCTTTCATCAAGCTGATTCTTAAAGGAAAGATGATTGATTGGGCCGGACTCATCAGTCAGAGCATACATGAGCAGCTCATCAACTTTTCAAGTACTAAGTCATTCCATATGAGTTTTTATGTAGTATATCTTCTAGCAAGGAATGAAGTTTATCCGGCTTTGACTAGAAAAGGAGAAGTTGGAATTGGACCAAATAAGTACTTGTCGCATCAATGTTATCCTCAGTTACATCTCAAGAACATCAATCACTATATGAGGTTCAATGATGCATTTGCTATGTTCATATTGAAGAGATTGAGAGGAGAGTTCCACAAAAGATTATCAAATGCAGCAAGGGAATTCATCGGAATATATGGACATTGGTACACACAGCATGAAAGATATACATATATAAGGATCCAGGGTTTTACATCTTATGCATACAGGTTATCGAGATATCCAACCAATAGGATGGTGATGTTGGAAGTTTCAAGACAACTCCTAGAACTCGTCAGGCTACAAAAGTTGAGGAAAGGAGGAATCCAGTTTCCACTAGTTCTTGGACAATACCTTGAGTGTCCATCATTGGCAGTAGCTGAATATTTTGAAATGGAGCTTCAAGCATATCATTTACAAACTCATGGTACCAAAAGGCTTAATTTTGATCCTTACAAAGTTTGTTAGAAATACAACAGGGAGTATAAACATGTCATGCAGTTAGAAGATCACTGGGCAAATGTAAAAGATGAAAATGATCTTCGAACACTCAAGTGTTCAAGACTTACATGGGATCTAGTAAGAGCATCCAAGGTATTCCGAATTCCAGATCAGTTCATAGAGGATGACACCATGCTGATAGATGAATTGGAAAAGATAAAGGATTTGCCCTATACAATTGATTGGTCAAAGAGGGATGTATCTAAAGAACTAATGGAGCCAGCCCTAGCTATGACACAAGCATGTATAACTCAGTTGCTACAAGAAATGAATGAGGAAGGGCAGATTCTTACATATGATAAAATGGATGAAGAATAGTCAGGACAGCATAGTGCACATAGTGGACTCCAGCACAGTGGAAGTGATCAAGGCGACAATCAGGCTAGGAAAAGGAAAAGACTAAATCAGGATCAAGGAGAATCAAGTCAAAGACCTAAGAAGAAGAATAGTCAACCTACTTCATCTAGTTTACAAGAAGGGACTTCAAATGCTCATATTCCAATACAAGAAGTTTAAGTAGTAGAAGAGACTATGGTGGTTCCATCCGAAGAGATTCATTCAAGCCCGACTGTTGAAATAGAGGAGGATGATGTTGCTGATCAAGAAATGGAAGGACAAGTAGAATCTGATGAAGATGCAGTGCGTGTACAATACAATCAAGTACAAAGACAACAAGACCTTTCTTCATTTCCATCTTGGTTGAGGAAGAGAATTGAAGAGAATACAATCATAGAAACATATCAGTCTGCTCCGGTACAAGAATTGCTTACGAGTGCACAGAAAAGTAATCAAAAGAAGAAAGCAGCTGTCTTTTCAAAAATCACTCAAGATCCTTCTGGGAATAGAGAAGTACATGTAGCTGTTCCTAGAGTTGAGAAAGATCTGGAAGAGATGGCACTTGAAGACTACAATGTGACTACTATTGATATGGGTCCGATCACAGGAAAACAAGTAGAAGAGGAACTTCAAGAATCAGTTAACAGTGTAAGAATCATGCTAAGACAGGAAAGAGAAGCGAAGCTAAAGATAGAGCAAGACTTCAATATATTAAAGCAATACATTCAACAAGTCATGCAACCTATCCAAGAGAAGGAAGGCACTCCAGTACCTCCATCTATTCTTTCACAAGAAATAGTATCACAAGTTGAAGATATGAGAGCTTCATCTCATTTAATGAAGGGCTGGATAGAGAAGACAGAGGAGAAAGCATACATTTATCTTGAAGAAATTGTGCAAGTTTATGATAGAGTCATTAGCCTCAAGTATAGAGTTCAATCTCTACTAAAGACATGCGCTGAGTTCAAGCCTATTAAGGAGCATTACATGCCACATCTCAAGAATTTGATGGAAGCTCCGATGGAAGATCTAGTTCGAGATAAGGTGATTGATTAAAATACTTCACATGACTTCACCACTTGGTATTTCTCCTTTAACAATAAGGGGCAATTAGTTGATAAGATTGAGGTGGATATGTCTAGAATAAGAAGTGTTCTTCTAAGGACACAAAATCATGTGCATACTTCGTTGACCACAATATGCAATCCATATGGAGAGATCACTATTGAAAACATGAAGCAACAAGTCAAGGCATTCTACTTTCAGAAGGATGGGATTGATGAAGAACAACTGGGTAACATATTCACACTTGCATTCCATCTTGGAGCAAACAAGTCTTGGATAGCTGACTGGGAGAAGACACTTGGCATCTATGAGTCAGATGTGACAACTGCAGAAGGATCCATTAATGCTGCGACAAGTGTACCAATGGGAGATGTCGCTCAAATTGTGTCCAGATTCATTGCACTTCATAGTACTACCATGTCAAAGGATATGATGTGGCATCCTTATCTTCTTGGGAAACATGCCTTTGTTCCCTCTTTGTATGCTAAAAATAGAAGTTTGTTGTAACCGCCTACTTAGGTGGCATCATCTGATCCATTGGCTTTGCCAATCGATCCTAGCCACTCATATATTTTTGAAGCCTGTATAAAGGCTCTTTTGCTCTCATTTGAGAAGGTTGAAGACTCTGAAAATTGTTGCAAGAGCTCTTTTGAAATAATATAAGACTCATTGTTTGGTGATTCTCTATATGTTTCTAAGTGTTGCATGGTTTCTGATCTCTTCAAGCGAATGTTAAGTTAGATTAAATTTTTTATTTTAAGTGTTATGTTAGTTAGTGGAAGGTTTTATTATTGTTTCGTGGTGAAATCTTTAATGTTCACACCATTTGTAGTTTGTGGCTTGCAAATTACAGTGTATGGTTAGTCTGAACGAAGTGAGCTTAACTTTGATCGTTTATGTTTGTTAAATTTTCATGAGCATAAGTGATTTGAATATCTTGTATAACCTTAGAAGATAGCATCAACTTTGTGTAGTTGTTTAACCTGGCAAAGCAGAGTTGGTTGATTTCACCTGAGTAGTAATCATCTCTTACATCTAGGATTAGATTAGTTTCACTGAACCCTTTATTTTTTGTCTTTTCTTTTTCCATCCTATTAGAATTTAGGATCAAGTACTTCATTGCCATATCATATGTCATAAGTTGTAGCACTTAGAGTGTTTGCCTCTTTCATTGAAACAATGAGTTGTTTGAACAATTGTGTAAGTCCCTTTGTGTTTATAGCAAAATCACATCAAGTCATTGAGCTATCCATCACGAATCATAAGAGAAGGAACCTTGGAGTCGTTTCGATTGATCACTTTATTTAGCATTTGAGAGGCTTTATTCAAGAGAGAGTGAAAGACTCAGTATTTTACTCTATTGTTGACTTGTCTAAAAACAATCATCAACAGGGCTTTCAAAAAGGTGTGACTCATGATTCTCATGATAAAAACTACTAGCCCAAACTGAATTTTCTGAATCATACCTTTCATCAAGTCCATGCACATCCAAGTGCTCCTTGTGCTTATCCATCATGAGGGGCTCATTCCTCTCATCACAGATGCTTTGAATCTTCTTTACCTCTTCCATGCCATGGTGTACAAAATCAGCCCTCTTGTGGCTTGGATCCATAACAAATGCCTCATGTTTGACCTCAAATCTTGAGTGTGAATAATGGAAGAATTCTTCCCACTATCATCTTCATGTGTAAGGGCTGCCATCTCATGATTCTGCAAGGGTAACGGACTGTAGTTCCAAATCAGAAAATCAGAACTTGTCTCATACCTTTGTGTAGTGTCCTCAACATCCTCTGTAATGTGCCGAAGTAGGGTTTTGCACTAGATTTCTGAATTTGCAATTTCCAATTCAAACCCTAGGACTGAATTCTGATTTTTACTTCTGCACCTTTCAATTTGACTTCAACAAATATGAAACATAGACTAACATGTACAAAGAATTGATGGCACAACAAAATATATCTGCAGTCTTCTCCACTATCTATTATATCATGATTCACATACAAAAATGATAGCAAGAGGATGATAGACTCAATCAGACCTTGTTGTTATGAAATCAAACTTGTCTATTGTTTCATTACATCAACTTTCAAGGCTATATGACAGCCCAAGATACAAACAAGACTGCTGTTACAAAATCAGAGGCAAAGTGATGAATGCAACATACCACTTGTTGACAAAATACAAGCAAGGTGTACCAAATCTCCGCACTCAGATCTGATATGAAAAGTGTCTTCGGATGTTGCAAGAAGATGATATCAATGCCTCCCAATGTGGCTGCTCTTCCCTATGCAGTTCACTGCCACTGGTTGATAACGAAATCAGTCTTCAATGATGGTATGGGCACCAAATCTATTGTCCAAGGATCTGTTAGTTGGCCGGCCTCTTTTGTGATGACAAATGAAGTCACAAGGATGAATATGCATCCCAACACAAGGCGAACTCCTCTCTAGGTCCAGCAAACCAATTGCAATGCAAGCTACTATCAAGAAATGGGCGGCGGCTAGGGTTACAACACTGCAACACAACTGATATGAAATTTGAGCTCAATGAACCCTCTATATGCAATAGATCCAGTCTGAAATTGTCCTCCATGGTGCACTCAAGCCAAACAATAAGCCTTTCACAAATCGGCGCTCACAAGGGCAATGTAAATGATCTTCAATGTCTTCCAATTTGATACTCCTAGATGATGCAAAAGCCTTCAATGATGATGCTCCTTAATGATGCCAAAGATCTTCGACAATGAACTCAATGAATCTTCAAATCTCCAATGAAGCGCAAATGTGAACTCCGTATGAATCCACCTCCAAGATGTGATTGGGTCTTCGTCCAACACACCTCCTTCCACAAGGGTTTTCGTCCTTGGAAAGTCCTGCAATACAATTGCCAAGCAAAATGCGAAAATTGCCAAAGTATTCGTGATGATCAAATAAGCTCCGTCAACCTTCCTTTATACTTGAGTCTTCTTATTTCTTCAATGTAGCCGACAAATTCAAATTAAAGATTTGAATTACCTTTTCCCTCCAATGTTGGCCAAAACCAATATTTTATTATTTTTTATTCTCCAAGGTGGCCACCCAAATTAAAAATATAATATTATTTTATTTTATTTTCCATCCCCCCAAGTTGAGCGCTCCACACAAGAAAATAATATTTTATTTATTTTTTCAACAAATAGGGTGCTCCAATTAAATAATAATAAAATATTATTATTTAATTTATTTTCCTTCAATTTGGGTGCTAGGATTGACATATTATGTTATTATTTTTATTTTCCTTATTCCTCCAAGTGATTCGCCCAAAAATCCAAAAATCAATATTTTATTATTGTAGTGTCCACATTTTGAGCTAAGTTATATTTGCTAGTTGAGTTTGCTTCTATAAATGGAGAACCGGAAAGTTGGTATATGTCTATACATGGAGAATCGAAAAGTTAGATCAACTAGTATGTTATTGGGCTATATGGGAAATGCAATATTGAAATTGTATTTTCAATTATTTGATTTGAATTTTCAAATGATGGAATAAGAGGGAAAATGAAATATTTAATTACATTTTCTCTAAGCTATTTTATGGAGTTTATGTGGAATAAGGATTGTTCGCCCAATGAAGAAATAGGTCCAAGCTAAATCCAACGGTTATCTTGGGGAGCGATTGGCACATTTGACGAAGATTCAAATTAATTTATGCATTATTCAAGGAGTCAACGGCTACCTAGGAGAGGAGCGATCCATTCCAAGGAATTCCAACGGCCAAGTCAAGGTGAAAGATATATTTTTTTAAATGCAAAATTCATTTATTTAATGATTGCATTTGATCGCCCAACATGAAGCTAATGGTTGGAGCATTCACCCAAGTCTAATGCATTTAAAATAACAATTGTATGGAATTCAATGCATACGCCCATGCAAGGATCGACGGCCAAGGTATAGATAAGTGAAATTTAATGCAAATATTATTTATTAAATATTTGCTTATGGATCGATTGAAGATTTTAAATGCCAATGGCCATGAGGTTGAGGATTGCCCAAGGGAAAGGAAGAATAATTTTAAATGATTGCACATGGAGCGATTGAGGGAGTCAAAGTGCCAACGCCAATATGATTGTGTTCACCCAAGCCAATGAATGATATTCAAAGTAAAATGGAAATATTAAATGATTGCATACAAGCCACCGCCACCCATGCAAGGAGAACTCATTGCTAATGGATCGATTCCTTTGGAGTAGTTGTATTTCATTTAAAATAATTGAAGATTGTTTTAAATGAATGAGTTTGGTTGCAACTCATTTACAATTGTTCAAGTTCATTGCTTTTCATTGGTGGAACTCTAATTTCATGACAAACTATCATAGAGGAGGACCGCTCATCCAAAGAGAGGTTAAATAGAGTCTTCCATCTTCATTTGGGGGATATGTTGAATCTGGTATGTTTTTTCTAACTATACTTTACTACTGAGAATTCCGATTTTCAGCTAGTTTTCAAGGAGATGACCCCTTGAGTATTATGGTGATGACCCCACAATGATTTCTGAGATGTTTTCATGACAGATTACATCATGTTTTGAATTTGCAGGTTATTGTAGCTAATTGGAGTGATAAGATATCAATATTAACCCTTGGTTTCATTGTTGTTTTTATAACAGTCAGCTGGTATAGGTGATATACAGGGTTTTATGATCAGATATTGTTCAAGGACTGATACAAGAAGACTTTGGAGCCTTTGGATGATCCATTGCTGACCTAAGGAGAAGCCTAATTGGAGTTTGTGAAAAATCTGGGCATGTTGCAGCCTTAAGAAACTCTAATACAAGTCTGATACAGTCATATCAGCCTATATAACTTTCATATCAGTTAATTGTTCAGGGCTGTTATAGCATGATTTGATAGCTAGCATCATTTTAGAGTGATTGGACACTATCACTATGTAAGATTTGATTAATTTGGGCACTATATATGCATGTAATAATGTCTGATAATAATCAGACAGTGACTGAATTTTGATAACAGCAGGTGTATATGAAGACATTTCATTTCCAATTCATGAAGAATGCGAACAAATTTGATGTTTCTCATATGTGTTGAGTTGTTTGATGATTTGTTTTAGTTTGTGCAAGATATCTTATCTAAAGTTGATCAATATTTTCAGTCATATATAATAAGGTCTCTTACAATTATTTTTGACCCATTGAAAATTAATGTAAAATACATTAATTCATTTTCCAATTTTGCCAATGCTATAAAAAAATTAGCTGAGCCTTGTAAATCAACTTTCCATTCTCCAAGCCATTTTCCACCCAAGCTCAACCAAATTATTCCCTTGTTTGATGAATTAGCCTACGGGAATGAGGATAGGCTAACCCGGACTCCTGTTGGGTGATCATGCCGGAAATGTGGACATTAGAGTCCTCCCTTCCTAGGATTGCTTGTCCTCAAGCAATAGCAAATTCGGATACTGCAAAATTTGTTCTCCTTCCCATGTTGCATCCTCCAATTTGGCAAATCTTTCCATTTCACCAAATACTCATGGATCACCTTGTTCCTCAAATGTCGCTCCCTTGTCTCCAAAATGTTGTCAGGAACCAAAAACAAAGTGCCCTCTTCATCTAGAGGCGGAAGATTGGGCGAAGAAACAACTTTCTGTCCTAATGCCTTCTTGAGGCATGATACATGAAAAACATTGTGAATCCTGCTTTCTGCCGGCAACTCAAGCTCATATGCTACCTCTCCAACTCTCTTCAAGATCTTGTAGGGACCATAAAACCTTGGCTTTAGTTTTTCTGCACCACTCTTCTTCAATGTCGATTGTCTGTATGGTTGAAGGCGCAAGAAGACCAAATCACCAACTTCAAAAGTACTCTCAATCATGTGTCTATTTGCATACATCTTCTACTAATTCTAAGCCTGCTACATATTATCTTTAAGTGTCTTAAGGATGTCCTACTCCTGACTATCCTGCATCAACTCCTTAGCTCTGGGAGCTCTACAATTTTCCAAGGCCAAGTCCAAAATGATGGAGCATCATAACTATACAAAGCCCTGAAAGGTGACATGCCAATTGACATGTGATAAGTGGTATTATAGCATAGTTCCACGGAGTTTTGGGGACGGGGATAGGGGGACGGGGGGGGACGCGTTTCGGGGACGGGGGGGCGGGGGGCCTAAATTTGGGGACGGCGGGGGACGGCGGGGGGACGGCGGCGGGGGAGCGGTGCACTGAAATACATATAATACTTGAAAAATTAGTTATAAAAAGATGTATAACTGTAGAAGCCTAAGGAATAAGTAAAGTTTAGTGTTTAAACACATTGCCATGAATTCATTGAACTAGTGAACATTGAAACAATGTGAATGTACTTAAATTTAATAGACATTGGAATGAGAACTAGATGTTTGAACTTTGAAGTTTCATAATTTGAATTTCATAATCAAAATATCATTGTTCATAATTACAACCAAGTTTCAACAAGTTACAATACTGAAATACTAAATACTAAATACTAAATAGTAATACTAAATGCCAAAATGGTTAATGGCCTGGTGCCTCCAATGATCTAATCATCCCCAAACTCCATGTCGATGTCGTCATCACTGGAACTGTAGACCCCAAATGCTCAAGCTCATCTAAACCAATACCAACTAGCTCTGTCTGTGTAGCATCCTCATCTATCTGTGCTGGCTCTTCTGGCTCTACATCCCATCTGGCTGCTGGACTCTCCTTGTATGTAGTTGTGGTGCGGTCAATGAGACGCAAGGCACTATGTACAGCCACAAGCTTCTCTGCCCTCCTAGAAGTAAGTTTGTTCCTCTTAACAGAGTGGATGAAGCTATAAGTAGACTAGTTCCTCTCAGCAGCAGAAGAACTAGAAACCTGGGACAACAAATGAAGGGCTAAAGTAGTAATCAAAGATCTAGGCCCATGCATAGTCCACCACAACTTGGGGTCCACCTGTGACATAGTCTCCAAATCTATTTTGGCCGCCTCTGAATATCCCCAAAGAGTGGCAAATTTTGTCCACTTAGTACGAAGCAAGGTGGCCTCTGTAGAATCATACATTTTGTCAATGGCCTTCACGAACCCTTCCTTCACCTCAACATCCTACATAGGCATGATTCTACCAGGCCTATATATATACCACTTTGGGTTCAATGCATAGGCAGCCATGTGTAAGGGAGTGTTGAGCTTCTCCCATCTACGGTGAATGATTGGATGAATATGCTCGGTGTAGAATTGCATTGTGGGGTCCTTCTCTCGCACAACAAACTTCATTTGATCAAGCATGGAATCAATGCACTCATATACCTCTCCAAGGGAAGGTGCATTAGAATCCCCAAATCTAATAACTGTGAAGACTGGCTGAATAATGGAGACAATATATTTTGCATCAGCCCAAAAGACATCATTCGTCACCACCTCCTTAACCCTCAATCCCTTCTGTGTCTTCGACTCAGGCCATCGGTTCCATTCTGTTGTCATTACCATTAGTTGCAATGGCTCTTCCAACTCAAGCATCCTCTCCAAGAGAATAAAGTATGATGCATACCGAGTCTCTACAGGCTTCAGGAATTCCTTCTTGGAGAAGGACCTGAAAAGTGCATGTGAAGTATGGTGGTTGCAAATGAACATCTACACATCTCTAGCATCACTAACAATTGATTTGATCCACCTGATTTTATCAATGTCCTTAAGTGCATTATTCATAGCATGCACACAACAAAGAGTCCACCAAATATGTCTATAGGTTGCCTCAATCAACTTCCCTGCAGCTCTGCACACATGGGCCGCATCTGTCACTACCTACACCACATTTTCTGGCCCAACCTCGTCTATAGCATCCTTGAGGATCTGGAACTGAAAATGGGCATCCTTGCTATGCCCTGAACAATCAATAGCCTTGAGGAAATAAGGGCCCGCTGTAGATGTAACGATGATATTGATGAGTGGACGGTGCCTAATGTCCGTCCACCCATCCATGACTATGCTGCATCCACTTGTGATCCAAGTTCTCTTCATCTTCTCCATCAAAATATTAATCTTGGAATAGTTTTGATCCAAGATTGTTGTCCTCAATTTAGTCTCCCCTGGTGGCACATATGATTGTCCTGCCTTTATTATCTTTGACACAGCTCCCTTAAAATAAGGAGAGCGAGCCACATGGAATGGAATGCCATTGGCAAAGAACAATTTGCCAATGGCATCATCTGCCTCTTCCTTTGCTTGCACATTGAATAAATCTACCAATGGCTGTGAAGAAGTCATCTTACGTTTCCCTTTAGGCGCTGCTGCACTTGAACTAGATGGATTTGGTGGCCTTAGACTCTGCAAAGTAGTACTAGAAATCTGATCACCCCTTCTTTCTGGCAATAAAACAGAAGTAGGTATTTCATTCTCATTACAACCCCATAATTTTAACATTTCAGCCCTCATCTTCAAGTTACCTTCCACAACTCCACATACTTCTACACCTTTGCCTCGAACAAGAAAGTGAGCATTAATTCTTGTGTTGCTTCCAAACCATGTAAGCTCACATATGTTGCACTTCCATTTTCTAGTGCCCCCCTTTACGCCAGTGTTTGCTGCCATCTTAGTTGCAAATTGCTTTAATGGTGATTTTGGATCAAAGGGGCCCTTGGCCCAACGTTCAAAGAGTCGTGAAGGGCAGCTATTATTTTTACTCCCAATGGAACTTGTGTCAGTTTGAGACTAAGTATTTGAGGCATGTTCAGTTTCACCCTCCTCTCCTATTTGAAAATCAGGATCATGATCAGATTGAGAATCATCGTCACTTCTGCTGTGTGTACTCATTATGATGATGATGCTGCAAAAGAAAATAAAAAAAGTTAAAAATAAAAACGGAAAACTTGAGTTAAAAACAGAAAACTTGAGTTTAACTACTGTTAAAAACTTAAAACAATGTTATAATGTTAACTTGTTAGCTGTTAAGAAACTGAAAAATTAAAAATATGGCTAATAGCCTAATAGGCTTTATAAATTATATGTGAGCATCACAGTGCTCGGAATTGTCTCATGCCGTTATTCCTATGAATCCTATCGGCGTATTCCTTGAACCTCCTATGGGGGCAAGTGCTAGTAAATTAAAAATTTAAAAAATGAAAATGTCTAACATGATAACATCAAACATGTCTAAGTTTCTAACAGGTCTGATATGTTGATGTATGCAAAATGTGGAAGCATAGACAACTACAAGGCACTTAGGCACATGAACTGTTTGACAGAATGCCTCAAAGAAATGTGGTCTCATGGACTGCAATGATTGCAGGGTATGTAGTTGCATTCTGTCAAACAGTTCACAACGTGCCTTGTCTATGCTTCCACATTTTGCATACATGTCTATGTTTCCACATTTTGGCATTTTGCATACATTTGATTTAGATTATGATATTAAAATTTTAAATTATTAAATAATAAATAATAAATATTAATGGTTCTGGGTTCAGGTTGTAAGTTGTAAGTTTGTAGCATTTTGGCATTTTGCATACTGTATACATGATACTGTGATACTGGAATTTGGATACATGTCTACATTGTCTAGTGATAGTCTCATGATTCATCGAGCAGGATATGCACAGCAGCACAAGCCACAAAACGGATTTGTGGCGACTCACTGAATGCCTCAGGCATTCAGTCGCCACAAATCCATTTTGTGGCTTGTGCACACTGCAAATGCATGTTAAAAACTTAAATACAACAAATCCGTTTTGACTTTTGTGGCTTTAAGTTTAGGGCTTTAAGCCTTTATGCCTCAGAAAAACTTTAAAAACAGTGAACACTCACCTTTTAAAAATCGCACACAGCAGGAATGCCGAATAAGGAATGTTGGAACTTCGAAGCCCTTCACAGGAGGTTCAAGGAATACGCTGATAGCCTGATAGGAACAACCGACGGATTTAGAACTGGTGTGAATTTTTAAATTTTGTTATCGCTCGAACAGTGCCGCGTGAGACAAAAGTCACAAAACCTAGCGCGTGAGACAAAACCGAGCACTATAATGCTCACATATGAAAGCCTGTGGGCTAAATTAAATTTAGGTTTTCATTATGATTCGTTTTCCATGAATTTTTTTTTAAAAAAAGCGATTAAAATTGTCTCGGGGGGACGTCAATTCGGGGGACGTTCAGGAGACGGCGGGGGGGCGGCGAGGGGGCATTTCGGCGGCGTCTCCCCGTCCCGGGGACGTCCCCCCCGGGGAGACGGCTAATTTTGGCGAGGGGACGCGTCCCTGTGGAACACAGTATTATAGCAATACTCACCCAAGTGCAACCACTTGATCCAAGCACGTTGTTGCCCTGCAACATAGTTGCGAAGATATCCCTCAACCCATTTGTTCACAATCTCTGTCTGCCCATCTGTCTGAGGGTGATAGCTTGTGCTCGTTTCCAACTTCGTTCCTGTCATTCGGAACAACCCCTGCCAAAATATGCTGAGAAACCTGCTGTCCCTATCACTGACAATGGTCTTCGGAAATCCATGCAACCTAAACACTTCTCTAAAGAATAGCTCTGGGACCTAAAGTGCTGAATAATCTGATGGAATTGCAAAGAAATGTGCATACTTAGTCAACCTATCAACCACAACATATATGCAATCCCTACCTCGGGCCCTTGGTAGACCTGTGATGAAATCTGTCAAAATACTTTCCCACCTTTACTTTGGAATAGGCAATGGCTAAAGCAATCCTGCGGGGGAAGTATGTTCCAACTTGTTCTGCTGACAAGTCATACATTCTCTGACATGCTGCAAGACATCATCCTTGAGACATTTCCATGAGAATCTCTCTCTCACCTGCCTGTACGTTTTGAAGAAACTTGGATGCCCTGCAAGTGGAGCATCATGAGTGGCCCTCAAAATCTTCTCCTTCAACTTCAACTCAGGCACCAAATAGATCCTACCCTTGTAGTAGATCACATCATCAATCACCTTATACCTATCATCCTGAATCTTACCATCCATGATCTCACAAGCAAACGTATTCTTGGAATACTCCACCAAAAGATGAGACTTCCAATCTACTGAAATTTCTGACATAGAACAAAGAGTAGGCCTCCTGGATAGAGCATCTACAACCACATTGTTCTTTCCCTTGAAATAATCTTCAACAGCAACTCTTTCTTTACCAAGACGGACAAATTCAAGAGCTCCATTCCATAATCCTAGGAACATTCAGAAAAGAGCCACAAAGACAAGACAAAACAAATTGAACAAGACTTGATCATGACTTGCACTTGGGAAAAACAATTAGATGTTAGCTTTAGACTTGATACCATACGAAAATTTTGTATGGGCACAACATATCCTTTTACAATGCCCCAGTCAGAAATATGCCACTATCACTTTGTGAGAATGTCCCATAAGTTTTTGTGGCAAACATTTTGTTACCCAGGTTTCAACCTATAAGAAATTTTTGTATGGGCTATTTTGGGCTGACCCTCTTTAAAGATAATTATGTCCAAATTCATGAGATTCTTAGCTGTTAGATTCATGTACCAACTATTTAGAAAAACCATTGGATTTGGTTGCTTTGCTTTGGCCTTTTTCAAAATAGTGCTAATGTTACTGATATTATTTCCCCCACTTCAGTAAGTAATTATACCAAAATGGAAGAAACTTCTGCAGAAAGGAGGTCTGCAAGGAGTGTCAGAAGATAGGCATCACTTATAAGACATTTTGCTCTTACTACCCTCAGACCAGTGGACAAATAAAAGCATTCAACAAAGCAGTGATTTGAATGCTTAATAAAGCAATTCTGGAGTCTAACCGTGGATGGTATTTGAAGATCCTTAAGGCCTTATGGGCTTACGAATGTCAGTTTGAAAACTGACAAGATTAACACAAAAGCTCTAATGTATGGAACAGAAGTCTTACCTATTCAAGTTGATATTCCACCTTTGAGAGTATTACATAAGGGTGATTGTGAAAATTAAAATGCATGTAATGCACACCTCTAGTTGAAGGAATTGCAAAAATGGAATGTTCTTGCTGCTCAATATTTGGAACAATATCAGCATTCATAAGGAGAGTTTAAATAAATTCTAACAAAGGCATTTTGCCCCTGGCAATTTGTTTCTAAAGTTCAATTATCTAGATTCTATAAAATGAAAAAGAATGTTAATCCCTCAGGGTAGGACCTTATGTCATTATGAAGCATTAAGATTTGTTTATTACAACATTAGAGGTTGTGTCAAAGCCTAATTGTTGACATATTTATAATTATGTATTGTAGAGATGAGAACCCTTAAAAAACGAATTTCTGCTGCTTCAAATGGTAAGCTCTTCCATATTAGAAAATACTCCCTATTCTTACAACATTCGAGAGTCGAGACTGTGTTATAGTATATTATTATGTGATTTTGGGTAACCTTTATGTCATTAGGTCAAGACATAATGATAAAAGGGAACATTAAATTTCTTTAAGCAGAAACTAAAATGGACTGAGAAGAAAATAAATATGCATCTCGCTTAAAATATTATCCATCTTATTAGAAAATAATTTCAAGTTTAACAAGTTGGTAAATCTGATAGACATATTGAATCAAAATGAAACAAATAAATGAAATCAAGGAAGAAACAAGATTTTTTTGTCTGTGCATTTAGAACAACACTTCAAACAAAACAGAGTTCTTTCAAAATAAATTACCCCACGACGGATTGTTGGAGAGGATGTTAGTTGGCTGAGGATTGGACCAAAACTTTGAGCCATAGGTACAATCACAGGAGAAAAGAGTGGAATAGCTAGACTTGCTTCCTGCAAAATACGACAAGACAAATATTCTCAGAATAACATAACTGGCAATAGAAATATGCCTAGCTCAATAGTCAGATTTGTAATGAAAATATCAGAGGACTACAATCAAGAATGTGACATCATTATGATTGTTTTTATAATCAGAATAATTATGATACTAAGTAAAATATTTGAACATATAATTAGCAGTCTAAGATCTTCAATACCAGGACCAAATCAGAAGCAGATAAATACTGCAGTAGACTACCTAGGAAGTTACCAAAGATACATACCTAGTTAGACAAAGAACTGGTCTATCACAACCATGAAGAAAAACAAATGAAAACCTGTACATGCCAGCTGAAGAATATAAATCCTAACTTCCGCTATGCCCTGTCCTATGCAAATCAAACATGAATGGTTTGAAACTAAAGCTGTGCACTTAGGATTGTTTGACAGTGTGTTCTATTTCGACCTTGTTGCCAGAAAGAGGATCTGACCAGGGTTCTTAATTACTTGTTCCTTCTAGTCCGATTTCTTATTTTTCTTGGATTTACCAAGTACACCCATCTTTGCAGATAATGGATGAGCCCCTGATTATCTATGTTTGGAAAGGTCTCTGTAATGTCCCAAAATGGGATATTTTGGACATTTTTGGATTTACGGACTTTCCAAAATATCTAAATTAATTTTTTGCTCAAACCCTAATTTCTGAAGTAAAAATCAGACTTGAACAATCAACTAGGGCCCCATAAAACATCTCAAAACATCATAATTTCACCATAAACATGATCAACCATAATATACCTGCATTTCACCATCAAATGAGCATCAAATCCACTTTACTTATCCAACACAAATGACTGAAAATAAAATCAGAAGTCTGCTGCTACAAAATCTAAGTTTTACAAATCTTCAAGTACACCAACAAAATAGGGCAAACATGACAAACATGACCAGCAATGTTCTGCCCTAACCCTAAGGGCTATACATACCAAAATAATAGCAAAATGACCTTCAAAACGATAGGAAAAGATCTCCTATGTATGCTGCTCTAATTAGGGTATGAAACCCTAGGTCTTCAATTTTCAAACACAATGGAAATCTGCTCCAACAAGTGCCCCAGGTCTGATATGTTTGCTGTTCCAAAGGATGATGCAAATCTCGCCACGGAATGCCAACAAACCTCCACAAAGATCCTCCAAAGGTGGTGCTCAAAGAGTAGGGTCAAACCCTAGGCAAGCTAGCTCCAATCTACCAATGAATCCACTCCAATCTAGGGCAGATCAGGTCTGCTCCTCTGTTGCTCCAAATCAGAAAATATAATCATGCACAAGAACCACCTAGACGCCTCCAAACCAAATTGCTCCTCCAATGAAGGTCGCTCAAGCTAGGGCAATCTCCTTCGCCAAAGATGATCAATTCACACCAAGGAAGTGCCACCAACAATGATCTCCAATCTGATTTATATTTCTGCTCTTCTTCTCCACAAAATGTCAATGAAGCACAAGTGAACTCCTGTCACAGAATCCTCCAAAGGAAAGAGCTAGGGTTTCGTCCAACTCCTCCAAGGAACTCAAGGTTTTCGTCCCAAGCTCCTACTCCAAGTAATGAATGAATGAATGCTTGACTGATGATTGAAATGCCAAACTCCACCTTGTATATATACATGATCTATCTCAATTCCCTCTCTAGGCCGACCTAGAGGAAAAATGCTTTTTATTTATTAATTCCTCCACAATGAAGGCCGACCCATCATGGGCAAGTCTTGGTGCCCAAATGCATTAAGTTCCTAGGCCGACCTAGGCAGACAAGTCTTGTTTGTTTATCTTTTTTCCTCTCTAAAGAGGGCCAACCCAATATGAGAAGCCTTGAGTGCCAAAAATGCCAAATTAAAGATTTGCATTTCAAACCTTCTTTCTCACAAGTGCCTAGGATAGGAACTATTTTATTATTCTTTTCTCCTTTATAGGCCGTCCCAACCTAATCATGCATCAAGTAGGCTCTCCTCAAATATGGCGTACACGAATGATCAAAGCAATAGCACCTACCCTTCCTCAGAGTGGCATCAACATAGAACATGTTGGCAAATTCATCTCCCAACACAATCTCCTCGGCATGGCAAGTTTCCACATTCAAATTCCACAAGGTGGTTCGCTTCAATGGATAGGAGAAAGTAATAAATTGAAGGAGCATATCAAAACCGTTAGATGAATACACCAATGCACCTCCGAACCTCAATTCATCTTCCATGAGTCCCAAAATGTGAAAACTAGCCCAAATGCACTCCAAAGGTGACCACTCAAAAAATGGGGACATTAGAGTCTCTGAGACAGGAGTCCATTTTTGTGATTTTTTTAAAAATCATTAGCTATTTTAAAATCAATTAGCCATATTATCATGATGCTTAAATCTAGAAACTAATTTTTTTATCTTAAGAATATCAGCAATACTTTATATAACAGGTAATAATCTTGATAATATTATATGAACTACACAATGTTTAAATTGCAAGGTCCTTTGAACCATAGTTTGCAAACTCCTCGAGTCGCCGAGTAATCTCGAGATTTTTTGCTCCACGAGTACTCACAAGGTTTACTCTCCGAGTTTTTTTGCCGAGTATTTGGAAAAACTCGCCAAGTTTTTGGCGAGTACTCGCCAAGACTCACCAAAAACTCGGCGCGTTTTTCCAAATATTTGACTACTTGTGTCAGCAATACATCAAAATCGCGGAAAAAAACACTCCAAACTCTTTTTTTTGGCGTTATAAGCATTGTTTTTTGCCTTTTTAAAAAATTATGAAAATGGTGTGCGCCATGAAGGTCTGTGTGGTTTTGAAGGTCTTCATTTAGGCACTGCCCCTCGACCCCACTGGGGGCGTTGCCCCCAAACCCCCAACCAAACTCATTTGGTACATTTTCTAGCTGTATTTTGCATACAACTTATGTTTTTTTTCAAAAATTTAAATTTTTTAAAAAAATTTAAGAATTCTTTAAGTTGCTGAGTTTTTGCTGAGTACTCTTCGAGTCCGAGTTTGCGAACTACGCTTTGAACAATATATAACAAGCTCAATTTTTTTGTAAAATCACGTATGGAGCCAAGACACCACCTTGAAGCACCATAGCATTAACCTAGGACTTTCATGAAAGCCTAAAGGAAAAATAAATATCTCCACAAAACCAAGGAATATGAGCATGTTATGGACTAGAACAACTTTAACTTAACAATGAATCCAGTAACTGCATCTTCAAGAAATAGATAACAGTCTCAGAACAAAGACCCATAAAGATATCCAATCAGGTTACAAAAGGAGAAGATGGTATCACCATCATTGATGACATAACCTAAAATCAAATAATTATTAACTATGACCTGGAAGTTACATCTTCTTTCGGAATATTTATTCACAGTAACACTAAAAGTCAAAGATAGTCAAGCTTGATTAAAAACTCCTGCCTTTGTCTCTCCTAAACAACTTATATACATTGAGAATCCTGATTACCTAGATTTCTCAACCTACCTGCTTAAGTTTCTTGGCCATAATGATATCACATTGTACTAAATCCGCAATGATGTTATTCCCATGCATAAGGAAACATTAGCGTCTTGGGAGGGAAATATTAATCAGACCACTTGTAATGTGTTTATACATAGAATTAGCATTAACTGATATATTTTCAATAGTGGTAAATGTTGTTGTCATTCTTAGAAATGTGCACTTGCATGGAGTGGTGACATTGTACTGATGTACAACACCAACTAGGGTTTAAAGTGTAGAGTTTTATTTGTTTGCTGCAATTATAAGCATATAACTAAAAAGTCTCCTTTTTCCATTTTTAAAAAAATTGATTGTTTCCTTGTGTTTTTTCCACTTATCCAAAGGGTTTGGTGCTCATGCTTTTTATGGCATTTCAGTTTCAGAAACATTGCATATTTTTCAAGTTTTGTCAATTGGACTCAATTTTTCTGAGTCCCAAATGCAAAATTCACAGCTAAAGAGGCAGAAAATAGAACAAAACCAACAAGCTGACATCATCCAACATTGCCTAAATTGGCCATGTCATTTTGCAGCAGAATTGGTTTTTGTGTGTTTTGAGTTACCGCAACTGCTTCATTTGACTGCACTGACCAAGTTTGCAATGATAGATCTGTTATATGTTGTCCTTCTGTAGCGACTTTTTATCAGAATTTTTGGTGTTGATACTTTCATAGCAGCACTGACTTTCTATAGTAGCACATTGACTAGGCACTAGAGGATAGATTAAGATTTTATCATTGACCAATGGTGTTTAACTGTTTCAGGTGACTATTCCAAAGGAATGAGAGTCCTGTTGACTCCATGGCCTCCCAGTTCCCTCCCAACAGTCCACAAAGATGTTGAGTCCAAGTTATTAACAACAAATTATGCTAATTACCGTACTCAAATGGTTCAAGCAGTCTCAAGGGAAAGTTTTGTGTAAGTTTCTCTCGATGGACTCTAGACCACTCGAACCCACAACCTCCTCCTTTATTATGCAGATTATGATTGTAAACGTGGACTCTTACCTTTGTGGATCCCATGTGACAAATAAGACAAGCTTTGATTGAGATGCTGAGTGGACACCAAATCAAAAATTGTATACCCATTAGATTTTAGGGAGATCACACATTATAAAGGAAATTGCAAAAGTGATCTTTTGTTTATGTCTCTATTCATGATAATCCGAGCACAAGTCTCACACATCAGCTCTTGAGTGCAAGTCTCGCACATTGGTTCAAGGACACTACATCTCAAGCGACATTCCTTTGTGCACTTGCATAGTGCCAAGATGCATCATGCATTGATGTATCTCTGGTAGTTTTGTGCATCGCACAACTCCATGTATGTAATATTGGTGTTTCAATTGTCCTTTTCAAGACAAGTTAAATTAGACAATGTATACAGTTAAACAATTTTTCAAATTATAAGGGGAAGCTCCCTGACACCTAACTAAACCAGAAACCTACAACTATAAACATATTTTACAAGTATGCACACTGTACAATTTTCAAAATGGGGTTTTGCATCAAATGTAAATTACTACTATGACTATATTTTTTCCCTAGATGCAAGCACCAAACTGTCAATAATCAAGACTTGTAGCAAGTTTTTCAGATTTAAGGAGGTAAATTAATCCAAGCACAAACAGAGACAACTTCCTACTAGTTACAGCAAAGACCAACATTTGGCTATGAATAAAGATTTAAAGGAAAAATTCAAAAAACACAAACGAATGCTAACTATTGGCTAAAATGGAGACAAGCAGAACTACATCAATAGCAAAGAATTAAGCAAGTGAACACACATGATTTCATGAAATAAACAAACTTGCATACAAAGCTTAAAATTTAAAAAGATGGATTTTGTCAATACCAAGCTTAACAAAATACAATCTTCTATCAATTTAATTCATGAAATTACAAACATGCAATGTAATATCCCTTGCTCAAACTGACTTCTTGCAACTGATTTTTTGGCTCAAGGAATATCGTCAAACACTTTGCATACACAGTATGTTCTTGTTGTTTTTGTATTTCAGTTTGTTTTGCTTGATGAAATTGGGACATAAGATGATGCAAATGCCTTGAAATAAATGCTAAATGATTAAACTACAAATATAGCATGAAATGCAAGTGTCTTTGTATTTTTCCAAAAGCAATAGATGACTTATGCAAGTATAAATCAACACCTACAGCCAATTGACATTTTGTCAAACAATTGGCATGCATACTATAATGCTATCAAAATGATCATTACATTCAATATATGACTCCCAACTTATTACTCTTTATTAAAATGCAATCCTCAGGTACAATGCTAGCATGAATTCGCCAAGACTCTTGGCTTTGCAACTCCTAAAGTCTGAGTATTATAAATCTGATATAAAATGTGCATTTACAGCTACCTTATGACAGCCACCATTACAATGCCAAATGACCAATTTAAATGATGTAAATTTAATGTAGAACCTGATATACAAATCGCCCTTGAGTTGAGAAGTCGTGGTAGCCAAAATCCAATGCATATACTCATCAACATTCACCAAGTTACTGTAGCGAATCACTGTTCATGTCACTGTTCACGGCACTGTAGCAGCTAACAAAAAACTTCTGATCTGCAAATTAATACCTCCAAACACTTGGTTAATACTTTAGATTTAAGCACAAATGAAAGGACTGAAGTATCCCTTCCAATTTGCAACCCTTTGGAGGATATTTCACCACTTCAGTTATGCTAATCTATGGGAGTTTTCGTTCCCAAAGACCAAGTAGACAATATGCAGAACCCTTGGCTTCACAAAACTCATCAAATGCAAATGACAATAATCGGATGCCTGGAAGATTGCCTTGCCCCTTCCTTTACACTTTTTTTAATCCCACTTCAAGAGGCTTCTAGAAAAATCTTATTATTTTATTTTAGTGACTTTAATGATATAATGTGTATTTTAAGTCACTATATTAAATTAATTAAATATAAGGTTACCTTTTGATTTAAAATTAAGTAATAACCTTATAAAATAATTAATTTAATAATATCTCCCTTATTTCGTCAATTAGCCTTCGAGAGATAAAGGCTAAATTACTCATCATGAAAGTCACCTAGGAAGGGGACATTACAGTCCGCCCCTCCTGAAATTGCTTGTCCCCAAGCAATCTCAACTCTAGATGCTGAAGAATCTCCTCGCCTTCCTAAGTGGCATCCTCAACCGGTAAATCCCTTCATTTGATCAAGTACTCTCTAATGACCCGTTTCCGTAACTGCCTCTCCCTAACATCCAAAATAGCCTCAGGCACCAGAATCAACTTCCCCTCATCATCCAAGGGTGGTAAGGTCGCAGAAGGAACCACGCGATGACCTAATGCCTTCTTGAGGAGTGACACATGGAAAACATTGTGTACTCTACTGTCTGCCGGTAATTCTAACTCATAAGCCACATCACCAACTCGCCGGATAATCCTGAAAGGGCCATAATAATGCGTCTTGAGCTTCTTTTCACCACTCTTCTTGAGAGTGGATTGTCGGTAGGGCTGTAACATCAGATACACCATATCCCCAACCTCAAATGATTGCTCAACTCTCTTCTGATCAGCATACTACTTCTGCTGATTCTGTGCCTTTTGGATATTTTCCCGAAGAGCTCTCATAATATCCTAGTTCTCCTGTAACATATCTCCTGCACTAGGCACTCTACTGTCACTCATCAGCAAGTCAAGGAAACTGGGCACTTCATAACCATACAAGGCCATAAATGGTGTCATCTGAATCGAAAGATGGTAAGTGGTATTGTAGCAGTACTCACAAAAGTATATCCACTTAACCCAACCCTTCTGTTGCCCTGCAATGTAGTTCCTGAGATATCCCTCCACCCACTTATTCACAATTTCTGTCTGGCCATCCGTCTGTGGGTGGTAACTGGTACTCGGAGTAAGCTCTGTCCCACATAGTCTAAATAACTCCTGCCAAAAATGACTCAAGAACCGACTATCCCTGTCACTAACAATGCTCTGAGGTAACCCATGCAACTTGAATATCTCACGGAAGAAAAGTTCTGCTACCTGTGCAGCTGAGTATGTAGCTGTGATCAGAAAGAAATGAGCATATTTCGTTAATCGATCAACAACCACATAAATACAATCTCGTCCCTGGGTTTTCGGCAAACCAGTAATAAAATCCATGGATAAACACTCCCACTTCCTATCAGGAATCGAAAGTGGCTGAAGTAAACCTGCAGGGTATGTATGTTCTTGTTTATTCTGCTGGCAAACAGGACACTCTCTGACATACCGAAGAACGTCTGTCTTGAGCCCTTTCCAAGTAAAGCGCTCTCGAACCTGCCTGTAAGTCTTGAAGTACCCGGGATGCCCTGCCATAGGTGTATCATGAAAATACCTCATCACTGTGTTCTTCATCTCCGATCCTGGGGTTAAAAATATCCTACCTTTGTAAATGATAAGATCATTTACAACTGAGTACCTGTCGTCCTGAACTGATCCCTCAATTATGCTAGAAGCCCATGAGTCCTTGGCATACTCTGCCACAATCAAGTGTCTCCAATCCTCCGAAATCTCCACCATAGAGCTCAAATGGGGACGGCGAGACAAAGCATCAGCAACTACGTTCTGAGTCCCCTTGACATAAGTAATGTCAAAGTCATATGATTGCAATTTACTCACCCACTTCTGCTGATGATCGTTGAGATCTCGCTGTCCTAGGAAATGCCTCAAGCTGTTATGATCTGTCTTAATGCAAAACTTGCTGCCCACAAGGTATTGCCTGAATTTGGCCAATGCATGCATAATGGCCAACATCTCCTTATCATAAATACTATAGCTCCTCTCTGGACCCCGTAACTTCCTGCTCTCAAAAGCTATCGGATGCTTGTCCTGCATAAGGACTACACCAATCCCCTCACCCGAAGCATCACACTGTAGCTCAAAGGGTCTAGTGAAATCTGGCAAGGCAAGAACTGGGCAAGTAGTCATCAACTGTTTAAATTTCTCAAAACATTCCTGTGCCTCAGGTGTCCAAACAAATGCCCCTTTCTTCATTAAATCTATAAGTGGTGCTGTATGACGTGAATATCCACTGACAAATCTGCGGTAGAAGCCACACAAACCCAAAAATCCCCTAAGCTGAGTAAGATTCTCAGGTGTAGGCCACTCAATAATAGCTCTGACTTTGTCAGGGTCCATACACACACCTTCTGCACTGATGATATGGCCTAAGTATAGCAACTCTGTCATGCCAAGATCACATTTGGATTCCTTGGCGTACAAGGACTCCCTGCTAAGAATTCCCAATACTGTATCCAAATGGGCGATATGCTCCTCCCAAGTTCTGCTGTATACCAAAATGTCATCAAAGAAGACTAATACAAACTTCCTCAGCTATGACTGAAAAACCCTATTCATAGTGGACTGAAACGTAGCAGGAGCATTGGTTAGCCCAAATGGCATAACCACAAACTCAAAATGACCACAATGGCACCTAAATGCTATCTTCTCGATGTCCTGCTCTCTGACCCTAATCTGGTGATAACCTGATCTCAAATCTATTTTCGAGAAATAGTGAGCACCATGAAGTTCATCGATCAACTCGTCAATGCGAGGAATAGGGTACTTGTTCTTAATTGTCCTCTTATTCAACACCCTGTAATCGATGCACATCCGAAGGGTACCGTCCTTTTTCTTGACCAAGACTACTGCTGAAGCAAAAGGTGATTTGCTTGGCCTAATGTGCCCCATAGCCAGCAGCTCCTTAATTGTTTTTTCAATCTCATCTTTTAGCCGCTTGGGGTGTCTGTAAGGAGTGATCATCACGGGTTTAGCACCCTCCAATTCTATTATGTGCTCAATCCCTCTGTCTGGAGGCCTGCCTGGTGGAATATCACTAAACACCTTGGAGTACTTGATCCTCAACTCTTGTATATCTGGGTGATAGGCTGGTTTTTGTTTCTCTTCCTGTGTTGGCATTAGAATACACCCTATTGCCCACTCAACCATGTCATGGTGCATAAGTCTCCATTTTTCTGAAAGATATCATCCTGCAGCTAGTATCCCTGATGGCTTTTAGCACATGAGTCTTCCCATCCACCTTAAACCTCATCTCCATTTCCCTAAGGTTAATGGTAAACTCCCCAATATCATGAAGCCATTTCATTCCTAAAACCATGTCGGTTTCTCCCATGTTTACCACATAAAAATCTGCCTTAAACTCAAAGTTATTCAGTCACATGGGAAGACCTGGAATCATCCTGTCACACTTAAGTGTATACCCATCAGCAACTTTTACTCTTATGCCCTCAAATTCCTCTGTCCAAATTCCGCACCTTTCAACCAACCTAGCATCAATGAAGTTATGCGTGGCACCTATATCGAGCAAGGTAATGATCTTTTGTCCGGCTAAAACCCCACGCATCCTGAATGAGCCCTCTTGCTGTATGCTAGTAAGGCGTGCTTCTTGAAAATTTGCTTCCTCAACATTTTCAGCCTCAATTTCATGCTTATCTGTCTCATCATCAAGTTTTTCCTCATTGGATTCCTCTTGATCAGATTGCTGGTCCAACTCTAAATCCTCATAGAATGCCCACATAATCTTGTTTGCTTTGCCCTTAGGTCTTAAAGGACAATCATGGTTTGCATCATAAGGTCCTTTGCAGTAAAAGCACAACTTTTTCCTTCGTAAATCATTGAATATCTCACGATCTATAGGTGTTGTTGACTTTCCCTTTGAGTTTGGAGTTCCTTTTTTCTTGGGAAATGTCTTTCTGTCTTGGTATGAAGAGGATCCCTTAGATGAGTACTTACTTTGCGGGGCTGCAAGTTCCATACTCCTAGCTTTTTTCATTGCCTCTTGCAGTGTTGAGGGATCAAAAGCTTTTATCCATCCTCTCAACGGTTCCAATAAGCCCTCCATGAATAGCACAATCAATCTCCTCTCAGATATATTGGAGACTATGACTGATAATTTCTGAAATTCACTAATGTAACTCTCCAAACTCCCAGTCTGCTTAAGCTGTGCCAAGTCTCTAAAATATGTCTCTGGATTTCTCTTATCAAAGCGTTCCACCAATCTATCAACAAACTCCTGATATGAAGTGATACTATTATGATGCAATGTCTCTAATCCATGATACCACCAATCGTGGGCTGCTCCCTCCAAGTGAAAAGTAGCATATTTTATTGCATCCCTTTCTGTCATGGGTCTAAGAGTCAGGAGGGTGTCTAGCTTATGAATCCAAGCCTGAGCTATAACCTTCCCACTATCATCAAACATGGGCAATGTAACTCTGCTAGCGGCATACATCAAATCATTATTTTGATTTCTCCGTCTCTTTTCTTGCTTTCCCCTGTAGTGTTCTCTTCTTTGACTTACAAACCTATCAAAGCTCATGCGCTCCCTGACCTATGGTGTTAACAACTCCCATTCATCATTAGCTGCCATAAGAGTATCCGCGAACATTTCTTCTCCTTTTGCATTTTCCTCTTCTTGCTCATTCCTTAAAAAAGTAGGACGTGTAGGCCTATCTGCCATGTGAGAAGATGCTTGTGCCCTAGGTGTCCCAACCACACTCCTATTATCATCCGGTTCATGGTTTCGTCTTCTCTGAGGGTTCATTTGATGTATCATTGTAGTAAGTGCTCGCACAACATCTGCCACCTGCTGCTGCCCCGTAGCCATTTGTCTAAAGAGCTCATGTGTTTCCTGTTCTTCATCATTTCTTCTTCTGTTTTTGATAGGGCTACCTTCACCTCTTTCACCCATAGTGCCGGATGAACCAACCTCTCGCTGCCTTGCTGCTACAGTAGCTGATAAAGTGTCATGTTCAGGTAGTTGTGGCCACTGCTTTTGCTTTCTTTCTTCTCTAACTGTATACCTTTTGTTCCTGTCATTGTTGCTTTTAAATGAGCCGATTTCAAACCCAAAGGATGGCAGGAAACCGCTCTGATACCACTGTAATATCCCTTGCTCAAACTGACTTCTTGCAACTGATTTTTGGCTCAAGGAATATCGTCAAACACTTTGCATACACAGTATGTTCTTGTTGTTTTTGTATTTCAATTTGCTTTGCTTGATGAAATTGGGACATAAGATGATGCAAATGCCTTGAAATAAATGCTAAATGATTAAACTACAAATATAGCATGAAATGCAAGTGTTTTCATATTTTTTCAAAAGCAATAGATGACTTATGCAAGTATAAATCAACACCTACAGCCAATTGACATTTTGTCAAACAGTTGGCATGCATACTATAATGCTATCAATATGATATTACATTCAATATATGACTCCCAACTTATTACTCTTTATTAAAATGCAATCCTCAGGTACAATGCTAGCATGAATTCGCCAAGACTCTTGGCTTTGCAACTCCTAAAGTCTGAGTATTATAAATCTGATATAAAATGTGCATCTACAGCTACCTTATGACAGCCACCATTACAATGCCAAATGACCAATTTAAATGATGTAAATTTAATGTAGACCCTGATATACAAATCGCCCTTGAGTTGAGAAGTCGTGGTAGCCAAAATCCAATGCATATACTCATCAACATGCACCAAGTTACTGTAGCGAATCACTGTTCACGTCACTGTTCATGGCACTGTAGCAACTACACAAAAAACTTCTGATCTGCAAATTAATACCTCCAAACCCTTGGTGAATACTTCAGATTTAAGCACAAATGAAAGGACTGAAGTATCCCTTCCAATTTGCAACCCTTCGGAGGATATTTCACCACCTCAGTTATGCTAATCTATGGGAGTTTTCGTTCCCAAAGACCAAGTAGACAATATGCAGAAACCCTTGGCTCCACAAAACTCATCAAATGCAAATGACAATAATCGGATACCTGGAAACTTGCCTTGCCCCTTCCTTTATACTTTTTTTAATCCCACTTCAAGAGGCTTCTAGAAAAATCTTATTATTTTATTTTAGTGACTTTAATGATATAATGTGTATTTTAAGTCACTATATTAAATTAATTAAATATAAGGTTACCTTTTAATTTAAAATTAAGTAATAACCTTATAAAATAATTAATTTAATAATATCTCCCTTATTTCGTCAATTAGCCTTTAGGAGATAAAGGCTAAATTACTCATCATGAAAATCACCTAGGAAGGGGACATTACAGGCAATCACAATGGCAATAACTTCAACTTCAATAATAGCTTCCGCAACATAAGCATGACTTCCACCAATATTCATTAATGAAAAACACAACACTCTTAACTTCAAAGTTTGAATGAAATTTTTTGTAGCATAGGCTCAGCATCTAGTTATCATTCACAAAAATACAATAAAGTTTTACTGACAACTTCAGCAGCATAAGTCTACTCTCCAATATTGTTTCTGTAATATCCAAATAGGATCTGCCCTAAAATTCTGATTTTTATTTCTGCTCAAACCCTAACTCAGAATCTTGATTTTTATTTTCTGATTTCAAAACAAATATGACAGTGAACATACAAGTGCCAAAACATGCCAAAAGATGCTACAAATTGCTGATAATATCAAACATGAAATCCACCATGAAATACACAAGATATGGCCATCCAAATGCAACATATAAGTCTGATTTTCTGAATATATCTCTGCTGTTACAAATCTGAATATAATGACTGAAAATTACATCAAACGCATGGGCTAAACATGATCAAACATGGCCCGGAACGCTGCTGTCCAAATCAGACCTAAACAATAGGTTTGTACATACCAAATGATGTAGAATGATGCTCAACAAAACCCTCCAAAGTGATGGCGCTTGCAATGATGAAGACGACTGCTAGGTTAGGGTTTGGAAAACCCTCCAATGATGAAAATCGCCTCCCACAAGAAAATCACCCTCCTCCAAAGGTGGCGCTCCACTCTAGGGTGAAACCCTAGTGCAATGGCAACACAAATGCCACCAATGAATGCTGCTCCAATTCTGATCTGAAAATCTGAATATGCAAATATGCTCCAAGTCTCCAATGAAGTGCAAATAGAACTCCGTTATGAGTCCTCCACAAGATGAGCTAGGTTTTTGTCCAATTCACTGATATTCACAAAGGTTTTCGTCCTTGGAATATAGCCCAACAAAAGTTGCAGCCAAGAGAAAATCTCAATGAGAAAATATAATATGAATGGATGATTGAATGACTCCAAATGAGCCTTTATTTATTCTCCAATTGGGCCGACCCAAAACATGGCCAACCTCTTGCTAGGCGCCATAAAATAAATAAAATATTTTTATTTTATTTTATTTTCCCAACTTGGGCGAACCCTTTTTGGCATAGTTCATTATTAGACCTCTTCCTAGGTTGTCCCTCTCAAAGACAATTATTTTGATTTATTTTACTTTTTTTCCATGGCATCACAAAAATATCCAGTCATTTTCCATCCTTTATTTTTCTCCCTCCTGGGTCGCTCACCTCCTTAGCCATTTTATTTAATTATTTCTCCTTCATCAAATGGCTCATAAAAATATAAGAAGTCATCTCTCATCATCAATTTGCCCTTATAAATTGATTAAATATAGTATTTCATCAATTAGGTCATTCCCTAATCCTTTCGGCTTAGCCCATGGGAATAGGATAGGCTAACCAACTCTATTAGGTGATCACTCGAAAAAAGGGGACATTACAATCCTCCCTTCATGGAATTGCTTGCCCACAAGCAATTGCAAACCTGGATACGGAAGAATCTGTTCACCTTCCCAAGTAGCATCTTCAAGTGGCAAGTGAAATGTCCCATTCTAAAAATTTATTAACACAAGTGCTGGCCGACTTCTTCCTAGATTGGTGCTTTTAATCTGAGATGGCTGAGCGTTGTTTTAGAGTTTTAATTAAATATAAGCAAAGTTGTTTTGGAAGGCTGACCTCTCTATAATATAGTGCCCGTTCTCATGTTTGTCTTAACCAAAAGATGGTAAAGAAGTGATCCGGTTTAATGAGAATATATTAAAAGAGAATGAATTGCATATGCCAAACTGAAGATATGAGGAATAATTAACATTAAAAGAAGGGCAGCAATAAGTATATTGAAAAGCAGCGATCTTTGTTAAGGGACGCGTTTTAAAGAGCTACGATTTGTTTAATAAAGGGAAGCGACTAGTTAATGAAGAATAGAAAGTAATATGGAGAGGCGCCAATGCTTTCACTAAAGGCTACGATTGGTCGTATGAAGAGCTGCGATCCATATGGATGGCAATCTTCTTTGGTAAAAGACGCATCAATGCAAAAGGGTCGTTTCTCTTGAAGAGGAATAAAGAGGGAAGGGTCGATCTATCATAAGGGGGCAATAAATTATATACTATACAGCAGTTCTCATATAAAGGCATCGAATCATCTGCAAGTCTGATATATCAATTAGAATTAATATAAGAAATTGCAGGCATACTAGTACGAACTGTAGAGTTAGTGTGCAATAATATATTTATGAATAAGTCTGATTTCTCATACATGCATATTTAATAGTACTGCTGTGATGGATCAATGCTTAGATTACATCCTTTAAAAGAAATAGATTTTATATATATATATATGAATGTCTTTATCCCACGATCAATAAAATGTAAGGTTGAAGGATGCAAGTTAGGAGGATGCAGTTTACGGGCTCTCCCATGCTAAGCAGCCCACTCCAAGGGTGGAATTGTCTTGGTTCAGACATTCCTGCCACTTGGGGCCAAGGGATGAGTTGTCTTGGTTAAACGCTCGTGCTCTTGGGCTTAGATGGGTTGAGTAGTTTACAGGCACCCCTTTCAAGGTTTTCCTATCAAGTCAAACTATGATTGGTTGTATGGGTTCAAGGAGTTTCAATCATAAGAGGGATGGATGAGACAAGCATGGATAGGAAAAGCAAATACAAGTGTATCCACTAAGTAGCCCACCCCAAGGGTGGAATTGTCTTGGTTTGGACGTTCCTTCTGCTTGGGGCCAAGGGATGGGTTGTCTTGGTTAGACGCTCGTGCTCTTGGGCTTAGACGGATAGCTTCGGGCGGACTTATCATGTTTCTCATCCGAGTGCTATTATGATTAAACTTCCACTATGCATTATAGATATTGGTAGTTTAGGTAGTCTTGAAATAATTATGTATTTTTGTATAGCTTAAATAGCTAAGGCAATTTTTTTTTTTTTTTGGTTTGTAATCTTTTATTATATCAACATAAAAAATAAGGAACAAAAGGCCAAACAGGCCAAGAATAATGAAGAATGGAGAACCAGAAGAGTCTCAGGAGAAAAGAAGAGAAGCCTAAAACGAACTAAGGAGAGAAAGAAGTACACAGACCCCTGAAATCATCAAAAGAGAACCAGATACATAGCACAACGAGGCATTAAGCCCAAACTCAAGAGAACCTAGGCTTTTTTGCCATGCCATGAAAGGAGAGCCTTCATAGTCCACTTAGAACCTTCTTCCACAGCATCCATTCCTTCAATACAGAGTTTCTCTGCATCAGTTTTCTGTCCTTTCTTCTTTGAAGTTCCGCAATCTGGTTTAATTTTGCTGCTATCCCTTTGAGCAATCCCGAGTTTCCGTGAAGGGGCCAAAACAAAATCAGGTTCGAAAAGCTCAAGATTCTCTTCCAAATCCTCCAAGAAAGGATAAGTGCCATTCGAATCTGAGCCATCATCCTCTGAGACAGGTAAGCGGTCTTCAGTATTGTTGTTAATCAGTGCCCCCAGAGGAGAAGAAATGGGCACCGCAAGAGGCTCAGGCACAAGCTCAGGAACTGAGTGAGAGGAAAAGAACTTTCCATGATTCTGCCAAATAAAATCAGCATCAGGGACTATAAATTTTTTAATCCATTTTTTGAGACTAATATATCTCGTGCCAGATAAACGCTGAGCAGTACAAGCCTCAACTTTGTGACCCAATTTATTACAACAGAAACATCTCAAGGGAAGCCCTTCGAAATTCAAAAACTGCATCCAAGTGCCTTTAGAAGAATGGATTCGAATGGAGTGGGGTAGAGGTTTGAAATATCAATCAAAGCACAGACCCTGAAAAACCTGCGAGAAGAAGCAACCTCTTCTGAATCAATCTTAACAAAAAAACCCACCTGATTAATCAGATTTTTGATGAGATCAAAAGACCGCATGACAAGAAGCAAATTGTAAAGCCTGATCCACATGGGAATGTCAGTGACCTTTGCTGAGGTAGGGTCAAAAAAAGAAGTCCATGGGGAAAGAAAAATGCCGGAATTCCCAAAAAACCATGGACCATTTTGCACCACGAAATTGCAGTCATCAGCTGAAGAGAAAGAAAACAGGAAAAACCCAAAATCCAAAGAATCTACCACAGGAGGGGAAAGATTAAACCAAGTATTTTTAGCCCACTCTAAAACCGAGTCAATGGACGGACGCCTGCACACGAATCTCAAAACCAAAGAGCGAGCACCAATGTCCGCAGAGACCTCACTGATCCAGTCATCTGAGAGGAGGAGGTCCACAGGCTCGTCAGTAAAGACAACCTCCGAATCGCCAACAGAAAAAGAAATGCCATCCGAACGCTACTCATGTTCCGCATTGGGAGTTGCATCAGGAATCGGAGGTGAATTGGGAGGAGGCGGGGAAGGGTTAGCCCGCCGGATTTGATCCAAGCAGAACGTTGTGCATTCATGCAACGGATTGGCCCTATTTTTGCATTTTGCCATGGAGTCCAAAGCCAAGTCCAGAGATGCCACCGCTGTTGTCTTCTCCACCACATCCAACCCGGCACCAAGGGGGTCAGAACCCTAAACGGGAGGCAAGGAGGACGGCAGACCCACGGATTTTTGAGAGAGGGAGCCCGCGGCAGAACGGAGGGTATACTGATTCCACCTGTCCCCCACTTTTGCGCTTCCCTGCTTCTTTTTGTAGATCGCTGCCTTCTTGCCTCTGGACGTTCCCTTCGCCCTCGCGCCAGACAACGACACTCCATTACCTGCGATCGCTCCAAGAGGCTCAACATCACGAGGGTTTTCAGCACCCTCGCACATGTTCGCTCCCCACAAGATTTAACTTAGAAGTTAGAACTATACATCTAAAACCATATCCAACATCCACATGAATTGCTACTTGCATAGATAAGGCAATTATTATGTTCTGATCATATGAATTATATTTCCAGTATCATCTAACATGATTGCAGCACCTAAACCAAAATTTATCTTGCTTGAAGCATTTAAGTGGTAAGTTATATGTCATGTCCCGATATTAAGGCATTGTTTAAATTAAAGATTTAAACATCATGATAAGACGGAAAAGTTGCTTTTGATTATATAATACTATTTTGTATACTTATTGTACTTATAAATAATCAATATAAATAAAATATAATATTATCAATTTTAATATTATTTATTAAAATATGATATATATTAAATAAACATAAATATAAATATAAATATTATTAATTTAAATACTATTATAATTATAATTATTATAATATATAATATATTAATATAAATATAAATATTATTATTATTATATAATTATATAAATTATAATTATTAAAATAAATAATAATAATATCAATATAAATATTATTAATATAAACATAAATATACATGTTTGTATCCCATAAAGGAGACAAAAGGAGGGCCCACATTGAAGTTAATAATAATCAAAGACATATCATTTCAGATATAATAAGGAGCATGCAGCGATCATATATAGTATAAGGCAGAAAGGATAAAGGGGAATATAAGACATTTAATATAAAAGATTTGAATGAAACATAAAAAAGACATACCTATATAGGATACGATTGTTTAAGAGAGATGTAATTATTAATGACTAATGGTGCGATTTGCTAAAGATAGGTAAGGGATGCTAAGCGATGTCTTTTAGGACGATGCATCCCTCCCAAGCTATAATTAGAACCACTCCATCGTTCAAAGGGAAGAAGAGGAATGGAAAACACAGTCTTAAGATGGGCGAGCAGAATAAGACATGAGAGTATCTTACATGAAGTAGACGGATTTATTAACAAGGCAACGATTAAGTCATTTGCAGCGATTCCTATATATGACAGTGATCAGCATTGGCTATGTTAAGGTATCTCCTTGAACAGATATGTTTATGGGTTGAAATTGAGGATAAATATGGGGTTGTGGAGAGATGTAAGGCATATGGGGAGAGAAATAAAATATATAGACAGCAAACAGATCAGAGGAAATATAAGAAATAGAGAGGAAGATAAAAGAAGTAAGGAAAATTAAGATATACAACAGTAGGTCAAATCTGCCACCAATCAGAAGTTATATTGTGTGCAAGGTAAAAGAAAAATTGAGCTTCCTAATAGGGGACATTACAAGTGGTATCAGAGCTAACATCCTGCCATCTTGTGAGAAAATTTAATGCAAGGAAAAGAGAACAAAACCTAAAAATGATGACAAATGAAGAATTGGAGGAAAATTTTGAACCTAAGGAGAAGAAAAAGAAACAAAGTGAAGAAGAATGTTTATGATTGCTCAAGTACAAGCAAACCATGTTAGAGACATGATAGGTAGGAAGAATGTCCTCCATCATGCTCTTATCTAATTATGTTAAAGGGATGATAGGTAGGAAGAATGCCCTCCATCATACCCTCATTAAGACATGATAGGTAGGAAGAATGCCCTCCATCGTGCTCTTATCTAATTATGTTAAAGGGATGATAGGTAGAAAGAATGCCCTCCATCATACCCTCATTAAGACATGATAGGTAGGAAGAATGCCCTCCACCATGCTCTTATCTAATTATGTTAAAGGGATGATAGGTAGGAAGAATGCCCTCCATCATACCCTCATTAAGACATGATAGGTAGGAAGAATGCCCTCCATCATACCCTCATGAAGACGTGATAGGTAGGAAGAATGCCCTCCACCATGCTCTTATCTAATTATGTTAAAGGGATGATAGGTAGGAAGAATGCCTTCCATCATACCCTCATCAAGACATGATAGGTAGGAAGAATGCCCTCCATCTTGCTCTTATCTAATTATGTTAAAGGGATGATAGGTAGGAAGAATGCCCTCCATCATACCCTCATCAAGAGATGATAGGTAGGAAGAATGCCTTCCATCATGCTCTCATGTTATGTTTAAAGCGATGATAGGTAGGAAGCATGCCCTCCATCATACCCTCATCAAGAGATGATAGGTAGGAAGTGTGCCCTCCATCATGCTCTTGTCAAGATGTGATAGGTAGGAAGTGTGCCCTCCATCACATTATTGAGCCTTGAAGGTGGACATAAGAGGTGATAGGTAGGAAGTGTGCCCTCCATCACGCTCTAACTTGCGAATATTTCCATGAACTCTATCAAAGGATCGTCTTGAGGTTTGGATAATTGTATGTTGAAATTAATATTATTTATGTTATATCATTAATTATGTTAAGATGTATTGATTTCATTGCTAATTTATTAATCTTTAATATTGCTAATGTCCCTTTCCAAGAGTTATTCTTGTGTGCAGGTGAAGAAATCAGTACATCCTACAAGGGACATTAGGGAAGTATAGAACACAAAAAGTTAATTTCATTAATCACAAGACCCATGAACCAAATTCATCTCTTCCAAGAGTCTCTTTTGAATTCTTCTCTTGATTTAAGTAACATAAAACCAATACTAAGTTATATTATGGGCCCGTAACCCACAAATTCCCAGGATCCTTCTTCATCTATAACACTTATATTTCATCAAGCACATCGCTATTCAAATAAAAGTTTACCAAATCTTTGATCATAAAATTTCTCTCCATGACATCATATAATCAATTACTCCTCAAGAATACGTCTCTTCTCAATTTTGAAGTCAATAACATATGACAAGTATAAGACCAAATCTCGTAATCAAAGATCAAGATATTTTTATCATTCATTGGAATTTTGGAATCTCAATACTCTCAAAAATTTCTTCAGCATTGAAAATATTTTTATTATCTAAAAACCAAAACACTTGGCAATTCATTTAACCACAGCAATTCATCTAATGTCTCACATCTTCCATCAATCATACAAGCATCTAATCCAGCAAGAACAATTCATCATACAAACAGCAAACCATTCAATTTGATTCATTACAACCAGTGAATATACAGAAACATATCTCCCATCAGCAATTCATTGATACAAATATAAGATCAGCGAAAGTATTGTATATCAGCAAGCATTGATAAGAGCAGAAATATATATGTCTAGCAGATCCAAGAAATTGATCAATACCAAGGTACGTTCCTTACCATAAGTAATGCGTCTCTCAATCATTAGTCTATGAATGATCTCTCTAAGTTAATCATAATAGCATAAGAATATTTATCATAGTAGAATAAAGAATGTTTATAATAGAACGAATGTTCATCATAGAATGAAATGTTTACCATAGAATAAGAATGTTTATCATCAAGAATGTCTATAACATAAGAATGCTTATGACATAAGAATGTTTATTAGAATGATGAATGTTATATGATGCCAAGTGAATTGAATGACAATCAATGAGATAGTACAAAGTAAGTTTCCGTAGAGGACAATATGAACAATGGTACTATCTCGTGATCCATAAAACCATGATATACTCGGAGAAGAGCAAGTAGCCTCACCCTTAATCTTTCTATCACCCTACGAGTATGGTGGTGAGTTAAGAAAGGGCAGTATAATGGACTTAGGTGACCCTCAAGTGGATGAAGAACACCGCGTGTAGTGTGAAGTCCCTTGAGCCAAGAGGCAAAGAACACCGCGTGTAGTGTGAAGCCCTTGGGCCTAAGGTTATGTAAACTTAATAAATGTGCCCAACGTTAGGTGACTCTCAAGAGGGTGAGGAATACCGCGTGTAGCATGAAGCCCCTTGAGCCAAATGGTGAAGAATTGCCGCATGTTGCAATGAAGCCTTTGGGCCTACGGTGGGATGGTTACACCAGCGCCTTAACGTAATCGTACTCATATGGGGTGGGTGAAGTAGAGTAGATTAACGATCAGGGTCCATAATGACTCTCTCGAGGTATATCATGGAAAGCTCTATGTGAAGGAAATGAGAAAATGAAATGCATATATGTAGTGAACTTTAATGTTGATTATAATTATGAGGTTACTAACCCTAAGAGGAAATGTGAAAAGTATATGAACTTTGATATTGATATTTATATGTGGTTACTAACCCTAATTGCAATATGTTGATATTATAAGGATTTATTGGTTACTAATGTTCTCTTTTACAAGTCAAAATTGTGTGCAAGGTTAAGGAATTTTGAACTTCCTAAAAGGGGACATTACAAGTGGTAATATCACATCATTGTTATTCAAACATCGAACAAAACGCTTTTGCCTTTCATTAATCACAAAGTCTCTTTCATGGAATCACAAATACTTCACTAAAGCAATATTCATTCTGGATCAAAACCACGATTTTGTCTCAACACATCCGAAGGTAGACGTTAAAAGTGCAAGGTAGTGAAAGAACTCGTTGTGATTGCTTGAGGACAAGCAATCTTGAGTGGGGAGGGCTGTCATGTCCCGATATTAAGGCATTGTTTAAATTAAAGATTTAAACATCATGATAAGACGGAAAAGTTGCTTTTGATTATATAATACTATTTTGTATACTTATTGTACTTATAAATAATCAATATAAATAAAATATAATATTATCAATTTTAATATTATTTATTAAAATATGATATATATTATATAAACATAAATATAAATATAAATATTATTAATTTAAATACTATTATAATTATAATTATTATAATATATTAATATAAATATTTCAATATTAAATATTATTATTATTATTATATAATTATATAAATTATAATTATTAAAATAAATAATAATAATATCAATATAAATATTATTAATATAAACATAAATATACATGTTTGTATCCCATAAAGGAGACAAAAGGAGGGCCCACATTGAAGTTAATAATAATCAAAGACATATCATTTCAGATATAATAAGGAGCATGCAGCGATCATATATAGTATAAGGTAGAAAGGACAAAGGGGAATATAAGACACTTAATATAAAAGACTTGAATGAAACATAAAAAAGACAGACCTATATAGGATACGATTGTTTAAGAGAGATGTAATTATTAATGACTAATGGTGCGATTTGCTAAAGATATGTAAGGGATGCTAAGCGATGTGTCTTTTAGGACGATGCATCCCTCCCAAGCTATAATAAGAACCACTCCATTGTTCAAAGGGAAGAAGAGGAATGGAAAACACAGTCTTAAGATGGGCGAGCAGAATAAGACATGAGAGTATCTTACATGAAGTAGACGGATTTATTAACAAGGCAACGATTAAGTCATTTGCAGCGATTCCTATATATGACAGTGATCAGCGTTCGCTATGTTAAGGTATCTCCTTGAACAGATATGTTTATGGGTTGAAATTGAAGATAAATATGGGGTTGTGGAGAGATGTAAGGTATATGGGGAGAGAAATAAAATATATAGACAGCAGATAGATTAGAGGAAATATAAGAAATAGGGAGGAAGATAAAAGAAGTAAGGAAAATTAAGATATACAGCAGCAGGTCTATTGGCGTTTCAATTCGCACCTCTGGAATGCGAGTTGGAAACGGACAGCTATGCACAGATAAACTGCTCTCCTATTATGAGGGGGAGTTCCTTTTTTGCTGATGTTTGCTTAAAAGATCAAATCTGCCTATCTTTTTGTTTCTCAACTGCGAGCACAAGGTTATAAAACTCTATTTTGCTGCAGAAAAGGTTTTTCTTTTTAATAAACTTCTAACTACAGCTAGGCCTAAACTAAATGACGCTTTTGATTGTCTAACTAAACACAAAACACATAAATCAAAAGTGGACAAGGAATGATTTGTTTTAACATAAAAACTTAAATAAATTTCTCCCAGATTTCACATCATAAGACCCATTGTACTTTAATGATGAAAACTGAAATAAAATTTACACAAGCCACACATCTGACAACAAAACTTGATGACTAGTGAGATAGAAAATCAAAGCAAAAGGTAGGCATAAGACTTCTATTCCCAATATCATAAAGTTGTTACAACTCTAGGACAACAATATTATAGCAAAAGACAAGCATACAATATGCGATCAAACATTAGAAAACAGATATCACAGAATGAACGAGCACTTGGAATAACAAGTTCTGCAAGCTAGAATAGGCACAACAAATTTGCTATCACAATTACCATTACTTACAATGGGCAAGGCTGCCCTTATTTATACTAAATCAAAGGAGTAGGGAACCCTAAAATCTCCTTGATTTTATCTAACTAACTTGCCAACTCGCAAGCTTTATTTCTATTCTAGGACAAAGATTACAACTAACACACGCTTTAAAGCAATTTGCTTTAAAGCAAAGAAAACTCCAACTATTACAAAGTGATTTCTTTCTAAATAAAGAATGGATGAGCTTTGGATGAAAGCAAATGCTTTAAAATAAAAAGCATTTGAGTTAAAGCTGCTTTTTTTTGAGTCACACCCTCATCTACATTCTTGCTTTATTGGTGATGTCATCCATTGATATTTTGGGAAATAATATCTTCTAAAAAGTAGATTGTGACCGAAAAAACTGGCACATGGGTTTTGTAGGCAATTCCGTTCTAAAGCAACCCGGATCGTCTGATTTTGAAAAAGCTGAGGATTTCTCGAAAAAGCAACAAAAAAGCAGATTCCCAGAAAAATAAAAATTCCCAATCTTCAAGAGGATGAAATTCTGGATGGACCCATCTCGATGAAAATTGAAAAAGCTTCGGCCTTGTTTCTGAAAAACGATCCCCTAGTAAAAAGGACCTCGAAAAAGCATGCCCCCGTGCTTCCTCATCCCGAAACTATGAAGAATGTTGAAAAAGCACTTCGTTTGGGCCTTGAAATCTTCATGAGAAGAAAAATATGCTTTCTTCCTTTGGATGCAACCTGCAAAAATAATGAATAAAGGAAGCCAAAAGCTTGTCTTTATAGAACTTTAGGGCAAAAAAGCAGCTTTCTTTGTGAAAGCACAAAGCTTTGAATCTTATCCATGAAGAAAGCATCTTTTTAAAGCACAAATCCAAGTAGATATACTCAAATAGGAAGAATCCCTATTTTATAGCTGCCTATGACTTCATGTGTGAGATGATTAAAAATATCTTTTTTGATGATGTCATCAAACGCGCGAGATTGCAAAGATGTTAGCCAAATTTTGATTCAATTTTGAAACTTTTGCACTCGTTTTGACTCCTGCATGGCTTGTTTCTGACTTCAACAAGATGTCAAATTGTCACCATTGACTGAAAAAGCTAACTAATCGTGGCATCTTGAAAATTTATCAACTTTGATTTGATCCCCAGCCTCAAACTGATGTTCTGACAATGTTTGACTGCAAATCTGACTTCCGGGAACTATCGCTGGACAAAGATTCGGAAGCAGCTGCAAGAAGCACTGCCGTGACAAGAAAAATTCTAACACTGGATAACATAGGCGCCCCTAGCCTCCAGGGGCGCCTGGAATCTCATGCCTTAGCTATTTTTCAAGATTTTAAATTTTCATTTTTGAAGATTTGCAACTTTCCTGAAAAACAAAAAAATAATCTATCTTTGCAAATGTTGGGCGCCTCTAGCCTCTAGGGGCGCCTGGGATTTCATGCCTTAGAAAAATTTTGGAATTTTTCAACTTCTTCTGCAAATCTTGAATTCCGCCAGATTTTGAAGGTCCCTGCCTGACGTATATACTTTAAGTATTTTGAAATATACTTTCAGGATGTTTGAGATAGGTCTCAGATCCATGGGATTTGACATGCAGATTCTAGATTTTTGAGGATCCATCAGATTTCAGACTTAGTCAATTTTTCGGGGCTTCAGGACATCAAACTTAGTCTATTTCAGGATTCCAGGGACAGGCATCAGGATGAGGGTAGAGTGGATAGCCTGAGCATATTTGAGATGAATCTCCTGCTTTTACGGGCCTTTTGACTGAGTTTGACTACTTTTATCCACCTGGAAGCGGGCTGATGGAAACTTTTTCACGTTTCTCGAAAAACGTGAAAAGAATTCAAACACTAGAAAAGATGGGCGCCCCCAACCTCCAGGGGTGCTTGAAAATCTGTGCCTTAGTCAATTTTCATGATTTTCAACTTTTGCTTGCAGTTTACCTCGTTTCCCGTGTCGATAGCTGCTTCCCGTTACTGATTTCGATGATTTTGTTAGGCAACTGCCGCTGGATGAAGGATGAACTGGATAACTTGGGTATATTTGATGTGATTCCCGGATTTTCAGAAACTGTTGACCAGAATGACTGCTTTTCTCCACCCAAAAACTGGCTGATGGAGGCATTTTTCACATTTTCTGAAAAACATGAGAAAAAATCTAAGTTTGCTAAAGTTAGGCGTCCCCAGCCTCCAGAAACACTTGGAAATCCAGACTTAACCATTTTTTGAAGGTTTTTAACTTTTCCACACTTTCCGGATTCACCATGCTCCGTTTACCGTTCTTCGTCAGTCGACGACTGCTCGACAATTCTGCGTTGTCTGAACAGCCTAGAAAACTTGAAACCTATCCCTGGCAGATGAAACTCCTCCATTGATGGTCATCGGAGTTTGTGCTTCACTGTCTGAAAAAGCAGAATTGACCTAGTAAAGAAAACTCGACCTTTTGCAGATTTCGTCTGGACCACCTTGTTCGTGAAGCACAATCAGCTAATCAGAATCAGGCAGGACTCCTGAATCAGAGATTCTATTTTTAGAAAATTTTGCCAGCATCCGTATCTCAAGAAACCTAGAAAACCTAATTTGACGTCTATTTTTAGAAACTTTCTAAAAATAAAAAATTTCTATTTTTAGAAATTTTGACTTTTGACAAAAAAATTCTAGACTTTCTCAAAATGCCTTAATGAATCAAAAACAATTTGATTGGGTACAACAAGGTCAAATCTGCCACCAATTAGAAGTTATATTGTGTGCAAGGTAAAAGAAAAATTGAGCTTCCTAATAGGGGACATTACATTATAACCCTAACTACATTAAGCTTGTGATTCTAGGGCAAGATTTAGGGCAATCCCAAAAGGGGACATTACAACAAGTCTCTCCATCCAATCAAGTACTCCTTGATCACCCTGCTCCTCAACTTGTGGCAACACTCCCCACAGTGAACATGAAGAATAGTATGCAAAGTGAGTTTCGGTGGCTGGCAATGAAACAATACCAACCATACACATTCAAACTCAAATCTGCTCCATCCTTCAAACTTTGAAATTCTGCTCCTCAAGGTTGGCGCTCTCCCATCATCAATAATAGTATCAAGTACAAGTAACAACTTCCCTTCTTCATCCAAAGGGGGAAGCTCAGGAGAAGATGTAATATGCTGCTCAATTGCCCTCTTGAGGCAAGATACATGAAAAATATAATGAATCCAGCTACCCTTCGGCAACTCCAACTCATGTGCATCCTCTCCAACTCCACTCTCAATCCTATAAGGGTTGTGGGAATAAAGCTTCAGCGTCCCTGCACCACTCTTCAATGTACTCTGTTTGTATGGCTGTAGGAACAAGAAATCCAAATCACCAACCTCCCATGTTATGAACAGGTCCTACAACTCTCTCACTCCGGGAGCTCCTCTAACCTCAAGTGCTAAGTCCACAAAAGACAAAGCGTCATACCTATCCAAAGCTCTGAAAGATGACATGCCTATCAACATGTGATAGATGGTATTATAACAACGCCCTTTGAAATATAACCACTTTATCCAAACCTTCTACTCCCCCAAAATGTCGGCCAACCAACTATCATGAAGCAACCCACCAAGTTTCCGCTGCTCCACTCTGGTACAACTGTCAATCAACAAGTCATTGTGAAGCAATGTACCAATCATACAAATACCTAGATCCTAAATTATTGCACCATCATATAGATTGAAAATGAAAGGATAAGTATCTCTCATCAAGACATCATCACAAACTATCCCTCTAGATCTGAATCGCTGCATATGGACTTGGGAAGTGTCCATCATATGTGCATAATCAAGCATGCAAATCCACTTTAGACTGCTGGTGCAAATCTGAACAGCACTCGAAAAGCTGAAAATCAGACCTATGATCATTTTAAAAATGCTTTTATTGTCATAAGATGATAAGGTCTTGTTGATGATTGTTTTTAGACAAGTCAACAATAGAGTAAAACACTAGAGTATCCCACTCTCTCTTGAACAAAGCTCTTCAAAGGCTGAACTATGTGATCCAGTGAAGTAACTCCAAGGTTCCTTTTGTTTGATGCATGATGGGTTAACTCAGTGATTACATGTGATCTTGCTGATAATCACAAAGGGACTTACGCAGACTCTTCTTCATACTTATTTAGCTTATTCCTCCTTTCAGTGTGGATGATGTATTCAGGGTCTCAATGATAAATAAAATGAAAAAAAGTTAAGGGTTCAGAAAGTTAATCTAAGGTCAATGAAGCAATGATGTTGTATGAATAGACAAACTCCTAAGTAAACCTAACTTCACTTTGCCAAGGATGCCTACAACTACATGAAGTTGGTGCAATCTCCTAAGGTTTGCGAATGGTTTTCAAATCATGAAGGTTCATATGAGCACCCATAAGACGGCGCAACTCAAACAAGCATCCACAATCGAACTTATACAAATATGGCTCAGACTAGCTTTACACAACAATTCACCAGCGATGAATGTTAAAAGCATGAGCTAGGAGTTGATCAAATATTCAGTACAACAAACATTACATCAAAGAGCTTCTAGTCTATTGTACTTTTTACTTGAAACACCTCTCCATTCCATCAAGATACTAGAAAACCATGTTATTTCACAAGATAAGACTTAAACACCAAGTGAACTCCAATGTTCTTTGCATTAATCTTGAAAATACTTACAACAATCTCCAAGTTCTCTCAGAGAATTTTGAGAGTCTCTTCTATTCTACTCCTACTTGCCTACAATCTAATTTCTATGAACTACTACTTTACAAATGAGGCAACAAGGCCTTTATATAGTGTCCAGAATACAATGAAGGGCTAAGATTAATTCAATCGCCAAGGGTCTAGATCGTGCCACCTCAGAGGTAGTTACAACAACTACTTATTTTGAGCACAAAAGAGAGAGGCAATGAAGGCACATTTTCCAATGTGATAAGGTAAGGCGAAAGCATTTAAAATATTCTTCCACATAGGAATCCCATTGACTTCTTTCATTAAATGATATATTGAATGCATTAAATAATGCGGCTAATCAAAATTAAATGATGTGTTCTCACCACATAGATGCCAACTCAGCATACTTTGAAAATTGTATCATCTTTGTGTGATGTATTCAATGTGATTGCTTGAACTTGTATGTTTAGGAATACATCTTGTAGATCTTGCCTTGTTCATTCTTCTTGTAGACTGGATGTATGATACTTGTTGCTTCACTTGATTAACTTCATGATTCTTTCTTCTTCTTGTAGGCAGGTTGATGTGAATCTTCTTTGTAGCTTCTGAAGACTTGAAGTAGAGTAAATGATGATGCTTCATTGATGACATGGAGTAGGAGACTCTCTTGAACTTGAAGTTTACTGGAACTTAAAGTATGATAGATGAAGTGTCTTTGACATGATATAGAAGTTGATGAAATGATCCTTCATGATGGCCTTTGAAGTGACCCTCTTGGAGTGTAGATGATAACACCTTCCTTGGATGTGAAGTAGATGTTGATAACCTCTAGAAGAAACTTTGAAGCTTGACGAACCTTGACTTGAAGCTTGGATGGGGAACACCTTGTCTTTGAACATGATGCAAAGGATGAAGTATACTTTGAACTTGATATGATCTAACATGATGTCATTGATGTAGGAGACTTGAGGTGATCCCTTAAAGTGGTGTTCTCTTTGCAACTTGAAGGTGAATTAGGTATTTGCTCTTGATGACTCCTTGGCTTCACCAACACTCCCTTCTCTCAAGGATGCAACTAAATGATGATCTTGAAGAGTACATGATGATGATGCTTCTTTCTTGCATTGACAACTTCTTAGCTTTACTCCTCGACTAAAGGTGACTCTAGGCGCTTGCTCAAAGGTGACTCCTTGAACGACTCCTGAGATTTATTGATGCTCCTACAAGACAAGGTAAACGATATATCAATAACTTCTTAAGATAAAAACAACTTTAAACATGTAATAACGCCATTTCAAACTTAGGTGCAAATATAGGTAAAAATAAGAACAAAGTGCGCCTAACATCATTTAGTCCCACATTCATAATTTCAAATGATTTTCTAGCAATTGTAATGTTTAAAAGAAGTCAACCTCTATAAGGTTCATCCAAAAGGTGCCTTTAAATGCAAACTCCTCCCTTAGGCGCCAAAATGATGTGCTTTTGGTGAAAGTAGCGCCCAACCCTTTGAAGCTTCATACTTGCAATTTTATACTTCTAAGTGATCAATCATGTCTTAGAAGGATTTTATACTCCAAGCGCCCAACTTCAATGTCTTGATTGAGCAATTCCTTCAAGGCGCCTATTGAGTTGGCAGAGGTAAAAATGGGCGCCTAACACAATTTGGGTTCTATTTGTTACTTTTCAAGGCTTTGAATGACCAAGACTTGTTTTAAAGTGATCCTTTCTCTCTAGGCGCCCATTTTATGAGGTCATTTCATGAACTTTATTCCAAGGCGCTTACTTCAAGATGACTTCTCCTTTTAAAGCGCCAAAATGGTGTGCTTTTTTCCAGGGCGCTAGAATGAGGTAATATGGACTAAAGTGGGCGCCATCCACAATTGACTTGGACCTCTCCTCCCATCAAGGCGCACTTTTTGAGTGTCTGCAAGTGAGAAAACGCGCCTTAGGTTTTTCGGAGCAAATTCGCACCCAAAAATGCAAGTCCTGGAGCATAAGGTATATTGAAAAATATTTAAAGTATAAGTTTAGAGATTGAATTTCTTATACTTTAAATATTTTTCAATATACCTTTCAGGATGTTTGAGATAGGTCTCAGATCCACTGGATTTAACATGCAGATTCTAGAATTTGGAGGATCCACCAGATTTCAGACTTAGTCAATTTTTCAGTGTTTCAGGATATCAGGCTATCAGACTTAGTCATTTTTAGGATCCCAAACATCATGATAGGAGTTAGCTTAAACATATCATGCTCTTTCATATTAAGGCACAACTTTGGGTTAGTTTGAACATCTCTATGCTAAGGCGCCAAAATGGAGATAGTTTAATGCATGAAGGCGCCACTTCTCAAAATTTCCAACACTTCATTCACTAAGCGTTCAAACTTGAATGTCCTTGGATTCAATCTTAATCTAGGCGCTCATTCGTGATTGATCTGGAGTGTGCTAGTTGGAAAAGGCGCTTAAAGGAAGATAGTTGATTCTCTTTCAATTTTGGATCAAGACAACATTTAGACCTCCTCATGCTAAGGCGCTCACATATGACTAATGTGGAGTGTATTCTTTTCTAGGCGCTCTTCATCTCACATCAAGGCGCCTAGAATGATTCACTCACTAAAGAAGAGCGCCTAGTATCTCAAGTTGCTTTACCAAGGCACCCAAAATGATTCACTTAGGCTTCAAGGCGCCATAACCATACCACTTCAACCTAAGGCGCAATCTATCATTACTCAAATCTTACTTCACATCAAGGCGCCTATAACTAGCAAGAGTAACAAGAAATGGCGCCAAGACTCATTCCTTTGTCCAAAACATTGATGTTTAAGGTCTTTTATGCCAATTTCAATCAAGGCGCCCTATCTTGGAGCGTTTGGAAGTTGATCTTCCTCTAGGCGCTGATGTGAATTGGCAGAGGTGGGAAAATGCGCCCAAGTACTAGAGGAAATTCGCGCCCAAGAATGCAAGTCGCCAAGGTAAGGTATATTGAAAAATATATTTAAGTATAAGTTGAGAGATAGGTCTCAGATACTTAAAATATTTTTCAATATACTTTAAATATTTTTCAATATACCTTTCAGGATGTTTGAGATAGGTCTCAGATCCACTGGATTTAACATGCAGATTCTAGATTTTTGAGGATCCACCAGATTTCAGACTTAGCCAATTTTCAGGATCTTCAGGATCAGGATACCAGACTTAGTCATTTTCAGGGTCTCAAACATCAGGATCAGGTCATCAAGGGGCTCTAAGACTCAAACACCACTGACTTCATCATGCAAAGGACATCATCCTGGACTTAGCAAAGCACTGGAATTCAAAAAAAAAGGGGGGTCCCCATTTGCAATGGGGCGATGTGTGATTTGGTCACAACAGGTCTCATCATTATGCAACCTCCCAGTGCCGTAATGACGATCCCATGTACCCAAATTTATCCCAACACCTACAAACACTAATGAATAATCTGAGAAATCCATGATCGGCAATGTAGAACAGCCACTAATCATCAAGGTGTAAGCTGAAAACCAATGCACCAAGTTTGAAAATTTTCTGCTCTCATGCTCATCTCCATGCCTTGGATTACAGTCCAACTGAAACCCATCATCCCTATGCATGTACATCTCCAAATCAGATACCTCCATGGCATCTTCTTCACATAAATCAAGTTCTGAAACTAGGACAGCCTTATGCCCAATCAAAGAATCATCATCATAATGGTATAGTGTCAAAACACAAGTAGACTCATTGAGCTCTCCATGAATGGTCAAGTTCTTCATCAAATCTGAATCAAGACTGTTCTTCTCTACACATGCATACCTATCATTATTTGCTGGTCCACAAAGTGTATGCACAACTCCCTCTTCCTTAACCATAACTTGAACCTTCAGTTGGCTCTCCAAATGATGTGACTCATGAACCCTATGATTAAGATCATTTGCACAAAATAAATTTTCTGATTTGTCTTCAAAATCATACTTCTCAGCAAGTTCATGCAAATCTAATTGTTGTTCATGCTCTACCATCATAATTCCTTCCCCTTGGAGTATTGAGGGTTGATGAAGAAATGTATCTAGTTGTTGCCTTTCGTGATCCATGTGAACAAATTGTTCCTTAATCTTTTGTAGGTGTTGTTTTGCTTGAGCGGCTAACAACTTGGCTTCCTTAGCCCTTTTTAGCCATTCATCACACATGCTTTGAGTCTTCACCACATCCTCTATGCCATGATGTACAAAATCAGCGTGTGTGTAGCTTGGATCCACAACCGCTACCTCATGCTTAGCTTCTAGTTATATTAGAGATGCTGTAATGCCCCCTTATAGGATATTCCTAATTTCTTAACTTGCACACAATAATATCACTAGAAAGGGACATTAGTCATATTAAAGAACAATAAATTATGATAATATTCAGTTCATAGCATCATTCATTCATATTAAACTCATCTATAATAGAGGACAAGACTACATAACATAAAAAATGAAATCAAATCATCATAGCATAATCCACATTTAGTTCAATTCATAACACAATACAATATCGACTGTGTTCAACTCTTAATCCTTACTTCCTTCCTATTCCTTCAACATGGATGGGGAATTACTTGTCTAGGGCACGCTAAACCAACTTGATGGCTGGAATTACTCCGCCTCTCCCTAACAAAACCACGCCACTCACTCACAGGTTGAAGGCAATAGAAATGACTTAAGTATTAACTTGAACATACTTCGATAAATAATCACATTTATTCATAGCACATTCTATATTGGCTATGTTCAAGACTCAATCCATTTCTTCCTAATCCTCTACCAAGGATGGAGAATTACTTGTATAGGGCGCGATGATACCAACTTAAGATTTACTCCGCTTCTCCCTAACAAAACCACGCCACTCACTCACAGGTTGAAGACAATAGAAGCAAATAGGTAATGAGTTTGAACATACCATTACATAATGTGTTGTGAATAGAATCTACGTTTCATAGAAAGTTTACAATGCATATATATATATACATATATAGTCTTTCAATTCTTTGTATTTAATTTTCATTTTACTAAACACAGATTAGATATATTAGATTAAGATATTTCTTACCCTTGAAAACTTCTAATATCCTCTCTCAACATACTGTTGTACCTTTAATATCTGAAAATACCTTCCTTTTTGTTTCTGCTGTCACTGCAGAAGATATTCGCACTTTTTCTGCTGTCAATTAATCTTCTTTAATTCTAAGGATATATATTTCTTTATATCTCAACTTTTTTCCTAAAAGTCCTTGATTGTTAATTGATTGCATGATGAATGCTTGCTAGATGATCTGATGAATCGATGGGATGGGATTCCATGCTGCCGAGATGCTTGCCAACGATTTCCTCGTAATACCTTTGACGGGTTGTCTTCAAGGGATTTGCTGATTCAGAGAGACGTCACTTTTAATTAACTCAAACTCTTAACATGACCCTTTGATCATTCTTGTTTAAGTTTCTATGATTGCTGCCTTTTGGGAGATATCACCCTTTCTAAGAATCGCTATTTAATATGCGCTAACAATTGCCTTATAAAAGGCCGATCATATTTGAAGGTGTAAGATACCAAACTATATCTAACTAAAATTTTTTCTTACTTAGACAAATTTACTTGCACTTAACTCAGCCACTACTCAACTAACTCAATGACATACATCAAAGATAACAACTTGTATGAATCAACTTGAAGTTGGGCACTTGTATTACCTCTCGATTCAAATCAATACCACTGTCTTATTACAATGGATAATGCCCTCAATGGCAATGAACATACAATCTTATTCAACTGATTACAAGAAAGGCCTTGAAGTCTTGATGTTTACAATGATTCCACAATTGATCAACTCTATTGAGCACAATGATGTCAACTATGTGTTAACACCTCACAACTTGACAAGGGAGCATCACCTTATCACTGTTGAGGGAGCATCACCTCAACTACTTGAAACTCGTAGGCCTCAAGAACAAGCATAAAGCTTCACAGAGAGAAATTCAAATGCCAAAAGATGTAAGATCTCAAATGAGGAGTGCTCTCCTCTTTTATAGTGCTCCTCAAAGGCAATGAAGGCACGTTTTTCAATGCACAAAGAGGAACCAAGACACGTTTCCCAAGAAGCATATCCAAGGGAATATTCCATCTAATAGCTCATTCTGAGTTGGCAACCTTATCCAATGACTTGACACGGATCCTAAAACCGTCTATTTGACCAATAGGATCCTAGGCGCTTACTTCATGCATTATGATTTCTAGGCGCCACTTTGACGCTCTAGCATAAAGAAAGTGTGCCCACACTTGCAAGTGTTCTTCTTCATGATCTAGGCGCCAGTTGAAGGTTGTAGTTGCCAAGAAGTGCGCCTAGCAAGATGAAGTCCTTTGAAGCCTCCAAAACACACCAAAACACTTGTCCGGCATCAAGATAACCTTTCCCAAGTTAGGCACTTCAAGAGGGAAGTTAAAACATGAATAGGCGCCAACTTGTCTAGGCGCAAACTCAAGCTTGTTGAGGAGACATATTGCGCCCAACATTCCTTGGTGATTTCATGAACTTCAAATGCTCACAATTGTTCAAGGGATGCCCAAAGTGAAGGTGGTAGAACATGGAATTGCGTCTTGATGGAACTAGGCGCTATCTAGAGTATGCAACTCCATGGAAATGCACCTTCTTCCTTAGAGTAGTTCAAACACTCCAAGGTCTTCAATAATCAATTCCCCAACTTATGAAATGTCCCCCCTTCATTTCCAAACACATTGTAATGCTCCGAAGAGATGACTATACCTAGGCGCCAATTTGGGTTAGAAATTCCTCCAAAGTGCGCCTTCACCTTCAAAGTGCAAAACAAGGTCCAAATGAACTTAGGTGCTTCCTTGGAAAAGTCCTGGAGGTCAAAATGCACCTTGTCTTTATGAGGCACAATTCATGGGTAGGAAAGCTTGTGAAGTGCGCCTAAGCTTAGCGAGCTAATTGATAGCCTTCAAACCCTTTCTAGAACTTAGATTTCTTCAAATGATGATCATCTTCCACCAATGCATCATCAATCTTTCAACACAAGATCAAATCATACTTAGGCGCTCATTAAGTGTCCTCTCAATCTAGGCGCATCTGAGAGGTTGAACTGGCAAGAGGTAGCGCCTAGCTTCCTAGACCTCATTTCAACATGTTTGAGCGCCAAAGTTGACCTAATGGCATCAATTGAAGTCTAGTAGATGAAATCCTTCCTCTCTATACCTAGGCGCATTTGGGGTGACTGAAGATAGCAAAGTGCGCCTATCTAAATCTAGGAGCAATTTCAAGGTGACATGATCGCCCAAGTGTGCCTAACACTGCAAATCACTTATCTGACCTTGACAACTTGCTAGGAGCTCACTTCATCAAACAGAGTCACCAAGATCTTCATTCTGGCTTGTCCAATCCTAGGCACACATTTGACATTGAACGGGCAAGAAGGTGCACCCTGACTCCAAGAGTCATGCCTTAGTCAATTTTGGCTTCCAGACTTAGCCAATTTAGCCAGAATCAATACAGACAACTGGAATTGTCTTTGACTTAATCCTGCAAAACTAAAACAATATGTTAGCCAAAAACCAAATTCATTCCCTCAAGATTGGTATTAGCCTTCGGGAATGATGAGTAGGCTAAACCATTGTTCGATGTGGATCACTCCAGAAATGGGGACATGACAGTCTCCCCTTCCCGGTATTGCTTGTCCTCAAGCAATTGAAGGTTAGGATGCTCAAGTATCTTCTCTCCTTCCCAAGTAGCATCCTCCATCGGCAACCCTTTCCACTTCACCAAATATTCCCTTATGCTCTGGTTGCGCAGTTTCTTCTCACTCATATCCACCACACTCTCAGGTTCAAGTGCAAGCATTTCTTCTTCATCTAGTGGTGGAAGTTCATCAAATGAAACCACATGTTGTCCTAGTGCCTTTTTGAGACACGACACATGAAACACATTATGAATGTGGCTTCCAGCTTGCAGATCAAGTTAATTTGCCACTTCTCCTACTCTTCTCAACACCTTGTAGGGTCCATAGAACCTAGGTTTCAATTTTTCTGTACCTAACTTCTTCAAAGTACTCTGCTTGTATGGCTGAAGGCGAAGAAACACCATGTCACCAACTTCAAATGTTCTTTCAACCCGGTGTTTATCGGCATATAACTTTTGTTGATTTTGAGCCCGTTGCAAATTCTCCTTAAGCACTCGCAAGATGTCTTGTGTGTCCTGCATCAATTCCTTTGCTCTAGGAGCTCGACTATCATCGAGTGCCAGATCAACAAATGAAACTGCATCATATCCATACAATGCATGAAAGGGAGACATGCCAATTGACATGTGGAAAGTGGTATTGTAGCAGTATTCGCTTAGATGTAACCACTTTATCCAAGCATGCTAACGATCAGATACATAATTCCTTAGATATCCCTCAAGCCACTTGTTGACTATTTCTGTTTGCCCATCTGTTTGAGGGTGATAGCTTGTGCTTGGTGTTACGTCAGTTCCAGCTAACCGAAATAACTCTCTCCAAAACACACTAATAAACCTGCTATCCTGATCACTAACTATGGTCTTAGGAAGGCCATGTAGTTTGAAGACCTCTCGGAAGAATAACTCAGCTACTTGCAATGATGATGTTTCAACTGGAATTGCAAAGAAGTGAGCATACTTAGTTAGCTTGTCAACAACTACATAAATACAATCCCTTCCTTGTACCTTCGGAAGACCTGTGATGAAATCCATTGAGATAATCTCCCATTTATGTTCTGGGATTAGTAATGGTTGGAGTAATCCCGCCGGAAAAGTATGTTCTGACTTGTTCTGCTGGCAAGTCAAACATTCCCTAACATATTGAAGAACTTCCTTTAGACCCTTCCAAGTGAATCGTTCTTTGATTTGTCTGTAGGTTTTGAAATAGCCAGGGTGTCCTGCAAGAGGAGTATCATGATATGCTTTCAAAATTTGTCTTTTAAGCTCAGATTCAGGAGTTAGGAAAATTCTATCCTTGTAATAGATGATGTCATCAACCACTTTGTATCTATCATCCTGAATGATTCCATCCATGTTTTCACAAGCAAATTTTGACTTGGAGTACTCAACTAGAATCTGAGACTTCCAATCAGCGGAAACTTCACTCAGGGCACAAATGGCAGGTTTCCTAGACAAGGCATCGGCCACCACATTCTTCTTGCCTTTCACATCCTCAATGTCAAAATCATATGCCTGTATCTTAGTAACCTACTTCTGTTGTCTTTCATTCAAATCCTTCTGCCCTAGGAAGTACTTCAAACTATTGTGATCGGTCCTGACCACAAACTTAGATCCAACTAGATACTGACGGAACTTAGCCAAAGCATGCATGATAGCCAGCATCTCTTTATCATATGTCGAATACAGCCTTTCTGTGTCCTTCAACTTCCTACTTTCGAACACAATTAGATGATGATCCTGCATCAACACTGCCTCAATGCCTTCTCCAGAAGCATCACATTCCAACACAAAGGGTTTAGTGAAATCCGGCAGAGCCAGCACTGGTGTTGTACTCATCACCTCCAATTTTTCAAAGGTTGCTTGAGCTTCCATCGAACAAACGAAAGCTCCTTTCTTTGTTAGATTTGTTAAGGGTGCAGAAAGCTGTGAGAATCCCTTAACAAACCTTCTGTAGTAGCTACACAAGCCAAGGAAACTCCTTGATTCAGATACATTCCTGGGTACTGGCCAGTTACGAATAGCTTCTATCTTTTCTTCCTGAACTTTCACCCCATTAGCTCCAATAACATGCCCCAGGTACAGGATTTCCTTCATGCCAAAATCACACTTAGACATTTTGGCATACAATGATTGTGATTCCATGACTTCTAGTACTTCATCCAGATGTTGGAGGTGTTCCTCCCATGTCTTACTATATATCAAAATATCATCAAAGAATACTAATAGAAACTTACGCAACTGCTTGTTGAAAACATGATTCATACAAGACTGGAATGTAGCAGGTGCGTTAGTTAGACCAAAAGGCATTACCAGGAATTCATAATGCCCGTAGTGACATCTGAAAGCTGTCTTTGGGATGTCTTCTTCACGAACATGGATTTCATGATATCCTAATCGAAGATCAATCTTTGAGAAGAATACAGCTCCGTGCAATTCATCAAGTAACTCATCAATTCTAGGTATTGGATACCTATTCTTGATAGTCTTTTGATTCAATGCGCGATAGTCAATACACATCCGCATTGTTCCATCCTTCTTCACAAGCACCACTGATGATGCGAATGGACTAGATGAAGGTCTAATATGTCCCATCTCCAGCAAATCTTTGATTGTATTCTCAATCTCAATCTTAAAGTGTTTGGGATGTCTGTAAGGTGCGATGTTGATGGGTTTGGTCCCATCCTCCAACTCAATCACATGTTCAAAACCCCTCTCTAGAGGTCTGTCTTGAGGTATATTGCCAAACACCTTACTATGCTTATCTATCATACCCTAAATATCCACATGATAAGGTTCTTCATTAGAGTGAAGATGATTCTCCTTGATACACACTTGTGCTACCCATTCAATATCATTATGTCTGATCAATGCTTCCATGCGTTTGGCTGTGACAACTTTGGGATTTCCATCAGATAATGATTTCAGCTTGATCTTTCTTCCATCATGCATGAATTCCAATTCCATCTTCTGAAAATCCTGAACTATTCTTCCAAGTGAATGTAACCATTGAACTCCAAGCACTACATCAATATGCCCAAGTCCAACTACATAGAAATCATCCTGTAATGTATAATCACCCATTTGAATTTGCAGCTGGGTCACTCTCCTTTGCAATCCATAATGAATCCATCTACAACTGCTATCTTGAAACCTTCGAAGTCTTCAACTGTCAGACCTCACTTAGCTGCTAAGCCTTCATCAATGAAGTTATGAGTAGCACCACTATCAACTAGACATGTGACTCTTTGTCCTTTGATGACTCCTTTTATACGAAAAGCATGATACTTAGGCACTCCTGAAAGTGTTGCAATGATTACTTTATCTTGTACTTCTCCCGTAGCAACATCAAGAGTAACTTGATCAGTTCCTCCTTCTTCATCATGAATTGATTCTTCCTCGCTTTGTGATTCTACTTCACTCTCTTCACCTGATAACACTTCTATCAAATGAGCTTTACCTTTGCCAAGGCACCTGTGTCCTGGTTCCCAAGGTTGCTTGCATGAGTAACAAAGCTTCTTTCTCTTGAGCTCATCTCTTTCAACAGCTATCATGTCTTGAAACTTCTTTGGTGGAAATAACTGTCTTCTTTGAGTTGAACTAACTCCTTTGTAAAACTTCTTCTTAGATGTATAGGCAGGAGTAATGTCAAGATCAAGAGCAAAGTCAATTGCTTCTTCCAAGTTTGCTGGCCTTTGTACCTTTACCAATGGCTTAATTTGACTGTTCAATCCCTCAATGAACAACATAGTGATTCTTCGGTCAATCATGTCAAGTACCATCACCGCTATCTTCTGAAACTCATTTACATACTGCACAACCCTTCCTTCTTGCTTGAGTTGGGCTAGTTCGCAATAGTACACTTCAGTGTCTTTTCTATCAAACCTTTGAATCAACTTGGTTACAAACTCATCATAGGAATCTATCCTATCATGATGTTGAGAGACTAGGCCATGATGCCACCATTCATAAGCTAACCCTTCAAAGTGCATTGTAGCAAAGTGAATCGCCTTCTTTTCTGTCAAAGGCTTAAGAGAAAGGTATGTATCCAGCTTGTTCACCCAAGCTCTAGCACTGAGCTTACCACTTCCATCAAAGGTAGGAATAGGAACTCGATTCAAGGCTTCTTTATGCTCCTTTGTATCATCCTCCCTTCTAGGACGAAAGCCTCTAGCTCTACCACGCCTATCCCTACCTTCCCTCTTTTGTCTGCAATATTCATTGAAAGTCATCATTGCTTGAACACGTTCTGGTAGTCTGGCATAGAGATCTGCAAAGAGTGCAACTTCATCTTCAAAGTTATTATGTTCTCCTTCTTCATACTCTTCATCAGCATCATTGACGTGTTCTGGAAGGAAAGTAGGTCTTAAAGGCCTATCCACTGTTGGAGTTCTAGTACGAACCCTTTTTCCTGTTGCACTAGCAGCTTCATCATCATCATGCCAATCTTGTCTAGCATTATCTCTACGAACTTGTCCAGCTACTTCACCTTGATTCATGTTTTGAAGGGATTGTAGGACTTGTTGCAATATTTGAGCTATTTGTTGTTGTCCAGCGGAAATATTTCTAAACATCTCCCTTGCTTCACGATCACCTTCAACAGGTGGACTTCTACTTCTTCTTTCACCCATAGCAGCTTGTCTAGCTTCAATTGCTCCTGAAAGAGTATCCTATTCAGGATATGGATTAGTCCACTGATACTGCCTTCTTTGATTCCTTGCTATGTACCTTCTTGTTCTATCACTTTGTTGATCACCTTCTTGCATTACCCAAAGGCTGGCAGGATCCAAGCTCTGATACCACTGTCAGATACCCAACTATATCTAACTAAAATTTTTTCTTACTTAGACAAATTTACTTGCACTTAACTTATCCACTACTCAACTAACTCAATGACATACATCAAAGATAACTTGTATGAATCAACTCGAAGTTGGGCACTTGTATTACCTCTTGATTCAAATCAATACCAGTGTCTTATTACAATGGATAATGCCCTCAATGGCAATGAACATACAATCTTATTCAACTGATTACAAGAAAGGCCTTGAAGCCTTGATGTTTACAATGATTCCACAATTGATCAACTCTATTGAGCACAATGATGTCAACTATGTGTTAACGCCTCACAACTTGACAAGGGAGCATCACCTTATCACTGTTGAGGGAGCATCACCTCAACTACTTGAAACTCATAGGCCTCAAGAACAAGCATAAAGCTTCACAGAGAGAAATTCAAATGCCAAAAGATGTAAGATCTCAAATGAGGAGTGCTCTCCTCTTTTATAGTGCTTTTCAAAGGCAATGAAGGCACGTTTTTCAATGCACAAAGAGGAACCAAGGCACATTTCCTAAGAAGCATGTCCAAGGGAATATTTCATCTGATGACTCATTCTGAGTTGGCCACCTTATCCAATGACTTGACAGGGATCCCAAAACCATCTATTTGACCAATAGGATCCTAGGCGCTTACTTCATGCATTATGATTTCTAGGCGCCACTTTGATGCTCCAGCATAAGGAAAGTGCGCCCACACTTGCAAGTGTTCTTCTTCATAATCTAGGCGCTAGTTGAAGGTTGTAGTTGCCAAGAAGTGCACCTAGCAAGATGAACTCCTTTGAAGCCTCCAAAACACACCAAAACACTTGTCCAGCATCAAGATAACCTTTCCCAAGTTAGGCACTTCAAGAGGGAAGTTAAAACATGAATAGGCGCCAACTTGTCTAGGCGCAAACTCAAGCTTGTTGAGGAGACATATTGCGCCCAACATTCCTTGGTGATTTCATGAACTTCAAATGCTCACAATTGTTCAAGGGATGCCCAATGCCCCTTCTTGATGATAGGCGCCAAAGTGAAGGTGGTAGAACATGGAATTGCGCCTTGATGGAACTAGGCGCTATCTAGAGTATGCAACTCCATGGAAATGCGCCTTCTTCCTTAGAGTAGTTCAAACACTCCAAGGTCTTCAATGATCAATTCCCCAACTTATGAAATGTCCCCCCTTCATTTCCAAACACATTGTAATGCTCCGAAGAGATGACTATACCTAGGCGCCAATTTGGGTTAGAAATTCCTCCAAAGTGCGCCTTCACCTTCAAAGTGCAAAACAAGGTCCAAATGAACTTAGGTGCTTCCTTGGAAAAGTCCTAGAGGTCAAAATGCACCTTGTCTTTATGAGGCGCAATTCATGGGTAGGAAAGCTTGTGAAGTGTGCCTAAGCTTAGTGAGGTGATTGATAGCCTTCAAACCCTTTTCGGAACTTAGATTTCTTCAAATGATGATCATATTCCACCAATGCATCATCAATCTTTCAACACAAGATCAAATCATACTTAGGCGCTCATTAAGTGTCCTCTCAATCTAGGCGCATCTGAGAGGTTGAACTGGCAAGAGGTAGCGCCTAGCTTCCTAGACCTCATTTCAACATGTTTGAGCTCCAAAGTTGACCCAATGGCATCAATTGAAGTCTAATAGATGAAATCCTTCCTCTCTATACTTGGGCGCATTTGGGGTGACTGAAGATAGCAAAGTGTGCCTATCTAAATCTAGGCGCAATTTTAAGGTGACTTGATCGCCCAAGTGTGCCTAACACTTCAAATCACTTATCTGACCTTGACAAGTTGCTAGGAGCTGACTTCATCAAACAGAGTCATCAAAATCTTCATTCTGGCTTGTCCAATCCTAGGCGCACATTTGACATTGAACAGGCAAGAAGGTGCGTCCTGACTCCAAGAGTCATGCCTTAGTCAATTTTGGCTTCCAGACTTAGCCAATTTAGCCAGAATCAATACAGACAACTGGAATGGTCTTTGACTTAATCCTGCAAAACTAAAACAATATGTTAGCCAAAAACCAAGTTCATTCCCTCAAGATTGGTATTAGCCTCCGGGAATGATGAGTAGCTAAACCATTGTTCGATGTGGATCACTCTAGAAATGGGGACATGACAGAAGGTCAATCCTATATGTACTTTATAATAGATTTAATTAATTTATTATTTATATTGACAATTATAATTTATATTATTATTATAATAATATTTACTATTTGTATTTATATATATTTATGGTTATAATCATATTTAATTATTGATATTTATATTTATATTCAGTAATATATATTCTATATTATATTTATTTATATATATTTATAATTATAATAATATTAACAATATAACATATCTCATTGTAAATATATTATATATTAATATATTCATTAACATATACGCAATTACCTCTATTATTCAATTTGACTTAGTACCGTATTTCACAACTTCACCGACTTTTATCGTGATGTTTAAATTTTTAATTTAAACAATGTTTTAATATCGAGACATCACAGATGCACAACATAAGCATGATGGTTAGCTCATCTTTCACCTAATGCAGCCCCTTGGTAAGTTTGAAATTGCAAGGACAAAACAAATAATGGAGGAGCTTACTGAATTATTCCCATCATCTAATAGATTGAACAAATAGACATGCCAACTCTCTAGATTGATTTGGGATCTTGGTATTTGTAAAAGGGTTCAGTTGGAAGGAGTTAGAAGGTTGAATCAGTTTTTCTTGAGGACAAGCAATTTCAGGAAGGGTGGACTGTCATGTCCCCTTTTTGGGGCTAAGGAAATAATTTAATAATTCAATTTAAGTTGCCCAAAAAAGCAACTTTATGTTCATAAAAAGACAACTTATATTTTATTATTAAATTATAAAGTACCTAAAAGGGCTCCAATGTCATAAAGTGTTTTTAAAAGAGGGCCAAGAATGATGTTATTAGGCATGGGGTCAAAGTAACGACTTAAAAGGTTGTTGTAAAAGTGGGACATAAAGTAACTTTAGAAATGGTGAACCAAAAGTAATATTAATTTTAAAGTTTCACAAGTCACTTTGTTTTATTATTAATGGGAAAAGTGAAAATTAAAAAAAAAATTGTTGCCCTAAAAGTGCCTATAAAAGGAGTTGTGCACAAAAGAAGGATTCTAGTTGATTATCAATTTCTTATTTCACAAGAATGAACATGAGTTTTTTTTCGTTTCCCTAGGACAAAAACCCTTTGGCAAGATGGTTTCCAACATGAAAACCCTCCTAGCCATTTGAGTAATTCCATCTAGGGATTACTTGTACGTTGCAAGGTTTGGATTTAGGGACGAAAACCCACATCTCCGTTTAAGCAATTTTATCTAGGGATTGACAGTGTGCTGAAAGTTTCAATTCCAGTTGTTTTGTGCGTTTTGGTGTTTTGGGTAATGTGGTTTTCAGATTTGTGTATGAAGATGTAATGTCCCCATTTTCGGGTGATCACCATTGGAGAACAAAGAGTCTTGTTTTCACCACTCCGAGATGTTTGGGCAAAGAATTGAGGTTTCGGAGATGTTTTTTCCTTCACTAAAGCAATCCATGTAGAGGCATTGAGAGTGTGGAGATTTGCCATGTTTGGATAAGTAATTATTGATGATGTGTGTACGCCAACTTGATGGGAGATGTAATTAATGCATAATTGATGCCTTGGGACGACCTTTGATGAAAAAATAAAGAATAAAATATTATCTATGCTTTGATGCTTGAAGCTTGGAGAAGAGAAGGAATATAAATTCAAATATTTAATTTGAATTTTTCTATGTGCCCAAATGGTTTGATACAAGTTGGGCCCTCTTAAGAGGGAAAAACTTATTAAAATAAAAAAGAAATATCTCTCCTTGGTCGGCCAGGAGGAAAAAGAGATAAGACATGTATAAATATAAGTTGGATCTTGGCATTTCAAATCATCATTCAAGCATTCATTCATTCCTCTCTTATTATCTCTAGTGAAGATCTTGGGACAAAAATCTCAAGCATCTTGGAGGAGTTGGACGAAAACCTAGCTCTTCTTGTGAGGATTCTGTGACGGGGAATCATTTGTACTTCATCATTTTTGGAACAGACTTGCAGAGCAGACTTGTGGAGCAGATTTGAAGGCTTCTTTTTGGTTGGTTGTGTGGATTATTGCCTAGGGTTTTACCCTCATTTGGAGTGCCACCCTTGGGAGTCATTTTGGTGTGGTTTGTGAGCATCTTTGGAGCAATTTTTCCATCTTTTTCAGACAGCAGACCAGCAGACTTGTGCGCCACATTTTTGAATGATTGGAGACTCATTTTTGATAGGAGGTTACAGGAAGAATTTGTTATTTTGTTTCTGATTATAGGGCAGATTTGTGCCGGGCAATTTCTCATGTGTTAGCCCATAACTTTGATGTAATTGAAGACATTTTTGTACTCAGTTTGTAGCAGCAGACTTCTAATTCCATTTTCAGTTACTTGTGTTGGTCGAATGGAGTAAATTTGTTGTTCATATGATGGTGAATTCTGTAATATCCCAAAATGGGATATTTTGGACAATTTTGGATTTACAGACATTCCAAAATATCTAAATTAATTTTCTGCTCACCCTAATTTCTGAAGTAAAAATCAGACTTGAACAATCAACTAGGGCAGCCAATAACACATCTCAAAACATCATAATTTCACCATAAACATGATCAACCATAATATACTTGCATTTCACCATCAAATGAGCATCAAATCCACTCTACTTATCCAACACAAATGACTGAAAATGAAATCAGAAGTCTTTTGCTACAAAATCTGTGTCTTACAAGTCTTCAAATCCATCAACAAAATAGGGCAAACATGACAAACATGCCCAGCAATGTTCTGCCCTAACCCTAAGGGTTGTACATACCAAAGTATTAGCAAAATGACCTTCAAAATGTTAGGAAAAGATCTCCAATGAATGCTGCTCCAATTAGGGCATCAAACCCTAGGTCTTCAACTCTCCAATGCCAAGGAAATCTGCTCCAAAAGGGTGTGCTCAGGTCTGAGATGTTCGCTACTCCAAATGGTGATGCAAATGATGTCAAAAGAAGCCAACAACTCCAACAAAAGATCCTCCAAAGGTGGCACTCAAGAAGTAGGGTCAAACCCTACACAAGATGACACAAATCCACCAATGTATCCACTCCAATCTAGGGAAAATCAGGTCTGCTCCTCTGCTGCTCTAAATCAGAAATAAAATCATGCACAAGAACCACCCAAAATGCCTCCAAAGCCAAATCGCTCCTCCTGCAATGAAGGACGCTCAAACTAGGGCAATCTCCTTCGCCAAAGATGATCAATTCACTCCAAGGAAGTGTCGCCAATAATGATCCTCAATCTGATTTATATTTCTGCTCTTCTTCTCCACAAAATGTCAATGAAGCACAAGTGAACTCCCATCACGGAATCCTCCAAAGGAAAGAGCTAGGGTTTCATCCAACTCCTCCTAGGAACTCAAGCTTTTCGTCTCAACCTCCTACTCCAAGAGATAACTCCAAGTAATGAATAAATCAATGTTTGAATGATGATTTGCAAATGCCAAAACCAACTTATATTTATACATGATTTATCTCCTTTTCTCCTGGCCGACCTAGGAAGAGTTATCTTTTTTTATTTTAATAAACATATCCCTTTAAGAGGGCCGACCAACATCAAGTCTCATGGGTGCCAAGGTAAATTCAAATTAAAGATATGAATTTATTATTTCTTTATTCTTCTCCCAAACGCCACCATGGATTAAGGGAATATTATTAGTTATCTCCTTCACTAGGCGCCCAAACATCAAGTGAACCCTCATAAGGATGGCACATGCAATGAGACCTCAAACTTATCCTTCTTTCGACATGAATGAAAGTATACATCAAGCTATATCACTTATCCTTTGTCAAAGTGGCATCAACATGCTACAACATCATCACAAGGCAAATCTCCTCATCATGACAAGTCTCCACACTCACAACTCCTCAAAAGGGTTTGCCTCCAAGGAAAGAAGAATATAACAAATGAAAGGGACACATCAAACCCCTCACAAAATATGATAAGTCATCTCCAATCCTTCATTCTCTTTCCCAAACTCCCCCGAGTGTGAAAACAAGTCCCTTAGCTCTCCAAAGGTGATCACTCTGAAAATGAAGACATTACAGTCCTCCCTTCTCGGAATTGCTTGTCCTCAAGCAATGGCAAGTATGCAACAAGTGAGGTAGTGTCAAATGACATGTACCTATCCACCCAAATACCCTGCATCCTACATGTATCTCCATCCGTCCAATCGCCCTATGACCACACAACATCTCCACCTGTGGCTGTATCTCCCAAGAAGAATGCAATGGGAAGTGAGCTCCGATGGCCGGAGCCATGCACACTCAAGCTCAACCTAGCCCTATCCTCCAAAATCTAGAAATACACTCACAACCACAAGTGCAATCATCTCCCAAACTCCCAAGGCTCCATCCATCAAGTACAAGTAGTCAGCCCAACCCGAAGCCCTGAAGAGAAACATGCTTGTCAACAAGTGATGAAGAGTATGAACTCTGAAACACGTCCACTTGTCTCCAAGCTTCCGCTACTCCACCCTATCAAAATCATCATCCATGCTCCGGAAATTGTGAAGCAACACATCTAGATCCCAAGTGTCAAGCCTGTCACAACCTGGATCCCAAATCACCACATCTCTGCATCCATCAAACATGAGGCAGTGGAAGCAACTCGAAGTGTTATCAACACCAAACCATCCTCCAACTCCTGTAGATCTCACATGGATGTGATGTATACCCCACATAGGTGCAAGAAAGTGTATGACAACTCCTCCTAAGTTGCTGATATAGAATAGAACAACAACCTCATGATGGAAAATTAGACCTATGTGGATGCAAATAGTGTCTCCAAGGTCATAGGATGATAGAGTATCATCCCTATGCCATCCTCCAATGGTGAGAAGATAATTCAACTCTTCTCTAAACTCCCGAACATCAGCTGTCCACCACAAACTCTGTAGGTAAACCAGGACCATGAAATGGAACAACTACCTCCTAACAATGTAGGGAGTAGATCCTCATGCACTAGGGCGGGAAGCCCAATGCCATCCTACTCATTTCCAAGCCCAATGCCATAATCTAGCTGCAATGCAAACATTAGTGCCTCAAAATCAAAGATCATAACAATGTCTCCATACCTAGGCACATGAACCAACTACAATTCTCCAGTATGCCCATCAAATGCAAGAATCTCAATCACATGCACCCCCAATCTCTGAAATAGAGCAGCCTCCAACACTACCAAGGGATCAACAAGATGACAGGATTGCATCTCATCACCAACCAACTCTTCATCTTCTCCCAAAATGCTCAAGAGTCCACCAACTGTATCACTTCTGACTCCCTCTTCATATGAACACGACACTAGTGGCTGATCCATTAAGTGTATGCTCCATCATCCCAACCTGCTTGAGCCTTCAAGGGGCTCTCAAACAAAGGCAACTCATGATGCAAATCAGGAACACAAACTAAAATTTCTGAGTCATACCTTTCCACTTGTCCACCCAAATCTGCATACTCCTCTTGCTTGCCCACCTCAAGAGTCTCTTCCTTTGCTTGTTCCACCATTATGCATTCTTCCCTTGGAAGAAATAGAGATCGTAGATGTGCTTCCCTTTGCCTCCTTGATTGATCTAGCTGATGACACTGTTCCTTGACCTCTTGCAAGTGTTGTCTTGCTTGGGCAGCCAACATTTTCGCCTCTCTTGCATGTTGCAGCCAACCATCACACAAGTCTTGAGTTCTTTTGACATCTTCCCATGTATGATGAAGAAATTAAGATTTCTCAGGGCTTGAATCTTCAATGTCTTCCTCATGCTCCCCACCCAAATCACAAGTGCCAAACTTGGGTGACTCTTCTACCCCATCCTCAATATGTGAAGTGGCTGTTATAAATGAAGGGATAGGACTGCTGTCATGAATCAGAAAATCGGACTTACTGTCATACCTTCCCAAGCTGTCCTCTAGCTCCTCAATCATGTCCTCTTTCTTGGCTTCATGTCCTCCTACAAGTGCAGACCCAAATGGCAGCTCCAACTGAAAATCTCTCGCCTCCAATATGAATCGAACCTCCATTAATTTGGCTGCCATGCTCACAGGTGTGCTGTTGTTGATGGCCTTCAATATGATTTGCTTGCCATTCGAAGTGAACTCAAGCTCCATCTTGTTGAAGTCCTGAATATATCTCCCAAGAGATTTGAGCCATTGAATTCCCAAGACAATTTCAGTTTCTCCAATGCCAACCACATAAAACTCATCCTCAAAAGTGTAGTCCTCCAATTGAATGCTTAGATGAGAAATCTTCTTTGTGCAGTTCATTTTGAATCCATCGGCCAATAGAACACTGAACCCTAGAAATTCCTCTACTTGCAATCCCTTCTTAACTATGAAGCCTTCATCAATGAAATTATGCATGGCTCCACTATCCACCAAGCAAGATACTCTTTGCCCTTTCACCACACCTCTAGTCCTAAAAGGATAATGCTTTGGAACACCCAAAAGAAAAGCAATAGTACCTTGTGTATCATCAAGCTCCCCTTGTCGTTCCTCCTTGTCTCCCTCCGAGCTAGTGTCAGGGACATCTTCATCTCCGTCGCAAAAGACTTCAATGTAATATGCTTTGCCCTTACCTTGACATCTATACCCCGACTCCCAGGGCTCCTTGCATGTAAAGCAAAGCTTCTTCCTCCGTAGCTCGTTCCTTGTCTCGAAATCCATTATGGGCTTCCTTGGTCCATCCTTCAGAAAGTTCTTCTTCGGCTCCTTCTGAAATGGCTTGCTTTGAAACTAAGTTACCGGAAACGCCGGTGCAGGGTGCGGGTACGGTACCCGACGGGAGCGGGAGCGGGAGCGGGCTCGGGAGCGGCGACGGGTGCGGGCAGGGAGCGCCCCGCCCGCACCCGGCCGCTCCCACCCGCTCCCAGATGCTCCCACGGGCGGGAATTTTTTTTTTAATGTTAAAAATTAAAAAAAACGAATTTAAAACTCAATTTTTAATGAAAAAAAACAAAAACAAAAACCCTAAAAAGGTCAATATAACAAAAACGACCCTATTCATTTCTTATTTTTGCAACTCCTCCTCCATTTCACAAGGGTTTTTCACATTTTGTTCATTTTTGCTGCTGCTTTGCATTGTGGAGGGAATCCGGAATCGATTGCAAAGCACCAAGGAAGGATTGTAGCTTGCACAAAGGTCATCTATTGATCTGAGGTAAGTAGTTTAACCTATTTTTTCTATTTTTTGTTGAATTTGTTCAAGTTTTTTATGGATTTTTAAATTTTTTCAAATTTTTTTCAAAAATTTCAACTTTTTTTTTGAAAAAAAAAAACAAGTTTGAACATTTTTTAAATATATTTTATTGTTTCTCTTGAATGTTTAGGTGTTTTATTAGTGTGTAGGGTTGGAATATTTTTATTATATTTTAATTTTTATTATTTTAATTTAAATTTTGTAATTTCTTAAACAGCAATCTATTTGAAAGTGAAATGGCTACGCCTACTAGTTCAAGTTCGGTGGGTCTTGAGAAGAGTAAACAACTTAAATATGATCAAGGATCTCCTCTTTGGAGACATGTCAACATGATTGAACAACTAGCAGGAGGTGGGGCTTTTGTTTGGGTTTGTAATGAGTGCAAAGTCACATTTAAGAGCTCATATACTCGATTGAAAGCTCACTTATGTGCCATAAGTGGAAAAGGAATAAAAATATGTGAAGGGCCAAACAAGAGGGGGTTGCCAAAAGCACAAATTATGGCATACATTAAAGAACAAGAAGAAGCTGATGAAAAGAGTGCAAGAGCAAAATCAAGAGCTCATCCTTTAACAAAGAAAACATCAATGAATCCACCTACAGAAGCTCCTTGTTCTAGGCCACAACATCCTTTCTTGGACTTGGATGTAAACCAAGATGATGAACCCTCTTCTTCTTGCAAAAGAGGTCCATTGGCAAAGGCGTTTCAAAATGAAACGAGAGATATTGCAGATGAAAAAATTGCACGTTGCATTTATGCCAATGGTCTTCCTTTCAACTTGGTGAGATCACCATATTGGCGGGAAATGGTGGTAGCAATTAGTAATGCACCTTCTGATTATACAGGTCCTGGTTATGAAAAGATGCGAACCACTTTATTGGCAAAAGAAAAAAGTTATGTAGAGAAATCACTAAAACCAATTAGAGATTCATGGATTGAAACAGGAGTGTCCATTGTTTCTGATGGATGGAAAGATTGCAAAAACCGACCTTTAATAAATGTTATTGCTGTGTCCCCCAAAGGGGCAATGTTTTTGAAGTCGGTTGATTGTGAGGGGGAAATCAAGGATGCACAATTTATTTCCAAAATCCTCATTGAGTCCATAGAGATGGTGGGTGTTGAAAATGTTGTCCAAGTCATTACAGACAATGCAAAAAATTGTAGGGCAGCAGGTGCTTTGGTTGAGGAAAGATACTCACACATATTTTGGACACCATGTACCGTACACTCCCTTAACTTGGTGATGCAAGCAATTGGCACTCAAATAGATTGGGTGAAAAATACATACAATGAGGGTGAGGAGATTCAAATGTTTGTGACAAACCATCATATGTCACAAGGCATCTTCAGGTCTTTCTCGCATTTGGAGTTGTTGAAGGTAAATTTAGTTTATTTTAATTTTAACTTATGCCATATTTTTATTTACTTGAGTTGCATGATTCATTGATTTAGATTTTAATTTTTAATGTGTTATTAACTTGTTTTTTTACATAACATTAGGTTGCTGAGACCCGATTTGCATCACACACAATCGTTTTGAGACGACTTGTGAAGGTGAAAGAGGCATTAGGCTCCATGGTCACTAGCCACCAATGGAATATATGGAAGACAGCTAATTCAGAAAGGGCTCAAAAGGTGAAGTCATTGATCCTAGCTGATGAGTTCTGGGAACGTGTGCAATATGTTTTGAGTTTCACGGAGCCTATCATGAGTATGCTTAGGTTTGCTGATACAGATCAGCCATGTTTGGGGGAAATCTATGATGGCATTGACTCCATGGTAGAAAAAATAAAGAGCATAATAACACAAAAGGACAATGACCCCAATGAAACATTTTTCCTAAGTGTCAAAAAAATCATTGATGACCGTTGGGACAAGATGAACACACCCTTGCACCTCCTTGCATATGCCTTGTCTCCCAAATATTATAGTACTGAGATACTTGCTTTGCCGGGGAGAACCGCACCATATAGAGATAGAGAAGTTGCTTCCGGCTGCATGAAAGCATTTCGAAGAATCTACTCCGATCCAGAAATGGTGAATGGTGTTAGGAAAGAGTTTGGCAAGTTCATACAAGGACGAGAGCATAGTATGTGTGCTATTGCAGACATGTACAAGGAAGATGCACATACATGGTGGTACCTCCATGGGCAAGATTATGTTTTGCTCCAGCCTCTTGCAATCAAAGTTCTATCACAAGTAAGCATGTTTTATTTTAACATTCTTAGTACTTACCATTTTTTGCATTTTAAAGTTGTATTGACTAGAGCTCTAATTTGAAATTTGAATAGGTTGCAAGTTCTTCTTCGGCTGAACGGAATTGGAGTACATACTCCTATATCCACTCAGTGAAGCGTAATCGATTGGCTGCTAAAAAAGCAGAAGACTTGGTCTATGTCCACTCCAACTTGCGTCTTCTATCACATAAGCAAGTTGAGTACAAGGACGGGGCAGCGAAGAATTGGGATATAGCCCCTAAGTGTGCCAACTTGGATGCATCTATTACAGAGCTTGCTACAATCACTGTAGATGATGAGGAGAATTTTCTACATGATGTACATAGTGCGAGTGGCACTCCATATGTTGATGTTTCAAACGATTTGCAACCAACCAATGATGATGACTTAGATCTAGATCCTTTTGATGAAGATTGAAGAGAGAAAGATTGACTTTTGAATCTTGATTATAGACTTATACTTATAGTATTTTACTATTTTGGAATTTCAAATTTTGTAATACAGTACTGACTACTGAGTATTTGTAATGATTTTCAATGTTTCATTGTTCATTGGTCATCTAAATTATCAATCAAGATTCAAATGTATTATGTATGTTCAATTCTGTATATTTTTTAATTTTTTTGGTATATACAGTTATACTATATAAATAAATATATATATATAATATATATATATAATATATATATATATAGTACAGCCGTACCCAGCCGTACCCACAGAAAAAAAAAAAATTTTGCCGTACCGGCGTACCAGAACCCCGCTCCCGAACCTGTTCCCGTACCAGAACCGGCAACTTAGCTTTGAAACTTCAGTTTGGATGGCACTGAAAACTTCATTCCTCGAGCCCTCTTGATTGCTTCCCTCAATGTTGGTGGATCTAAGGCTCTCACCCATCCACGAACCGACCCTTCGAGTCCCTCAATGAAAAGGAATGTCAACCATGTTTCCAAAACATTTGGCACCAACACGGCAAGCCTCTGAAATTCTGTAATGTATACATCCAATGACTCCTATTTGAGTTATGCCAACTCCTTGAAGAATTGTTCCGGATTTGACTCATCAAATCTATCAATCAACCTTTGTGAGAACTCCAAATATGTAGTGATGCGATCGTGGCCTTGAGTCACCATGCCGTTGTACCACCAATCAAGGGCATCACCTTCCAAGTGGAGTGTAGCACACTGTATGGCATCCTTCTCGAACATAGGGCTCAATGTGAAGAAGTTGTCCAACTTTTGAATCCAAGCCCATGTCGTGATCTTCCTTGAGCCATCAAAGGGAGTGATATTGACCTTTCCCAACTTCTTTTGCAATTCATGATTTGTGTTATTGCTTCTCCCTTCTCGAGCTCGGTCCCTGTTCTGGTATTTGACTCGATAGAAATCGGTCCATGGCAAAGATTCTTTGCATTCATAGCTTAGTGCCAACCATTCTCTCCTATAGTCATCAAAAGTCTCACCTCGAGCTTGTGGTTCATTCTCCGCAGCCCTTTGTTGACCCAAAAATGTAGGCATGAAAGGTCTAGCCACGGTTGTATGAGATGTACGCACCGGAGTACCATCTTGATTCCCGGAAGTGCTTGCATCATTGTGCCCATTGTTTTGATTGCCTCTATCACCTCCATTATTGTCGTTGCCTCCATTGTTGCCAAGATTTTGTCTCACAAATCTGTTCAAGAGCTGAAGTAAATCTCGCTGCCCTCTTGCTAGATCACTAAGCATTTCCCTTGTGCTTTGATCTTCACGGCGATCTTCATGACTATGGTCACTCATAGTGCCTTCTCCTTCCGAATCTAACCCAACAACACGCTGCCTTCTCCTGTAAGTGATGTATCTCCCATCTTCAAAATCATGAGCCAACATTAGATGATCACCATTTCACAATCTCCACATGAACCCTGCAGGCTGGCAAGATCCAAGCTCTGATACCACTGTAATATCCCAAAATGGAATATTTTGGACAATTTTGGATTTATGGACTTTCCAAAATATCTAAATTAATTTTCTGCTCAAACCCTAATTTCTAAAGTAAAAATCAGACTTGAACAATCAACTAGGGCAGCCCATAAAGCATCTCAATACATCATAATTTCACCATAAACATGATCAACCATAATATACTTGCATTTCACCATCAAATGAGCATCAAATCCACTTTACTTATCCAACACAAATGACTGAAAATGAAATCAGAAGTCTGCTGCTACAAAATCTGAGTTTTACAAGTCTTCAAATACATCAACAAATAGGGCAAACATGACAAACATGCCCAGCAATGTTCTGTCCTAACCCTAAGGGTTGTACTGTGTACATACCAAAATATTAGCAAAATGACCTTCAAAATGTTAGGAAAAGATATCCAATGAATGCTGCTCCAATTAGGGCATCAAACCCTAGGACTTCAACTCTCCAATACCAAGGAAATCTACTCCAAAAGGGTGCGCTCAGGTCTGAGATGTTCGCTGCTCCAAATGGTGATGCAAATGATGTCAAAAGAAGCCAACAACTCCAACAAAAGATCCTCCAAAGGTGGCGCTCAAGAAGTAGGGTCAAACCCTAGGCAAGATGACAAATCCACCAATGAATCCACTCCAATCTAGGGCAAATCAGGTCTGCTCCTCTGCTGCTCCAAATCAGAAATAAAATCATGCACAAGAACCACCCAAAATGCCTCCAAAGCCAAATCGCTCCTCCAATGAAGGGTGCTCAAACTAGGGCAATCTCCTTTGCCAAAGATGATCAATTCACTCCAAGGAAGTGCCACCAATAATGATCTTCAATCTGATTTATGTTTCTGCTCTTCTTCTCCACAAAATGTCAATGAAGCACAAATGAACTGTAATATCCCTTGCCACTTTTGAACTCAATATGCTGATATAAAGCTCAAGGAATATTGTCAAACACTTGGCATTCAAAGTCTGAACCTGCTGTTATGAATTTTCTGATTGTCTTCTTTGAGTTCATAGGCTGCTAATGATGTTATTGAATGCTTCTAACAATGCAAGGTTGTTATAGAAATGATATACTAGCTGTTTCAGACCTTTGGCATACATATAAGTGACTGTATTTAACTAGTACAGCTAGTTGACATTAAGACAAACACTTTCCATGCATCCCAATATAGCCAATATACACCCACAGCCACTAGGCATTTATGCAAACACTTGGCAAGCAAAGGCTCTTGACAAAATATGCAAATCACTATACAAACAACCACCTTCAGCCAATAGGCATTTTCACAAGCATTTGGCATGCATACTCATGATAATCTAGAGCTCAATCAATATAAGCATTACATCAAATAATTGGCATACAAATTTCCCCTTCTTAATTGAATGCAATCTCTAGTACAATGCTGATATAACTAGCCAATACTCTTGACTTACAATGAAATCCCAATACAATGCCAATCTGATATAAATGTTCATCTACAATAGCACCTAATGCAAATTGACTTAACAATGCAAATACTCTAACAAAACATTAAGGAACCCGATACACATAGTCGATATGCCTGAGATATTGAAGCAACACTTGTTGATGATGAAACCCCACTAAAAATGGTGAAATAGCCCCTCTATGTGTGAAGTCACCCCTACCCTTGCCTGGCAATATTTTAGATAAATAAACGCAGCAATAAAACTCCACTTCTTGGCACCTGAAATGATCGGTAGAACCAAAGGATCAAAATGCAACATTGCCCAGAACCATAGGATGCTTCAATGATGAGATATGAACAAAAATGTCTTGCCAATGGCACCCTTGTTGTAGTATATCAGTCCTCAAAATTAATTAATTGCAGCCTTGAACCTCCTCCAATTTGCCCTTGAAATGATTGTCTCAGCAAAAGGAATTAATTGCTCAAATACCCAGAACGATTTGATGCTTCAACAGTGCACAATGAGCAAATATCCATGTCTCACATAGGCTGTTCAAACCCCATAACAGCAAACTGATGTAAAATTGCAGACCTCAGAAAACCCTTCCAATGACTGAAAATAAACTCTAATTAAAAATATGTAAATCCTCCAATATAGCACAGATTGGACCCCTAAAGTGAAGCCCACAATGAAGCAATAATTTAGCTGATATTTCACAACCTCAAAATTGCATAACCAATTGGGAGTTTTCGTTCCCAATGGCTGGAAAAATGGCAGAACCCTAGCTGAACTCACCACCAAACTAACTTAAGTCAAATATCCAATTCTTCATGTCCAAGAATGAGCCCATAAGATCCTTTTATTCTTTTCTTGGGGTAGCTCACACACTTTCTTGTCAATGTGGGATAAAAGATATACTTTATATTTGCAGTTTATTATAATATTATAATATAACATTAAAATATATAAAGTGCAAAACATAATGTCAAAACATAACATGAGGTTTCCCAAATTAGAAACATTTGTAATAACATAGTAGAACCTCCATATAATCACCAAATCCATGAAAGAAAGCCAACCGCTGATCGGGTAATTGCCAAGAAGACCCTCTAATCACACCGTATTAGCCTACGAGAGCCAAGAATAGGCTAAACCCTCTGCGAACTGATGCTCATGAAAATGGGGACATTACAACTCCCGTCACGGAATCCTCCAAAGGAAAGAGCTAGGGTTTCGTCCAACTCCTCCTAGGAACTCAAGGTTTTCGTCTCAACCTCCTACTCCAAGAGATAACTCCAAGTAATGAATGAATGAATGCTTGAATGATGATTTGCAAATGCCAAAGCCAACTTATATTTATACATAATTTGTCTCCTTTTCTCCTAGCCGACCTAGGAAGAGTTATCTTTTTTTATTTTAATAAATGTATCCCTCTAAGAGGGCCGACCAGCATCAAGTCTCATGGGCGCCAAGGTAAATTCAAATTAAAGATATGAATTTATTATCTCTTTATTCTTCTCCCAAACGCCACTATGGATAAAGGGAATATTATTAAATATCTCCTTCACTAGGCGCCCAAACATCAAGTGAACCCTCATAAGGATGGCGCATGCAATGAGGCCTCAAACTCATCCTTCTTCCGGCGTGAATGAAAGTATCCATCAAGCTATATCACTTATCCTTTGTCAAAGTGGCATCAACATGCTACAACATCATCACAAGGCAAATCTCCTCATCATGACAAATCTCCACACTCAACTCCTCATAAGGGTTCACCTCCAAGGAAAGAAGAATATAACAAATCAAAGGGACACATCAAAACCCTCAGAAAATATGATAAGTCATCTCCAATCCTTCATCCTCCTTCCCAAACTCCCCTGAGTGTGAAAACATGTCCCTTAACTCTCCAAAGGTGATCACTCCAAAAATGGGGACATTACAAATTTCAAATACATTATTGTTGATCATGTTTATGGTGAAATGTTGGCATTTTGAGATGTTTTATGGGCTGCATTAGTTGTTATTTCAAGTCTGATTTTTACTTCAGAAATTAGGGTTTGAGCAGAAATTTAAGTTAAGTGTTTGGAAAGTCCATAAATCAAGATTTGACTGTAATATTCCATTTTGGGACATTACAGAAGGGTTCCAGTTTTAGTCATTTTGGGTTGTGTGGGATTTGTCAAAAAATATATTCCAGTTTGGTAGTGTGGATTTTCAGAATAAATAATATTCAGTTTGTGTGGAATTATTCTGAGTTCCCAAATTTAAATGAGATTTTATTAATTTGGAACAAGTCGTACAAAAATTACACTGGTCGTACTCTTCCTTGCTGAAGCCGGCTGCTGTACATCATATTCAGCATAATGGAATACATGCTAGTTGTACCTCTTGTCTAAGTGCCGTACCACATAAAGTTTGGGTCACAGCCTTTTGTAAACTTTGGAAGCTGCCATATCATTTTTCCTAGGAGTTGTACGTTTTAAGAGATGTTTGCTGCCGTACTTTGAGTAGCAGTTGTACGATCAAGAGGGGGGGGGCAAAGAGGATAATAAAGCTGCTGCATATGAGACAAAATCTGATGCAAAGACCCCTTTTGTCTGCCATACAAGTTAAAAAGAGGAATCACAAGTAATTTATAATAGCTGATTGAAGTTTATGTGGGGTCTTTGTGACGTCTAAGGCTGCTGCACCTTTTTAAGAGTAATTTTAGATTATTTTATTATTGCTGTTGTATTACCATTTCTGGTCTGATTCTGAGTTGTTTCAGCCATAGTTGCAAGACTCGGCAAGCCCGAAAAGTACAGTTTGGAAAAAACTCGGCAACTTAAAAAATTGCTTAAACTTCATTAAAAACACATTTTTTTTGCAAAATTCAATGATAAGATGCATCCAATGAGTCAATAAAATGAGTACATAGAAGAAACAAGCTGAGTCTAGTTATATTTGATTGATTTCAAAGAAAATTAGACACAAAATTGCATCCTCATGTGGAATGCTCAATACGCTGATACTGATAGTCTGAAACAAAATGAAAATAGCAAAGAGAGCCCACTAAGCCCTGAGTATCATCATCATCTAACTCAAGGTTGACTGGAGCACCTTGAGAAGAAGCTATGGCTGCTTGCATTGCTGCTTTTGCCGTCTCTCTTTGCAATTTTTTTTCTTCTGCAGCTGCAAGTATGGCATTCATTTGTCTTTTTATTTCTTCTGTGGTTTTTGGACAAGCCTTAGCATCATGTTGAGGGATGCCTGCAACGTGGTATTTGAGGCGATTGGTGCCTCCACGATATACTTGTTCGCATTTAATGCAAAAGACTGAGCCAGGTATGGGTCCTAGATAAGCATATTTCCAAGCAGGATCTCTAGCTCCTGGAGGACGAGTGCCTACAAATCCCCTAAGCACGGATGGGGCAGAGCTCGAGGCAGAACCGGATGCACTTGCAGAATGACCAGCCATTATCAATACCTACACACACAATGACAGTGAAAGCACAACTTGTTTTTTTTTTATAGAAAATTTAAAAACAAGCTAAATTAGATTAAATGAAAATAGATTACTTTAAAATTTTAAATTACTAAAAATCTAAACTAATTTAAGATTCTAAACATTTTCATAAAAAAAATGGAAAAAAAAAAAGAAAATAATAACTAGGGTTTCAAAAAAATATGAAAAAATGTAAAAAATCTGAAAATTACTTCAAATTAGTAAAAAATTAAGCTAATCTTAGATTGTAAAAATGTTATTCAACAAAAAAAAGAATTCAAAATTAAAAAAAACAACTAGGGTTTGAAGAAAATTTCAAAAAAATGAAAAATCAGCAAAATAACTAAAAAAAAAATGAAAAATTCATCAAAAAATCTTGTTTTGATGAATCTAAATCTTGTTTTGATGAATATAAATGTATTTAAATCTTTTTCACACTACATTCATGATGATTTTTAAACATAGAATCAACAAAAATGAAGAAAAAAATAAAAAACAAGAAAGAATAAGAAAAATTAGAAAACCTACCTGGGAATCCAATTTGCCTTCGAAATTCGATGAAAACGTCCTTCAAATCTCGTCTCCTCGATGCAAAATCGATGTAAATACATGCACAATGCTTTAGAGAGTGTTTTTGCTGAGTGAGAGCTTCCAAACCAATGACAAAATGAATTTAAAACACTTTATGAAGCGGCCGTGTGAGTCTTCCTCAGTCGCAAGGATTTTTTTTAAAAACTCGGCGAGTTTTATCAAAAACTCAGCAAGATTTTTGCAAAAACTCGGCCAAAAACTCGATGCCGATAAATACTCCAAAAACTCGTTTCGAAAAAAAACCCGCGCGTTTTTAAAAACTCAGCGAGTTTTTGCCGAGTCTTGCAACTATGGTTTCAGCAACTGTACCATTGTGAAAAAGGTGCTATGGGAGTGTTTGAAGTGTTGTATAGCTATATTTTGATGTGGTATATAGTTCTAGGATAGTAGAATTTAGTTTTTCTGAGCGCTGGGCAGATTTTGTATAAGTTAGAGTGTTTATGGTGACAGTACCAACAGCAGTGAATTAATATCAGATCAATACATCCATTCAGAATGAGTCTCCATTTCCAATTGATATTCACTCTTTTTTTTTTTTTAAAAATGCGCCTGGTAAACTTTTTAACGTGACCGTTGATGCTGGTGCGACACGCCCTCCGGCTCCACGATGCTTTTGCCCAGAGCTATGAACCGGTGAGGCCACAATACGGGGGACCTCATCCCCAAGAGAGAACACTTCAAACCCATGAGCTCGTTGGCCCAGCGAAGGCATAAAGCCTGCGAGCTCGTTGGCCCAGCGGGGGTTTGAACTCTGGTGGCCACCACTACAACCGAGCGACTTAACCACCGAACCACGCCCTTATCGGCAATTGATATTCACTCTTGTCGACTGCTATTCAATCTGATTTTATTGCTTCATCAAATCTATGGTTAGCGTTGGTTATATTTGCTGATATAATTAAATTGAAGTTGGCTGTTGACTTGATCAGAGCTTTATCATATGTGCTTTTAGTTTCCCTTGCATATTGAATAGATTGTAAACACTAGTCAATTCTCCGCCAGTATAGTAATTGCATTTGATGTTGTCAGGATCCTGGAAGGTTTACCACCAGATCCCCTTGCGTTGCATTTCATTTTCAGCCTGTTATGGCATTGATCAGGTTTGCTTGTTATCAGCTAATTTGGCTTGATTGGACCTGCTTGTAATCTGCCAGTGGCTTTGAGCATATACACATACTTGTCTGGCGAAGAGGTGTTGATCTGGTCGGCTATACCGCCTGTATGCCCTAGTCGGCTATGCCACCTATTTACTTTTCCAGCATTGCATTCATCTAGATAGTTTTTCCCGAACATCGTATGCTCTCACCTTGTCCACATCGAGATTTGGGTGACCAAAAAGTGCGAGGGTTTGCTCTTGCATCATTCAAATATTGTGAAGTTTCAAAAAAAATAGTTGGGGATATTACAATTTACAATTTGGGGGTGCTAGCCCGACCTATTTGAAGCCCATTTTCGCAAAGAAGGTGATCCATAATGTTGTACCAAAGAGAATGTGGCAATGGTTGAGGAACAAATGTGTAAGCCAGATGTGGTTCCCTATTCGGGGTTACATCCAATGGGTTATGCTAGGCAAAGACGTCCTCTCTGAGGAGGAAAAATAGTCAAAATTGGGTTTAATATATAAATTCAACTCCGTTTGGTCTACTTAGCTACTCTACATGAATGGATTTACAACTAAATGGTCTAAGTATTTTAAAAAAAACAAAAAAATTAAAAAATTTAAAAAATTAAAAAATTAAAAAAAAAAAGTATTTAAAAGATTCAATAGAAATATTTTCTAGTGTGCAAAGTTTTTTGTGTTGCGACATAAAATCTCTAGAGGATAGGTTGTATATATTGGAGAAAGGCCACTAGTTTTGGGATAAGCATGTATTGTTCGTGACGCCATGGTTTCTTGCATTCAATCCAATGACGAAGTCTTTTCTGATTTTGCAAATATGAGTTAGATTGTCATATCCCCCCTTCAATTCTAGGTGGATTTGTGCTTTCGAGGGATAGGAAATGCATTGGGAAAGTTTCTGAATTAAGACCCTAAAACTGTTGGGCTGATACATTCCACCTCTGCCAGGATACAGATGGACATTGATATCTCAAAAGGTTTACCAGATGCAGTATGGATTCAAGTGGAGGATAGGGTTTGAAAGCAATTCTTGGATTATGAGAATATAGTGTTTAGATGTTGAAAATGCTTTCAAGTGGGTCATGTTGCAATCAACTACTGTACAAGCAAGTTATTAGCTTCAAAGAAGGCTACATAGTGGAATGGTGCTCAACTATCGCATTTGACTGTTAAGCATCCACCCCCTAAATCTTCTTCAAAAGAAGGTAAATCTCATTTGAAAAAATCTCGAAGGTCAAACAAGTGTCATGGCTCTCTGCAAAATCCTACAAAACATGTCAAGTATGGGAAATCTCCTCCCTCCCCACCATGTTTCACTAATGTTGTGAAGGCTACAAGCAGCACATTGGCACAAAAGGATAATATGAGTGCCAATGCAAATAATGTTGCAAGAAGATCTTCAATGGTTAATCTAGTAGGAAAACATAAATCCATTAGTCCACAAGTAGGCAATAAGTTTCCAGTGATCTAGAAGCTTTCAATTCCCTCCCTATTTAAAGTGGAAAAAAGGGTTTGGTCGTCTACCTTAACGTAGGAGGAATGGGGATTTGGGGATGGCATTGTAGACTCTATCCTAGACCAGATCAATCAATCTCTATTTCCATCCCTGGCCTCCTTAGAGTATGAGAAAGAAGATGAGGCAATAGGCTGGATAGAAGTAAACGCATGGAAGGCAACTACAAGAAAAATGATATATAGGTCATATGGTTCATATATCTCATAAGAAAAAAGATTTGGCTTAATGATGTTCTCTTTGCATGTTTTGGTCAGGTATGGTAGTAGCTATGTTGCTTCTAAATGCTGTGATATTGGTGGTTGTTCTTGAGGGTTGGAGCCCCATTAATAGATCCCCATATTTTGTCTAACAAAAGCATTTTGTAATAAGTCATCAAAAATTTTGGGTCAGTTGAGTAATTGTCAAGTCTATTACTTGTTTTCATAACAGTCAGATCTGCTTTAATTAAATATTCATGGTGCATGTGGAAGTATAATCAAGGATTTCATACATATTTCCAGCTTTCATACATGAGTAAATAGATTACTTTCAGCATTTGAGGGTTTTATAGTTCATAACAGCATTGAGGATAGTTGAATTTGTTGTTCATAACATGCATTTTGATTGATAAGGGTATTGCAACATTGACATATTGCTGATCAGCATTAATTTCAATAGGGCTGGCACCTACAGCTCCATTGGGGACATTACATTAAGTCGCATCCAACATTTCTCTCCAGTTAGTGAACTGCAAATACCAGGGAGTTTTTTTTTTAATTTTCCCAACTACTAAACTTTGGAGATTAGACAATGATAGTCATTATGAGAAGCTTATTGCCCTTGACAACTCTCAAGCATTCTCCAAGAGCTGTTACATGCCATATCATCTTCATGACCATTTTGTTTTCCTATTGTCAATTCTCGGTATCTTCAAGTGAGAGGATATAACATAATGAAATGCTTTACTTCATGGTATAGCAAATAAAAAATAATGCAAACAATGAAAGGCTTCCTCATATGTCTATAATACCAAAACACTCTAACTAGAGACTATCGGATGTTTGTATTTCTGGTCTTTCAATTCGTTTATATAAATGAATTTGTGCATTTCAGGCATGGCTACTTTTGATGTTTCATAAACACACTGAAGTACCTTGTTATTGAAAGACATGAACACATTGCCAGTTCTCTGCACAGCATACCTAGCCCCTGTGTCAAAGTAGTAGCACGGAACAACCAGATGAACAGTCAGCATCTTTGCATCTTTACTAGCTATTTATCATTCGTTCAACCCAAAGAAGATATAGTGTTATGATAAAATCTGAAAATACCAATCAAAAGGTGAATGACCGCCCCTAAAGAATGACCTACACCAAAAGTTGGAAGATCTCGCACCTGTCACAAATGAACATCAGAATATGCTACTAGAGAAAGGACTTCCAAAAATAAACATAAGTACAAATCTGTGTGAAAAAAGTATTCTTTACATAGTTTTTAATAGCTAAGTGTCATGAGAAATTCCACAGCATGATTGAGCACTCACATTATCTTGTAGAAAACGTAAGCACCGGTCAAATTTAAATTGTACTTCATCAGCAATGCGAAAGTGGTCAAATCCACTAGCAAATGGTGTTGCAATCACAAGATAACCCCTGAATTTGAAATCAAGCATTATCATCACAAGTAGACCCCCAAAACAAAGCAAAACAGGTTGAAAACAATTAATATTAGAGTTTAGTGTGGCTCCATTTGAATTCCAGAAAATTGATATTCAAAGATCTCAAGAAGTGTAGTAGCAAACATGGCCAAGGAACATGGTGGAAAGCATAAAACATATGCCCATGTAAGTATAATTTCAGAGACTAATTTTGCACTGAGTATCTACAGTGCTGCTAGATGAATAAAGCCCAGATGCCAAAAATTCAATGGCTTATAACTCTTAGTAGCAAACATTTGATGTAGCATACAATTCCTAACTCTGATATGTTTTTAGTTAAATTAATCCCATTACATGGAGATTCTCTAGATAAGTTACTTGGTATTAGAGCACATCCTTTTCTACACCAAAGTCAGAGAGAAATTAAAATCTAATCTAGGTGCATTTAATAAGGCATGAGTTCTCTCAAAAAATAACTAGTAAAAACCCAAGATGGCCATCTATCTTTACGGATGTTTGGTATATGCTTATTGGCTGCCCACAAGTGTTTATCATTCTGAAAATAAAAATCAGAATTCAGTCCTAGGGTTTGAGCAGAAAACTAAATCAGAAAAGAGCAGAAATTTAAATCAGAAATCTAGGGCAGAAATCAGAAATTTGAGAGCAGATCCCATTGGGGATATTACATCTTCCAACTCATCCCCTGCGAGAAATAAGGAGCTTTTTGAAGATCAATTTTTAGCTGAATAGTATAAAGATAGGTGCAAGATAGAAGAAACAATTATTGTGATCAAACATAGTGATAAATACCGTGCAACTGTTAGGAACAGTTTGTAGAGGTATCCTTATAAATTTTTCAAAGGAATGAAAAACTAATTTGAAGGTGTAATATATGTGTATGTGTTTATGCTTTCGTTGTTTGGAATTTTAATTGGTGTGCGATTGATGCAGTGTTCAAGAATTAATTATTCTTCGAAGAACATTAGGACATTGGTTGCCTTGTTAAAATTTCTTCATAGTGTGTGCCAAGATGGGCTCACACAAACCCTCAATGTTTGCTTGTACCTTCAACCCCTAAATTCTTTTACAACTATGATCCCTAAGGTTTTCAACATTCAAATGAAAGTGTTTTTGCCTCCCACATGCTATTGTCATCGGTTGTGCAATCATGATCCATTGACCTACTTTGGTCATTACTGAACGTTATAATTTCTTTTTCTTTCTTTCTTTCCTTGTTTCCCTTTTTTCAAATCTGTTGTCACTGATTAAAATTCTAGGGTTTTAGTGTCTCTGCATAGGTTTGGTCATTTCCTAAAAACCCTATACCCTTTGTGCCTTTGCAAATAACCCTATAGTTCTAATCCGTTGGTGACTTCCTTAACCGGTCACCTAGGGACTTAAGTTACGACTTATCCCCTTCACCGTCATGTGATATTGGCCCATTCTCGTTAGGAAATCGGCTGCTTCCCTTATGCTATCTCATTTGTTTACCCTTTGAAGACCCGCGCTAATGAGTACCTAATAAGTGGCCTTTCTTTACAAGGCCCAGTGCGTAGCACATTTGTGCTGAGGGCTTTCTTTTATCCCCTTGCGTTGTTGCGCGAGTGTGACACTTGGCACTCCGTGCTTTCCCTTTAAAGTACCCAAGCCCCAAGGATCCTTGAGTCAGGCTAGTGTCGACATGTGGATGTACTGCAGCGGCGGAGGAGATTCGCTTGTGGGTCCTCGGTTCATAGGACGCCACGTGGTTAGATCCTGCTGGCCACGGAATTGAAGGAAGCATCGCGCATAGGGATTTAAAATGGAGAATTTCAAAATCGCATGGGTGCGTGATTATGCCACCTGTCCCTCTGTTAGTCTTAGATCGACGGCAATGTTTTAATCTCTTCCACTGAGGATGATCTAATGGTGTGCGCTCCGCGTGAAGTATTCAAACAGTTTCTATGTCATGAATGCACAAGTGCGTGGTGATGACACGTGTCCTCTCCCATGCGGGTAATCAACGGTTCTAATGTGTTTGAAACCGATCCAACGGTTGGCACCTTTGCGCACTTCGCAAAGAGGGTTTGGAATGAGGGTTTGCACTATGTGCGCTGGCCATTGATTTGCCCCCCCTGAGGTGATCTACAACCCCGATTCAAATGAAAATGACAAATTGGTGGTGCGCGGTAGACGATGTCTCAAGCTGTAAACCAAGGACTGATGGCCAAAATCAAGAGTGTGCTAAATCCTCCTCTATCATTTGATGGAAGACCGGTTATGTGTTCTAAATGAGGTGTTCACTTTCTGGATCATAGCCAGATGTGACACTCAAGAGGAAAATGAGTATTTAAAATCCTTTAAGGACCTTTTCATGCCGCCATAGTACAGTATGATGAGTCTGGAAGGGAACTGACAGATTGGGAAAGAGGATTTTGGAGGCCTATTATCCATAATTGTTGGATCTTTTCCACCTAACGTTCAGATTGAACAGGACAATGTGCAGGACTTAGATTGATGAAATGCCAAAAGCAGAAGCTAGCCACAACGTTCTCATTATGGAAACACGGGCTTTGACAGGTGCAAGTTTTCTTGATTGCATAAGTTAAAAAGGGTACTAAGTCACAGCTGGATTTCGAAGAAAGTGTTTGCAGCTGTGGTACAAAAGTGTGTTATGTGGCTCCTGAGTATACTACTATCTGGGGTTTCAATGCTACTTGCCTAACTGTGGTAAATGGATTTGATTGGCCTTGTTGCAGGAGTATTGAATCAAGGCAAACTGTGGTTGGTATCAAGACTATTGTGCCTCCTTTTCTACTTTTGGGAACCAGTTATGATCTGCAAAGACATCTAATTGAAGATCTAGTACATCACTGGTACAGGTAGATGAGCCAGAATGATTAAAATAGTAAAAGAGGAATGATAGTCAGGCGTAGAGATCTCTGTGCTTTTTACTATAAATGGAGGTTCCTGTTTGCATTATGTACACCATTCTCTTTCAAGAACATAATGAAGAATATTTCCTTTTTTGTTATGCTTAGTATACTACCCAGTCTCCTAGGAAGTACCTCCTTGTTTTCCTGGCTATTACTTTGTTCATATAGAGCCAAAAACGAGAGGTATGTTTCTAGGGATGGATGGTTCAGGTAAAAGGCAAGGTGAGAAGCAGCTGCAGGAAACTGGCTTTTATTTCCCTGCTTCTACATAGTGTCATTCTGGTGAGGGAAAATGTTGATTGTTTGGAGACTCCATTAGCTTTGTGTTGTTGTGGGACTTCAGTAAGGGCAAAGAGGAGGAGCTGCATCATTACTCCCTCTTCCCTTCCCTCATGTAGATGGCACTCATCAAAGGCCCAGCTGTGACAGATGGAGGACATTTCATTAGGAGTGTTCAGCTGGGGATGAGGAGATTTAAGTAAGTTGACAGCAATAGTTAGTTGTTTGTCAGGTTCATAGTGACACCTGCAGTTGCTTCCTCACAAAGGAGATTTCACCTGCTTTCTGTTTCAGCGGCAGGTGGCTGCCTCAAGAACCTTTAAGGTTCTAGTAGTTGGCAGCCCTAAATCGAAAGATGGGGAGTCATGCAAACCCATGCTTGAAGGGATGAAGCATAACAGAAATTGGTTGTATTTAAGTGCCTACGTGGTGTAGTATGGCCCAGGTTTTAGGAGGATAACAAAATGATTACTCCTTTACCACACTAGAAAGCAAGAGCATATAAGACAAAATGCAGTTTTGCCTTTGCACTGTGGAAAATGATTTTGATTCCTCAAATGATGGTTTCCTCAACAAAATGTATGGCTCGTGGTTGTTTCTTATGGTTGTAAGAGACCCCTTGCAATTATAAAAGGGTGTTCTCATTTGTATTAATGGTTCGAAGTTTTTGTATCTGTGGTCTTAGCATATTGATTTGTAGTGTTGTTTCAAGGGAATAGGAAGATTTTTGATGTACCAGATACATTTTGTATGTCTAAATTTTGATTAGAGCAAGCAAATATAATACATGAATTCTAATCTACTTTGTCTCCATGTATTGTACCTGAGCTCTTTTGGAATTAATAGAAAATCTTTTAATTTCATTTCTGTATTAAAGACTCAGTCTGGTTCTTGTTTTTAGCATCTGCTTCAGAAGTAGATTAAATTGTTCTTAACAAAATCAGGAGTTTAAGTATAATGTTGTGGACTGTTAAGAAGAATACTCAGTTAGAATCCATAATGGGATGTATAATGCAAGGCATTTACATTGGGAGTTTAGTGATTGAACCTTTTGATATATTGGATGTATGTGGTATCTGAAATTTGACTACGTACCCTGGATAGGCACCGACCAGGAAGTTATCACCCAATCAGAATTGATCCATTCTTCAAGAAATCATTATAATATCTTTTGTTTTTATGTACTATCCAGTTTTAGAATACCTGCTCTCTCAGCCTGTAGTTCATAGTTGTCAAGAAACATTGCCAAGTTGTTTTGAAATTCATGAGTTCTTGATCTCAAGTGAAGAGCAGATCTGTTAGACAATACTCCATGTTTTAAACCGGCGGAGAGCTTTGAGTATTGTAAATACGGCAACCCCCCTTTGGTCTAACAAAGCCATAAAGTGCAGGGGACTGTCATTGAATTGACTCCCATTCGTTGGCCACTGCCCTAGAACCCTCAAACATAAGAATTTGGTAAATCTTTAGGCGATTTTAAGTAATCGGTTGGAAACACCAACAAAATCCTCTCCTCAATGACCAAAACTTCTTGCAGTCTAATGCTGCTTATAATAATAGCTCTGAATCATTTATAATTTTATTGCAGTCTAATACAATAATTAGCAGTTTTTAGCGGTCAAAGACACAAACAACATTTTACAGTCATTCACAACATTTGAACTACAGTGATATCTAGCTAATTCAATATTTACATCAATCTATACAATGGAGAGAATATTATTATATATGCAATTACAAAGAGTTATGCTGAAGAGTTACATCTTTAGCATGTTGTGGCTGTAAAAGAAGACTTATATTATAAGAATAGAGTGTGCTCCAATGAAAAATAAGGAAGCCACCAGATGGTGTTGGAGACAGGGGCTCAGCCCACCAGTGTAGGAAGACACTATGTGTAAGAGTCATATGTAGTAATTACTTGTTAAATATAGCATTGAAATCTACGTACATAACATACAGTATTTTAGTATCTATTTGTATGTGCATTTCATGTATGTCATTCCATTGTAATTCTTATTCAAGTAGTTAAGTAGATGTATATTCTTTTTATGCTATATTCTTGATTAAGAGATCATGGTCAAGGTCAAAATACTAAAATAGCCTTACACAATCAAGACGGCAATTATAATGCTCAAATAATAAAATAAGGATCAAAGCTTTACCACATTGATGGTGGTCTTTAATCCTGATGACAACAATTTTATAGTACATAAATAAAATAAAAATCTTGCTGACAACACATTGGCATCAAATTTAACATTTGTTGAGATCAGTAGCACAAATTCCATGGAAGTTCCCTAATATTCAATCCCCTCAGCTAGCTAGGAGAGAGAAAACTTAGTGATTGATGAAAAATGAAGTGTTTAGTCAAGAATTTATATATTTTTTCTTCTTATTAATTTATTCTCGGGGGTCTGACAAGTAGACTTAAATTAGTAGGTTGGCCCATTCAATAGGGGGAACAAATGAAAATTCAAAACAACTGTTCATGGATATAAATGACATAGAAGTTGCAGTGTCTAATTAGCGATAACAATGGCAGTCATTATGATCTCATGAATACTTGTTGATGATATCACCTTTGTTCTTTGGTTGTTGTTGGCTGGATTTTGATATTCCTCTTAAAACTAGCCTGTAGAATTCTTTTTATTAATTCCTCCTTAGGCCGACCACCTTCTAGCCACTTTACACAAGGAAAATACCAATTATTATTTTATAATAATTTTCCCAATTTGGGCGAACCTCCTTGGGATCTCAAAAATACCTCCTTTGACCTCTCCTAGGTCATCCATCATCAAAAGAATTTATTTTGCATTTTTATATTTTCTAAGGCATCATACAATTATCCAAGGTCATTTCCATATTTTCCTCTATTTTTCCATCTCCAATTGGTCGCTCCACCTTGGGGCATCATAACAAGTCATTCTTCATCTTTGCCAAAAAATGGGACATTGCACCTTGTCCATCTTGCAACACGAAATCAATCTGGCTAATCTGGTTAGCGTGTTCTCTGCTACAATTATTTGGCCACCTTGATTATCCTAATCGAGCACATGACAAAATTGATTAAAATGTCTCCCATTTGTTAGTAGGTGCCGGTAGGGACATTAAGCTTCCAACAAGAGGTAAGTGATTGGCTTTGTTCAGTTGACACTTTTTACAAGTGTTTATGTGTTTCTCAATATCCCTTATCATGTTTATCTAAAATAAAGATTAATTTCTGCAGCATTATGATCTGTGCTTCTTCCTACAGGAATTCAAAAGGACTGTCATGATACTCAGAGTCTCATATAGAATCTTTTACATAAGAGGGTCATTGTTTGGTGATCCTAACACTGATTATAGAAAAAGTCTAAAAGATATTGTTTTCTAATCTATAACCTGGAATTGTTTGTCATTTGTTTCAGCGGATTGATAATGCTTTGATAGTCGTCGGCATTCCTTTGTTCTATTTTTATTTCTTCCTTAATTTTCCATTTTATGGATGTATTCATGAGACCAAATCAGCTACTAAAACTTCCTTAACTAAATTGTATTCAGTCTCCGGTAACATTTATCAAAGATATCATTGTTGTCATCTATAAGGCCCATTGTTGGTTTCTTTCCTTTAGGAGAAAAATATAGTGGCAGTTCAGGGTCTGTAAACACCACAAAGTAGATGATTAAGTTCAATATAGTTTTTCCAGCAGATGATCCACAACACCTGTTCAAAAAGAATATAGCCCAACCTCATAAAGAGATCTTCCTTTGGTGATCAACATTGGCATTGTCGTCATTCATCCCTATAAACTAGAAGATGACTTGCATGTGATGTCATCTCGTAATGATAAAATAAGGGCTACAGGGAGACTGATCATATTACCTTTATATGCCTTATGGCATATGGTAAGAAATGCAAGGTTGTGTTCACATGAGAAAACTGTTACCCTTCCTAGATGGAATTGATATTGGTACACAGACATAAAAAGCTTATGAAAATGGCAAAGGCATTGCTGCCCAACCGTGGTCACACTAGCACAAACAGCCAAACAACACATAACAATAAAACCCCTAACTCCCATCACAAAACGACAACTCCTAAAGCCTACTTTCTAAACCAACACCCTAAGGGCCTAAAGCAAAGGAAATGTCTACAAGGACTAAGGGCCTTACCAACGTTAATTATCATGCTTTCTTCCACCAAATATGCCATCTTCATACCCTAAACACCCATATACCACTTCACACTCATTCAACACAAACACAATGGCATTTCAAAGGCACGTTTGCATAGAGTGACCAGGGCACAATGGCATCCCTGATACATTGGCAATATGTATCACTTATGACTATTGGCTGATGTTTGATCTGCATCAGTAGGAAATTTGATATAGATTATATTAAAGGGCTCGAATTTAGTAGAAGCCATCGCCAATCCCACTTGGAGTAATCTACATGGTGGCCAAACAATGCAGGGCTAGGGTTTTTTGAGCCAGGTTGACCCTCTTGATGATGATCTGCTCATCTATTATGTCCACAGTGGCACAACATATCAATGGAAAGAGGTTGAACCCCTGTTCATATCACCCACCAGAATAATTAGGAGGGAATGTTGTGATGAGAATTTCCTGAAGATTAATGATTTTCCCTGTCAGATCCTAGGTAATAGGTTGTCACAGCTGGTTTACATTGACTGTGGACACTTCAAGAGATCTTTTCATTTCAATCTCCTGACCTTTAGAACAAATATCACTATTGCCATGAGCACAAGAAGTAGCAGCAAGCTACTTTTCAAAGCTATAAAAGGCCATTGAAGATACTACAAAATTACAAATGAAAATGTCTCTAAATTTCATCTGCCCCTGTAAGGAGCTATACAAGAAGGAATAACTCTATCAAGAAGACCACTCACATGGAAGGTTCAAACCATGTTGACAACACCATTCAGGAACTAGACAGAGAAGAAGTTCATCCTATTATTCAGGATGAGGATGAACAAAGTTTCCCTCTTTTCATTACAGGTCTGCTGACAAAGATACCATTGAAGTTCAGCCTAGGTCCTACCGTGAACATTTCCATCATCTCAAGAGGTAAAATTTCTCCTTAAGTCTTTTTTTTCACCTCATAGTGCAAATATGGCTTATTGCCTAATTTAACTCACAAGATTTTTGTTTGCTGCTGATCTTATTACTAGAAAGTCTGATATGCCCCTAACACCTTTACACTCTGCTCAAATAATGACAACTCGGCCAATCCCCATAAAAACACCCATCATGGCCCAAATCCTCTTGATCGCAATGCATATCCAATAAGCAAAATCAATTCCATGCACACAGCTATACATAGTGCACTTGCCGACATTAATGATAGCCTTCAAGGGCTGAACGAGGCATTAGAAGCAAAAAATTAGGAACAGATTGTAACTCAGAAATGCATCAACTTGTGTAAAGTCCCTTTCCTGGTCCCTTCCAACATTCTTAGAAAAGATTCTTGGAAAATTCCATCATCCTTGGAGGGCACCAACTTTTTGTGGGTAGATAATAATTAAATAATTAACTTAAGTTGTCTTAAAGTAGCTTTATATTATTTTCTTAAAGGCAACTTATGTTTAGTTATTTATTTTAAAAAAAGGTTGGCCAACATCATAAAATGTTTTTAAAAGAAGGCCAAAAGTGTTAACGCTAGGCATGGGGTACAAAGTGGTGACTTAAAAAGTTGTTTTAAAAAGTGACGTTGAAAAATGAGGATTAAAAGTATTATCAAATTAAAAGATTTCGAAAAGTCGCTTTATTTTTATTATTTAGTGGAAAAGTGAAATAGAGGAGATAATATTTGGTTCCCTTAAAAGTGCCTATAAAAGGAGGTTTTGTCTCTAGAAAAGGGTTAACTACTCATTTATCAAGGATGAACATGAGTTCTTTCTTCATTCCCAAGGACAGAAACCCTCTGGATTTGTGAAGCTTTAAGGACGAAAACCCTACTAATTTTCAATGCAATTCCATATAGGGATTGACAGTGTGCTCTAACAAATGATGATTCCACATTTGCAGTGCTTCAATTGTTTGTGAGATTTTTCGGGTTTTGTGTGGTTTTAATTTGCTGGTTGTTTGGTGTGATTATTATATATCCGGAAAATACAAAAAATATATCTAGTGTTGTTCCAGATTTCCATTTGTGTGATTTTCCCTTGGTTTGTGTGAGTTTTTTGAATTGAAAGAATATCAAGTATATTTGTTTACAAATCTGATTGAATACTTCGATAGGAAAAAGAGTATCCTTATGTTGCAGCCATACAGTTTGAAGGCAACATTATTACTTCCATTGTTGGTCGTACATCTAATGCTGGGCCGTATATACTTCCTTGGCTGGTCGTACTGTATGTGTGTGAGAGCAGGTCGGATATCATTTTAAAGAGGTGTTTGAGTTTAGAAGGGAGTTGCTGCCTATTAAGTTGCCAAACACTGTTATCTCTTGCAACCGTACCTTATTTAAGTAGTGCTGATCCAATTGGCAGTGGGATGTGTTGATGATTGTTTTTAAACAAGTCAACAATAGAGTAAAACACTAAGTATCCAACTCTCTCTTGAATAAATCTCTTCAAAGGCTAGGCTGTGTGATCCAGTGAAGTAACTTCAAGGTTCCTTATTTCGTGATGTGCATTGGATAGACTCAGTGATTTGATGTGATCTTGCTGGTAATCACAAAGGGACTTACGCTGACTTCTTCATACTTCATTTAGCTTATCTCTCCTTTAGTGTGGATGATCTATCAATAATAAAGAAAAGGGCAAAAGATAAGGGTTCAGAAAGGCTAATCTAAGGTCAATGAAGCAATGATGATGTAAGAATAGACAAACTCCTTAATCAACCTAACTCCACTTCGCCAAGGATGCCTACAACTACATGAAGTTGGTGCAATCTCCTAAGGATAGCGAAAGGTTTTCAAATCATGAAAGCTCATATAAGCACCCATTGGATGGCGCAGCTCAAACAAGCATTCACAATCAAACTCAAACAAATGATGAGGCTCAGACTAGCTTTATACAACACTTCACCAACGATAAATGTCAAAAGCATGAATTAGGAGTTGATCAAATATTCAATACATACATACATTACATCAATGAACTGCTAATCTACTTTTAATCTACTTTGAAACATCTCCTCATTCCATCAAGATACAAGAAACCATGTCATTCCACAAGACAACACTTAACACCAAACAAGCTCCAATGTCTTTGCATTAATCTTGAGAAATATTTACAACTTCAAGTACTCTCAGAGAATTTCTCGAGTCTCTTCTACTCTACTCTACTATTCTACTTGCCTACTAACTATATCTAATCTATATCTTTACAAATGAGGCAACAAGGGCCTTTATATAGAAGTCCAGAAATACAATGAATGGCTTAGATCAATTCAAGTAGCCAAGGGCTCAGATCATGCCATCTCAGCAAGTAGTTACAACAATTTGCTATTTTTAGTACATAAGAGAGGCAATGAAGGCACGTTTTCCAAGAAGATAAGGATGAAATGGAATCTTTTGAGTATCTTCAACATGGGCGTCCTCTTTAGCATCTTTCTTGTTGAATGATGTGGCGAACTGCGATTGGCTTGATGATGTGTATCTGCCACATAAGTGCCACCTTAACATACTTGTGGATTTCAACTGTTTATTCACTTTGCTCTGTGGGCATATTCCCAAATTGTATCATTTTGTGATGTCTTCGAATATGATTGCTTGAAGGAACTTGAATGTTTTGGAATGTATCTTTATTGATCTTGCCTTATTTATCTTCTTGTAAACTGGATGTGTATGATGTTTGTTGATCTTCTTTGTAAGCTTCTTCATGGAGAGTAGTAGGAGATGATGATGATACTTGATTCATAAATCGGAGTAGGAGATCTCTCTTGGACTTGATGATTGAAGAGTCTTGAAGCTAGATGAATGGATGTCTTCTCTTGATGTCATTGATGAAGAGTTCCGACATGATCTTGATGTGATTCTTTGGATTGGCTATCTTGTATCTTCACTCTACTCCTTGCATGAAGGTGGTTCCAGGCACTTGCTCCTCTGCAGTGATCATTCAGCTCCATCAATGCTCCTACAACACAGAGAAAACGATAATTAAACCATTGATAAGTATCGAATCTTATAGCAAATAGGAGTCATTTTGAATACTTCTAGCCCTTCATACTTATGAAGATCTGATTTTTCAAGAGCCTACAGATCAGAAAACTAATGGACCGCTTTTGATGAATACCTTTCAACAATTGATTAAAATCAGATCCAATTAGACAAAAATCAGACTTTACTCCTTTAAAAATTTGTCTTACTTCTCCCCTTTTAAAGCGCACTAGATGGGGAATTTGATCTCCGGTTAAAAAGATATCAAAACTTAAGTTGAATCACACTCCAAAGATAGCGCATCACATCAAGATTTTGATCTTTGGTTTAAAAAAAAAATGTCAAAACATCACACGAAACTTTGTTTAACCTTCATCCCATAATGGCGCATTAGTTAGCAATTTCAATCCTTGCTTGAAAGTCTTATAAAATTTGAATCATACTTCACACCTAAGTGGCGCACTAGATGAACATTCTGATCCTTCATTTGAATATTCTTATAAAACTTGAATTTATCTTCCTTCAAATGTGGCGCACTAGATAGGGCGCATTGGTTCAGGTTTTTGGTCTCCGGTTAAAATCATCTTCATCAATCAAGACAAGCTTCCTATCTCGGCGCATCAGATGAGGCACATCAATTGAGGAATTAGGATCTTCTTGAAAGCTTTTGAAAAACTTGAACTCAATCCCACTCCAAGATGGCGCTTTGGTTAAGGCGCAAGGGATCTTGATTTTGATTTTTGCTTAGAATATGTCAAAAACTCATCACTACTTCTCCTTGATAGGGCGCAGCAGATCAGTATTTTGTGCTTGGAATATGAAAGTCTCTGAAAGTTTAAACAAGATTCCCACCTCCTTTACCTAGGCGCACCAGATGATCCTTTTGAACTTTGTTTGAATTCACCTCTTTCACTCAACATGGATCTCTTCATTTTGGCGCAGCAGATAAGGCGCATTAGATCAACATTTTATGCTTCGATTGAGATCACATTTGAGACTTGAACTAGACCTCCCTAAAAGTGGCGCAATGGATGAGGCGCATCACATCAGCATTTTGATCTTTCCTTCTCAATGGCGCAGCAGATCAGTATTTTGGATCTCTCAAGTCTTGGCGCAGCAAATAGGGCGCATGGAATCAGGCACAGCAGATCAGAATTTTGCTGTTTGGTTGAAATGCCTCTTGGAAATCATCATTGTATCTCTTATTAACAAAGCACATCACATGTGGCGCATTGGTTGAGGGTTTAGGATCCTCTTGAAAGGTGCCAAAAAAGTCAATCCCACCTTCAAAATAGGCACAACAGATAGGGCGCATGGGATCCTGATTTTGTATCCTCATCTTAAAAGTTGCATTTCCACCACCAAACAAACCTCTTCTACCTTGGTCACAATGGATGAGGATTTTGAATCCTCTTGAAGTTCTTCACAAAATTTTCATTTCAAGGTAATCGCTTTAGATGAGAAGTTCAAGGCTTGGTTGAAATGTGTTCTAAAAAAATCATCATTATTTCCTCTGGACAAGGGCACATTAGATCAAGGTTTTAAGCTCCGCTTGAAATTTGTCTTAAAACTTTACTTAAAACTCCCCTCAAATTGGCGCTTTGGTTCAAGCGCACTGGATCCACATTTTGATCTCCCGTTTGAATGTCTTCAACATGAGGCACATTAGATCAGCCTTTTGGTCGCTTCATGGAAAACTGCGAAATGTTTATAATTTATGCTAACTTGTGAGGGGCGCAATAGATCAATGTTTCGAATCCTTGTGTGAATGCCTTCAAAATGAGGGTGCATTGGATCAGCATTTTGATCTCCCTCAAGTACTTAGCCATTTTTCTAGCATTCCCCAAGGTAAGGTATATTGAAAAATATATATTTAAGTATAAGTATACTTTAAATATTTTTCAATATACCTTTTAGGATGTTTGAGATAGGTCTCAGATCCACCAGATTTAACATGTAGATTCTAGAATTTGGAGGATCCACCAGATTTCAGACTTAGTCAATTTTCAGGATTGTCAGGATTTCAAACTATCAGACTTAGTCATTTTCAGGATCTCAAACATGCATCAAGATTGATCTCAGTATTCATTTGAACCTTGACGGATGACTTCCTTGTTTCCCATTTGAATGGAATTTGATCAAGACTCTAAGACATCACCCAAAACGCAAGCAAAGCATCGGAACTCAAAAAAGGGGGGTCCCCATTTGCAATGGGGCGATGTGTGATTAGGTCACAACAGGACATGGAAATAGTTGGGTCCTATCATGCTGTTCCAACTATGGAAAAAGAAGAATCAGACCTGTAGCCAATAGTTCTATCCAAACTGTAGACTTGGAGGTCACTTGGGACACTTTGGATTGTTACCAACTCATTCCTTGTTTAGTCGAACCTTTGAATGGGTTGATTCATAAGTATTATCAGAAACCACATTAGACCAATGTATGATCAGACTTGGGTCAGTTTGGGTTTGCCAGTTCAGCGTCATTCCAGCACATTCAATGAAATATCTGAGCCTGTTGTTTAAAGGGGTTGAAACTTATGTATTTTGCTCTCTATTTTGGACTAATCCCTTGTTGCAACAGTGATGTTGGTTGATTATAAATTAGCTTCAGTTTCCTACTGTTGATGTTCCTGAATTAATATTATCAGTAGCTCATATTTCACTCATTGGAATCTTGGATGGTAGTACTACTAGAAAGTGCTTGTATTTCATGTTGATCGTATTGTAAAACTGAATGGTATACCTTCAGTTGTTTGCATTTCATAATAGTAAGAGGTCCTAATCGGTTTATCATTAGATCCAATTGCATGTGCATAGCCCATTTTGGCATTGATCAAGTCTGCATTGCAATCAACCAATTTGGCTTGATTAGACTTGTTGGAATCTACCAGTGGCTTCTGCATTTCAAGCATACTTGTCCGCCGAAGAGGTGTAGATTTGGGTTGGCCTTGCCGCCTATATGCTTATGGTTGGCTATGCTGCCTTTTCGTTTCCAACAATGCATTCATACAGTTTAATGTTGTCCAAACACTGTATGCTTTCACCTTGCCCACATCAGGATCTAGGTGATTAAAAAGTGTGAGGATTGCATTTCCATCTTCTATATTGTGAAAATTTCAAAAAAAAAAAAAAAAAATTAGAGTGGGTTGTTACAACTTGTTGGTTGCAAATATCCAATTTCTAAGGAATAATCAAATTGCTAAACAAAGGTGTCTTAGCAAGCAGGGAAATTGCCTAGATTTGCTCCAAAAAAGTCACCAAAATTTGCTCATTCACACGAAAGCCACAGAGAAATTGTTGTCAAATGAAAAGGCAAATAAGTAGCATTGGCAACTCAAACAAGCAACAAGCAGCTGCCAAAAAAGCCACCCTCACAACCAATGCTCCTTTTCATAACTACCATCCCACAGAAAAATGGAGAATCAATACAAGGTCATCATTGGAGGAAGAGGTTGTGGGATGGAGCTAAAACCCACCCCATGTTAAGGGTAGACACAATGTTCTTGAGGCCCCTCAAATGGCAAAAAGACAATATACACATGCCTGGTAGGCTAACTAGATATATGCAACTCTACTCTTTTTTGAAGAACACTCATATATTTGATCAAGTGCTTGTTCGATGCTTATGCAAAAGACTTTGCTTTGTTCATGGTTACTAGTAGTGTCTACTTAGATTTATAACTTGGTTTTGTTATGGACTGAAGTCTTTCCTTGTAGCCTAGTCTTCAACCCACATTTTTTAAAAGCTCTCATAGATCATAGTTTTTTCAGCCAAGCATCCTATGTTTTACTTGCCAAGAATCTTCGCTTCTTGTAGTTTGTTAGCATTTAAAATTGTTACCTTAATCTTTTGCAAAATATGTGTGACTAGCAATGGACAGCAACAAAGTCCACTACATATGTGAGAATATCACTTGGAACAACATGACTTCCTTCTACATTTAAGAGAGGCAGCTCCCTCGTGTGATGGGGTTTTTTGTAAGTTGATTTTTTACCAAAAAAGCACAAAAGGAACATGAAAATATTAAGAAAAAAGGAAGAAAAAGAGAAACCCTAGGTGGACTAGATATGTAGAGGAAAACCTAGATAACACTTCTTTGAAATACAAACATGCATGAACAAATTTCTGAATAGATTGTAGATACCATAAATCAGTATCCACAAACGAAAAATTGATTGCTGAAACAAAACACAATCTCATGAAATTTCACAAGTTAACAATCACTAGCAAAGTAAGGAGCAAATACCACTCAATAAGTGATAAATCTAGTACAAAGCCTAAATTCACCACTCATTTTCTCTAACTTGCAAGAGCTTTCACACGAGATTACAAAACAAGATTGAACAATGAAATATTGCACAGTGTAACAAAACTCATCATTCACACAAGCTTAAACACTAGATTGAACAATGAAATTGCATTTATCATAATAAAAAAAATTCTATTAGCTATTAGAACGTGAATAGCACTTATTTATAAGGTTTCTACAAATACTTTGGAACCTTGCATGTCTATCCCATCCATAAAAATAAATTTGCTTTCCTTTTTTTAACCTAATTACTCCTCACTTTTGCTTTTCGTTAGATGGTGGAGGATATTGCATGACTTCTTCCACACTTTTCTCCAATCACATCCTTAATTACAAATTACAATTTGTGCATGTCCTTGGTCCATAAATAAAATATTTTTGCACACTATAATAATTTATTGATTCTAAAAATATTAAATAAATCTAATTATATGCAAAGACAAATATAACTTAATGTGGACCCTTTTTAACCTAATTACTCTTCACTTCTATTTTTCCTTATATGGTGGAGAATATTGCATAACTTTTTCCACATTTTTCTTCAATCACATCCATAATTACAAATTACAATTCTTGCATGTCCTTGGTTCATAAATAAAATATTCTTGCATACTTTAATTTTATTAATTCTAAAAAGATTAAATATATCTAATTATGTGCAAAGACAAATATAACTTAAAGTGGAATCTTTTGTTGACACCATGTAATGATAAGACTTCCCTAGACACACTTGACCAACTTAATGTGATTATAAGATCCCCAGCTTACTTAGATACATGAAGACCAACCCATGAAGCAGAATTCTAGTCTAGTGCCTTATCCCTAGGCAATGGAGTCGATAAACAGTGTATACCATAAATTCTAACCACTGCAAGGTTGAATGTATGAACAACAATTGATGTCACATGTCCTTCTTTGAAAAGAAATCTCATGAGGATGACATAATCATGATAACAAATTAAAAGACAATTTTGTCTGGAAAGCATGCACACGGTGAACCCATGTACCCAAATGTCACTAGCCACTTGAGTTTGAAAAATGTAGGCCTCAAAGTGACTAATGACCTCCAATTGCCACAAAATACAGTGATTCGAGTGTTACCCCTATTTGCATAAATCAAGGGTAACATAATTGTCATTTTTCTTTTCAATATACTTTGTCATTCATCCAAGAAAAAATCAATAATACAAATTCTAGAATAGTCCGTGACTGAATTCAATTATTATGTGCAGATCTTAGGTACCTTGCATATGCATATACATTCTTAGAGTTGTCCAAATGCAGGTTGTACTGATGGAAATGAAGAGTTAAAGTGTAACATGGAAAAGAGAACAACTACATGAAACATGCAAGTAAAAGTAAACGAATCAAAACTTGTCCTGCAGAAATCTATTATGGGTGAAACATTCAGCAAGTGTGGTTCTACCTCCTTCCACTGTTACCAAAATGCAAGGTTACAAGTTGACAAGGCCATTGTGGCCAATATTAGATGTCTAAATCAACCCATCTTTCTTGTTCTACACTCAATTCTTTGTAGTCTCTACAAATTACCACTTACCTACAACTTATTGCAACTATTAAACACAACTACAAATGATCTCCACGCATGCCACTTACATGTAGTTAAACATGTGTAATGTCCCCATTTTCAGAGTAATCACTTTTGGAGATCTGATGGACTTGTTTTCACACTCTGGGATTTTTGGAAGGAGAATTGAGGGTTGGAGGTAACTTAACATATTTTTCTAATGTTCTTGATGTATTATTTTCATCTAATGTAATTTTCCTTCTATGGGAGCAAACCACCTTGAGGAGATTTGACTGTGGGAACTTGTCATTTTGAGGAGATTCGCCATGAGATGAAATTGTTAGCACATTCTATGTCTAATGCCACCTTGGTGAAGGGTAAGTTATAATGTCTTGATCATGTGTATGCGCCCATCCTTGTGGAGATCTAACTTGATGTATTATTGGTTGGGACGACCTATGAAGGAGAAATAAAGAATAAAATAAATATTGTTTCATGTCCTTGGTGAGCGCTCAAGGTGAATAGGCTAATTCAAATCTTTAATTTGAATTTGAGCGCTTAATTGGAGTTTGAGCTGGGTCAGCCCTCTTGGAGGGAAAAGTGAAATTTAAAATAAAGAATTATCTCTCTCTAGGTCGGCCAAGAGGGAAGAGATAAAACTTGTATTTATATGAGGTCATTTGGTGGCATTTGCATCATCATTCACTCATTCATTTATCATTTGGAGTTTATCTCTTGGACAAGGAGCTTGAGACGAAAACCTTAAGTTTCTAAGGAGGAGTTGGACGAAACCCTAGCTCTTTCTTTTGGAGGATTCCGTGACGGGAGTTCACTTGCACTTCATTGGCATTTTGTGGAGAAGAGCAGATTGCAAATCAGATTTGGAGATCATCCTTGGAGGCATTCCATTGGTGTGAATTGATCATCAATTGTTGAGTTGTCCTAGATTGGAGCGCCACTCCTTGGAGGTGGAGTGACTAGCATTGAAGGCAATTTTGGAGGTTCTTGTGCATGGTTAGGGTTGCTGATTTGGAGCAGCAGAAGAGCAGACCTGATTCGCCCTATTTTGGAGAGGATTCATTGGTGGAATTGTGTCATATTGCCTAGGGTTTAACCCTAATTCTTGAGCGCCATCTTTGGAGGATTGATTGTTGAGGTTTGTTGGCATCCCGTGGCGACATTTGCATCATTCTTTGGAGCAGCAAACATATCAGACCTGGGCGCACTTGTTTGGAGCAGATTTCCATTGTGTTTGAGGATTGAAGACTTAAGGTTTCATGCCCTAATTGGAGTAGCACACATAGGAGATCTTTTCCTATCATTTTGAAGGTCATTTTTGCTATTCAATTGGTATGTATAACCCTTAGGCTTAGGGAAGAACATTGCTGGGCATGTTTGTCATGTTTGCCCTATATTTTGGATGTATTTGAAGACTTGTATAACTCAGGTTTTGTAGCAGCAGACTTCTGATTTTATTTTCAGACATTTGTGTTGGACAATTGAAGAGGATTTGTTGCATTTTTGGTTGTGGAATGCAAGTATATGGTTGATGTTCATATTTATGGTGATATTATGATGTTTTGAGATGTTTTATGGGCTGCCCTATGTGTTTATTGAAGTCTGATTTTAAGTCCAGAAAATTCAGAATTTAGCGTTTGAGCATAAATCCAAAGTTTAATATTTTGGAAAGTCCGTAAATCTAAAATTGTCCAAAATATCCCAATTTGGGATATTACAACATGTGTATCAACTTGGACACAAAGTTTTGGGTCTAAGTTACCCAATCAGAATCGGGCATGGGTATGGGTACGTGATTCTGGTACGCTAGTACGGCAATTTTTTTGAAGGGGGTTTGGGTACGTTTTGGGTACACTAGTACAAAATACATATAAAAAATTAAAAACATATATTTGCAGCCTAGAAACAGAGTTGGCTTCAGAATCTCAAAATATCAATACCACATATGCTAAACAAAACCATTACAAGTTTCGAAATTCGAAATATAATATACTAATTCAATATCAAAGTTCAAACTTTAATGTCATGATAGATAATCAATGTTCAAAATTAAAATGATACAATTATTAATCACTAATCAGCATCATCAAAATCATCATCATCATTAACATAATGTGATGATGTATGTAGATTACGAGAACCACATGGAATCCCACTACCACTCGCACTAAAAGTATGCTGACTGGACTCCGAAAAAGCTGCAGCTTATGCAATAGAAGAAAGATCCAAGTCAGTTCCCTCTGGATCTACATCCCACAACTTCGTTGCCCCTTCCTTGTAGTCATCATCTTTGTGACTTGAAGTCGCAAGTTGGAATGCACATAAACTAGCTCCTCTGCTTTACTTGATGCCAATTGGTTGCGCTTCACTAAGTGGATGAAGGAGTATGTACTCCAATTCTGTTCAGATGAAGAAGAGCTAGCAACCTATTGAAGCAAATGGAGATCTTGTTAGAGTCTTAAAATTAATAAATTGTGAATCAAACTTAAAATTTGAAAATAGAAATTTTTAAAATGAAAAAAATAAAAGTTTGAAGGTGGGTAAAAATTGATAAACTTACTTGTGATAAAACTTTGATTGCAAGTACTTGAAGGTGTGGCATTTTATGGCCATGGAGGTACCACCAAGAGTGAGCATCCTTCTTATACCTGTTGCGGACAGCAGAAACACTTAGCCTATCAGAGGCTACAAATTGAGCAAACTCAGTTGTAACTACATCCTCTAATTCAGGATCAGGATAGAATTTAGTAAGTGCTTTATTTAACCCCTCGTTGACTTTTGAATCACGGTATGGTGGCACCCTTGTTGGCATAGCAAGGATCTCTTTGCTGTAATATTTGGGAGTCAACGCAAAGGCAAGAAGATGGAGTGGGGTGGTCATTTTGTTCCACCACTCAACACAAATTGATTGCACCTCTTTGAAGAAAGTCTCTTTAGGATCTTGCTCTTTTGCATTTATGATGGATCTCATTTGCTCAATCATTGAGTCAATGCCATCATAAACCTCTCCCGTGCATGGCTTAACCATGTCAGTAAAACGGAGCATACTCATGATGGGCTCAATGAAACTAAGAAGATATTCCACTCAATCCCACCAAGTGTCAGTTAGAATCATTTGCTTTACATTAGCTTCCCTCTCAGTGTTGGATTGCCTCCATATGAACCATGATTCACTGATGAGCATGTCAGCAAGTGCTTTTCGCACCTCATAAGTTGTCTCAAGACGATTGTGTTGGATGCAAATCTAGTCTCAGCAACCTATTTGAAAACAAAAAATTAAAAAATTAAAGACAAAGAAGAATGCAAACTTAATTTTTTTTTAAGAAATTACTAATTAGTAATTGCTAAAGTTAAACACAAATGATAAAATTAAAACTTTGCATTGTTTGAATAATGAATTACCTTCAGCAACTCTAATCGTGAGAATGATCTAAAAATGGCCTGTGACATGTGGTGGTTTGTAATGAACATTTGGATCTCTTCGGATTCAGCATAGACTTGTCTGATCCATATTATTTTCTTACCCAACTTTTGTAGCATGAGGTTGAGTGAGTGGATAGCACAAGGTGTCCAAAATATATGTGAGAACCGTTGCTCAACCAACATACCAGCTGCTTTGCGATTCTTTGCATTGTCCATTACAACTTGGACAACATTTTGAGGACCCACTTCATGAATGCACTGTATAAGGATATCAGCAATAAATGATGCATCCTTCACTTGCCCCTCACAATCCACAACTTTCAACGTAGGTGCCAGCTTAGGAACACTTATGGATTCCAACAGTTAATTCAATATGCTTTTGGGCATATTCCCAAATTGCATCATCTATGTGATGTCTTCGAATGTGATTGCTTTGATGAACTTGAATGTTTGGGAATGTATCCTTACTGATTTTGCCTTGTGTCTTTTGTAAGTCGGATGTGTATGATACATGTTGCTCATTTGCCTAAATCTGTGATACTTCTTCTCCTTACAAGATATATGTTGATCTTCTTCATAGAGAGTAGTGAAGATAATGATGCTTTCTTCATAACATGGAGTAGGAGACTTCTCTCAGAGACTTGAAGATGGAAGAACTTGAAGTTCGATGGATGAATGTCTTATATGATGCTGATGATGTACACTGGCATGATGAACTTGAAGTGATCTCTTGCTAGGAATGAATCTTCTTATAATGTTTGCCTCTTTCTCGATGATCGATGCTTGAAGATGGTTCCAAGCGCCTTGCTCCTTGGATGACTACTAAACTCCATCGATGCTCCTGCAACACAGAGAAAGCGACATGTTAAACCATTGATAAATATTCGATTTCAGAGCACAACGGAATCATCCCTAAGCACTTTCTAGCACATTTAACATCTTGCTTAGTCTAGGCACAGATTTTGGTTTGCAAAGAGGTGAAAGTGTGCCTAGTATACTTGGTGCAAACTTATGATCTCAAACCCTTGTTGATGCTTAAAGACATTTATTTTTGACAAAGTAAAGTCTCCCCAACATTGATTCATGCCTTTACAATTGAGGCACAAATTTATGGTTGTCCAAGTGCAAAAGTGCGCCTAACATACTTTGGCTTGTTTTTTGGCATTCTGTGGTTTCAAACTCATGTTAAAGCTTTCAAGAGACTCTCCATTACTAGGCGCCAACTCTTATGATTTCAAACTCTATGCTCTCTAGGCGCCAAAAGGTGACTGTTCAGGAGCAAAGTTGCGCCTAGACTTAGAGATAGTGAACATGCTCAAATTAATGATTTCAAGCCAATGTATTGATGTCTAGAGGACTTATTGTTTTAAGGTGATATCAAATTTCATGATTCCAAACCTCCTTTTGCCTAGGCGCACTTTGGTGACCCTCCGGGCGTGAAATTGCGCCTAGCTATAGATAGGTGTTCACTTCAACTTTCATGGCTTCAAAACATGGTGTAAACTCAAGGAGAAGTTCAAGACACTTAAATTTCCTCAAAGTTTATGGAATCAAGCATATTTTTGACTTAGGCGCAAAAGTGGACTTCTTCAGAGGTAAAAATGCACCTAGCCTTAGAGATGAACACTTTGTGGACTTAAATCAACCTTGGAAACCTCAAGAGAGTTATTCTTCTTAAGGCACCATCTTCTATAGGTTTAGACATTCATTTCATGTCAAGGCGCCAAAAGGTGATTGTTCAAGTGCAAAAGTCCACCTTAGCTTAGGTGAATGAATTTTTGAATTTGGGCAATTGAAGGTGTCTTGGGAGGACTAACTCTTCAAGGCGCCACTTCCTTTTGACAACTTCTAACATCTTCTCTCAAGGCGCACATTTGTGGCTCTACATATGATAAAATGCGCCTAGCTTTCCTTGAAGCAATTTTGACTAAGTTTGAACCCTCAATAAGTCTTCAAACACCCATTTGCCATTACCAATGATGATTTCACAAGTTCTCACCCTAGGCGCACATTTTGACATGTACAGGAGTGAATTTGTGCCTAACTACACTTGGTGTTTCTCAACATTTTCTAAGTCAAACAATTCATGTTTCATCCTTAGGCGCAAAAGTGGGTCTCTAGATGATGTTTTTTCCTCTACTAAGCCTAGGCGCATTTTGGTGATTCTACAGGAGCAAATTTGCGCCTTGGGTTATTGTGCCATTTTCTTGCAAAATTTTCAATGTTTAAGGATTACAAGGATCAAAACATCACTTTCATGCAGGGCGCCTTGGTTTGGAGTGATTATAACGATGAAAACCTCCTTCTAGATTAAGGCGGACTTTGCTCACTGTCAGACTTAGAATTTGACACACTCCAGGAGATTATGGTTTCTAGCATGAAGCTATAGATTCAAACACCACTTGTCTTCATCATGAAATAAACCTAAGACATCATCATCCAAGACTCGAGGCAAAGCACCGGAACTCAAAAAAAAGGGGGGGTCCCCATTTGCAATGGGGCGATGTGTGATTAGGTCACAACACTAACAAATTGCAATCTCTACCTGCAAGCCTACATTAACAATTTAACATGATTGAAAAACAAATATTATATTTAAAATTTGAACAATTTATTCATAAATAAATTATAAATTAAAAATTGAAATAAAAATAAAAAATTAAAATTAAAATTGATATAGATTTGTCTTTGATAATGAGTTTATACTTCAGTATTTACTGTTTAAATTTTAATAATAAATATATTATATAACTATTATAATTTAATAAATTTACACTTATAGTATAAGTATACAGTTATACTGTGTTTTATATATTAAATATTTTAATATTTATCATATTTTTAATTTTTAATGTTAAATAATATATTAATAAATTATTAAATAATATTATAATAATAAACATCTATGATCTATAGAATCATAGATGTTAAAACTTCAATAATAATTACAAATTTAAAACCGAAACTAGAATAAATATAAAAAAACCTTTGTAAATTAAACAAAAATAATTTAATAAAACTTTGGCATTTTCGGTGCTTACCTAAACTGCCTTCGCGAAAATGTGAGCTCTGGCGGAAGGTGGAAATGGCGTCTGCAAAAAAACCTTCGGTGGAAATAGTCTCCCAGCTTGCGGAAACAAGACTTCGAAGCCTATAAGCCCAACGGGTTTGGGTCTAGCGGTGGGGAGCGAGGAGTTTCTCACCATAGACCCAAGTTGAAATCCCATTGAGCAGGGACTCCCTTGTAGTGGCCATGGGGACACCTAGAGGTAGGGGTCACACTTATGGCAATGCATGGATCAATGCCCACCCCCATGTTTCGCCATGGGGGCACCTTGAGGTAAGGTCGAGTGTAACCATATTAAGGAACCAAGCCCACCCCCATGTCCTCTATGAGATACCCCCCACCAGCTCGGGCTGGTGTAAAAATTTCTTGAGGCCCCCAGGATCTTGTATCTTGAATTACCCGCGACATGTGGAATGGGGCATTTGCATGTCACCCAGGGGGTACATCCCTAGTCTTAATTTTGGGGATGACCCTTTGGTGAAATGGTGGGGCTTCTTGCCTGTAGTGCCAACAACCAAGGTTCAAACCCCACGGGGTCGCCCTCTACCGCGTCAAAAATTGAGGTTGCTTACCCTCCAAGAGGGGAGACTATGGTGAAATGGTGGGGCTTCGGCCTGTAGAGCCAACAACCCAGATTCAAACCTCCTGGTAAGTTTTTTTAGACCCCGGGGTGTAGACCGGTTGGTTGAGCCATTGAAAGACACGGACAATCAACCCAGGTTCAAGCCCCGACTAACCCAGCCAGGCGCAATGTGGGTCCAATGCGAGATATCGCCTTGGCCCAGAGGACTAGTCGGTCTCGCCCTGATCGGTGTGCTTCGAGCTCATATTGTCGTAGTGTGCTCAGATCCAGACACCTCTGAGATATCAAAAAAAATAAATAAAAGCAAATACAATCCTTTTTAAAAGTCCAAAAAAACATGTTTTAGGGTTTTTTCGGCAGTCAATAAGTCAAACTTACGTGGAATCAGTCTGGAATCGACTTGGAAACGCCACGTCGAGAGCAGAATCGCCCAGGTACGAAAATGAATTTCGGAATCGTTTTTGGGCACCAAAAACCGAACCCTATGAGATTCCACAAGCGAATCGGACCTAATTCCAATTCTGGGACATTTCGTACCCGGAATCGGCGTCCAGGCAAGCCAATTCAGCTTCATAGTTCTGGGTAGACAAAAAGCCAACAGCCAGGGAATTGAAGTGTTCTTTTTTTCATTTTCAATTTTTCGGTGATGGTTTGGCTTCCTTTCTTGTCAAGGTAAAATGTTCAGTGATGGGTGAACAATTAACATATTTATAAGTGACATGTTAGGCCATACGTGAGCATGTGGCCTATCTACAAGTGACATATTTGGCAAAGGATGAACATGTCAGTTGTCTAATAAATGACATGTTCAGTCATGTGCAAACTTGTAAAAGAAGTGTACACACATTTGAACTTGTCTAAAGGTGTCATTTTAATATAGTCATCCACACAACCCCCATAGGCATCCTATGGGGTCCACTTAGCTTCTTCTTGACATTTTCCATTGATTTTTGTGGCTCTTTCATCACTTTGTGATATTACCTCTCTTCTCTTCAAATTGTCAATTTCGCGTACAAGGAATTAATTTTTGTTTCAGAGAGTTTTAAAACATAGTGATGTGTTTTACAGACAACAATTGATCCATTTCAGAACACAACTCCTCGGTGGGAAGGATTTTGATCCCCAAAATCTCAATTACATGGAGGATGAGAGAACAACTTCCCCACTTTCTTTTTAGAATACCACTTTGCCTTGCTTGGTAGTTGAACCTTCCACCCAATCTCCCAAAGCTCCTACTTTCCCTTTTTTATTTTTCTTATCTTCTGCTGTAGTAAGATGTCCTCTTCATACTTGTTTGTGCAAAAGGTGCTAAATTTCTACTGAACTTGCATCTTCATCACTTAACATAGAAGGCTCATAGAGACATAGATTCTCCACATTAACAAGAAAGTACAACTTCATGTACGGAGGCAGGTTTAGTTTGAAATTATTATTATCCACTTGCTCAATTATCTTAAAGGCCCATATCTTAAGACTTAAACTTCTTTGCTTGGCATTGGAGTCTATCCTTGTTCAGCTACAGCCATACCTTGTCCCCAAACATGGAACTTGAGCTCAATCCTCTGCTTATCATGGCATGCCTTGTATTTTATTTGAGACTCCTTGAGTATTTCCTCCACTTGCAAGTAGGTTTTCTTCACTTTTTCAATGAACCTTTTCACTATCTAAATTTCTGCATTTGCCTCTTCCTCTTTCCCTCTTTGCTTCCCCATCACACCATCTAAGAGGTTAGGTGGTAGATACCCGAAGCATGTTTGAAATGGGACATACATTAGATGTGTGCATAATCTTGCTATGGGAAAACTGACCATATGACAAATTCTCATCCCCTTTTTTTATGTGTGATGTCTTGACATTAAGACATTGTTTAAATTAAAGATTTAAACATCATGATAAGACGGTGAAGTTGCCCTTCCATAACCAATTTGAATGATAGAAAGTGCTTCTCGAAATAATTGTGTATGTATACAATATTATTAATAAATATTTAATAAATAATATTAAATAATATTATTATATAAATATTTCTTAATATAATTAAAATATAAGATATAATATATTTATTTAAATAATTCACAAGATATATTATTAATAACAAATATAAATATTAATACTTAAATATATTTAAATTAAATTAAATATTCTAAACATTATTAAATATTATGTAGTGGCCGACCACATGTTAAACTAGCCGACCACCTTTTGCATATGTTTGAAGACATATAAATCAAAGACAAATCGACTATACCATAGTAGCGGACCATGGAAGATAATCATTAAGGCAGAAGCGATTAAATTAAGTTTGAAATCAAAGTTTAGTTAATGCCTTACTAATGGTGGCCGATTCATTCTAAAGGCAAAGGCAATGATTCATATTGGATGTGCAGCGATTAGTTTGGGAGAATAATATATGTGAAGCAAATAAAAGGAGCGATCAAGGAGGCATGTCTATTGTATGAAGGGTGATGCCTTTTAGAAAAGTTGCACTCTTTCAAGAAGAGTATGAGGGTATAAAGATAGTTGTGGCATGTGATGAAGGAATACAATTTTATATATAACATCTGATTTGAATACACAGAAGCAAGAGAAATATAATTGGGAATTAGAATTATATATATACATTCAAGTATGAGACAATTTCAAGGAAGATTATGTGAATAAAAGCAGATATAAAGAAAGAAATAAGAGATACAACTCTGAGTTGGAAGAAGACAATTCTGAATTGAATTATACATATTTCTGATATATGTATAGCAGCAGCAAGAGAAAACATACATACAGATCAACAATCAAGTTATATAGAAAAGGCAAGAATTATCTCTTGGTATGATGTATCTAACCCTATGTTTATTATGATGAATGCCATGTGTTAAGTAATGACAAATTTATCATTAGTATCATTACACACGTATATATAAGCATTGTGAAACTTGCTATGAAATATATATATAAGGAAAAACATCAATAGATTATATTCACAACACCTTGAAGTAATGGTATGTTCAAACTCAATGCCTATTTATTTCTCTTGCCTCCAACCTTAGGGAAGGACGGTTTTGTTAGGGAGAAGCGGAGTAAATCCAGCCATCGAGTTGGTTTCATAGCGCCCTAGACAAGTAAATGCCCATCCATGGTTGAGGATTAGAAAGAAAGTAAGGATTGAGACTTGAACATATATAGAATGTGCTATGAATAAATGTGATCATTTGGTATGTTGAAGTATATCGAAGGATGTTCAAGTTAATACTTAGTTATTTCTACTGCCTGCAACCAAGGATAGGCCTGGTTTTGTTAGGGAGAGGCAGAGTAATTCCATCCGTCGAGGTGGTTTCATCGCACCCTAGACAAGTAATTTCCCCATCCAAGGTTGAGGAATAGGAAGGAAGTAAGAATTAAGACTTGAACATAGTCGATACTGAATTGTGTTATGAATTGAACTAAATGTGGATTATGCTATGATGATTTGCTCTCATTGTTTATGTTATGTAGTATTGTTCTCATTATTAATTATGATATTATAGATGAATTTAAAATTTTAATATGAATAATGCTAGGAACTGAATATTATCTTAATTTATTGATCTTTAATATCTCTAATGTCCCTTTCTAGTGATATGATTGTATGCAAATAAAGAAATCGGGAATATCCTAAAAGGGGACATTACATTATGATGTTCCTATTGTACCCTCTCAAGACCTGCCAAATTTCTATTTACCACTTTGGTCTGAAAATTTGTGGATAAAATACTGTAGAGCTATTCAATTTGGTGACTGTCACCTTTCACAAAGTGATCCAAAGTTTGCTTGAAGATCTTGCGTCTCTATTAAAAACATAGGTTTATGCAAGCCAAAGTGCACCCAAACATTAGTGAAAAACAATTCAGCTTCTTTGTGCCCCTTAATGGTTTTCTTACAAGGAATGAGAATCTGCATACTGCTAAACCAGTCAAAGGCAACTAAAAGAGTCGTAACTCTTCTTTAACATATCTAATCCTCCTACATAGTCCATGGAGATGTTTTCCCATGATCTTGCGGGAACTAGTAATGGTATATAGGCTCCCAACTTCCTATTACTTGGCTTGCTTATGCTACACAACATACACCCTCTTATGAACTTAGAAATGTCTTCTTGCATTTTAGGCAAATCGACATACCTCTACAGATTTTGTCGTGTCCCTTTCTGGGGCAGATAATATATTTATACATTAATTAAATATAAATATTATAATATTAAAATAATAAATTATAATATACAAATAATAATAATAATATTATTAATTGTTTTAAATAATAATAAGTTCTTTTTGAGGCCGACCTTGAATCTTTTGGGCACCTACCTTCTTTCAAAGGGTGGGAGGCTGACTTGCAGTAGCTATTCATTCACAAACAGGTACAAAGAATGGTTAGTTGCTCATTTTGAAGGCATGTGAAGTTTATATCATCATTTCAGTATGTTCAAACTCATACTGCATTGTGAGGACGAAATCCCTCATCAACGGCACCTTCGGTGAGGACGCAAACCCCCATCACTGGTTTATTTGGGGTGAATTCACCCAGAATTCGCGCTTTGTGCTAAATCAGAATTATTTTGTTACTTTCAGGTTGAGGAGATCCAAGAGCAAAATACAATACAAGGAGTTGAGCGCTGAAATACTCTGCTGGATCCTTGCTAGGCGTCTGGATATTTCAGGGGAATTGTTATACCTGAAATCATTTCTTCCTACCTGGAGAGAACTGGACCTGCACTTACACGCCACCACCCACGACAGGAGTGATATCATCCAAAGAGGAGGCATTTTGGTGTCTAAAGACACAAGGGTAGTGAAGTGGGATCAATCACCAGACACTGACCTCTTATAAATCGCCATTCGAATCTTCAAGTCATCACTCTCCATTCAGCAGATAGGCAGCGGTGATTTTCATCAGGAGACCCAGGGCAGGAGCAGATGCATTGAAGGAACACATATTTCAGGACATGGAGAATATACAAACAAAGGTGTACACAAACCTAATTTGCTCGGGGATAGATCTGTTTGGGTTGTGACAGCGCTACAGACAAAGGGTGACTTTAGGCGAATGAGGGATTAATTTCTTTGTAAATCAGTTTTCTGTGTTACAGACATCCTGTGAGTTATTTTGCATACATACATTGTATTACTATCAATTTGAGGCAAAGATCTGAACTGTATGAGTTTCACTTTCTTCTGTCTGAACACATCTATGACTGTAAGGTGCACTTGAATCAAATCTTGTATGCTATGCGTGTTGATTTGGAATTATATCATTAATATAATTGTAACTGCTTAGAACTGATATAGCAAACTGTATGTGGGTGTTATTCTGAATTTCATCTTATGCCTTAAGGTGTTTGTGATAATACACTACTCTGTGCTAGGGTTACCAACAACCAGCTGAAAACAATAACAAAAAAACCCTAACTGAGCAGAATTAAAACAAGGGATATTACAGATTTGCCAATGTCTTGTCCACTCCAAAGTGTACATAACCCAGGGTAACAGTTCTTGTGGCTTATGATGTTGAAAAGCTCTTGTGGCTTATGATGCTGACATACACATGCAATTATTAAATACTGCCACATAATCCAGATCTGACCATAAATACTATGCCTGACATTATCACAATTTCTCCTATATTTCAAAATGACATAAAAATGGACAACAAATGATGGATGCTAGGCCTTGAATTAAAGAGTTATAGTAATTTCTTGATGAAGTGATGAAAAGAGGACAAAAAACCCCAAGGAATCACTATAACTAACTCTAGATTTAATAAACTAGCCCTTAATTCAGTTCATTACACCTTTTAGAGTGAAAATTAAGAAACTAATCCTTCCTATGTAGACTTCTGTAATTGTATTCAAACACCTAGGTCTCACATGAACAAATCACAAAATAACGATGACAAAACTGGGAGAATTTTTCTTCAAACCAATCTACTGCCCACTGCAGGAGACTTCGAACCTCTCACAATAAATGATTAGCACTTAATGCAAATCAGAATGACAAATATCATCACAAGGTCTCTAAAATTGAAAACAGAATAATTGCCCTCATTCTGAAACAACAGAATAATGACTTATTCAGTAGTTATTTCTTTGCAATGTAAGTTGTACTGAGCACAACTTTGGCTGGCTCTCCAGTAATGGGCCATATAGGAGCCATGGATTCACAAGGGCACCATCTCTTATCAATATGGCAACCACTTTTGGGAATGCAAGGAGTGCCTTCTAATACAATTGCCCTCAATAAATTGGTTAAATGCCACAGGCTGTCATTTTCAAATTACTAATTGGTTTTACAAGGTAACTACTTGGGTTGTAACAATGTGCTAAGTGAGATCAACGAAAATTCTTATACCGAGCATTGACTTCATGATAACCAACATTATAGTAGAAATTAGATCCATGGAATTATATAACCATGAATTGGTTGAAAATCACACAAGAGCAAAGCTCTTTAGTACAAAGGAGAACCATTCCGCCTTAACTCTGTCATATTGTTTAGAGATGAAATCTAGAGAACCTGCAAGGATGCATGCTCAAGATGTCATTAAGTTACCATGGGAGGTCTGTATACTAGAAGTACGAATGGTCATTTATCTCTCATTTGACCAGAAATGATAGTGTCATGTCCCCATTTTCAGATTGATCACTTAGTGGAGTTGGCTAGCCTATTTCCAGTCCTGTAGGCTAAGCCGGAGGGCTTAGAGAATGACCTATTTGGCGAGTTTTCATACTTAGCCAATTTTGTAGGGCAAAATGATTATGCAAGATGACTTGGCCTAATTTTGTGATATTTTTGATGTAGCCATCACTGATAAAATAATTTTACCTAAGATGGAGCAACCCAATTGGAGAATGGAAAATAGAAGAAAATATGGAAATTGCCTTTGGAAAAATAAAGAATAATTTATGGTGTTTTTCCTTGAGGAGGACGACTTCAATTGAGGTCAAAAATATGTTATATCATGTGCCTAAGTGGTTCGCCCTTGGAGGATGGAAAGATGAAATAGTAGAAAAATAAAATAATAATATTTTCTTATGTTTTGGGCGCCAAAGGGAGGTCGGCCTAGGAGAGGATATAAAAAGAAAATAAAAAGAAATAGCCCTACATGGTCGGCCAGCTTGAGGAAGAGGGAAAAGCATGTATAAATATAAGTTGTTTGAAGGCATTTCCATCATCATTTCATTCACATTCCTTTCATTTGGAGATTTATCTCTTGGCTGCCATTTTGGCTCAGCAACTTCCTATGACGAAAACCCTAAGGAAGATAAGTGGATTGCACGAAAACCCAATCACACTTTGGAGGTGGACTCATACGGAGTTCATAATTGCACTTACTTGGCGACTTGTGAAGGAGGAGAGCTTTGATTGCATATTCAGATTTTGGATCAGCATTGGAGGAGATTTCCTTGTGGCATTTGCATTCATTTGGCACTAGGGTTTTACCCTGGACTTGTGTGCCACATTTGGAGAATCATTTCCATGGCATTTTGTATCTTCATTGCATTAGGGCTTGCCCTAATTTGGAGTGCCACACCTTGAGGAGGGTGACTTGGCCTTTGGAGGCGATTTCTTCATCATTGAGGGTTTCTAAACCCTAATCCGAGCAGCAGCCCAATCGCCACCATTGTAGAAGGTTTTTGGAGCATCATTCTATATCATTTTGGTATGTACAAACCTATTGATAGGTCTGATTTGTAATGGCAGATTTCTGAGATGTATTTGGGCAGGTTTGGCCTATGTATTTTGATGTAACTGCATATTCAGGAGTTCTGATTTGTAGCAGCAGTCTGATTAATTCAGAAATCAGATTTGTGCCATATATATGTTTGCATTTTGATGTCCTATTTTGCCGAATGAGTTCATGATTGAAGATATAATCATAAGGGTTCATTATTGCTATGTTACTTTAGCATTTGGATGCATAGATGTTCGCTGTCCATGTTTATTTGAAATCAGAATTCTAGGGTTTGAGCAGAATTCTAGAAGTGCAGAAATCTAGGGCAGAAATCAAAAAAATAAAATTCAGAATTTAGGGCAAATCCCATTGGGGATATTACAGTGGTATCAGAGCTTTGATCTTGCCAGCCTGAAGGGTTTTATATGTGAGCTTTCATTGGTGATCATCTAATGTTGATTGTATGAATCCCAAAGAGAGAGAATTCATCATATATAGGAGAAGGCAGCGACTTGTTGATACATGTTTTGAAGAAGAAGAAGTCAACATGGATGATAGAAGTGATGAGGAACCTAGCATGAAGGTGTCATGTGCCATTCTTGGATTTTGATGCCAAGTTTGAGATTTTTGCAATTTTCCAATGAAAGTTTATATGTCTGATTTCTACTTGCACATTTACTTAGCTTTGCCAATCATACAAATTACAATTACCGAATGAAAACATATGAACAATGGCAATTTGCAATATGAGATATCACATGAATTTGCAAATTGCAATACAATGAAAGCCCAATACTTAGAGCTGGCTGTTACAACTATTCTCAGACTGGTTATTACAACTCAGACCTGATGGTATAAATCAGACTGCTGTCCTTCTTCATACATTAACAATCAATGACAACTGACATCCATACAATATCTATGTATTGCTGTTGCAATTATCAGAGAGGTACAACTACATACCCTTATTGGATGACAAATTACAATGAAATGCGATGTATTATCCACTGTGGCTCAGCGTACCTTCCTGGGAATCGAATGGAGACAAATCAGCAGTTCGATCTTCACTAAGATAACCGCCTGTTGGTTAACAGATTTGTCATTCAACTCTATATTCTCTCACCCAAACAATGACAAATGTAACCACAGTTGAGTCAGTTACAATGATGTTTTACGACTAAAACTCTGCTTATTTTACAAGGTGGCAGCTACCTTCGAATGATATACAATGAATTAAATTATATGTTGCTTTTAACCAGAAAGCAAGAAAAGGCAGTGCTTTTAACCAAAAAGCTTTGAAAGGAGATCCCAACATCTAAATGAATTATATGACTATAATAAGCTCAAAGACTTCAAACATCAACCCGAATAAAGAATTCAAATTCCCATCACCATATTTATTCAAAGATAGATATCCACAGCAATAAGATCACCATCTGAAACTTCCAATATAAAGAAAGAAAACCATTGACATAACATTCAACATAAGAAGAATGATGATCCAAAACACCATAGCACAAAGACCATATATGCTCGAACCATTCAACAGTATATCTTTTCTATATTGAATAAAACAAGTATCAGAAGTATCTAACTTAATTGAGAAAATCAAAGTTTGCCCAAAAAAAAGAAAGATGCATACTATGTCGCCTATAGCATATTTATAATGTTCACATAATAACTGTCTTTAGAAATAGAAAGGTTTCTTGGGGACAACTGTTTCAAAATAAAGTCTTTTAAAGAAGTTCAAGAGCCAAGTATTAGATATATATGAAAGAAAATAAAATTAACTCGCCACCTTGGTCCTCAGCCATTGCTTCACGTACTTTTACTCTTAGCCTATACTCCCGATATTTGGTGATGACAGCTGTGATGTTCTTACTCCCTGGTGTTGAGGTGATCTGTAGCCTGGTTCTAAACTTTGCCAAAGTTTTGTTTACTCTTGCTATAGTTTCCTAAATGAGTTCATCTCTGTTTCTGAAACCTCTAAGATAAACATGAATTAAACCCAATTTACCTAGATTCACTAGAAACAGTCTCAGAATCAGCAAGTTCTTTGTGAAGCATGTCTTTGGCCTCCATAGTAATCTCCTTAGGATCCCGCAAATTTTCTCCAAATTCATCTAGAATATTCACATCCAATGTCCGGCAATCCCTTTGAATACCAATCATTAGATCTAGATAATCTTGCAAAGCTTTATTAATTTGCTCTATAAGATTATCATACATATTTAGCTTCCAATCCAACGAATCAGCCCAGGATGGGTCAATCTCACGGGGATCGTTAGCTAAATTTTCTTTCATGAGTTATAGGATCCAAGGCTATTAATTCAGCAACTTCTTTTGAAAGCACATAAGTACTACCTTGTTCCTTCCTCACCTACTGGAGCTCACTGATCAATTCCTTTCTTTTGTTATGCACCTGGGAGTAATTCTGTAACATCTTGGTCAAGAAAAATAACATATCACAAGATAACTTTTCCACCCACTCCGTAACAGCCTTAGCAAAGTTTTGATTCTTTTTAATTTGCTGAACAGTGCTGGCATCAATTCCAATCACCTCTGAGCTGGATGCTTCCTGTGACGTGGGTGATACAATGGATTGAATGAATTTGCTTAAAGATAAAATTTGAGACTGAAGCTTTATATTCTCTTTCCTTTCTTCTTTAGCCCTTTTAATTAAAGCATTGACAGAAAAATTAGCATGATACGAATCCCCCTCCAAAGTAGAAGGATGTAATGTCCCCTTCTAGTGAGTCTGAATTTTTCCTTTGACCTTGCACAATTCAACTCACCAAAGAGAACATTAGTATACAATTCTTCTTTAAAATCACATGTCATTATTTATAAACATAAACTATTTGTTTCATGATCCCCTAGAAGAGATCTACTTGGCCCTTTGTTAATCGAATCCTCCCTCTTATGAGAGTGAATCCGTTAGGGTGCAATGCCAATGGTATAGGTCGTTCTTCCTTCGAGGGGTACTCTAGACCCAGGCCACTCTAGGACCTTCCTTTGACTCAGGGTTCTCTAGATCACTCAAGTCAAAAAGACTACCTCTTGCTCCCTAAGGTACCATCTTGAGACAAGGGCTCGAAGGGGTGCTCTAGACCAATGAACCCGTACCTATCCTTGGTTGATTGCCCGCCCTAAATCTTCGTTACTCATCATAGTGGCGAGTTGATTAACATTATTGCCTTCCTCTATTTTAGGAATTCATGTCTTTTATGTACTTACACTCTTTGTATTCATTTGTCTATTCCTTAGTTCATTATAATGAAAATGCACATAAATATTTCATACTCATTGCATAATCTAACTCAATTGGTTGCAATGTAAACAATTCATAATTTATAATGATTTCATGCTATTACAGTTAGCTATTGGTATTGTTACACTATGCAATTCATATGATCATTATTCATAATTTATCATGACATTTCACATGCTATCTTTATGATCTTATCAACATATACTTCTTACCTATATACTATTCCTTAACACCATATGGGGTCGATAGGGTGTAACATGCTTTGTTCATCCTAGGCTATGTTTGTCTCCCATCCTTATTCAAGAACTACTTGGTGTATTCTTGAGGCTAAGGCATCCGTGAGGATTCTTGGTACTCTAGGTAGCCAAGACCAATACATCGACTATGAATGATATACTAGACATGTCACCCTTCATCAATCCCATATGTGGTTAATGAATGGTATACAGTTAGTGAATATTACATATGACTGTCCATGAATTATATTGCTCAGAACTGGCTGTAAATAAATGCAGTGTTATACTGAACATTAATACAAGCAAGGGAAACAATGTACTGTCATACCTGTGGTATTATATCAGTTCAATTACTGGAGCATGCAAGAATGGCAGTTTGCTGTTGGAAAGTCTTCTTATAATGCTTGTTGTAATATCTTTGATAACAGATCAGAATTATGCAGGGTATCTACTTTATGCCAATTGATTTGGTTATGGACTTATCTGCTGATTGAAGTTAAATATTTACACAATATATATTATGCTTTGCTTCTGGTTGACCTTCGAACTGCCCATCTTTTTCCGATCTGATTTATTCTCCTTCTTATACTTCCCAAAAGATACCATTGTAGTCAAGGGTTATGTCTTTTTCCTACACACCCCTTCATACTATTTAGCGCTGCCTTTAATGGTTTAGTCGTTCCTCATTACGTTTTCAAAATCATATTATTAACACTCGTCATATGTTATGAATAAGACAGTTTTCCCTCTTATTATGAGGAAGTGCTTCTTACACAAATCGCACCTTTTTCTTATTTGTATCTTTGAATAAGACTTAAGTCTTAATGGTTTATTTTAATAAAACTCATCTTACGTGGAATGTTTGTCCTTTATTGCCTTAGTCATATGCATTGTTTGAAATATTAATTTGAGATTTATTCTAACTTAACAATCTTGTCCCCCACCAGCCCTACACTCAATAAGGTCTTGGGGAATATTGATTCTATATTCTTATATAATAAGAATCATAATTGTAATAATATTTAATTCAAGATTTATATTTATATTAATATCGTATTTGTATTTTTAATAAGACTTTTTGTCTTATATGGAATACTTTTATAATTGTAAATATATTTATTCTTTATATATTATATATTTTAGTATTTATATTGATATTTATATTTATTTCTATATAATATAAATTCATATTATTCAATATTTATCATTTATGAATATAATAATATATTCTTGTTAATAAATTATATTTCAATATAATAATTATTTTAAAGTAATATTATTGGTTAATATTATATTAGAATAATATTCATATAACAATATCATTTATTAAGTATTATATATTAATTATATTATATTAAAATATTCGTATAATATTATTTATTAAATCATATATATTAAATATATATATTTATTTAAATGTCAATTCATGCATAATTATCTCTATCGTTAATTTGACTAAATACCGCAGATAACTTCATCTTTTATTTGATGTTTAAATCTCTACTTTAAAGAATGCCTTATTATGGGGGCATGACAAAGGACCCAAATCAATGTGGCTTATCTTATAATCAGCTTCAGTAATCTCCTCTTCATTCAAATCCTTCACAAGATCCACAATCTCTAACATCTGGTGTCCACTGGTAGCATCATTGACCATTCTTGACCTAAGTTACCGGGTTCTTCTCAAATGCCCAACGTGCCCGTATGGGTTCTGCTCGGGTACGGGTACGGGTATGGTTCGCCTGTGGGTTCTCTGTGGGTTCTTCCTAGGCACCCTAGGTTCTCTGTGGGTTCTTTTTGAAGAACCCACAGAGAACCCAAGGTGCCTGGGAAGAACCCACAGAGAACCCGGGCAGAACCCAAGGGAACCCAGGAGAACCCAGTGGAGGGATACACAAAATGATTGTCAAAATAAACTTTTTTAAACATTTTTTTAACTTTAAAAAAATCCAAATGAGTCTATTTCGCCCTAAAAGTGAAATTTGTCCAAGTATGACTAAAAGTGAAATAAAGTTTTTAAATCATAACTCGACAGTTATCAAAGTCTACACAGACATCTAATCTTAACTCAGTTTATTGTTGATAAATCTGATTTCAACTTAACAAGGTAAACAGGGGGTTCATAATACCTAGTGAGTAAGTATAGAACAACATAATAATACTTGACATCTGATTTGTTCAACCAACATCTAAAGTATTTAATAATCACCTAGAACTATCCTCTTTCAAGTACTTTCCAATATACGTTAACTAACTTGTAATCATGGTTTAGCAAACAACTTATTTCCTTACAACATTAAACAACATCCCAATGTTCTTAAGTATAAGATGTAGTTTAGATCAGTCTGCAACAAGCAACTATATTCCTCATTACTTCATTTTTGCAATGTTCAACAACATAGATGAGCAATACACAACATAACCCATAAAATAAACTAAATTAGCATAAGTACAACCTTAAAAGGTCTGATAATAACTTTTATCAATATGCTAAAATTTCTACCATTACCTTCAATGAGTACTCTAGAACGTCACAATTCCTTTGTCAAACTCAACTAATGCAAAGCCAAGTTGCAATTTACATTTATCCCTATTCTAGTTGAGTATTTTGATTTTCCTTATTCCAAGTTATGAAATATGAGGTATTTTGTTGTTTATTGGCAATTATCATATTATGAGTATTACTGTTTTTAAGTTTTTTTTAGTCTTAGAGTTTACTGTTTTAAATATATATATATATATATATTTTTTGCCGTACCGTACCCGGGCCAAAAAAAAATTGTCGTATCCGCATACCCGAACCCCGTATCCGTATCTGAACCCGTACCAGGATCGGCAACTTAGTTCTTGACATTCTCCTGGCCTTTTTGGGCTTAGAAGTGGTCTGTAGCAACTTGGCAACTGTATCTACCTCGACTGCAATAGTGGGCACAGATTTTCTCTTCTTATCTATAGCCTTCTTCAACCAACTTGGTGAAGATGATACCAAACCAGTACTGACATTGTTAGAAACAGCGTTAACCTAATTATCAATGGAAACAGAAACAAACACCCCTTCAGCAGTGGGGGAAGAAGGAATCTCCAACTATGGTGGGAAAGAACCATCATCAACAATGTGTTGAAAAATAGGATCGGAAGACACAGGCAGTGGCTTGGCTGGAGTACTTTTCTTGGTAGAAGTGGACGAAGGGAGGTTATCCAATTCACAGATTGATTTCAATTTTAGGGTTTCATCAGGCCTTTCTCCATCTCCTCTAGATTGAGAATTGGAATTAGACTGTAAAGATTCTTGTCTCCCTGAGGTAGTGCATGCCCCAGAATTTTGTGCAGGTCTCTGATCACTAGTTCTAGGGTTCCCTGAGTTATGAGGTGAACCAGCATTCCCACGCCATCTCCCAGCCAGCCAATCTTTAGTTATTTTTATTATAGCAGCAGAGCGAACTCTCAAATCCACAATTTCTTTTTCAGACCAATTGACTCAGGGAAGAGGTTTAGTCACCAGGGCTTGATACTCTTAATCAATGATTTCAGAATTTTCTTCTACCCCCTCTGGGATGTAAATAGAGAGACCAAAAACCTGAATTTGACTCAAAGTGAGTCTCATACAGTTCCTCCTCTGAACTTCCCTATCATCTATGCAATCTTCCTAAAAATCTTCCAGAGTCGGGCAATGCTCATAGGAACCAGAGCCATGAAAATCTGCTTCACATAGTTTTTACTGTCAAAATTGGATCTCATTGACAAAGTATGCAAATTGAATTCAGCCAAAACATGTTCTGCTCCCCTAGCAACTTCATTTGTTTTACATGAGTAGGAGGATAATTTCAATGGAAAATCATACCCCTTCTTCATACTGTGATACTTAACATTCACTACAAACATTTGTTTGCATACCTCCAGAAAAATGAGAAAATCACTGGGGTATCTTGGCAATTTTGTTGGGGCATTTTCATAACCCCCTACTCTTAGATAGGTAAACCTATCAAACTAAATATAGAAACTTCCATATTGCATGACTAGGGAAGCAGCTTCTGGTGAAATCCTTAGTTCAGGGTTTGCATCTAGTTTTCTCACTACATACATCAGGAAAGCATCATTTACGCGACAGTAGTCTTTCATTCCAACATCCCTTTTCAATTGAGGAAAATAACTGAACACAGGTGTGCTTGGAGTTAAAGACCCATGTGGTCTCAACCCAACCCAAACAACCTCTTGACTGGCTAGAATGTAAACTAGGTATGAACACATATGAAAGGTCAAAGTCTCCTAAAATCTCATTAACTGCTTATTCAAAAGAAAACTGATAATCTCGACCCAATTTATGTATTTATCTTCACTGCATATTAACAAAATGAAACGGCACATCCACTCCTCAAAAGAGTTTGTATTTTCACTTCCTACCACTCTATGCAACAAAGTAATCATATCTGAAATTTCATCTTTGAAATGGGCTCTTCTAAATTTTTGAGGCAGTTGAGACCTACCTTTCTTCTCCGACTTCAACCAATTCCGCACAATGGAGTTCTTGCACCAGTCTTCGTTAGCTTGAAAGAAATCCATTCCAATAGCCACGGACATTTCTTCAAACTCTTTCCTTTCAGGAATTTTCAATGCACGAATAATGCTTTCTGGATTAATTCTACCCAACACAGTTCCGTCTTTGGCCTTGATTTCAGAAGTTTCTAGGACGTATCTTCTCGCACAAAACACGACTAACTCTTCACTTTGCACAGAGACCGGAACCCTCCTACATGCGCTAGACCACTTTGTAGTATCTTCTTTGCAAATGGCGACTTGTCTTCTTGTTGCAGACGAGACCAGAACTCCTCTAAATCAATGTGACCAATCTTAGTATCACTGATACCAGACCAACTATTTTCAATTCCAAAATTATGGGGAGCTCCCTGGTATTTGAATTTCATTACCGCTGCAGAGTAGAGAACAACTAAGTACAGAAGGAACAATAGTAGAGTACGGGAGAAATGGTGGCTGCATTACTTAGAGAAAACTCCGCAAGAAAATGAAAGAGACTGCGTGTGTTGGAGGGAAATTACTAAGTATTTTAAATGTTGAGTTGACGTGGCATTCAATGCATGCCTCGAGGACGTAGCCTTTAGATTTACCCACTTCCCGAAAATTTTGAAAAGACATTCCTTTCGTGTGTCGTGCTTATCATTTAATGATCATTATGAGCCTCGAGAACCGGTTGACCACCTTCTTGTCGCGAAGACGCGAGATATTGGAACTTTAGAACCTTAGGTCGGGGGTTTCGAAGTTTCGAAAACCTCCGACCTAGCGACCACAAGAGCAAAGATTAAAACTCGGCTATGCAATACACAGTCGGGAAGTCGACGAGTTCGAGAACTTTATAACCATGCGACAAGGGTTGCGAACTTCAAGAATTCAGCGACTGGTTAAAAAAACTCAAACACACATGACTTTTAAAGTTAGCTAAGGCAACCAAAGGAAAGACAAAGCATCAAGACTTGGCTGAAAACAATGAAAAATGCAAGGCTTGGGGATGAAAATTTTGGGGTGTAACACCATCGCCTGATGATCTTGATGCTATTCGCAGTCACTATGTTTGTGCTTCCCAATGCTGGTTCGAATTGCCTTAGAAGTGGATGATGTTGCCACTGAATGTGCAGATGAATGTAGATCACTTAGTGCTATTCACAGATTCTTGGTATCAATTCGTTGTCTTCAAATATGTCTGCCAAATATGATATCTTCTTTGCTTAGTATACTTTACAATCGGCGCCTCTAACAAGGTTGATATCTTATCAAAGTCGACTTCAAAGGTGATGGATCTTTCAATGATATGATGCGATGGTCCTCTTGGTTCGGCGCTCATGCAACACAATGGAAACTCTATACTTGAGATCGACACTCAAACAAATGTGATGTACGCATTCTTATCTAGAATGAATCCCTCTGCAGCCTCACGCCTTATCACAATATGAGATCGCTGGTCTGAAAATTGACACTGCCTAGACAAATATGAAATTCCTTAGAATCGGCGCTCATATGATACGGCTCTCAAATTCTTCAAACCAATGTAAGTACTTCGCTGAAGCTCACAATGGTCTCCGACCCAAAATTGATGATGAAGCAATGAAACTCAAACAATGAAGTGCAAATACGAACTCCGTATGAATTCGCCTCCTTGATGTGATTGGGTTTTCGTCCAACACACCAAATCTTCGCAAGGGTTTTCGTCCTCTGAAGAATCAAACAACAAATGCCAAGCATAAGTGTGAAAGTTTGCGTAAGATTCGTGATGCTGGAAATAAGACACACATGCTTCTTTTATACCAATTCAAATTAAAGATTTGAATTGTGAATTCCCTCCGATGATGGCGCATGATCCAATGCAAGGACCTAATTTAAATTTCATTCTTCAAACTACTTTTCCCTCCAAGTTGAGCACCACCTTTATTCTATTTTTTTATTGGCCTCTTTCACATATTCAAATGTGGGCGTCCAAATAGGTCAGGGCCTATTTCTTTTATATTTTGTATTTTGCTTTTAATTAAATAATATTATTTAATTTCTTATTTCTCCTTGGCGCTCAATTAAATAATAATAATAAATTATTATTATTTAATTATTTACAATTGAATAATTAATGCAAGTGCACTAATTTCATTTACAATCTTCGCCAGATTATTCCCTTGAGTTGACGAACTAGCCTACGGGAATGAGGATAGGCTAATTCCATTCTTCGTCGGTGATCGCTCCGAAAATGGGGACATGACAGAAGGATATCCTTTGTGATCTTGCTAGAGGACAACACAATTTGGTACAAATGATGGCTCAACTCATGTAGAATAACGAAGGCAATAACAGAGGTAGTGGAGGTGATAGAAGCAATGGACATAACAAGGCTAGCACTTCTGGAAATAATGGTGGCACTCCTACTCATGCATCCCATGCATTCGCGGTGAGACCTCTCATGCCTACCTTTTTGGATTAGCAAAGAGCTATGAAAAATGAGCCACGAGTTGAAGGTGAGACATTTGATGATTATAGAAGAGAGTGGTTAGCATTGAGTGAAGAATGCCATGACGCCTTGCCATGGCTGGACTTTTACAATGTGAAGTACAGGAACAGAGATAGACTTAGAGGAGAAAGAGGCAGCAACAACAACCACAACAACAACACGAATCATGACTTGCAAAGAAAATTGGGTAAAGTCAACATCACTCATTTTGATGGTTCGGGGAAGATCACAACACAAGCATGGATCCAAAAGTTGGATAACTAGTTCACTTTGAGCCTTATGTTTGAGAGATGCTATACAGTTTGCTACACTTCACTTGGAGGGAGATGCTCTAGATTGGTAGTATAATGGTATGGTGACTCAAGGTCATAACCTTGTCACTACTTATGTGGACTTCTCACAGAGATTGATTGATAGATTTGATGAGTCAAATCCGGAGTAGTTTTTCAAGGAGTTGACACAACTCAAGCAGAAGGAGTCCGTGAACACATACATCTCCAAGTTTCAGAAGCTTGTCGTGCTGGTGCCTAATGTTTCGGAGATTCATTGAGGGACTTGAGGAGCCACTTCGTGGATGGGTGAAAGCCCTAGATCCACCATCATTGAGGGAAGCCATCAAGAGGGCTCGAGGTATGAAATTTTCAGCATCATCTAAGCCAAAGTTTCAGAGTAAGCCTTTCACTTCATCTAGAAAGGATCCAAAGAAGAATTTTCAAAAGGATTGGCCAAAGAAGACAACAACAAAGTTAGAGGTGAAGAATGAGCTAAGGAGAAAGAAGCTTTGCTTCTCATGAAAGGAGCCTTGGAAGCCCCGTCATAGATGCCTTGGGAGAGGCAAGGCATACTACATTGAGGTCACTTCCGATGTTGATGAGGAGATTCCAGACACCAGTTCGGAAGGTGATAAGGAGGAGCAACCATTGGAGCAAGATGACATGGCACAAGGTACAATTGCCTTCCTTTCAGGAGTTCCTAAGCATTATCCTTTTAGGGTAAGAGGTATTGTGAAAGGACAAAGAGTATCTTTCTCGGTTGATAGTGGTGCAGCACATAATTTCATTAATAAGGGTTTTGTGGTCAAGAGAGGACTACAAGTAGAGGAGTTTCCTGGATTCAGCGCTTGTTGGCGGATGGATTCAAGATGAGTTGCACAAGGAAGATCTCACAGCTGAGTATCCAATTGGATAGCTACACATTTGTTGATGAGGTCTATGTAGTTGGCATTGGAGAGACAAAGATTGTATTGGGGATCCAGTGGCTAAAATCTCTTGGTAGATACATTCAGGACTTCAACAAGATGGAGCTTGAGTTCACATCCGATAGTAAGCAAATAATCTTGAAAGCAATAAACAATGGTACACCTATGGACATGACAGCTAAGAGGATGGAGGTTCGGATCAGCCTTGAGGCATGTGGTTTTCAATTGGAGACATCTATTGGATCAGCACTTGATGAAGTGCATTCAACAAAGGAGGAAGATGTGCTTGAAGTTCTTGAAGACACTTCACAAAGGTATGAGACAAGGTCTAATTTTCTGATTTGCAACAGCGGTCCCTTACCTTTACATAATCATGAGATGGCAGCCATTACACATGAGGAGGATAGTGGGAAGACTTCTTCCATTGATGACACTCAAGATTTGAGGGATGAACATGAGGTACTTGTTGTGGATCCAAAAGCCACAAAAGGTCTGATTTTGTATACCATGGCATAGAAGAGGTAAAGAAGACTCAAATCATGTGTGATGAGTGGCTACGGAGAGCTAGAGAAGCTAGGTTGTTAGCTGCCCAAGCAAGACAGCACCTACAAGAGGTCAAGGAACGTTGCAGTCACATAGATCATGCAAGACAGAAGAGAGACGCCTACCTTCGATCCCTATTTCTTCCAAGGGAAGAGACTATGGAGGTTGAGCATGTGAGGGATGAGTCTCTTGTGAAGGTCAAGCACGAGGAGCACTCAAATTTGCATGGACTTGATGAAAGGTATGATTCAGAAATTTCAGTTTGTGCAAGTAGTTTTCATCATGAGGATCATGAGTCACACCTTTTGGAGAGCCCATTGAAGGCTCAAATCATGACTATGGATGAGGTAGTTGAGCACACACTTTGTGGACCAGCCAATAACGATGTGCATGCATGTGTTGATGAAGATAATTGTGTTTCAGATTTGGTTGGGCATCTAGCTACCTTTGGAGAGCTTGAGGAGTCTAAGTGTGTTGGGACACAACACTATCATGATGGCGATTCCTCGGTGGAGCATGACGCTGTCCTAATTTCAAGACTTGAGACATGTGAAGGGAGACTCATGGAGACATTTGATTTTGATTGGTATGTGGACTATAGTCCAAGATATGGAGATGAACATGAGGGTAGAAATGTTCCAGCCCTAGTTTGTTGGTTTCTAGTTCATACATTGTTGATAGATGGCTGTTCTATTATGCTGATCATAGAGTTTCCAGGGTGCACATTGATAATGACAGCTGTTCGGATGGATTAAAGAGATTGGGATTGCTACCACAGTGTTGTGGACTTGCATGGTGTTGAGACCCCATCATCATATGATACTGGAGGCACTTTTGGTACCATCATAGGTATGATTTTCAGTTTGCTTAGTGCTGTTCTGATTTATATCAGCAGCCTAGTATGGGTTGGTATGTTTTCCTATGCACCTATGATGGGCATCTGTCATATCCATAGGAGATCATTCAGAGTTAGATGGATAATTGGTGATGGTGACACTATGAGAGATATCTATATCTTCACTTTCAGTGGATGCGATAGTGTGATGATTTGGGATCCAGGCATTGGTGTGTTTGATACACCATTTCACAGGAGTCATGATGAGTTGCTTCACCACTTTTGGCTTGGTGATGTTTGTATCAAAGTAGAGCAGCAAAAGACTTGGTACAGGTGGTCGTGCTTCAGAGTTCATATCATACATCACTTGTTGATAGGCATGACTCTCTTCAAGGTTTCAAATATGTATAGTGTTTTGTCTTTGATAGACTTAGCACTCGTGAACAATAGAGCCCTTGGAGGAAGGGAGTTGTCGGCACTTGTGGTTGATGGTTTTGCATTCTTGTTCCTTCAGCTACACAAGCAGAGCACATGGAGGGGGACCAGGATTTCTGAATTTGGAGAATGGAGCCGAATTGAGTTCGAGTGTGTATGGCTTGTTGTGTTTCATTGTTGGCCACCGAAGCTCACTTTGCATATCATTCTTCATATTCTTTTTGGGAGATGCAGCCACATGTTGAGTAGAGTATCACATAACACTTGATTGGATGGAGATTCACTTGACAGTATTTTGCAGGATACAGGTTTGCAATTGCTTGTGGGCAAGCAATTCCGGGAATGGGGGACTATCATGTCCCCATTTTCAGAGTGATCACTTAGTGGAGTTGGCTAGCCTATTTCCATTCCCGTAGGCTAAGCCGAAGGGCTTAGGGAATGACCTATTTGGCGAGTTTTCATAATTAGCCAATTTTGTAGGGCAAAATGATTATGGAAGATGACTTGGCATAATTTTGTGGTATTTTTGATGTAGCCATCACTAATAAAATAATTTGCCCTAAGGTGGAGAGACCCAATTGGAGAATGGAAAATAGAAGAAAATATGGAAATTGCCTTCGGAAAAATAAAGAATAATTTATGGTGTTTTTCCTTGAGGACGACTTCAATTGAGGTCAAAAATATGTTATGTCATGTGCCTAAGTGGTTTGCCCTTGGAGGATGTAAAGATGAAATAGTAGAAAAATAAAATAATAATATTTTTTTATGTTTTGGGTGCCAAAGGGAGGTCGGCCTAGGAGAGAAGACATAAAAAGAAAATAAAAAGAAATAGCCCTATCTGGTCGGCCAACTTGAGGAAGAGGAAAAAGCATGTATAAATATAAGTTTTTTGAAGGCATTCCTTTCATTTGGAGATTTATCTCTTGGATCCCATTTTGGCTCAGCACCTTCCTAGGATGAAAACCTTGAGGACAATAAGTGGATTGGACGAAAACCCAATCACACTTTGGAGGTGGACTCATACAGAGTTCATAATTGCACTTCATTGGCGATTTGTGAAGGAGGAGAGCTTTGATTGTGACATGTCCCTATTTTTGACATGATCACCAAACAAGAAACTAAGTTAGCCTATTCTCATTCCCGTAGGCTAATTCATCAAAACAAGGGAATATTCTGGTTGAGATAAGCTTGGAAAAGATAATGTTGTTCAAAGGCTTGGAGAATGGAACGTTGGTTTACACAACTTAGCTAATTTTCATAATTTTGGCAAAGGTGGAAAAATGAACTAATGTAATTTTTACATTAATTATCAAAGGCGGAAAAAAATAAAAATATTGATTTTTGGAATTGGGCGAATCACTGGAGGAATAAGGAAAAAGGTGAAAATATTAAAATAATATTTTATCCTAGCGTCCAAGTTTGAGGAAAATAAATTAAATAATAATATTTTATTATTTAATTTGAGCGCCCATTTTGTGGGAAAAAGAGGAAATTAAATAAAATATCATATTTTATTTTGAGCACTCACATTGGAGAAAGGAAAAAAATAAATAATAAAAAAAATATTATCCTCTTTGGATTTAGGCGCTCACCTTGGGAGGATCAACAAATCAATAAAATAATAATATTTTGATTTTTGGGTGCCAACCTTGGAGAATTAAAATAATAAAATATTGGCTCTTTAGCCGACAAGGAGGGAAAAGGCAATTCAAATCTTTAATTTGAATTTGTTGTCTACATCGAAAAGAAAAAGAAGATCCAAGTATAAATAAAGCATGGAGCTCATTCCGGCATCACGAACATTTTGGCAATTTTCGCATTTATGCTTGGCAATTGTATTGCATGATCTTCCAAGGACGAAAACCCTTGTGGAGTTGGTGTGTTGGACGAAAACCCAATCACATCTTGGAGGTGGATTCGTACGGAGTTCACATTTGCACTTCATTGGAGACTTGTAGATTTGTTTGAGCATCATTGATTCATCATTCGAAGATTTGGTCGGAGACCATTGTTGAAGATTTCATTGAAGACTTTGATTGAAGATCCTTTGCTTTGGAAACATTGAAGATCATTGAGTTACATCCTTGCTAGCCGATTTGGAGAGAAGTATTCATTTGCTTAAGCGCCGATTTTGCAAGAAGGGTCATATTGGAGGAGGTCGTGGACTGTTGGCAGCATATCTATTGCAGATCCAAGTTCATAGCAACTGGAAAACCCTGAGCGCAGCCCTTAGCTGTAATGCCCCCTATTTGGAGTATGTATGTTTTTACATAATAAACATACTTCAACATACTTGTACCCCAAATCAAATCATTAAAACTAGGGACCAATTAGTAGTCATAATATACTCGATGATTACTATATTTAAGCTCCAATCCTTACCTCTTACCTAATCATCAACCCTACGGAGGATGGGGGATAACCATGTTAGGGCGCTAGAAAACTATTCTCCACAAGTGAGGCCCAGGGGTTTCATGAACACCCGTCAATACCACCACTTGGCCCAAGCTTCAGGAACACCCGTCCATACCACATTGGGGAGTAGGTCCAAGGGTTTCATGAACACCCGTCAATACCACCACTTGACCCGAGAGCTTCAGGAACACTCGTCCATACCACTTCAGGGCTCACCTTCCTTGTGAGACATTAATTCCGCCTCTCCCTAACAACCCAATCAATCCTCATGAGGGGCAATAGAGAAAGATTAAGGACCGGGTCATGAATTTACTAATCCCTTGTATATTATGAATATATATATTATATATGTATATAAGCATAGTTATTTTATGAATCAAAATTAATAGCTATAATCTTATTTACCATATTTTAGATATAAATCTATATAGAGAATAAATGAAATAATTCATAGATATTCATTTATCTCCCTTAATAGAATACAAGTATAATATTAACATAAATTAACATTTATGAATACATAAGGATAGGGTGTAGCATACTTATCTGCTATTGCACCAAGTAAAATAATATCAAATCTTCTGTAGCAATTTATGCTTTGCTATTATCCACTGCTGCCCTTCCAAATGGCAGGCTTATTGCATTAATATCTTTATTCAAATATACTTTCTTGCTGTTATACTCAGAAAATATATCAGAAATATATATTTCAAACTCAAAAATAAATATTTTCTTCCTTTTTATCTGTTCTAAACTCAAAAATAAATCATTACTTCTTGCTTTCAAAAACTCATCTACTCTCCCTTAAATACCATTCATATGTCTCTTTGAATTTAGAGACACACCACTTCACACAATGTACATCTCCTTTCATAAACACACCTCTTCTCTTTTTCTTAATCACACTTCTTATCTCATGTTAATCGCTGCCTTTGATATTTAGTAACTTATCTTTATTACCTTATATAATTGTATTACTTTTATTATGAACCACACACTAACAAAAAGGATTGCAGCTCTTCATCAATTGCACCACCTTTTGTAAACGATATTTTATTCCTTATAAATCGCTGCTGCCTTCAAGTCGTCCTTCTCAAGAAATCGCAACTTCTTTATTTTGTCTTATTCACACCTCACCAATTTTTGTCTTATTTACCCTTTTTGCCTTATGCACTTGTAAACGATAATTGTCGTCTCTTCTAAATAATCGTTGTATTCAAACTTGAATTGCTGTCTTGTAAGGTGATCGCTGCTTTTTAAATACTTTAATTACTTCCTTTATCTGAATCGCTCCATGTAAAGAATTGCTGCAATATCTAAACTTTAATTGTTGTTCTTCTAAAATAATCACTTATGAATTTTATCTTATATGAGTAAGACTTTTTGTCTTATATCACATTACTCCAATGTAATATTAATGATTAAGTTTTACAAAAGATATAGTAATAGATTCTTATCATTACTAGTTTCATTCATATACTTAATTTGAATGAATAATAAACTCACAATAAAATAATCAATTCATAAATATATTCAATTATAAATTATTAATATAGGGGCATGACATTAGCATCTATCTTTGAAGTCAATTGTATTGTTTGATGAAGCTGAGCTACTCAAGGAAGCGATTTGACAACATTTAAGGGCAGCGAACTACCTTGTGTCAGCACCTTAGAGCAGGCCGATCAGCACTGAAGAGGTTCGCTCAGCCCTAGAGGGATTTCGATCAGCATCTGGAGATTTACATTGCAAATTCACATTCAACAGGAAGCCGATTTACTACAGCAGTCTTATTACCTTCATTGCCTTGTAATTGATCATCATTTGGTATGTTATAGTTCAGATCTCATCTCTGTTTGCAACAGCAGCTTATGCTTGTATGTTGGCTGTCATATAGCCATAGTTTGGATGTAATAGAAGACTGCAAGGACTGATTTTGATTTGCCATCATTGTAGCATGTGTTTCATGTTGTAATTCACATTGATAAGGCTGCCAATATCTATTTGTTCTATCATCAATTTGCATTTTGTTAGTTCATGTTACATGCTTGGCAAAGTCAATTTTGAAAGGTGCATAAATTAAATCGAAATTCAATCCTAGGGTTTCATTTGGAAATTGGCAAATTCAGAAATTATTGTTCAAACCCTAGTTTGGCACATGTCAAATTGCATATTCAGATTTTGGATCAGCATTGGAGGAGATTTCCTTGTGGCATTTGCATTCATTTGGCACTAGGGTTCTACCCTAGACTTGTACGCCACAATTGGAGGATCATTTCCGTGGCATTTTGTATCTTCATTGCATTAGGGCTTGCCCTAATTTGGAGTCACACCTTGAGGAGGGCGACTTGGCCTTTGGAGGCGATTTCTTCATCATTGAGGGTTTCTAAACCCTAATCCGAGCAGCAGCCCAAGCACCACCATTGTAGAGAGTGTTTGGAGAATCATTCTATATCAATTTGGTATGTACAAACCTATTGATAGGTCTGATTTGTAATGGCAGATTTCTGAGATGTATTTGGGCATGTTTGGCCTATGTATTTTGATGTAATTGCATATTCAGGAGTTCTGATTTGTAGCAGCAGTCTGATTAATTCAGAAATCAGATTTATGCCATATATATGTTTGCATTTTGATGTCATATTTTGCTGAATGAGTTCATGATCGAAGATATAATCATAAGGGTTCTGTTGTGACCAAATCACACATCACCCCATCATGATGGGGACCCCCTAGTTTTTCTTCACCTCATAGTCAGTTAAACGAACAAGCTTTGCAAATCCAATATAAAGACTTCTTGAAAGACAAATTTAGGGGGTTTTATGTTAGAATGAGGTCCTGAGTTCAACATGTTTCAGTGGGTAGTGGCTACAAGTAGAATTGATTTGGTGATGAACTCTAGGCGCACTTTGCTACTTACTTCACCCATAGTTGGCGCCTAGCATCTAGATGGCCTTTCATTGAGGGGCATATAATTAGGTTTTGCAAGGTCATTGAAGAGATGAGTAAGGAGAGTAGGGCGCCTTATTAAGAAGGCCTCTACCCTTTTGAGCGCCTTGATTGAGCACATGATAAATGAAGCAAGAAGCTATATATGGAGGGCGCTCTCCTCGTTCCTTATCACTCAAATCATCTGAGATAAGCGCCTAGGCGAAGAAATCTTTACAATAAAGGATAAGTTGAAATTTGTTTTTGCCTTGAAAGTGCGCCTAGCAATCTTCAAAGTTTGAAACCTCATTAGGGCGCCAATTTCACTCAAAATAACACCATGATAGCGCCCAACTTAGAAGGCCTTCATTGAGGAATCTATGTCTTGATAGAGCATGAAGCAAAGCCTCCAGAGGGTAGCGCCTAAGGTTAAGAGGCCTTTAAATGGCCAAAACTCAAGATGAGCTCTAGGCGCTCCTTGCCATTGAAACCATCTCAGATGAGCGCCCAAAACTCTAGGCGCACCTTATGCCTCCTCTCAACTCATTTTTGCACCCTTCATGTGGAAATTCATCTATATTAGCGCCTTGGGAAAGTGGTAAATAGGTCATCATCAAGTGAGAGCGCCCTAGATCCAGAGGGTTGGAGAAATCATCAAATGGCGCCTAGAGGAATGAGGAAGTAAGTTATGTAGTTTTGGGCGCCCTTGGCCTTTAGTTTCACATGATTTGGCGCCCTATGTTTGAATGAACTCATTTTGAGCGCCTTGGAAGGAGTAAAGCATGTATGTTTAAGATTGATTCAATGTGAAGAGGACTTCATGATAGGCGCTCCTTTGTCTCCAAATCATGTTTTGGCGCCCAAGTAGGATTGTCTTTGACTCCACAAGGTTTGACTTATGAAATGATTGTGTATGAGTTGGAAGTTCATCAATATGCTTAGAAATATCCACTGTTCATTTGGGCGCCAACCTATGTTGAATTACCTCTTTTGGGCGCCCATTCTACATAGAGCAACTAGACAATGGCGCCTTGAGGTAGGACATCCACTTTGGTGCCTAGACTAGGAAATCTCCAATAAGAGCGCCCTGTGTCAAAGTCTCTAAAATGGACAAGCTTGTAGCAAATGAGTTTGGGCCCATTTCTTGTTGGTGTGATCACTTTTGGGTGCCTTGGAAGGAGTGGATTGGTGATAGAAGTGACTTTTGCACCTTAGAGTGTTCTGAGGTTTCGTAACATCTAAGGGTCTTAGAACCAACTTGAATGAGGAATGGAAGATAAGTTGATCACCTTATGCACCTTGAGGGGGAGAAGCATTATTGTGAAGATTGATTGAATGTTTGGAGTCAAAGCGCATGACATGAGCAAAATCATCTAGTATGAGCACCTTGATGGTGTATAAACTTGCAGTCTTGAGTGGTGTAAAAGAGCCTAGGCGCACCTTATGCCTCCTTTCAACTCAGTTTGGCGCCCCTCATGTGGAATTTTATTTGTATTGGCGCCCTGTGGAGGAGATGAAGGATATTGTCTTGTGGAAGGTGAGTGAAGGTATTCCACCTTGGCACCTAGGAAGCCTTGCAACAGAAGATGTTGAAATCCTCCAAAATGCGCCTTTGGATGGCCAAAAGTAATTCAAAGCATATGGTAGAATATGAGCCATCATGAGCACCTTGAAGGAAGGGAAGGGGGTATAAGGTATGAAACACAAGTATGATGTTTGGCGCCAATTTCATCTGTGTAATCCATTTTGGGCGCCCCGGTGAGAGAGTTGTTCCAACCAATAAGGGGGTCTTTGTATGAGTTGAGATCACCTCAAGTGCTTTGCAATAAGTCTTAATGAATGAAGTATTCTAAGTACGTAGATTCATTCCATGTTATCTCCCATTGTGAGGACTAGTTGAAATATCAAAACTTAAGTCAGATTGAGCTAAGGCGCTTTTTAGAGCATGATATACTAAAGGTCTAAGCGCTCTTCTTGTTCAAAATCATCATTTTTTTTGCGCCTAAAAGAAAGAAAGGTAGTTTTAAACTTTGAAGTTTCAAATAATGCATTAAATGCTTGATTAAGCCGACCCCCCCCCTTCTAGCCGACCAGCATTAAATAAGGTAAGTTTACTATATAAGGAGGAGCGCTTCTTGTCATTTTAACATCATCCACATTGCAATTTCACCAAAGAGCGAATTTTATGAGGAGCAGATTCTAAAGGCAAACGTGCATTTTGAAGACTGGTTTTTGACATTTCATATCTGATTTTTGACGTTTCAATACTGATTTTTGTCATTTTATACAGAAATCTGCATTTTCTAGGTCAGAAAATTGGTACAAGGTATGTTTCAGTCATGTTTAATTCATGAAATTGCCTTCTTTTTACTTGATTTTGCTAAGTTTTATAGTTTTATCATCTAAAAATCAGGTTTGTGAAGTCAAATTTATCATTTCGAGTCACTTACTTAAGTCTTGTTTTGTAGATAGATGGGCATGACGGCGAAGGAGAGGCAAGTGACAATCAAGATGGATGCCAAGTCCACCATACCCGACTCCAAGCTCGAGACTCATTGGAAGAATGTGGGAGATACCAACATGGGACACGTCAACTTGGAGGAAATGAAGAATTTCTTGCTCGCCATCATGAGGAATGAAGACATCAAGGCCATTGCAAAGAGTGGAATTGTACAAGCAGCATGCTTCCCACCTACCTTACCTAGCACTGAGCTAGTGTTGGAATGTATTCAGCACTAAGATAAACAGAAGAGACAAATTGTAGCTAAAGACGGGACTGTCCTAGCCTACTTGCAAAGAGAAGCCATTCAGGAGATCTTCAACATCCCAAATCGGAAGGCAGTGTTCATCTGTCCTACAACTGCCCAATGTACTTTTGAAGGCAACCCCAAGCACATGCAAGAAGTGAGGAAGAAATGGATGATAAATTCATCAATCAAGATATACAACTCTGAAGATCCAAAGTTTCACAAGGCAGACTTCAAACAAGAGATAAGTTACTTCATCATGTTCTTAAATCAAGTAACAGGTAGGCCTCAATCATCTACTTTTGAAGGATGGATGTATACGTATTTTGATCATATGTTTACAAAGAATAAGATGGTTGATTGAGCTGGCCTTATAAGTTATTGTCTTGATGAACAATTTGAGAAATTTGATGAAACAAAGTCTTTCTTCATGACTTCCTATCTTGTTTACATCCTAGCAAGAAATGTGGTTTATAAAGGATTAACATCTAAAGGAGAAGTAGGTACAAAGTCTGGACAGATTTTATCACATCAGTGTTATCCTCAGCTCCATTTGAAGAACATCAATCATTACAAAAGGTTTAATGATGCCTTCGCCATGTTCATAGTGAGAAAGTTGCGAGGAGAATTGCATAGAAGACTAACAGGTGCTGCTAGGAACTTCATTGAACAATATGGAAGGTACTACATTTAATATGACAAGTTTACCTATATCAGAATTCAAGGTTTCACATCCTTTCCATACAGATTGCCGAGATATCCTACCAATAGGATGGTGTTGCTAGAAGTTTCAAGACAGTTGTTACAGTTCCATAAGATGCAAAGGGCAAGAAAGAAGGCTGGGGTTCAGTTTCCTCTTGTGCTAGGGAGATTATTCATGTCCATCACTTCAAGCAGCTGAACATTCAGAGGTTGAGCTTAAGGCATATCATTTACATCTTCATGATTCAAGGAGGGACAACTTCGATCCACATGGAGCTATTAAGCAGTCATATTCTTCCTATCGGCATGTTGAGCAGCTTGAGGATTATTGGGCTAATGCCATTGATGATGATGATATAAGGATGCAAAAGTGTTCAAGGTTAAGATGGGATCTAGTGAGAGCTACAAAGGTATTAAGGATTCCTGATCAGTTAGATGATGATAGAACTCTTTCAGGTGATGAGTACAATAAGATCCAAAACCTGCCTTATGATATCAACTGGACTGATAGAGAAAGGGTTTATGATGAAGAATTGATAGAGCCTATCATTGCTATCACTGAGGAACATGTAAAAGAGCAAGTACAAGCATTGATAGATGAAGGCAAGAAACTCACTTACACTAAAATGGGAGAAATTGAACAACAGGAACAACATAGTGCACCTGGTAGGAGTTCGCGAAGTAAGGACAATGAAAGAGATTCAAGTCAAACAAAGAAAAGAAAACAACTTGAATCTACACAAGGAGAATCGAGTAAGAAGAAGAAAAGAATAAGTATTGAAACTACTTCATCTAGACAGCCAGGAGATACTCCACTGAATCAAGACATAGTGGTGCATGTTGTTAAGGATGCAGTTCCAGAAACTCCATTTGAAGAAGTGCCTTCAAGTCCACATGATACCGAGATCATTGATGAGGTTAACACTAAAGACAAAGATGAAGCTGAAGAGGAATCATTTGCCTGTACAAGGAAAGCAAGTACAATAGTTAAGGGACCTTTCATCATTGCCGGAGTGGCTACAGGATAGAATTAAAGAAAGTTGTGAAGTTGAGAAGTATCCTCCTATTCCAGTTGAAGAGTTGTTTCTAGACATGTCTAATGAAAAACCAAAGAAGAAAGTAACTATTCTTTCAAAGATAACCAAAGATGAAGCAGGTGTAAGGAAAGTACATGTAGCAGTTCCAAGGCTTGAAAAGAATGTAGAAGATATGACACCTGAAGATTATGACATCAATACAATTAACTTGGGTCCATTGACTGGAACACAAGTAGAAGAAGAACTTCAGGATTCAATTGATAATGCTCGAGCTATCATAAGGCAAGAAACAGAAGGCAGAATTAAAGCTGAGCAAAGGTGTCAAGCCTTAGAGCAATATATTCAGCACTTAGTTCATCCTATCCGTCAGCAGGAAAGAGTTTCTACACCTCCATCTCTTCTTCCTCCAGAAACAGTTGTACATCTTGAGGGGTTGAGGTCTTCATCTCACAGGTTGAAAGATTGGATGAAAAGGTCAAAAGAAACTACATATATACACCTGGAAGATATCATGAAAATGTATGATAAGATTGTTGATCTTAACGGAAGAGTACTTGCATTGTTAACTGCTTGTGCTGAGTTCAAGGTTATCAAGGAACAATACATGCCACATTTGAAGAGTTTGATGGAGACTTCAGTTGATGATTTGATACATGCTAAAGTGATTGAAGAAGGCATGACATATGACTTCTCTTCTTGGTATTATTGTTTTCGCAATAAAGGACAACTACTTGATAAGGTAGAAACAGATATGTCAAGAGTAAGGAGTGTACTTCAAAGAATTCAAGATGGAATCCATGCATCCTTGATGAAAATATGTAATCCATTTGGAGAGATGACTCTTGATAATATGAAAGAACAAGTTCAAGCTTTCTACTTCCAAGAGGATGATGTTTCTGATGAGAAGCTTGATAGTATATTCTCACTTGTTGTCCACCTTGGTGCCAACAAAGCTAGGATGACTGATTGGGAGAAGACACTTGGCCTCTATTCAGATGATGTACTTGAAGCTAAAGGAACCACTAAAAATACACCAAGTGTACCTTTTGATGATGTCAAGCAGATAGTGTCTAGATTCATTGAATCTCAAAATACTAGTGATGGTTATTCACATGGAGACTCCTCATAAGCTATTGATTTGTCATCCTTATCTTCTTGGGAAACGTGTCTTTGTTCCCTCTTTCATGAACTAAAAATAGGAGTTTGTTATAACTACTTGTGATGTGGCATGATCTAGTCCATTGGCTTTGCCAATCGATCTTGACCCTTCATACATTCTTGAGGTCTATGTAAGGGCTCCTTTTGCTCTCATTTGTACGATTGAAGACTCTGAAGATTGTTGCAAGAGCTCTCTGAAATAATATAAGACTCATTGTTTGGTGATTCTATATAAGTTTCTAAGTGTTGCATGGTTTAGATCTCTTCAAGCAAATATTAAGATCAAATTAAGTTTTCTTTAAGTATATGTTAGTTGGTGGAAGGCTTCATTATTGTTTGTGGTGAAATCTATATGTTCGCACCATTTGTAGTTTGTGGCTTGCAGATTGCAGTGTATGGTTGGCCTGAACAAAATTGAGTTTAACTTTGATCTTTATGTTTGTTGAGTTCTTCATGAGCATAAGTGATTTAAACATCTTGTACAACCCTAGAAGATAGCATCAACCTTGTATAGTTGTTTGATCTGGCGAAGCAAGAGTTGGTTTGATTTCACTCGAACAGTAATCATACCTTGCATCTAGGATTAGATTAGTTTTCACTGAACCTTTCATCTTTTGTCCTTTTTTATCAATCTGGTTAGAATTTAGGATCAAGAACTTCATTGCCATATCCTACGTCATAAGTTGTAGTACTCAGATACTCTGGATGTTTGCCTCTGTCATTGAAACAACGAGTTGTTGAACAATTGTGTAAGTCCCTTTGTGTTTATCAGCAAAATCATACTAAGTCATTGAGCTATCCGTCACGAAATCATAAGAAAAGGAACCTTGGAGTCATCTTGTTTGATCACTTTGTTTAGCATTCAAGGGGCTTTGCTCAAGAGAGAGTTGGATACCTCGTGTTTTACTCTATTATTGACTTGTCGAAAAACAATCATCAACAAGTTCATTATTGCTATGTTACTTGAGCATTTATTTGCATAGATGTTCTCTGTCCATGTTTATTTGAAATCAGAAAATTCAATCAGAATTTTAGGGTTTGAGCAGAATTCTAAAAGTGCAGAAATCTAGGGCAGAAATCAAAAAAATTAAAATTCAGAATTTAGGGGAGATCCCATTCGGGATATTACAGATAGGTTGCTAATGTCTCAAATTTCCTTAATACCGGGATTCATAATTCATTGCTGTGGTTACTTTTTATGACCTTTCAAGGACTTATATAGATATGGATAAGTGGTTGTGTATGTGATGGACAAATTGCAAGATGGATGGTCTCTAAAATATTACAAAAAATGTCCTTTTTCTTTTCCAAAAGCATCTTAAAATGATCCCAATATAAAATTACATTATGTAACTGCATTTACCTCTCTGAAAGACGCTCTAAAAACAATCGGTAAGTTAGTTGAGGAGCAGCTCCAACAAATATTCCACCCACAAAGTGAACCACTGCAAATAGATTGCCTTTATTTGGTCTCAATACCCATGCTCCCTGTAACCAATGATCATTCATACCTGACAATGTAATAATTAAATAATTATAAAATAAACAAACCTTTCCTTCTAAAACAAAAGATGCAACTAATGCCCATTCAAATAAATTCCAAATTAGTAAGTACTGGCACATGAAACAAATATAAAAGAATTAGCCCTAACTTGTTTCACAAATTCTCAACAAACATTGGAATCTCAATCCTGCTGATGCTGCTTAAGCTAAGAGATTTGACACTATTTGGAAAGCCACTCTGAAGCAGAAAAAAGTTCAATTTTCTTGGTATATTTATACCAAGGCCTGCCCCTAGGGGATAGACTTCTGCATATGGGCATTTTGAATCCTCGTTTCTTGGATTGCAATCATCCAGAGTTTTTTTTTTAAATATTCTAGTTTTGTGCTCATGCCCAACATGCTTGGCAATGGACATGCTCTTTCTTCAGACCCTTCATGCCAGAACCTTTCAATTTGAATATTGTTTAGGTTGGGCTTTCTTCCTTGTAACCTACAAAATACAAGCAAATATGACATATTTTGTGCATTGAAATTCTCTTTCAGATTTGGAAAGAAGAAATTTTGCAGTTTGCAATCATGAAATCTAGAACTATTTTTTTCAGTTGTTAATAGGTTCTGTTATCTCTAATGTCATGCTACAAATACAAGTGTATGATAATAAGGTAGTGCTAGAGGAGTGGCACATCCACACCCTCATTGGTCACTGGGACAATGCCCCTTCTGCAGTAAGCCAGGTTCCCCCAAATTTGCTACTATGCAATTTTTGCAACAAGGGAGAGAAATCGTGTTAATGCTCAGCATCGCTCTTGCAGATGCTCGACTTTCTCTCCATCACCATGCAGGCACTTTCCACCTGCTAGTGGTCATAGAGGTTAGCCTTCTCCTCACAATATCAAGTATGGAGGCTGGAATGCCCTTGTGCATGGCAAATTTCTTGAACTAGCCCTTGCCATCTCACCAAAACAATCCCATCAACAACAGCTTGGGGATGAACAAGAGAAAGATGAAGTGAAGCAGAGGGAATGGGAGCCCTTACCAGATACTTTAGACCCAGTCAGTGGTAGCAAGTAGGGCAGTAAGCCTGGTGATCCTACGATTCCTTTTGCAGGCTTTGTGGCATCAGTTGCCTAATTTGCTTTCTGATGCTATGGGCTTTTATAGCAGTCTGTATTTGATTGCAATTATGATGTAATTTTGCAGTTGATGGTAGTTCTTGGGTTGTTCGCCTGATGTTGTCCACCCATCCCTTGATCAAATCTTTTTTTTAATATAATCGCAATCTTTCAATCAAAAAAAAACGTCAAAAAAAAAAAGCTTCCATCCATTGCATTGAGATTGCATAAGGACAATTCATATTTCAAATTGATAGATTCATAGACCAACATCTCCGTGCACGTGACTCATGGAAAATAAAACAATTCAAGATGAACAGAGGCTGCCATGCAATTTGCCTATTCAAGCACTATTGAAGGGAAATGATGAGTAAGTATTGCTACTAACAGTCAAGGTGAGGAATAGAGTATGGCAATCACCTAACCTATCATGCAATTCTTGGCAGCAGCTATTATAATAAAGTTGTTGAGCGAGGTTGTAACAACACCAACGTAGAAAAGAATTTAGTGGGATTGTTTCCTAGATTATAAGATCACACCAAAGGTTCATTGTGAGCCAAAAACCTATGTTTTTGTATAAATATTTCCTCTATGTTTAGTAAAATTCATCCTGGTAAGTACTTATTGTTGAATGCGAAGTATCATTTTCTGTCAGTACTCTGCCCCTACAACTTATCTTGACAAAATTGTTGCATTAAGCAGTGACAGTGATGAAACTGCCACTTGATAGAAATGAAACCATCACTTGACAAAAAAGAGGCCATCACTTGACAAATAAGAGGCCATCACTTAATAGAAACAAAACAACCACTTGACAGTTACCGTTCACAAAGCCTTGTAACTTGCGTAAGCCATAACTTTTGCATACAAACTCAAAATCAGGTATCATTTTTTGAATGTGCATAACATTTCAAGAATATTCCAAATATGTAATAATAATGGACTTTTGATGAAGCATAACCCAATAATATTGAAGTTGACAATCTTTTTGTTATGAGGAACAATGCACAACATTGCTATTTGTCTACGTTCCTCTCTTTTGTTGATCTTGACATGTCTTGGAGTATGTTGGGACTTGAAAAATCAGTCCCCAAAATGCCCCATTTTGCCCCAAAATCCATTTGTATTCCATCTGAATCCTCCATTGTTGAGCCTATAGTTTATAACCGATCAGAGATATCTTCCATAGGTTTTCATGTGTGTGCCTTTTGAAAATGCAAGGTAGGAAACCCAAAAAATGACTAAGTCCAAAAAACTCTAAGTGTTTCCTTGTATTTTCACCTCTGTCGAAGTTTCAGAGTTCATGCCTTCCACCTTGTATTATCCATCGGCTCCGAAATTAGACTCCAAAATCTTTGTAAGTGTTATTCATTGCAAATTCTTCTAAGTAATTCGGAGGTCAGACTTCGGACCTTTGGCCTTCGGTCTTCTTCATGGCAAGTGTCAGGGAGAAGCCCCGATGTCCGAAATCCGACAGGTCTACATGAAAAATACTCTAAGTATGAATTGTTCGGTGGAGTTCGGAGGTAGGCTCTTCTTCCCTCCTCTTTGGAAGGCGAAACAAGGAAGGCCCGACGGCCGACTCCCAACAAGTATTTTTTCTAAGGTATTCTGTCATTCCGCAGAACTTTTTTGGTGGGCCCATGGCAGGCTCGTGGAACAGCGGAAAGAGGACACGTGGCAAGTTCGGCAGGCGGAAGTTGCTTCTTTTCTCTTCTTTCTTTTGAAAGGTAAAATGGTGAAGGCCCGAAGGCCGAAGTCTGACGAGGCCAATATTATGCTAAGTGTTGTGGGCATCGGAAGGCAGTGTTGATGTTTGTTTTTCGACAAGTCAACAATAGAGTAAAACACTAGAGTATCCCACTCTCTCTTGAATAAAGCTCTTCAAAGGCTGAACTATGTGATTCAGTGAAGTAACTCCAAGGTTCCTTATTTATGATTCATGATGGGTAAACTCAGTGATTACATGTGATCTTGCTGATAATCACAAAGGGACTTACGCAGACTTCTTCATACACTTAGCTTATTTCTCCTTTCAGTGTGGATGACATATGTACAAGACTTCAATGAGAAAGAAAAGTAAAAGATAAAGGTTTGGAAAGGCTAATCTAAGGTCAATGAAGCAATAATGATGCGTGAATAGACAAACTCCTGAATAAACCTAACTCCACTTCGCCAAGGATGCCTACAACTACATGAAGTTGGTGCAATCTCCTAAGGTTACGCGAATGGTTTTCAAATCATAAAGGCTCATATAAGCACCCATAAGACGGCGCAGCTCAAACAAGCATCCACAATCGAACTTAAGCAAATGAAGCTCAGACTAGCTTTACACAACACTTCACCAGCGATGAATGTTAAAAGCATGAGCTAGGAGTTGATCAAATATTCAATACATACATACATTACAACAAAGAGCTCTAATCTACTTGAAACATCTCTCCATTTCATCAAAGTACAAGAAACCATGTAACTCCACAAGACAACACTTAACACCAAACAATGCTCCAATGTCTTCGCATTAATCTTAAGAAATATTTACAACTTCAAGTCCTCTCAGAGAATTTTGAGTCTTCTCTAATATACTCCTAAAATCTAATATCTCTAGTCTAATCTCTTACAAATGAGGCAACAAGGCCTTTATATAGTGGTCCAGATTACAACGAAAGGCTAGGATCAATTCATGTAGCCTATGGCTTAGATCGTGCCACCTCGGTAGGTAGTTACAACAACTTGCTATTTTTAGTACAAAAGAGAGAGGCAATGAAGGCACGCTTCCCAATGTGATAAGAATAAGATGAAATCATTTAAAACATCCTCCACATAGGCATCCTTTGGCTTCTTTTATTAAATGATACACTAAATGTAGTTGAAATGTTGTGGCAACATTTGATTAGATGATGATGTGTACATGACACATAGGTTCCACTTTAGCATCTCTGATGAATTCCCAACTTGTATCATCTTGCATGATGTCTTTGATGGGATTGCTTTGATCTTGAATACTTAGGATGTATCTTGTAAATCTTGCCTTGTTCATCTTCTTGTAAACTGAATGAATACACGTTGCTTCACTTGCATGACTTCGTGATGTTTTCTTCATATAGAGTAGTAGGAGATGATGATGATGTTAGAAGTAGGATCTCTCTTGGACTTGAAGTTTGTAGAGTCTTGAAGTAGAGTGGATGCCTTAGGAAGTCTTGATGAAGATGATGTCCTTTGGATGGATGTCTTCTAGATGATCTTAACATGATGCCAAAGAATTCCAACACAAGGATGATGAAAGGTTCTAATTCAACGATTCCTGAAGGAGGCCCTTTGGAGTAGCTACTTGATGCCTTGAAGCTATGATTGTTGAAGATGAAGTAGTTGATACTTGAAGTGATCAAATAGGATATCCTTGAAGTGACTTCCTAAAACAGCTACTTGATGTCTTCTTTACACCCTGCAACTTGTTGACTTCACTCCGGGCATGAAGGTGATTCTAGCTCTTAGCTCTTTGATGATTCCTTAGTATTATTCACACTCCTGCAATATAGAGAAAGAAACAACATCAATCCTTTGTCTTACAACACAAAATAATATTTATAAATCAATTTCTAACCTTTCCAATCCTAAATGCATTGGATGGGAAATTTGATCTTTACATGAAAGCAACCCTAAAACTTTAAATTGAGCATCAATCATGAGTAGCGCATTGGTTCAAGCGCATGAGATGAGGATTTTGAATTCTCTAGAAATATGCCTTAAAACTTGGGTTAAGTCATCCTCCACTAGTGACGCATCACTTCAAGATTTTAAATCCTCTAAAAAGGTGTTAGAAATTTGAACTAAAATATCCTTCAAGATTGGCGCATTGGATTGGGAAATTGATTTCTCCTTATAATTCATTAAAATTTGCATGTTGACACCTGGAACAGCCCTCTCCACCTTGAGTGCACTAGATGATACTTTTGATCTCCACTTGATTTTAGTGCAGCAGATTGGGGTTTTGGATCAGTGCATTAGATTAGATCTCTGATTTCCCCTTGCTATGGCGCTTTAGATCAGATATTTGATTTCTCCTTAAAATGTGCTATAAAACTTGAACTTAAACCCCCTTAACATGTGGCGCATTGGTTAAATGTTTTAAATCCTCTAAGGGCTGGCGCATCACTTGAGGGTTTTGAATCCTTACTTACTGAACTTGTCATCATTATCATAGCAAAATCAGGTCTTCTTGAAAGTGGTGCAGCAGTTTAAAGGTTTAAAGTCTTCCTCTTATTACTTACAAACCTGAATTCTTCTCCTCCTTCTAGGCGCATTGGTTTAGGCATTTGAATCCTCTTCAAAATATATGCTTTGAATCACACTTTCCACATAGGTGTCCTTAAGAGCTGGCGCACTAGATAAGGGATTTGAAATCCTCTTGAAATTTGCTCTAAAATCTTGATTTTATCATCTTTCATAAGGGCGCATCATTTGAACATTTTGGATCTGCACTGAAGTTTACCAAGACTTGGCGCAGCAGATGTGGGTTTTAAAATCTTCTTTATGCATTTGAACCTTCAACCAGTATCTTCTCTCAAGGGAATTAGATGGAGCGCATCACTTTGATGATTTGAGATCCTCATCTTCACTTAAAGACTTAAGGCGCATCAGATAAGGGATTTGAAATCCTCTATATATAACTGGCGCATTAGATCAGATCTCTGATTTCCCCCTTGCTGTCGCAGCAGATTGACATCTTGAAATCCTCCTCTCTTCCTTTGGTGCATCGGTTGACACTTTCAAGATCCTCTACAACCTAGCGCATTGGATAAAAGTTTTAAAATCTTCTTCTCAACTTGAAGGCAAATCTTCTTCCTTGGTTGGGCGCATTGGATAAGGAAGTCGAGATCATCAACTTTAGTTGGCGCATGGGATCAAAGGTTTGAGATCCTCTTCTTCTTCTATCCTTGGCGCATTAGATTAGGCGCAAGAGATCATCAACTTGAAATCTTCTTGAAAGCGGCGCAGTTTATCAAGATTTTGCACCTTTTGTCGCACTAGATGGGAAATTTGCGCCCTCTCAGTACTTAGTCGTTTTTTCAGGGTCCTTGAGGGTAAAGGTATATTAAAAAAAATATTTAAGTATAAGTTGAATTTCTTATACTTCAAATATTTTTCAATATACCTTTCAGGATGTTTGAGATAGGTCTCGAATCCACCAGATTTAACATGCAAAATCTAGAATTTGGAGGATCCACCAGATTTCAGACTAAGTCAATTTTTCAGGATTTCAGGTTATCAGACTTAGTCATTTTCAGGATCTCAAACATACATCAGGGTTGATCTCAATGTTCATGAATTGGATGGAATTTGATCAAGACTCTTTTATTACTGCAAGTTCATACTACAGATTAGACCTCCAATTATAAAACAAAATTCTCTAAGAGAGACTTATTGTTGGATTGGCAGAGGAAACGAACCTAAGACATCATCCAAAACTAATGCAAAGCATTAGAGCTCAAAAAAAAGGGGGTCCCCATTTGCAATGGGGCGATGTGTGATTTGGTCACAACAGGCAGGAGCTTCTCTTTCCTTCCTTCTTCCTTTGGAAGGTGGAAAGTGGAAAACCCGACGCCCGAAGTCCGATTTGGTAAAGGGAGATAAAGAGATTGTAGAAAAGAGACAAAGGTAGAAGGATGAAGGTCCGAAGTCCTTAGTCCAAAAGTCCAATTTTTCGGAAATTGGCTTCCTAGCCTTCCAAACTCCTCCAACCGCCTGGGAATGTGCCAACTACTTCCAGGGACGCCATTAATGCGAAATGGGTGGCCGAATTTAATGCTTTTAATGCAGTTGGTGAGGTGGTTGAGGATTTTGGCGCCCAATTCATTCTCAAACGTGTATGCAAAGGCTATAAAGGCAAGATCTGAACTCTTTTCAAGGGTTGGTATTTTGGCATTTCAGGGGGCCAAGTGTAGAGCTCTAGGGTTTCAAAGAGCAAAAAGTTCCAGTTCTTTAGCGGATAAGACACAGGTTATGAAAGGTTCCCATATTGATTTCAGTGATCATTTTATTAACTTCTTCTTATGTAATTGTTCAAAAAATCCAAAGTTTCAGCTAGGGTTTCCTCTTGCCACACTTCATGGTATGACTGTAACAGTTGATTAGATGAATATGACAAATTCTTAAAACATTACATGCTATGTGATGATCTTTTCTATGGTTATAGATGAATGATTGTATTCTGACTAAGGATTACTAAGTATATTCTTCATTGATCACTGTTTTTCTTGCATCTGAATATCCAAAAAGTGTGTGTTTCATTTATGTGTTGTCTTTTTCCCTCTGCTGAACCGTGGACTCTGTAACCCATCATAATAGGCACTGGTCTGAGATGTTTGATCACCCACACCTCTTTAAAAAACTAAAACAAACTCATCATGTGTGAAATAAGTAGTTAATATTGTATGTGTTGTTGTGGTTCTATTCTGAAAACAGGAAGCATTGTAAGTGGGTCACTAAAGTATCAATTCTTTGCAGACCAAACAAGCATACCTGCACTTTCCATTGTTCATACGAGTGCCTTTCATCAGCTATATAGGGGTTCTTAGTGATAACCAGTTGTCCTGGGTCCAGTGACAGTTTTTGGGGCCTAGAGAACGATTTGGGTTTGGTTATCTTTTGATTTTTAGTTGTTCATCTGGTTTTGAAGTTAATACCTGCTTAGGTACACCCCTTGGAACATCCCTCCATAGTCTAAGCTGAGCTCAAAGTGCAGAGGAACCTACCCACTCTTGTTAGTTGGCCAAAATCCCCCTCAACTTGTTGATAAACCTCTTCCTATCACCCTGACGACAATCCCCGGCCTAGGTGATTTAGGAATGTTTTAGAGTTTTGGGTTGCAGCTATTTTGGGGCCCAACATAGTATATGGAGTATTTTTTATGACTTTCTTAGATCCTTATGGATCATACGACCCCATTTTAGGTGGCTTTTGGTCTCATAAAAGCTAAATTGTTTATAAAATATGTAAGGATCTCTCCCTCTATCATTTTGGAGCTTCTATGTAGTTGTTGGTATTTCAGCATTGACCCCAACCTACCAATTTGCTCGAGCCTTTTCTTTGGTCTCCTTGTAATTCTCTTTGCAAAACAACTCCCTCACTCCTCCTTTGACTACCCCAAGGTGATGCCAAGATAGAAGTAGTACAATATTCCTCCTCATGCAACATGGAAGGATCCCAATAATATGTACATCCTCAACACAACATGCTTGAAACCTACAATTTTACCTTCTTCCTCCTCCATTTAGAAGAGTGCTGACCAATTCTTCCTTTCGATGCAACATAGAAGACAATTGACTTTCCTCGTATAGAGTTGACTATGTTGAGACCTGAGAAAACCAGTTCCTAGCATGCATCTTTTTGCCTCAAATTCAGTAAAAAACCCACTCTATGCCTTTGTTGCAGAACCTATCATTTATACCTGATCAGAGATATTTTCCATGGGTTCCCTTCACAAGGTTGCCTTCTAAATGTTTGCCTTTTGAAAATACAAGGAAGAAACCCAAAAAATGACTAAGTCCACATATTCTAAGTGTTGTCCTTGTATTTTCTACCTTTGTCGGAGTTTCAGAGTTTCAGACTCCTATCTTCCGTCGTGCCTTGTCTATCGGCTCCAAAATTTGTCTAAGTGTTTCGAAGGTCGAAGGTCAGGCTTGCGGCCTTCCGTCTTCCTCAGAGCATGTGTTTATAGGAGGGCCCAATCACCGAAGTCTGCTTGAGGTTTTGAAAAAAATTCTAAGTATGGCAGAGTTCGGAAGTTGGAGTGGTGGTTTTCTCCCTTCTTCCAAGCAGGTAGAACGGTGAAGGCCCGAAGGCCGAAGTCCGACAGAACAAAAGTTCTTCTAAGTCTTGTGCATGATCGCGACATTAGTTGGGTGGGACCCGATGAGGGGTGCGTTGTTGCGATAGCTTGACACGTGTCCGAAGTCCGACGGAGCCAAAAACATTTCGAAGTGTGGCGGATTTCGACGACCGAGGGGATTGTCTTCTTTCTTTCTTTTGGAGGGCGAAAGTGTCATGTCCCCATTTTCGGCATGATCACCAAACAGAGAATGGAGTTAGCCTATCTTCATTCCCATAGGCTAATTCATCAAAACAAGGGAATATTCTAGTTGAGCTAAGGGTTGGAAAAGATAATGTTGTTTAGAGGATTGAAGAATGGAACGTTGGCTCAACAAATTTTATTGGCAAGATGGAGAATGAATTAATGCAATTTTTGCATTAATTATCAAATGAAGACAATTAAATAATAATATTTTATTATTATTTAATTATGGCGTTCAAGAAGGAGAAAATAAGAAATAAATTAAATAATATTATTTAATTAATATTATTTGATTTGAGCTTGGGAAAAATAAATAAATAAAATACTTGGAATTGTGCGCCCAAGTAAGGAGAAGAAAAAATAATAATATTTTATTATTTCAAATTGGAGCGCTCATCCTTGGAGGAATAAAATATTCAAAAAAATAATAAAATAAAGTCTTGCTTAGTGGAGCGCTCACCTTGGAGGAATAAATTCAAATAAAATAATAAAATAATGCATTGGATTTGGGCACCATCCTTGGAGAAATAAATATTTCAAATTGAAAGAAGGCAAATCGAAAGTCAAATCTTTAATTTGAATTGGCAAAGATCCAAGTATAAATAAAGCATGAAGGTGCTCATTCCAAATCACAAATCTTTGGCAAACTTTCGCATTTATGCTTGGCATTTGTTGCTTGATCTTCCAAGGACGAAAACCCTTGTGGAGTTGTGTGTTGGAAGAAAACCCAATCACACTTGGAGGCGGATTCACACGGAGTTCGCATTTGCACTTCATTGGAGATTTGCTTGAGCTACATTGATTCATCTTTTGATTTTGGTCAGAGACCATTGATGGCGATTTAAGGATTGTTGTGCATTGCATTGAAGACCTTGATTGAAGTACTCGCATTGTTGAAGATTGGATTGATTTCATCATTGGCTGGTCCGATCTGCCTTCCCTAAGGCAGCGAACAGTATTGAGGACAGTGCATTAGCATATTCCAATCAGACTTGAGTGAATTACCTACCCGCTGGCATAGAGTTTTCATTTGGAGCCGAATCACATATTCCTTGGCAGCGAAATACCATGTGGAGCCGATCTGTATGTGACAGCGACCTCATTTGGAGCTGATCTACATAGGCTTTGGGCAGCGATTTCATATTAAGGGAGATCGATCCATTTGTATGCACCATTCAGTACCTTGAAGATCAGCGATTTGATATCATCACACCTTGGTCCAGCGATCTGCCCTTATTCTGTGACAGCGACATCATTAAAGGCAACATCATCATCAGCGATCAGTTGGATAAGGCAAGTTGCATTGTATTTGAGCATCAAGTGGTATGTAATATCTCTGATTTCTGTAATAGCACCAGATGTATGTTATTTGGCTGTCATAGAGCCACGAATTGTTGATGTAATTGAAAGATTTGAAAGTCTGATTTTGTAACAGCAAGATCTGAGTCAGTTCTATGTCCATTATTATCATTGTAATTTGCAAATCCATGTGATAATTCATATTGCAAGGCTGCCAAAAACTATTTGTTTCAATTTGTATTTTGTCAGATCATATGATTGGCATAGCTATAGTAGAAGTGTGCAAGTAGAAATCAGATTTCAGTCCTAGGGTTTTCATTATATAATTGCAAGATTCAGAAAATTGCTCCTAGAACCTAGAATGGGACATGACAAAAAGGCCCGACCCCTGGCGATTTTCAAAAGCTTCTATGTATTTCGGCAAGCGGCAGTTTCCTTTCCTTCCTTCTTATTTTTGGAAGGCGGAAGGAAGAAGGCCTAAGGCCCGACCCCCAGCAACTTTCATTTCTCTAAGTATTTCGGGTCAGGCGGTTCTTCTCTTCCTTTCCAAGGTGCACGGTGCAAGGCGAAGGCCCGACCTCCGAAATCCGATTTGTCAGAGATCGACTGACTAGCCTTCCATACTCCTCCCACCGCCTGGTAACGCGTCAACAACCCCTAGGATCGCCATTAATGCGAAGTGGGTAGCGGAAATTAATGTTTTAACTGCAGTTGGTGGGGTTGTTGAGGGTTTTCCCACCTGTTTCATTCTCAGATATGCGTGTGAAGGCTATAAATAGAGGATTGTAACTCTTTTCAACGGTTCATCATTCTGGGCAAAGATTTCTCTCTACGGGTGTTGTGCGTCCAAGGCAATTAGGGCTTCGCCTATTTATTTTCATTTCTTCAGGAAGCATTCATCAGAAGTGTATGCGAACTATATTGTAATCTTGATATCAATTCATTGTTTTTCTCCATGTTGTAAGTGTTCTTTCAGGAAGTCTCTATCGCAGTTAGGGTTTTCTCTTGCCACACTTCGTGGTATGATTGTAAAATCTGATTCGAATGAATGTGACAGTTCTTAATCCATTTTCAAGCCTTGTTAATGGTCATTTCAGTATTACAGATGGAAGAATATTGTATGGTGTTGGATTACTAAGTATTCTCATGGTTTGATATTTTTTTTTTGTGCATCTAAGTAACCAAATAGGCATTCATACACCCCCTTTTAATGTTTTCCTTCAATGAACTTGAAACTCTATAGCCTATTGGATAGGCACCGGTCTGGGAGGCCTATGATCACCCACACTTTATTGAAAATCAAAATAATACATCACATTTTAGCTGTAGTAGTAGTTCCGTAAGCATCCTCTTTCTACAGGATTGCTCTTATCAACTTAATTAGAGGCTTGTGCAGCCAGTCTATCTTGACCTAGTGACAACTTTGGGGTCAAGTGTACATTGGGTATGGCTGTGTTTCTTTGTTTGTCCTATTTGACGCCTCTAGGAATATCCCTCCTAAGTCTAGTTGAGCCTAAAGTGCAGAGGAGTCTACCCACTCTTGTAGGTTGTCCAAAATCGCCCTTAACCTGTTGATAAACCTCTTTTAATCACCATGATGACGCCCCTAGCCTAGGTGATTATAAAATATTTTAGGGTTTTGGGTTGTAGTTATTTTGGGAGTCAACATTTTTGGTGTTGTTATCAGGGACAGTTTACTTCTAGTTGATTTGTCGTTGTCCTTTGACATAGTGATTTTTTTATCAGTTCTTCCCAGCAGGGAAGTGGCGACTCTGTTAGTCAAACCCAGAAAATCAGTTTTCAAACAAGAAGGGAATTGAAATGGATCGTAGGAGAAGATTAGAAGATTTTTCAGCACAAGAAAGCTCTTCTGACCACTCAAGAAGCCAGCGGGATAAGGGGAGGATAAGATACCCCAATGTGGTGCCGACAAGATACCCTAATGTGGTGCCTCCATTGAATACCTAGGACCAAGTAGGTACTTCTAGTAGAGATGATGCATTTGATGACTACAGAGGTCAGCATCAGTATACTTCTGAGGACTCTGCTGATAATGTACTCAGGACAAATAGGAGAATGAACAGAGATGAGTATGAGGTCCGAAGAAATCAAAATATTATTGGCAGGGGAAGAAGAGAAAGGTCTCATAATGTTGATATGAGAACATTTGGCATGCCTAATGTGAATGAAGAGGCTCACCAGAATAATCAGCATCATATTTCACCCACAAGATCACTTAGAGGTCAACGTGATAACATTCCTAATGAGGAAGATCAACAGAAACAGCCTAACGCTGAGGAAAGAGAAAGAACTCTCTATGAGAAATTAGACCTGCTTGATCATATCAGAAATAGACAAAGAGAGGCGCAGGCCTTACCTGAACAACAAGCTCAACTTGCCCAACAGGCCCAGGTAAATCAAAATGCACAACAGCAGGGCCACTTTAACCACGACCACAATCAGGGCCACAATCAGCAACAGAGGCAACAACAACCTCAGCAACAACAAATGGGACAGCAGGGTGTAAATGATGCCCATGCTCAAAATATTAACAATCAGCCCCTGCAGAATCAAGTTAATCAAGAACATGGCAACATTCAGAATGTTAGGCCTCCACAGTGAAGACAAGCACAGAGACTTCCTCCACAAAAGCAACCATTGGGAGCTGAGAGGTACAAACAACTTGACTTCTTGGGCATACCTAACTTTCCTAATCCAATTCCAAATGAGATTAGGGGGAAAATTCCAAGGTTTCAAGGTAACAATGCAGTCACTGGTGAGGAACACTTGAGACACTTCATCAACATCACAGATGAGTATGAGATTGAAGACGAAGATGTGATGATGAAGTTGTTTGTACACTCATTGGAGGAAAGTGCCAAAGAATGGTATAAGGCACTTCTTGATAACAATATTGACTCATGGGAAAAATTCATGAGAGTGTTCAAACTATAGTATGGAGATAGGATCGACCCCAAATTTGCCATCCATGAGCTCACTACAATCAAGAAAGGAATCAATGAGATTGTTGCTAACTTCAGCAGCCGCTTCATCATGACAATGAGAAAGGTACCTCCTCAGATGAGACCTAATGAATCCATGTGTTTGGTTCTGTACTGTGGTGCGTTTGATTCTAAAATTGGTTATTGCTTGAGAGATAAGAGTCCTTTGTAATGTCCCCTTTTAGGATATTCCTTATTTCTTTACTTACAATAATATCACTAGAAAGGGACATTAGAACTATTAAAGGTCACTCAATCAAGATAATATTGAACTCATCTATAATAGTATAACATAAACAATAGCATAATCCACATTTAGTTCAGTTCAATTTATAACTCAATTCAATATTGACTATGTTCAAGTCTTAATCCTTACTATCTTTCTATTCCTCAACCTTGGATGGGGATTTACTTGTCTAGGGCGCAATGACACCACCTCATGGATTGAATTTACTCTGCCTCTTCCTAACAACTTTAATTGTCTAGGGCGCGATGACACCACCTCATGGATTGGATTTACTCCGCCTCTCCCTAACAACACCTCACCTCTCCTAAGGTTGTAGACAATAGAAATAACTAAGTATTAACTTGGACATATTCGTTATATTTCAACATACCAATTGATCACATTTATCCATAACACATTATGCATTGGCTATGCTCAAGTCTCAATCCTCATTTCTCTTCTAATCCTCAACCATGGATGGGGATTTACTTGTCTAGGGCGCGATGACACCAACTCAATGGCTGGATTTACTCCACCTCTCCCTAACAACACCACACCATTCACTCACAGGTTGAAGGCAATAGAAATAGATAGGCCTTGAGTTTGAACATACCAAATGTGTGAATATAATCTTTATTTCATATCAAGTTTCATAATGCCTATGTTAATGATACAATAATCTTTTATTTATATATACTTATCATTACTTAAGGCATTCATCATAATAAATATAATGTTATATATATATATATATAATACTAAGATAATACTTACCTTGCAACCTTGAACTCTTGAAGGTTTATGCTGCTGCAACTTAATATTTAGATCTGATTTTCCCAGAAATCAGAAATATTTCTGATTGTTATTTAACTTGCTCTCCACCAATGCCTTCGATGTATTGTATTATTTCTTCCTTATATACTTTATCCAATAGTTATGCCCTTTGTGATCAGAAGTAAATCTTTAAACAGATGCACCCTTCAATACTAATCGTTGTTCTTAATATTAATTGTATTATATATAAAATGATCTACATACTAATCGCTGTTCTTATTTATTACTATCGCTGCTCTATGACTTTCTCTTAAGTCTTAATCTTTTATTTAACTACTTTATAACCTTCTAAATAAGACATATTTGTCTTATGTGGAGGAATCGGTCCCTTATTTAATATAATCATTTCATAATATTAATACATAATATATATATTATTTAATTTATAATATTTAATTTATAATATTTAACTTATAATATTAATTTATAATATTTGAGTATATAATATTTAATTTATAATAAATATTAAGAATATATTCAATTTATATAATATTTAATATTTAAATTGAATATATTTAAATATATATAAAATATTAATATTTAATTTTAAATGTATTCAATTTACGATTTATTGAATGAATAATTCATAATTAATTCAACTATAAATCATTAGTAGAGGGACATGACAGCCCTCCCCACTCAAAATTGCTTGTCCTCGAGCAATTCTAAAACTTGGATGATCAAAGGGAACATGCTCGGTTCTAGAAACAATTTTCTTTCAATCTTTTACTTGAGTTTTCCTCAGGGGTTGCCTTTAGCATTTGGGCTTGCCCTCTTTTGCCACATCTGTGTCCTGGTTCCCATTTCTCCTTACAATGGTAGCACCATTTTTCCTTTTCAAGTTCCCCGTTATAAACGTGTCCATGAGCCCAAGGTCCCTTGCACTTGAAACATAAGTTTTTCTTTTTGAGCTCATCCCGTTCTTCTTTGGAAGGGATGATTTTTTCCTTTTGGTGGAAGGGTTTTGTATGCTCGTTTGAGGGTTTGTTATTTGATGAGGTTTCTAGTCTCAATGCCATTTCAATGGCATCATCAAGTGTTGTGGGTTTAAGTGCCCCCATTAATCCTCTTAGTTTCTCGTCCAAACCTTCAATAAATAGGAATGTTAGTCTTTCATCGTCAATTCCGGAAACTGTAAGATACCCAACTAGTACTAACTGAAAACTTCACTATACTTAGCTAAATTTACTTGCACTTAACTCTTCAACTACTTAGTCTACTTACATCACATATGAAAAGATAACAAAGACAACTTGCATGAATCAACTTGAAGTTGGGCAATTGTATTATCACTTGATTCAACTCAATACAAATGTCTTATTACAATGATGATTGCCCACAATGGCATGAATATACAATCTCATTCAAATGATTACAAGAAAAGGCCTTAAAGCCTAGATGTATACAATGCTTTCAACTTCTTCACAACTAGCTCTATCTCACTAGTTGATGTAGATCACTTCAATTGAACCTAATGATGTCAACTGGATGTCAACACCTCACAATGCAACAAGGGAGCATCACCTTGTTAGTTGAGGGAGCATCACCTTGTTAGTTGAGGGAGCATCACCCCAACTCTTGAAATTCGCAGGCCTCAAGATCACAAGCATAAAGCTTTGCAGAGAGAAAATTCGCCAAAAAATAAGATATCCAAATGAATGAGAGCTCCCCTCCTTTTATAGGCCTTCCAAGGCAATGAAGGCACGCTTTCCAAGGAGCATATTTATGAAGAATATTCCTTCTGATAACTCAGTGTGATGTGGCAACCTCACCCAATGCAGTGGAACGGATCCCAATGTCCTTTCGACCAATGAGAGTCGAGTTGGTTACAACTACCTGTCCTTCATCCTAGGCGCCAAGTTAGGGTGTCTGGTGCAGGGAAATGTGCCTTGTGTGAGTTCTAGGCACCAGTTGAGGTTGGAGAGGATAGAAAGTGCGCCTAAGTGTGGAAACCACCAGATAACTCAATCTGAAGTTAGGCGCTTCATTAGCAGATCCTAGTCAAGTGGAGCGCCTGACATCTAGCTCCATGTTTGGTGTCAGAATGGACTTAAGTCACAAGGCGCATATCAGAGGGGTAACAAGTGGGAAGTGCGCCTAAGGTACTTAGATGATAGACCTTCATGTGTTGAGGCATTTGGAGTGTCAGAACAACCTTCTTTGATGAGTGCCTTGATTGGGAATCTCAAGCAAACATCTCCTAATCCCTTTCTTAGCTAGGCGCATTCTGGAAGTGAAACAGGCAGGAAGTGCGCCTTGCATGCATGATGGTTTTCTCTATCAAGTCTTCAAGTCTTGTTTTCTTGGAAGGTAGAATACCTCATCCTGGAGTGAGCGCCTTACTTCACATGTTCAAACTTCATCTTTTAACTCACTCTATGACTAGGCGCCAAAACTGAGGTCTTCAGTCAGAATGTGCGCCTAGAGCCTTCTAGGCCAATTTCATCCCAGATTGGCAGGGTATGAAGCTTCTTAAAGTTGAAAGTATCTTCACCAATCAATGTGCCACTCATTCAACCTAATGAATCTCCTGTTCTTGCTTGGGCGCACATTTGGTCTAGGCATCATGGAATTTGTGCCTAGGCATGGAATCCTCATAGTACTTATCCAATCTTCATCATTAAGCTAGGTGCCCTATTGAAGGAGTTTAGCTATGTTGAGCGCCCCATCTCAAGACCATTATTGAGCACCAGAAGTAACCTTAATAGCTAGGCGCTCATTGACAGGTTGCCAAAGGAAAAGTGCGCCTAGGTGCACATTGTAGATTGTTTGATCAAGAAGTGGCGCCTTGATCATTTAGGCGCATATTTGATGTGGCGGAGTGAAAACTAGCGCCTTGCATTGGATTCGCCTTTATACATGTGGCGCTCACACTTGTAATCTTTGTGGTAAAGTAAAACACCTATCTCACCAAGCGCCCTGACTGCTTGAAGTGATTGGAAGCTACCTTCCCACTTAGGCGCACATCAAGTGAATTTGTCATGGTATTTGCGCCTAGAGTTTACTTGACCCCTTTCCTCAAGAAGTATGCTTGGTATGAGACTTCTGACGGAGAAATCAACTTCTTTAACTAGAGCGCCTTCCATATTGAGGGTCATTGAAGCCTATTTTGTCCCTAGGCGCTCACTTGGGAAATTTGATGTGAAATTGGCACCTAGACTCCAAGAGTCATGCCTTTGGCTTCCAGACTTAGCCAAATTTTGAGTTTCTGACTTTGTTCCTGCAGAACAATAAGATTGAGTTAGTCAAAAACCAATTCATTCCCTCATCATTTAGAATTAGCCTCGAGGAATGAGAAGTAGGCTAATCCAAGTTCCATTTGGTGTTTAAGCCGAAAATGGGGACATGACAGAAACTCGGATGGCTATCTTCTCGAATTCATTTATATATTCATCCACGGTTCCTCTTTGTCTTACTAGGGTCAAGTCCTTGAAATCTTGTTGTGAATGTCGTCGATCAAATTTCTTGATGAACCTTTTGGAAAATTCCACATAGGATGTGATGGATTCATGCCCTTGAGTATGCTTCCCATTATGCCACCATTCATAGGCCAATCCCTCCAAGTGTAAGATGGCAAATTGGAGGGCATCCCTCTCGGTCATTGGGCTGAGTAGAAAGTAGTCGTTTAACTTTTGAAGCCATGCCCGTGGGGTGATCTTATTGGTTCCATCAAAGTTTGGAAGGTTCACCTTGTTGGCTTTTTGCTTCAAATCTTTGTTAATGGGTCTTCTTTCCCTTCTTGCTAATTCATTCCTCCTTGAGTTGCTATAGTCATTGAATGACACTACTCTCCTCACTTCGAGTTCCAAGCTTGCATATGCTCTTGCAATATCATCCGTACTCATTGAGTTTGGAGCGGATTCTTCCGTTCTCGATGTTTCCTCTTCGAGAAGAAAGGATGGTATAGGAACCTTTGGGTTTGATGAAGTATTGCTGTTTTCGGAGTGATTAGATCCCACTTCCCTTCCATTTGTTGAGTGTGTCTTAAGATGGTCCGTAGTGTTTCCCACCTTTTGGAGTGCTTCAAGAAACATTTGTGTTGTCTTTTCACCTTGCTCCATCATGGCTTTAGTGGTTTTTTCACCTTGCTCCATCATGGCTTTAGTGATCATTTCCATGAAGGTCTTCATGTCGTCGTTCATTTGTTCTTCTAAGATTTGACGGTTCCTCCTAGTGTATGCTTGCATAAGCTTCTTTCACAGGGTGGCAGGGGAGTACCTTGGCTTGATTTAACTCCACAATTAGATTCAAATCTATATATATATATGTAATTACACTTCTTTCTTGTTAGGCTCCAGTATATCATGTTGAATATAGAAGTGATTACACCAATTTCCATTTACATAATAAAATTGAAATAGACAACCAAGTAGCTTAAGAACGCAAGCAACCAGCTCAAGCAAGTAGACAAGCAAGTAGCTCAAGCAGACAAGCAAGTAGCTCAAGCAGGTAGGCAAGTAGCTCAAGTAGACAAGCAAGTCGCTCAAGCAAGTAGACAAGTAGCTCAAGTAGACAAGCAAGTAGCTCAAGCAAGTAGGCAAGTAGCTCAAGTAGACAAGCAAGTAGCTCAACCAAGTAGACAAGCAGCTCAAGTAGCTCAACCAAGTAGACAAGTAGCTCAAGTAGACAAGCAAGTAGGCAATAGCTCAAGCACGCAAGCATCCAGCTCAAAGTCATAGAGTATACACTCGAATACAAATACAAGTCATAGAGTATACACTCAAATGCATACAAGTCAATAATCATTCATAGGATGGCAGGACGATAGCTTTGATACCACTTGTAATGTCCCCTTTTAAGATATTCCTTATTTCTTTACTTACACACAATAATATCACTAGAAAGGGACATTAGAACTATTAAAGGTCACTCAATCAAGATAATATTGAACTCATCTATAATAGTATAACATAAACAATAGCATAATCCACATTCAGTTCAATTCATAACTCAATTCAATATTGACTATGTTCAAGTCTTAATCCTTACTATCTTTCTATTCCTCAACCTTGGATGGGGATTTACTTGTCTAGGGTGCGATGACACCACCTCATGGATTGGATTTACTCCACCTCTCCCTAACAACTTTAATTGTCTAGGGCGCGATGACACAACCTCATGGATTGGATTTACTCTGCCTCTCCCTAACAACACCTCGCCTCTCCTAAGGTTGTAGGCAATAGAAATAACTAAGTATTAACTTGGACATATTCGTTATATTTCAACATACCAATTGATCACATTTATCTATAACACATTATGCATTGGCTATGCTCAAGTCTCAATCCTCATTTCTCTTCTAATCCTCAACCATGGATGGGGATTTACTTGTCTAGGGCGCAATGACACCAACTCGATGGCTAGTTTACTCCACCTCTCCCTAACAACACCACGCCACTCACTCACAAGTTGAAGGCAATAGAAATAGATAGGCCTTGAGTTTGAACATACCAAATGTGTGAATATAATCTTTATTTCGTATCAAGTTTCATAGTGCCTATGTTAATGATACTCACAATAATCTTTTATTTATATATACTTATCATTACTTAAGGCATTCATCATAATATATATATATATATATATATATATATATTACTAAGATAATACTTACCTTGCAACCTTGAACTCTTGAAGGTTTATGCTGCTGCAACTTAATAGTTAGATCTGATTTTCCCAGAAATCAGAAATATTTTTGATTGTTATTTAACTTGCTCTCCACTGATGCCTTCGATGTATTGTATTATTTCTTCCTTATATACTTTATCCAATAGTTATGCCCTTTATGATCAGAAGTAACTCTTTAAACAGACGCACCCTTCAATACTAATTGCTGTTCTGAATATTAATTGTATTATATATAAAATGATCTACATACTAATCGCTGTTCTTATTTATTACTATCGCTGCTCTATGATTTTCTCTTAAGTCCTAATCTTTTATTTAAACTACTTTATAACCTTCTAAATAAGACATATTTGTCTTATGTGGAGGAATCGGTCCCTTATTTAATATAATCATTTCATAATATTAATACCTAAGTTGCCGATCTTGGTACGGGTTCAGATACGGATACAGGGTTCGGGTACGCGGATACGGCAAATTTTTTTTTTGCCCGGGTACGGTACGGCAATATATATATATATATATATATAAAACAGTAAACTCTAAGACTAAAAAAACTTAAAAACAGTAATACTCATAATATGATAATTGCCAATAAACAACAAAATAAAATATCAAAATACCTCATATTTCATAACTTGCAATAAGGAAAATCAAAATACTCAACTAGAATAGGGATAAATGTAAATTGCAACTTGGCTTTGCATTAGTTGAGTTTGACAAAGGAATTGTGACGTTCTAGAGTACTCATTGAAGGTAATGGTAGAAATTTTAGCATATTGATGAAAGTTATTATCAGACCTTGTAAGGTTGTACTTATGCTAATTCAGTTTATTTTATGGGTTATGTTGTGTATTGCTCATCTATGTTGTTGAACATTGCAAAAATGAAGTAATGAGGAATATAGTTGCTTGTTGCAGACTGATCTAAACTACATCTTATACTTAAGATCATTGGGATGTTGTTTAATGTTGTAAGGAAATAAGTTGTTTGCTAAACCATGATTACAAGTTAGTTAACGTATATTGGAAAGTACTTGAAAGAGGATAGTTCTAGGTGATTATTAAATACTTTAGATGTTGGTTGAACAAATCAGATGTCAAGTATTATTATGTTGTTCTATACTTACTAGGTATTATGAACCCCCTGTTTACCTTGTTAAGTTGAAATCAAATTTATCAACAATAAACTGAGTTAAGATTAGATGTATGTGTAGACTTTGCTAACTGTCGAGTTATGATTTAAAAACTTTATTTCACTTTTAGTCATACGTGGACAAGTTTCACTTTTAGGGCGAAATAGACTCATTTGGATTTTTTTAAAGTTAAAAAAATGTTTAAAAAAGTTGATTTTGACATCATTTTGTGCATCCCTCCCCTAGGTTCTCCTAGGTTCTACCCAGGTTCTCTGTGGGTTCTTCCCAGGCACCCTGGGTTCTCTGTGGGTTCTTCAAAAAGAACCCACAGAGAACCCAGGGTGCCTAGGAAGAACCCACAGGCACCCACAGGCGAACCGTACCCGTACCCGTACCCAAGCAGAACCCATACGGGCACGTTGGGCATTTGAGAAGAACCCGGTAACTTAGATTAATACATAATATATATTATTTAATTTATAATATTTAACTTATAATATTAATTTATAATATTTGAGTATATAATATTTAATTTATAATAAATATTAAGAATATATTCAATTTATATAATATTTAATATTTAAATTGAATATATTTAAATATATATAAAATATTAATATTTAATTTTAAATGTATTCAATTTACGATTTATTGAATGAATAATTCATTTTACGATTTATTGAATGAATAATTCATAATTAATTCAACTATAAATCATTAGTAGAGAGACATGACATCCTCAAACACTGAGGGAAGCCTATGTTGTAGCCATTAACATTGAAAGTAACATGAGAGCCTCCGACAAACATGTTAAGAGGTCTGATGGGAAGATTTCTTAGCCAGAGAGAGTAGCTTTCAATAAGCCCCTCACCACTGAAGACAAATTGGATAAGCTTATGGGGGTTATGAAAGATTTATCCTACAAGGTTGCTAGGAATTACAAAGGGTTGTCACTTCAAGGTGCTACAACACATTTTAATGAAGGTCAGAGATTGCATAATAGACCTTACAACACAGATTGGTCCAAGAGACCATAGCAAAACGACAAACAGGTTGCCCCCAGGCATGTGAGTTTTAAACACCCTGAAAGGGACACTCCAGATCCATTGAGAAAGGATCAAGTCAATTTCAAGATGAGTCTTTATGGTGCCAGGCTTGCTACCTTCCCCATGATCCAGCAAATTGTGTGGTGGCTCATTCAATGAGTAGAGATGAGGAATTTTCAAATGAAGGTGCGGCTGAGTACTATGAAGAGGAAATAAATCAGTTTGACAAAACATTATGAAAAGATGGATCAAGGTGTTGGTTATGCCAGCTATGAAGAAGATGATCATATTTTCCAGTATGATTATGATGAAGGTCCAAAGAGATATCAGTTGCCAGCCCGTGATTTTGGGCACTTGAGGGATTTTATGCAGAAGAAGTACCAGCAGTCCAAACCTTCCACAGAAGACATGAAAGGCTTGACTGATGCAGACATTTTGCAGGTCCAAGGAGGTTATCAGCTGAGAAAAAGGTTAGTCCCTGTGCAAAATTCTCTTGCTATAGAATCAAAACAAGGATTGAATGGGGATAAGGAAAAACGTAAGCAGCATGTGGAGCAGAAAAGTAGTAGCACTCCCAAGAAGAATGTCCTAGAAAAGAAGAATGTTCCAACGCAACCACCAGCAACAAAGAAGAAATATGTGCAGAAGAATCTAGCACAGATCATGCAGCCGGTTACTGTGCCCATTCTAGGGGTTCATTATCCAAAAGGCAGTAACAAGCATGATCAGCTTCAAGCACAAAAAGAACCAGAAAAGGAGAAAGAGAAGACAAAGGAAAAAGGTAAGGATATTTCATCCAATCAAGTAATACCTTACATTCCTTGCGCAAATGATGATACTGTCTCATATGATACTTCTTTGCCCAATTATAACCCTATTGACATGGCTCAAGTCTTTAGCCAAATCAGAATTTCAGTGCCTATAGGGAACTCCTTAGAATCCCTGAACATAGAGATAGGGCAGCGTCATTTGTCACTGTTGTAGGTGCATAAAAACAACCTATTGTTGTTCCTCGTAGTGATGATGTAAAATACCCTTTCTAAATGACTGAAATTTTTTGCCAACTTTTAGATAAGATTTCTTGCACAAATCAACAAATAAACATCACCAATGAAAAATGAAATAGTAGAACATCAAACCCACATCATATTTGCTTATTTGAAACCTTCAATGAAAGATACATAATTATATCAGACTTTATTACATATATATAAAGTGCCCAAATTCATCAATTCTTGCATAGAAACAATGTCCAAACACTCTAGAATGAAGCTAGCTGCCAAATGATGCTATAACAGCCCTGGAAGTACATTAACAATTGACTGATGTGAAAGTCCTGTAGGCTGATATGACTGCTGAAAGTGATGATTTTGCCCAGCCAAAGTTTTAGCAATGAAAACCACCTCCAAACTCAAGCGATGGATGCCTAGTTTGGTCTTCTATCAAATGCAACTCTTCAAGTATCAAAGCCTTTGTCAAATCCACTTCAAAAACCCTGTAATTGCATCAATAATCCGTTGTCATGAAAATCATACTTCGCTGATATGAAATCAGACCTTGAAAAATATGCAAAAATCACTCAATTCTCACTATAAACCCAATCAACTACCTTGGTAGTCACTGTCATGTCCCCATTTCCGGCTTGAGCACCAAGTGATGAATGGATTAGCCTACTCCTCATTCCCGGAGGCTAATTCTGAATGGTAAGGGAATGAAACAGGTTTTGACTAACTTTGTGTGTCATTTTGTAGGTACAATCAAGGAGTTGTGAGTCATAATCCACTAAGCCATTGACAAGGCGCCCATTTTGGCAGAACACACCCATCCTGGCACCTAGCTTCTAGAGTCACTTCTGGCATTAAAGTTGAGGTTCCAACAGAAGGCGCTCCACCTGAATGGGTTCCTCCAATCAAGCGCCTAGATCAGAGATGAACATTAACAAGGTATCATGGAGTTTTCATGCCTAGGCGCTCATCCTACATCAGACCTCCCAAAAAGTGCGCCTAGATGACACTCTGCAACACTCCAAGTTTGCTTTAGAACATCAAGGTGCCAAGACAGGGTTCCATGACCTTGAAGATGTGCCTAAATAGGAATATGATCTTCAAACCCCTCAAGAGGTCAGGGCGCTTGGTAAGGCAAGTAGTTTGTTTCATTTCAAGACTCCAGAAGTAAGCATTTGCATAGCAGATAAGCATTTCAAGGGAAGGCGCCATTTTACTCTTCCACTGGCACCTTAGTGCGCCTAAGATGGGAGTAAGTCCTCAAATTCAGTCTAGTTACAGGGCGCTCCTTCAAGGAGGCAAGATCAATCCAATTAAAGTTCAGTTGCTTTCAATCTACTTTGAAAAGATGTGCAATTGGATCCTAAGCACAAATTCCTAGTCAAATTGATGATAAGTGCACCAAAAGCATCTTCAAAGGAGGTAAGTCATGGGCGCCAAATCTTCTGCAAATCTTCCAAGTAAGCGCCTGAGTTGGAAGGACGTTTCCAATCACTCCCAATAGTCAAGGCGCTTGGTGAGTAAGTGTCTCTACATGCATGAAGTTGAATCCAATAGGAGGCGCTAGTATCCTCCACTCTCTCAGAAGAGCGCCTCAAGCAGGTTGACTTGGCATGGAGTTGGTAGAGTTCCCTGGAATGGGAAGGCAATACAGGAAACATTTCCAAGTTGTATCATCCATCATCAGTGCAAAACATTCAAGGTATGTGCCTAAAGACCATAGGGCGCCATTTCATGATCCTGTCATATGAGGAATCCTTAGGCGCATTTTCCAGTGCAATTGACCTAGCTTCTTTGCAAACCCCAATTTGGCGCCTAACCCTAGCTAGGCGCAATATCATCTCCAGTTGGCACTTGGTCTTGAAAGCTATGCAGTTGCAACGTCATTTTGGCACCTAGGGTCTAGTTGGGCTTCTAGGATTGCAGTCAAGGTATGGCGCACTTCTTTGGTGGCGCCTAACCCCAAGTGGCGCCTTGATCAATCTCAATGAGTACCTTAAGGAGATTGGATAAACTGAGTGTCCAGATACCTCTTTGGATCAAGGTAACAACACTTGAAAGTCTTCCCGAGCTAGGCGCTCACTTCCAGATGAAGCATTCCACCTCCCTAAACATCAAGTCTTGAAGAAACACCAAGGAAAGTCAATCTTCATGCAAGGCGCACTTCTGTGCCCATGTAGCATCATTCTGGCGCCCAACATCAAGTAGCATTTTGATCAAGTTTCAGTGAGCACCTTGGGCAGATTGGGTGAGTGAAGTATCATGATCTCGCCAACAACCTTTAGAAGTTCTTTCTAGATAGGCGAAACCTCATGATGGGCGCACTTGACACTCCAGATACTTCAACTTGGCGCCCAGTCAGAAGAACACTTGAAACTGTGCCTAAGATGAGGTGGTTCAGGTAGTTACACAACTTGAGCTCTCATTGGTCGACAGAATGTCTTCGGGATCCGTGTCAAGGTCTCTAGATGAGCTTGCCAACTCAGAATGAGTCAGATGGAATATTCCCTTGGATATGCTTCTTGGGAAACGTGCCTTGGTTCCTCTTTATGCATTGAAAAACGTGCCTTCATTGCCTTTGGAAGGCCTATAAAAGGAGGAGCTCTCATTCATTTGGCATCTGTTCATTTTGACAAAATTCTCTCTGCAAAGCTATTGAGCTTGTAATCTTGAGGCCTACGAGTTTCAAGTGTTGGGGTGATGCTCCCTCAACAAGCAAGGTGATGCTCCCTTGTGATATTGTGAGGTGTTGACATTCAGTTGATATCATTGAGTTTGATTGAGTTGATCAAGTGTAGATGCCATTGAAAACATCAAGGCTTCAAGGCCTTTCTTTTGTATTTCCATTGAATAAGTTGTAACTTCATGCTATTGAAAGCATTATCCATGTAATAAGACATTGCAAATTGATTGAATCAAGTAACTAGACAAGTACCCAACTCCAAGGTTGATTCATTCAAGTAGTTATCTTTGATGTATATCTTTATGTTGTTGAAGTAGTTGATGAATTGATAGCAAGTAAAATTGTTTAAGTAAAGAAAAATTTTCGTAGAACTAGTTGGGTATCTTACAGTCACTCCAATACACCAAGGGTTCCAATATGATGTCAAATACTCTTCAAAAGCTCTATTTATCCTCTCCAAGGATAGGTGTTCCTTCTCTTTGTCAATTTGGAATGAAGCTTGGAATCCACCAATCAAAATTGAGAGTCTTGAACTATTGTAAATGAATAACATCAATGAATGCAATCATTTAAAAACAATCTTTAATTGTTTTAAATGAATTATATCTATTCTTCAAGTGGATCGATCCTTTAGCATTGGAGCTCCTCTCTATCTTGGACGGCGGCTATGAATGAGAGCAATCAAACATTTAAAATCTTCATTTGGCATGGAATATCATTGAGCGATCCTCCTCAATATTGGCGTTTGGCATTTAAAACCTTTCAAAGAGCAATTTCGATCCAATGCAAGCATTTAAAATCCTTCAATTTCAATCGCCCTCATGATATAACACCCATCGATCAAATGCAATCATTTAATAAATAGATTTTGCATTTAAAATATTCTTCTTCATGATCGGCAGCCAGCTAGAATTCATATGCAATCATTTAAAAATCACTAACAAACCTCCTTCAATGCTAATCGCTCAACACAAAGACATGGGCGAATACTTAGCCGTTGGCTTCATGTGGGACCACGATCCAATGTTCTTTTGCTCTTCAAACAATACAAAACCATCTCATATCAAGTCGATCATCTTCAATGATAACCGTTGGCATTAGCTTGGACCTATTGCTTCATGGGCGAACACATCACCTTATTCATATTTACAACTCTATAGAAATCGATTAGACAAAATGCAATTAAAGATTCCATTTTCTATAATCTATCAAATGAAATGAAAATACAATTTCAATATTGCATTTTCCAATTAGTTGAGCTAACATCCGGTTCTCCATGTATAAACTTATACCAACTTTCCAGTTCTCCATGTATAGAAATAAGCTCAAACTAGAAATTCATTCCCTTACCAATGCATTAGCCTACGGAAATGGATGACAGGCTAATCATCAACTCCATGTGAAGTCACTCCGGAAATGGGGACATGACAGTCGTCCCTTCCCGGGATTGCTTGTCCTCAAGCAATCAAAGATTAGGATGCTCCAAAATTTGTTCTCCTTCCCAAGTAGCATCCTCCAAAGGCAATCCTCTCCATCGAACCAAATACTCTCTAATGATTCGGCTCCTCAAATGACGCTCCCTTATATCAACTATGCTGTCAGGCTCCAATATCAACATGCCTTCCTCATCAAGAGGTGGAAGATCGAGAGAAGAAACCACATGTTGTCTCAATGCCTTTTTGAGGCAAGACACATGAGCCACGTTATGAATGTGGCTTCCTAGTGGTAACTCAAGCTCACATGCAACTTCACCAACTCGCCTCACAATCCTGTATGGCCCATAGAATCTCGGCTTGAGCTTTTCTGCACCACTTTTCTTCAAAGTACTCTGTCTGTATGGCTGTAGGCGCAAAAACACCAAATCATCAACCTCAAATGTCCTCTCAACCCAATATCTGTCTACATAAATCTTTTGTTGATTTTGTCCCTACTGAATATTATCCTTAAGAATCCTAAGGATGTCCTGTGTATCCTGCATCAACTCTTTAGCTCGGGGAGCTCTACTATCATCAAATGCCAAATCCATAAAAGAAAGTGCATCATATCCATACAATGCCCTGAATGGAGTCATGCCAATAGACATGTGATTGGTAGTATTGTAACAATACTCCCCAAGGTACAACCACCTGATCCAAGCACGCTGATGACCCGCAACATAATTGCGAAGATATCCCTCAATCCACTTATTTACAATCTCTGTCTGTCCATCAGTCTAGGGATGATAACTAGTGCTCGATGTCAACTCTGTACCTGCAAGTCGGAATAGCTCACGCCAAAACACACTAATGAATCTACTATCCTGATCACTCACAATAGTCTTTGGAAGGCCATGCAAGCGAAATACCTCACAAAAGAACAACTCTGCAACCTGCAATGCTGTGTAATCCGTTGCAATTGGATAAAAATGTGCATATTTGGTTAGCCGATCAACAACTACATATATGCAATCCTTACCATGAACCTTCGGAAGACCTGTGATGAAATCCATGGAAATACTTTCCCACTTCTGCTCAGGAATAGGCAAAGGCTGAAGTAGACCTGCGGGAAAAGTATGCTCAGACTTGTTCTGCTGACAAGTCAGACACTCTCTAACATGCTGAAGAACATCATCTTTGAGACCCTTCCAAGAGAATCTCTCCCTAACCTACCTATAGGTTTTGAAGAAACCTGGATGTCCTACTAGAGGTGTGTCAACAACCTTATATCTATCATCCTGAATCAAACCATCCATGATCTCGCATGCAAATGTAGATTTGGAATACTCAACCAAAAGTTGAGATTTTCAATCAGCGGAAATCTCACTCAATAAACAAATAGTAGGCCTCCTGGAAAGTGCATCTGCAACAACATTCTTCTTTCCTTTCACAAACTCAATATCAAAGTCATATGCCTGTACCTTAGAGACCCATTTTTGTTGTCTCTCATTCAAATCCTTTTGTTCCAAGAAGTATTTCAAACTATTGTGGTCGGTCCTCACCACAAACTTCGCACCTACTAAATACTGACGAAACTTTGCCAAAGCATGCATTATGGCAAGCATCTCCTTGTCATAGGTGGAATATAGGCGCTCCACATCTCTCAATTTCCTGCTCTCATATGCAATGAGATGCCTATTCTGCATCAACACAGCTCCAATACCCTCTCCTGATGCATCACACTCAAGTACAAAAGACTGTGTAAAATCTGGTAGTGCCAACACTGGAGTAGTACTCATCACCTCCTTAAGCCTGTCAAAGATTGCTTGTGCCTTGGAAGACCAAAGGAATGCCCCCTTAGTGAGATCTGTCAATAGTGCTGCCAACTGTGAAAATCCTCTAACAAATCTCCGATAGTAACTGCAAAGACCTAAGAAACCTCGTAACTCAGAAATGTTTCTTAGAATAGGCCAATCCTGTATTGCTTTGATCTTCTCCTCCTGTACTCTAACTCCATTGGCACTAATCATATGCCCGAAATAGAGGATCTCCTCCATCCCAAAATCACACTTTGAAGCCTTGGCATACAATGACGTGCCTCCATGACTCCAAGTACCTCATCAAGATGTCGAAGATGCTCATCCCAAGTCTTACTATATATCAAAATATCATCAAAGAATACCAACAAAAACTTACACAACTGCTTATTGAAAACATGATTCATACAAGACTGAAATGTAGTAGGTGCATTAGTAAGACCAAAAGGCATAACAAAAAACTCATAGTGTCCATAGTGGCATCTGAATGCTGTCTTCGAAATATCTTCCTCACAGACACGAATCTGGTGATAACCTGAACGAAGATCAATCCTAAAAAAATAAACGGCCCCGTGTAACTCATCAAGTAGCTCATCGATCCTGGGTATAGGGTACCTGTTTTTTATTGTCTTCTTATTCAGTGCTTTATAATCAATACACATCCGCATAGTACCATCCTTCTTCACCAACACCACAGAAGAAGCAAATGGACTAGATGAAGGTCGAATGTGTCCCATATCAATCAACTCCTTGATTGCATTCTCAATCTCAATTTTCAAGTGTCGAGGATGTCGATATGGTGCAATATTGATAGGCTTAGTTCCATCCTCTAACTCAAAACCACGATCTGGTGATCTACCTGGAGGAATGTCATCAAATACCTTACTGTGCATATCCAATACAGACTGGATATCTACATGATACTCACCGCCTAAAGAAGACTTAGAAGAAACTGTTACTTGAGCTGCCCATGCAATGTCATCATGAAGAAACAATGTCTCCATACGCCTAGCTGAAACAACTCTAGGCCCTCCATCTGAAATGGCTCTCAAGATGATTTTTCTTCCCTCATGAATGAACTCTATCTCCATCTTCTTCAAATCCTGGATATAACGGCCAAGTGAATGCAACCATTGTATTCCCAAAACAACATCAATGCCTGAAAGTCCAACCATGTAGAAATCATCTATCAATGTATAATCTCCCATCTGAATACTAAGCTGTGGCACTTTTTTCTGACAACTCATGGTAAAGCCATCTGCTACTGCAACTGTGAAACCTTCAAAGTCCTCAGCTTGTAAACCACGTTTCATAACTAAACCCTCATCAATGAAGTTATGAATAGCTCCGCTATCCACCAAACAAGTGACTCGTTGTCCCTTGATAACACCCTTTATACGAAAGGCATGATACCTAGGAACTCCTGACATAGAAGCAATAGTCACTTTACCTTCACCTGTATCAAGCTCCAATGTAAGTTGCTCCTGATGATCCTCATCTGAAACTATATCCTCATGTGCATCACTATTGTCATCTGAAATCACCTCAATGAGATGTGCTTTGCTTTTCCCAAGGCATCTATGTCCTGGTTCCCATGGTTGCTTGCAAGAAAAACATAGCTTCTTCCTTCTCAATTCATCTCTCTCTACTGTAGAAGGATTAGTCTTAGGCTGAAATGGTTTCTTCTGATTAGAGCTAGAGCCCTTAAAGAAGCTTTTCTTTGGAGTGAATGTAGAAGTATCCAAATCAAGTGCTAACTCGATTGCCTCCTCAAGTGTAGTTGGCTTATGAACCTTAACGAACCCTTTGATCCTATCATTCAACCCTTCAACAAACAACATTGTGATTCTCCTATCTGTCATTTCAAGAACCATAACCGTAATCTTTTGAAATTCATTGACATATGAATCCACTCTACCACTCTGTTTCAACTGTGCAAGCTCACGGTAGTAGACCTCCACATCCTTGTGGTCAAACCTAGTAATGAGTTTTTCAACAAACTCATCATATGAAGTGATCCTGTTATGATGTTGTGAAACAAGACCATCATGCCACCACTCATATGCTAGACCCTCCAAATGCATAGTAGCAAAGTGTATAGCTTTTTCTTCACTCATGGGCTTGAGTGTAAGAAAAGTATCTAACTTATTCACCCACGCTCTAGCACTTAGCTTGCCAATACCATCAAAACTAGGAAGAGGAATTTTATTCAATGCATCCTTGTATTCCTTTGGCTGAGTAGGTTGTGCTCTTCTTTGCCTTGGACGATTCACTCTACCTCTTCGATTGTCTCTTTTTTAGCTCATGTAATTGTTGAAATTGATCTTATTCCTTACATGCTTGGGAAGTGAATCATACTCATCAACCAAAGATATGATATTTTCCTCAAAAGGAACCTCTTCTTCTTCATCCTGTGGCTGCTCCTCTTCTACTTCTTCTTCTCTAGGAAGAAAAGTAGGTTGCATAGGTCTCTCAATTGTAGGTGTACGTGTCCTTCTAACACGAGGTAGTGATCTTCCAGCTACACTACCTACATCCTAATTGTTTTGATTAGCCTGATTGTTATTATTCATGTCACCCATCAAAGCTTGAAACATCCTCTCAATATTTGTATTTGTTTGACGCTGTTGTTCTGCCATCTCACGCTGATTATTAACCATGTCCCTTAACATATTATCAATTTCATCTTGTGGTATACCTTGCCTTCTATCACCCATTGTATGTGGCAAAGGATCAACGTAGTAGCTCATAACCCATAGGCTGGTAGAATCCAAGCTCTGATACCACTGTAAAATACCCTTTCTAAATGACTGAAATTTTTTGCCAACTTTTAGATAAGATTTCTTGCACAAATCAACAAATGACCATTACCAATGAAAAATGAAATAGTAGAACATCAAACCCACATCATATTTGCTTATTTGAAACCTTCAAATGAAAGATACATAAATGATAAGTGGCTGATATGAGTTTCAGTCACAATCTGATTTTATATCAGACTTTATTACATATAAAGAGCCCAAATTCATCAATTCTTGCATAGAAACAATGTCCAAACACTCTCGAATGAAGCTAGTTGCCAAATGATGCTACAACAGCCCTGGAAGTACATTAACAATTGACTAATATGAAAGCCCTGTAGGCTGATATGACTGCTGAAAGTGATGATTTTGCCTAGCCAAAGTTCTAGCAATGAAAACTCGTGAAAACCACCTCCAAACTCAAGCGATGGATGCCTAGTTTGGTCTTCTATCAAATGCAACTCTTCACGTATCAAAGCCTTTGTCAAATCCACTTCAAAAACCCTGTAATTGCATCAATAATCCGCTGTCATGAAAATCAGACTTTGCTAATATGAAATCAGACCTTGAAAAATATGCAAAAATCACTCAATTCTCACTATAAACCCAATCAACTACCTTGGTAGTCACTCCAATACACCAAGGGTTCCAATATGATGTCAAATACTCTTCAAATCTTCTCAAATAACCTGCAAATTCAACTCCAATGATGAAATCTGAATAATAACATCTCACAAATTGTCATGGGAACATCACAACACTCAAGGGAACATCACCTTGAAAAATAACTAGAAAATGCAATCATTTAAAAATCACTAACAAACCTCCTTCAATGCTAATCGCTCAATACAAAGACATGGGCGAATACTTAGCCGTTGGCTTCATGTGGGACCACGATCCAATGTTCTTTTGCTCTTCAAACAATACAAAACCATCTCATATGCAAGTCGATTATCTTCAACGATAACCGTTGGCGTTAGCTTGGACCTATTGCTTCATGGGCGAACACATCACCTTATTCATATTTACAACTCTATAGAAATCGATTAGAGAAAATGCAATTAAAGATTCCATTTTCTATAACCTATCAAATGAAATGAAAATACAATTTCAATATTGCATTTTCCAATTAACCCAAATACTAGTTGAGCTAACATTCCAGTTCTCCATGTATAGACTTATACCAACTTTCCGGTTCTCTATGTATAGAAATAAGCTCAAACTAGAAATTCATTCCCTTACCAATGCATTAGCCTACAGGAATGGATGATAGGCTAATCATCAACTCCATGTGAAGTCACTCCGGAAATGGGGGCATGACAGATAATGAGGGCATAGGCCATGATGAAACCATAGAAGTATACCTAGGATCAACTATTGTTAATAGCAGGATAGGAGTAGACCCTTTTTACGCAACATTGATCTTAAATAGTTGGCTATTACACAAGTGTATGCTTGATTCTGGTGCTTCCAGCAATGTTATGCCCGTGGAGATCATGAATGAATTGGGACTGAAAGTGTTCAGGTCCTTTGGCAAATGCTTTGCCATGGATTCCAGGGAGGTTAATGTCATAGGTCTGGTTGAGGATGTTGAGGTCAAACCTGTTGCTTACCCAGATAAGTCCTTCTTGATGGATATAATTGTTGTAGATTTCCCTGCCAAGTGGGGTATGTTGTCAAGAAAATGGGCAGCTTCTATGGGTGGAAGTATCCAGATGGACCTTTCATATGCCACCATTCCAATCCAGGGCGTGGAAGTGAAGCTGTATAGGGAGAAAAGGGTAGAAGATGAAAATGTTGAGGACAAATATAAGGCTCAAGATGATCATGCTAACTTCTTTGACACTGATATTGACCATTTCATGGGATATAGCAGTGATGATGATCCTAGCCTTGATGCTTTACCTTCCACTCCTGTTACCCCTACTTGTGATACAGTTGATTTGTGAACAATGTACTTTGATGGTGCATATTCAAGAGAAGGCTTGGGTGCTAGTATTGTATTAATAGCGCCCAATGGTGAACAGTTTGGCAAGTCTTTTAGACTTGATTTTCAGTGCACCAACAATGTAGCTGAGTATGAAGCGCTATTGTTGGGCTTGAATGTCGCTCATAAACATGGAGTCAGCTGCCTGAAGATATATGGCGACTCAAAATTGATTGTGCCGCAAATCAGAAACACCTTTGCTGCCAAGGATAATAAATTGAGGGCATACAGGAATGTCGTTTGGGACACAATGGAGCTGTTTGTTGCCATTGGCATCGAATGGATTGACAGGAGTAAAAATGAGAAGGTGGATGACTTGGTGGTAGCTAGTTCAAAGTTTGATCCGCGGCCTGATTCCAGTCCTTTTTCCCATTGTGCTGTGGAAGTACTCACAAGGCCAACAATCCCTGATAACATATACAGTTGGCGGGTTTTCAATGACAGCAATTAGATTTATAGTTTTCTGAATTGTGTGGATGAATTTGACAATCACTGGCAGCCAATGGTAGAGATTGCTGATGGCAAGGAAACTCTTTTTGGTAGTGAGGTTGTGCAGCTGAAACAAATACAATTCCAAAGGGACCGGTGGCGCTGGAAAGAATGTTTGACAATGCAGACCACTGGAAAGCAAAGGTAAACTGGTTGAAGAAGAGAATGTTGAAGGTGTTAACCTTGGAACTAAGGAGGCACATAAAATGGTTTGCATAGGCAAGAAGTTGAAGCCTCAGGAAAAGCAGATGTTGATTGCTCTGCTGAGGAAATTCAAGAAGTGTTTTGCATGGTCCTATGATGAGCTCAAGGCCTATAGGGAGGACTTGTTTCAGGCTATAAGTGTGACTTCCTTTTGTCTTTAAGTTCTCATTTGTTCGTCGCAGATTTCTAACCACTTAAATCACTCTTTCACCTTGGCATTGCCACTAATAAAGGGCAATTTTCATACTTAGTTAAAATTTATCTTTGCTCTCGTTGCACTTTTCCTAAGCCATCGCCATCTAAATCACAAATTTCACCTAGTGATACCATTGAACAAGTGCAATCCTTCCCTTAGATGAATAAAATTTCTCTCTATCACCATTTTTACCTGAAGTAGCCATTCGAACTTCTTTCCCTTGTAGCATTGTCACTCACATTTGTTTTGCTTGAATGGAGTGCTGAAGAGAATTTGTAAACTATTCCATCCCATTGTCTTTTATTTCCATCCTTTGTTGATGCATCGTCTTCTATTTCACCTTGGATCCTTCAACCGTCAAAAGCTTGACTTATCATAGTTTGCAATTCCTTATCCATGAATGATCTACGAACACTATTAGTAGACAACCTAGGCCATGACTTGATAACTTGACAGATTGATGAGAAGGATCACCTAACTTTGACTAATCCAACATGCCATGCAAAGATTCATAGGGGTACCAATTTTGGTACTAACAAATGGCAAAGGGAAGGCATGAAAAGTGATAATTTGTAACATGCTATGGATATTGCAGTGCAAATGGAGCATACAAATACTATCTCCCACAGTATGAGAACAGACCTTTATATACAACAGGGAAAAGCAGGGAAAATATCTAGCTGCCCTGACAAAGGCCTCCATTCATAAAAGAACTAGGAAATCACTGTTACCAAATTTCGCTATCTCAACAGAACAGATTGAGCTTTATCCTAGAGGATAGATATCACCTTCAATAAAATTCCTTCCATATTCACACAAAATAATTTCATCATAACTTTCATAATTAGCCTCTTGCCTAAGTGATCATATTTTTGTCTTTTGAAGATAAATTTGAGGGTGAAGAATACCTCAATCTCTTCCCAATTTCCTGTACTTCCCCAGGTATTCTGGGATTGTCTTGCAGTGCTAGTGATCAACCTAGACAAAGCAAAAAACATTAATCAGATTCTACAAGCAATGGTTGCTCAGATTTATCACTATCATTTTCAATAGAATATCACTACTGTTGTTAAAACGAGGCAGATTTAGACCAAAATGTAATATATAATGGCCCCACTAACAGCAATAACCAGAAGATAGCCTTAGCAACTGTGATAAAATTACATACAGATCTAGGAAATGTCCTCGATACAAAGCTCATTGGAAATTAAAATAGCTTTTGCAGGATGTTGTGTCCATTGTCAATAAAATAGAATCTAAAGTGTTTACAACAAACTCCCTCATAAAGTATTCCTTGGAAAGAAACTAGAATCTAAAGTGTTTTACACAAACTCCCTCATAAAGTATTTCTTAGAAAGAAAATACTGAAGTTGCTTTCACATAGGAATTTTTATATTTCTCCTGTCTTATTACATCATATTTGGCTCTTGTCCCTTGACAATTCTCAGATAGGCAGCGATAAACATCAGCTTGATGGTGAAGTAACTCTTGTCAAATATGCAGAGCAACAAACAACTGGACTTGGAAATATTGTAGAAACCTATTCTTCTGCAACAAAGATGAGCAATACTGAAGTATAAAACGAATCTTGTGAATCCCAAAGCCTGGAACTTGTTCAGTCTATTCTAGGATTGAAAAGGAAATAGACGAGCTAGCAGAGACAGTTGTTGAAGTTCACAAGTGCCCAGAGAAAGCTTTCTCCTAGCTAGTAGACTATATCAAGAAATGTGATTTAACCCTATCACTATCTACTATCTACTAAAAAATTTACAAATGATTACTTGCAGATGCAATACATACAGGTATCAAAGAATTAAAAAAAGGAGCAATACATGGCAAACCAGATCACTAGAGATTGTTAGCCATAGCAAAGGTTAAAGAAAGATATCAAACTAAATGCTAGAAGCCAAGAAAATAACGTCTTGAAAGAATGGCAGCAAAAAGTGCTTAAGAATAATGCCCAGTATCTTCTTTGCCCAGGTAAAAATACCCATAATTCTTTCTTATACATAGTGAATGATACATAATTCTCAAAAAACAAACCAAGATAGCTTATAATACATCAAAATGTATTTGAATCTCCATTTCAACTTTATAAAGAGTGTTGTCGTTACAACATGCCCAATTTCAAAGAAAATTGGAGCCCCTATTTAAATCTTTTTTAAGCCTGCCCTGTTTCCTTCCTATACTAATTCTGTTGACAGGTTTATGTGCTTACCTAGTTTCTTTTGAGTTGTTTTCCTTGGAATCCATAGGTTTGTGTTCCTATTTCCATCCCCATCAGTTTATCATTAGTGTTGTTTGAATCCTGGGTTGAAGTACCCTAGTTATATTTTTTTAAATCTAGGATATGAAGTTAGGAAATCGTTTAGCTAAGGTTCACTTTGCTCCAAACCGGTTTTAAATTTTCATTGCATCCCAATTCCTTATCAGACTCCTAATTTGTTTAGGTCTTGTTTCTTAAGTTCCTTGTGTCCAGGTGTTTTCTTGCAGCCACTTTATCCCCCAAGATGTCAGATCCCTCCAATAAGTTCATGATTCTTCATCGGATGAATAAAGAAACAAGCCTAGAAACCTTTTATTTTCAATAGGTTTGTGGAGCTGAGAAACAAGTTTTAAATCCATTTGATCGATCATCAAGTTCAATTCCTTCTTCATGTTGAACTCCCCTTTGGTTTTAATGATTTATAGTATTATATCAGACTACCAAAATTTGTCAAGTACTTGGCAAAGTTGTCAAGTCCCAAGGCAAACCTAGTCTTTTAAGGCCAAGGGACTCAAGGGTGAGACCTGGCCAATCTGGTCAAACTTGCCAAACTCACAAGTCCCAATGTACAGACAGGGTTTATCACTTTAAAGACGGTTCTAAATTACACATCATCCTAGGTAATCTTCCAAATCAAGCCAAAACCTCTGCTCTAGATGGAAAATCTATTAGTTTATTACTAGCACAGTGATACCTAATCATGGTAGATGTTGTGTTTGTTGGTTCCCAAAATTACCACAACGCAAAACCCTAAAACATTACTCAATCACCTAGGCTAGGGGTCTCATCAAGGTTATTGGAAAGAGGTTTGTCAACAAGTTTAGGGCAATTTTGACGAACTTACAGGAGTGGGTAGGCTCCTCTACACTTCGAGCTCAGCTAGGCTCTGGAGGGATATTCCAAGGGGTATACCTTAACAGGTATTGAGTTCAAACAAGATAAACAACTAAAAACCAATGAACAGCCAAACCCATCCCGTTATCTTGATCCCAAAACTGTCACTGAACCAAGAACAATCAGCTGTCACAAAACCCCTATATAGCTGATACAAGCTGTGCAAGCATAACCCACATGAAATAGATTCATTTTATATTCACTTGAGATAATTCCTTGTTTATACTGACAGTTAAAGATGCAGAGAATTAATGGTTCTTCCCCTAAACCACTGGTTAATGTTTTTGTTTGTTTAAAATATGTGAGGCTAAGAGGAATGGCTCCAGACCGGTGCCTACTCTATGGGCAACAGAGTCATAGTATAATGTCCCCATTTTCGGGTTCTCTTGCAGCACAGTTGGAGTTGACTTTCTGGGTTTGTGACAGCCTAATCAGAAGAGTATTTCGATGTCACCAATGTCCGCAGGTGATCCAATGGAGTTGTATGACACTTTCCGAAGGGATTTCGGACAACTTGTCCGTACTTACTAGTTATAGTAAGTGCTTGCATGGCGACAATCTTTCTGGGTTTTTCTGGGTTTGTTCTCTTTGGTCCTCGGAGAACACTGCTATTTATAGTAAGTGTCAGCCTAGCATTGTTTTTGGTGTTTGGTAGTTCAGTCGTTTGGCTATCTCAGGTGTTGCATCGAGCTTAGAGTTGTCAGGGGTTTTGCGGTGACGCTTTCAGAAGCGTTCTTGGACTCTTTTGCCACATTTGCTATTTTTAGCAGAGTAACCGTTTCGGCACAGACTTCGTCACGCGGCATCGGTAACGTCTTGTCATGATCAGTCCCTTCACCGGTTGCCTGTTGGTGTCCGTTTGTGGATGTAGTTGATATATTTAATTATCATTATGCAATTTAAGTTAAATTAAATATTTAACTTACGATAATTAAATATTATTAAGGTGACTTTATTTTATTGCACTTGGGCGCCCACTTGAGAATTAAGTGTTATTTCATAAAGTTAAAATTAAATATCTATTTGAGGCATCCTTTTGAGGGAGTAATAAGGAAATGTTAAAAGTGCAATTTAAAAATAAGAAAAAGGGCAAAATGAGGCATTGGTTTTGGGGAAGCTTATAAAAGTCATTTGGAACTCATTTTGCAGTATGCTTGGATATTTTCTTCTCAAGAGTTTGTCTTGCTGATTGGACTGGAGTTCACCATTGCTTCTTGGGGACGAAAACCTCCTTGGAGAACAATATCTGCAGGTGTTAAAGATCACCCAAGGACACTCTACTGATAGCCTCACATATGGGTTATGTTGGAGCTGAATGGTTGAAGATTTTCAGTGATTTGAAGCAAGGGTTTGGATGCAGATTTTACAGAGTGATTTAGAAAAGCATAGCAAAGGATCATTTGCAGATTTTATGTGTTTCTTGGAGTTGTTCCTTCTCCATTGCTGGTCGCTCCAAGTGTTGTAGCTGAACGTTGGGTTTTTGGGAGTTATTTTCAGATGATTTCAGTGCTATTTCACCTTGAATGGGGATGCCTAGGGTTGGAGAATAAAGAATTTTGATCATTTTGTAATTTGAGCATTTCTGCTAGGGTTTCTAGAGCCTTCCATTGCTGTTCACAAACTGTTACAGACCTGCACATTGTATGACAGCAAATGGGTATGTTTCAAATATGATGTTTGAGTGATTTTATCATCTGGGTATTTGTTATAATCCCTCTATTTAATGTATTCAGCAAATATATCTCAAAAAACATATGACAACAGCTAGGGTTTTGAAACATCTGATTTTATAGCATTTCCTATCATATGGGTATTGCTGATTTATGTTCCTAGTGGTTGTTTCAATTCATATAAGCTTCTGGGTATTAATAGAAATGCTTCTTTAATGTTATATCTTAATTATATGCAAAGCAAAAACCACATTCAAGCCCTAAATAGCCGCAAACAACAGAAAACAAAAAAAATTAGGGTGGGACATTCCAGTGGTATCAGAGCTGGTTTTCCTGCCAGCCTGTTGGATTGCTACCCTTGTGCAGAGTTGCATGTCAGAAATTTTAGTTGCATGTTAGTACCCAGTATTTGCATGTCAGTTTTGAGACTACCCAGATGCTTGCATGTCAGTTTCATGGGGCCAAGCAACGGTTGCGCGTGAGTGATCTGCAGATGATCTTCCATATATGAGATATGTGCTCTATGAGAGGTAATGATAGGGAAAGAAGATATCTTGAAAGACTAAGAAAAAGAAAGAAGTTGAACAGGAACAGTGGGAACAGTGACCGATAGAGTTTGAAGAACAACAATTAGAAACCCACCTAGAAGAAAAAATATTAGTAGAAACTATGGGTGATCGAGAAGGCAGGTCTAGCGGAGATCATCATGATGAAGGGAGAACTGATGTGACTAGTTTATTGCATGCAGTGAATGATTTGGCTAGAGGGCAGCGAGATATGTTAGACCGAATGGACCGATCTCAAATTGAACTTGCTCAAATTCTCATCAGATTAGCACCAAACAACAATGGGAACAATGCAAATAATGGTGGAGGCAATCAGAATAATGGAGGGAACAATAATAATAATGGTGGAAACAATGCACATGGAAGAAATAATGGAAATAACGGTGCAAATGGGGATAACTCAGTCAACAATAGGGCTGCTCATCAGCATTCTGTAGTTGAAACAGCCAACACTAGGCTTCTTATGCCTAAACTTTACCCCAAGGAATAATCCTCTAGTTGAAAATGAACCAACAGAGCAAGAATTGCTAAACCAAATAATAACAGATTGGAGAGCTTCAAGGGCTGATTTTCAGGCTGAAATATCATTCTGTGATTATTTGGATTTTAGGTTGAGGCATAGAACCCATAGAAGTGGAGGTGGAAGGCCACATAACCATGATTTGCAGCGGAAGGTGGGTTAAGTTATCCATTTCTTATTTTGATGGTTCTGGAAAGACTACCGCAACAACTTGGGTGCAAAAACTTGACACTTATTTTCAGCTTAATCCTATGGCTAAAGAGGAAGCAATTGAATATGCAATTTTACACTTGGATGGTAGTGCACACAAATGGTGGTACCATGGGTTGGTTACTTTGGGCCATGACCAATTTGATTCTTATGTTGAGTTTGCAAAGAGGTTAATTGATAGATTTGATAGAAGAGCTGAAGAACTCTCCTACGAAGGAGAAAATGACTTACTTCATGAGACATGCATGACAAAGAACCAAAACGACCTCATTGAAGTACATGCAGCTACAAATGATGGGATAGATCCTATAACAGGTATTGCATGCAGTTTTCAGCGTGATACAATTTTTGGATCAGCAAATAATGATGAGCATCCGAAAATTGAAGAAGATGTGTATGAGATTGGAAGGTATGCATATGATAAGAATTTTGAAATCGCTAATGGTGAAATTGGATTGGCTGGAAATTCTAAATTAGTAGGTAACTTTGAACACCCGAATAATTCTAATGAAGTTAGATCAGAAATTGAAGAATTTAGCAAGGCTAGCAATGGAGAGGAAGTTGATTTTAAAATTCATGCCAATGAAGACAAATCAGAAAATTTGAGGTTTGTTGAGCAAAGTTTCTTTGCTGATTTTGATCAAGAGCCTAAAGCGCTGCAAGCTTTGAAAGACAAATTAGTGGTTTCAAAAGAGAAGATTGTGGAAGCTCTATCGAGGTCTGATAGTACACACAGTTTTGTTGAAGACCTCTTCTGGAAGGCTCAAGTTGAAGAAAGACAGAAGGGCATTAAGGATGGAATTGCCCTTGCAAATTTACAAACCCTCAAAGAAGCTTTACAGGTAATGAAATCAGATTATTTGCATTTGCTCTTAGATAGAGATCATACCATCAAGTTTGCGGAAGAGACCTTGGATGCATTCCAAGAGAAGGAGAATGAGATTGATATGCTTTGCCTTGAACTTGGCCTAGCTCACCACTCTCTTTATCAAGCTAAAAATCAGTCAACAATTGCAGCCATGAACAAGGAGCAAGTAGCAGATGCAAGATTCATGGAGATCAAGCAACTCGTTGAAGGCATTGATGAGCTCCAAAAGGATTCTCATTTGGAGCCAAATTGTCCACTGGTTTATGAAGGAGAATTCAGCAAGGATAAAGTATTGCATGATGATTGTCGCATACCACTTATTGAAGATTTGGGTACATATCACAAGGAAGTGCCAAGCCTTGTGGTTGATAATCCTCCAGGAAACCACCTAATAAGGTTTAACTTATGGCAGTATCAAAACTCCCAGTGCTTTGAAGGTTCATTTGGTTGATAGCACTTCGATTCATGGCATGAGAGGGATTCATTTTGGGAAAAATGCTTTTGAAAGCATTAGAAGATCTTCTAATGAGGCACACATGAATAGCAAAGTTGCACACCACAAGCATGGTGGAGTTATTTCTTCACTGCGAATTCATGATAGAGGGCACCAACAGAGTTTGTTGGAAGGCTATGGTGACCAGAGAGATGTTCCATGGCATGAAAAAGTTCAAATTTCTAGCTTTGACTCTCTTGTTTGGTTGCAAATCAGCTACTACACATTTATGATGGTTCACATATATGAAGTTTGTCAAGGAATTTTAATCAAGGAGTGGAGGAACTATCAATTGGTGGGTGTTAATCACAGGGTTCGGGAGCCAGGTGAAGTTTTCAGCTGTGAAATAATGACTCGGGATTGGGGTGGTGATTTAGATTTCAGAGTTAGTACCGCTGTCCACCTTCCAGTCAGCCCACATAAGACCTTGGTTGTTTGCACACAGATGATTTGGCATGCAATTCCAACCCAACAGTGCGGTATTTTGTGGTTGGAGTTGGATCGTAGAGGTGATCCAATCATTGGTGAGGTCCTTCCAGCCGCTTTCGCACTCATATTCCCTGTGTATACAGGAGTTTTTCATTGTGACAGCTGCTGCCCCAACATTACAGTGTTGAGTTTGGCAACTACAGTTTATGAGCAGATTGATTTTGAGTATTTGCAGGTTTTATGGCAGTAGATTGTGGGAGATTTTTCAGATATAGTTCAGTTATTTTTTACTTCCACAATGGCGAGTGATGGTTACTGCAGTCATTTCATGATGCCGGTATATATACCTTCAGATGATGCTTTGACAATTGCAGCTAGTTGGGTGTGTTGGTGTGTTTGGAACCATTCCTTTGACACTTGGAGGTTAAGTGTCAATGATATGATTTCAGTTGGCAACAGTAGAGACATTCTCTGGTTGGCAGATTTTAGAGTGATGACTATGATTGATCTGCTTCATCTTTGGGATGCCATGACAGGTTTTGCTGAGTTTATTTCTTTATGGTGGAGCAAGTTTAATTTTCTGTTGCCCAAGATCGTGATTGGCAGTGAGATTGTTGATAATGATGTCTCTAAGATGCCTTGGCAGGAAATATCTTGTGGCATTGATTTCAGCCCTCTCAGGTTTTCTAGTATGTGCTTTGATGAGTTTTTTGTCGGGGTTCCAAGAGAGGAGAATGCAGTTTGGGCACGATGGGTTGACAGTTATGATCAGAGAGGCGCAGCGTCTGCATGGTGGTTCCTTTCTGAGATGGACTTGAAACACTGGGATCACGTTAGTTTGCAGTCCAGCAGTTGATGGGAGTGAGAGTCAATGTTGACTTTCCGGAGATTATCCCTATGATGTCTCAGTTTGGCTCTCTTGAAGAGCAATTTCCTGAGGAGTTGATTAAGTATAGTCAGTATCTGTTTACTCTTCTTACAGGAAATTTTCAGGAGGTCTCTTGTGTTGGTACCTGGCAGGTCAGTGCTTTGAGCAGATGGTGCTACAGATCTCCTAGGTTAACTTGGGACCTGGGAATCATTCTTGATTCCAGTTCGGATCAGTTGGTTGTTAGGAAGTTCCATTGGCATTCTTGAGGACAAGCAATCTTTGGGAAGGGCAGATTGTAATGTCCCCATTTTCGAGTTCTCTTGCAGCACAATTGGAGCTGACTTTCTGGGTTTGTGACATCCTGATCAAAGGAGTATTTCAATTTCACCTGTGTGCTCAAGTGATCTAGTGGAGTTGTATGACACTTTCCGGAGGGATTTCGGACTTGTCCATACTTACTATTTATAGTAAGTGCTTGCATGGTGACAATCTTTCTGGGTTTTTCTGGGTTTGTCTCTTTGGTCCTTGGAGAACATTGCTATTTATAGTAAGTGTCAACCTAGCACTATTTTTGGTGATTTGGCAGTTCAACCGTTTGGCTATCTCAGGTGTTGCATTGAGCTTAGAGTTGTTAGGGGTTTTGCGGTGACGCTTTCAGAAGCGTTCTCAGACTCTTTTGCTACATTTGCTATTTTTAGCAAGGTCACTATTTCGGCATCGACTTCGTCACACGGCATCGGTAACAGCTTGTCATAATCAGTCCCTTCACCGGTTGCCCGTTGGTGTCCGTTTGTGGATGTAGTTGATATATTTAATTACCGTTATGCAATTTGAGTTAAATTAAATATTTAACTTACGATAATTAAATATTATTAAGGTGACTTTATTTTATTGCACTTGGGCGCCCACTTGAGAATTAAATGCTATTTCATAAAGTTAAAATTAAATATCTATTTTAGGCGTCCTTTTGAGGGAGTAATAAGGAAATGTTAAAAGTACAATTTTAAAATAAGAAAAAGAGCAAAATGAGGAGTTGGTTTTGGGAAAGCTTATAAAAGTCATTTGGAGCTCATTTTGCAGTATGCTTGGATATTTTCTTCTCGACAGTTTGTCTTGCTGGTTGGACTGGAGTTCACCATTGCTTCTTGGGGACGAAAACCTCCTTGGAGAACAGTATCTATAGGTGTGAAAGATCACCCAAGGATACTCTATTGATAGCCTCACACAGGGGTTATGCTAGAGCTAAATGGTTGAAGATTTTCAATGATTTGAAGCAAGGGTTTGGATGCAGATTTTACAGAGTGATTTAGAAAAGCATAGCAAAGGATCATTTGTAGATTTTAAGTGTTTCTTGGAGTTGTTCCTTCTCCATTGATGGCCGCTCTAAGTGTTCTAGCTGAACGTTGGGTTATTGGGAGTTGTTTTAAGATGATTTCAATGATATTTCACCTTGAATGGGGATGCCTAGGGTTGGAGAATAAAGGGTTTTGATCATTTTGAAATCTGAGCATTTCTGCTAGGGTTTTTGGAGTCTTCCATTGCTGTTCACAGACTGTTACAGACCTGTACATTGTATGACAGCAAATGGGTATGTTTCAAATATGATGTTTGAGTGATTTTATCTAGGTATTTGTTATAATCCCTCTATTTAATGTATTCAGCAAATATATCTCAAAAAACATATGACAATAGCTAAGGTTTTGAAACATCTAATTTTCTAGGGTTTCCTATCATATGGGTATTGTTGATTTATGTTCCTAGTGGTTGTTTCAATTCATATAAGCTTTTGGGTATTAATAGAAATGCTTCTTTAATGTTATATCTCAACTATATGCAAAGAAAAAACCACATGCAAGCCCTAAACAACCGCAAACAACAGAAAACAAGAAAAAATCAAGGTGGGACATTACACATAGTTCAGTAAGAAAACAACAAACTGAAACCAAAAGAACAATGAGCTATGTATTTGCATACACCACAGAATGTGAGATCTTTGAAACAGAACATACTTAGTAAACCAGAACATAACTGCATATACCCATATATAACATGAGAGAGATTATTACAAAGTTTGCAATATTTTCAGAATGCTATCACATTCATTTGACCCAATATTACATTTGTGCCATCAAACATGGCAAAGGAAAATACCCAACTGCAACTGAAAAATCTTCCTGGATACATACCTAATGACTTGGAGACATTCTACAACAAAAACCATATACAATATCAACTCCTTTGACTTCACAAGTCTGCACTCCTTCATGAGCTGAACTAGCGTTTCAATGGTTGCCCTGCAATTTTTTGCACTTGTAAATGTCTTGTGGAGACCACACACAAAAAACCAACCCCTAAAAAATGATTTTCAATCCCTTTTTTATATCACTTGCAACTCGGATTTGATGCAAAAATGGGAGGGAAAACCCCAACAACCCCACCTACTGCAATAAAAATATCAAATTCAACCACCTACTTCGCATTAATGGTGATCTGGAAAGTAGCTAGTGCATTTCTAGGCGTTTTGGGGCCTCTGGTGGGTGGCAGGACAGCGGGAGAACCTAGCACCAAAGAACTGGTGCGAGGGTGCCGACGGGACCTGAAGCCCCGCCGAAACCAAAAGTGACCAAGGTCCCAAATGAAAATTTGATCCGAAACATCATAACATACTTTGCCATTTTCTAAAAGAATTATTTGAAAATTCGAATTTTTGCCCCTTCAAATTTGACTTGAAAATTCAGAGGGTCCAGAAGGATTTTGGACCTTGAAGAGTCTTCAGCTGGTAGGGAGCAGGGTCACGGAGGGATGAGGAACTTAGGGAAAAGTTCCTAAAGTTTCAATGGGTCCCGAGGTTCCGCAGGGACGGTATATACATAAAATATAAAATATAAGTGATAGTATTTTAATTTCTTATACTTTATTTATATTTTATGTATATATTGTCAAGATGTTTGAGAGTGGTTTCGGATCCATAGGAGTTAAAATGCAAAATCTAGAATTTGGAGGATCACTCAGATTTCAAACTTAGCCAAATTTTTAGGGTTTTAGGGTTTCAGACATAGCCAAATTCAGGGGTTCAGCAACATGCATCAGGGTAAAGGCACAGGGACCCCTTAAGAAAAATTTGAGGAATTTGACAAAATGGTGCAAATATGAGGCTTGAAAATCTGGGTGCCAACACTGGCTCTGGTTAGGGATGTGTGCCAAGCAATAGCACGACGAGAATCCAAAAAAAATTTCAAGCAGACCAAAAGGCAAAAAGAACAAGGGGGGAACAACGCAAGACGTATTTACAAAGCATACAGTTGTAGGCATAAGATGCAAAATATAATGTCCCCTTTTTGAGCTAAAGTGACTTCAAGCTTGGAGAAAGAAAAGTCGACTTCACCTAAGCCAAATTGAAGTTAAGTTGTAATTTATAAAGTGGCTTGGAGAATGGAAAGTTGGTAAAAATGACATAAAGCTTGGAAAGTGGAAAATTGGTTAACTTAAAGTTTGGAAAAGAGAAAGTCACTCTAAAGGAAAAAGGAAAAATAAAATAACATGACAAATAAAATAATATTTTAATAACAAGTTGAGGAAGGAAAAATAAACTATTATTTTATTATGAAGGTGGACTTGAAAGCAAAATAAAATACATTGGATTTGGATGCCCAACTTGAGGATTATAAAACAGGTGTTTGAGAGTCATTTGGGGCATATTGTGAATTTGTCATTTGATACTTGGAGATTTTCTCTTTGGCTGTAACTTTGTTTCAGCAGGCTTCTAAGGACAAAAACCCTTAGAATTTGGTGGTTTGGACGAAAACCCACTCCACTTTGTGAGGTGGATCCATCCAGGGTTCATCATTGGATTTAATTGCGGGTTTTGGTGTGGATTGAAGCTAGGGTTTGAAGGGAAACTGATCATATCAGCTAGGGCTTCATATTGGCACTAGGGTTTTAAAGTTTTATGCAGATTGAAGGACTTTCTATGACATATTTGCAGGTTACAGCTGCTAGGGTTTGTATATGAAAGCAAGAATGGTACGGCTAGCTTGAAGAAGGTTTTGGCATTGGAATTTCATGATTTCATGGTGGAATTGATAGGGTTTTGAAGGCAGATCTGAATTATACCTTTGTTGGCCGCTAGGGTTTCTAGAGCCATTGTTATCATTGAAAGTAATTTGCAGATCTGGGTGGTTGTAGAGGCAATTTGCAGACTTGCATGAGTTATATCAGACCTAAATCAGGGCTTTATCAAGCTGCAATCAAACTTTAAGGTCATCATTTGGCACTATATCAAACTTGCATCAATTTGGTATTCAATTCTGGAGGTTGGAGCTTCATTTTCAGGTTGCTGGGCGCAATTTCAGTCTTATTCTGAGTTGTATCAGACTTGTATCAGCTGTAGGGATACTCAGAAATTAATACAAGTACTTTGGTATTTGTTGTTTTCTTCCATTTTGGTCAAATAAGGCATATATCAGTCATTGAGTGTCATTATCAGTCATTTATAGGTTGTTGGGCACATTTTGTATACATTTCTGAATTGTTTCAGAATTGTATGAGTTGTACATGCACTCAAAAATTCATAACAGTAGTTGGGTGTGTTGATGATTGTTTTTCGACAAGTCAACAATAGAGTAAAACACGAGGTATCCAACTCTCTCTTGAACAAAGCCTCTCGAATGCTAAACAAGGTGATCAAACGAGATGACTCCAAGGTTCCTTTTCTTATGTTCATGATGGATAGCTCAATGACTTAGTATGATTTTGCTGATAAACACAAAGGGACTTACACAATTGTTCAAACAACTCGTTGTTTCAATGAAGAAGGCAAACATTCAGAGTATCTAAGTACTACAACTTATGACGTATGATATGGCAATGAAGTGCTCGATCCTAAATTCTAACCAGATTGATAAAAGAAAAGACAAAAGATGAAAGGTTTGATGAAACTAATCTAATCCTAGATGTAAGAGATGATTACTGCTCAGGTGAAATCAAACCAACTCTTGCTTCGCCAGATTAAACAACTACAGAAGGTTGATGCTATCTTCTAGGGTTATACAAGATATTCAAATCACTTATGCTCATGAGGATTCAACAAACATAAAGATCAAAGTTAAGCTCAATTTGTTCAAACCAACCATACACTGCAATTTGCAAGCCACAAACCACAAATGGTGTGAATATATAGATTTCACCACAAACAATAATAAAACCTTCCACCAACTAACATAATACTTGAAAGGAAAACTTAATTTAACTTAACATTTGCTTGAAGAGATCAGAAACCATGCAACACTTAGAAACATATATAGAATCACCAAACAATGGGTCTTATATTATTTCAGAGAGCTCTTGCAACAATTTTCAGAGTCTTCAATCTTACAAATGAGAGCAAAAGGAGCCCTTATATAGACCTCAAGAATACATGAAGGGTCAAAAACGATTGGCAAAGCCAATGGACCAGATGATGCCACCTAAGCAGGTGGTTACAACAAACTTCTATTTTTAGCATACAAAGAGGGGACAAAGGCACGTTTCCCAAGAAGATAAGGATGCCACATCATATCCCTTTCACATAGTAGTATTATGAAGTGCAATGAATCTAGACACAATTTGAGCAATATCTCCCATTGGTACACTTGTCGCAGCGTTAATGGATCCTTCTGCAATTGTCACATCTGACTCAGATGCCAAGTGTCTTCTCCCAGTCAGCTATCCAAGACTTGTTTGCTCCAAGATGAAATACAAGTGTGAATATGTTATCCAGTTGTCCCTCATCAATCCCATCTTCCTGAAAGTAGAATGCCTTGAGCTGTTGCTTCATGTTTTCAATGGTGATCTCCCCATAGGGATTGCATATTGTTGTCAATAAAGTGTGCACATGATTGTATCCTTAGAAGAACACTTCTTATTCTAGACATATCCACCTCAATCTTATCAATCAGCTGCCTCTTGTTGTGAAAAGAAAAATACCAAATGGTGAAGTCATGTGAAGTATTTCGATCAATCACCTTATCTCGAACTAGATCTTCTATTAGAGTTTCCATCAAATTCTTGAGATGTGGCCATGAACTCAACACATGTTTTTAGCAAACATTGAACTCTATCCTTGAGGCTAATGACTCTATCATAAACTTGCACAATCTCTTCAAGATAAATGTATGCTTTCTCCTCTGTCTTCTCTATCCACCATTTCATTAGCTGAGATGAAGTTCTTATACCTTCAACTTGTGATACTGTTTCTTGCGAAAGAATGGATGGAGGAATTGGAGTTGCTTCCTTCTGTTGGATGGGTTGCATGACCTGTTGAATATATTGCTTTAATGTATTGAAGTCTTGCTCCACCTTTTGCTTAGCTTCTCTTTCCTGTTTTAGCATGATTTTTACACTGTTAACTGATTCTTGAAGTTCCTCCTCTATCTGTTCTCCTGTGATTGGACCCATATCAATAGTAGTCACATTGTAATCTTCAGGTGCCATGTCTTCTAGATCTTTCTCAACTCTAGGAATAGCTACATGTACCTCTCTATTTCCAGAAGGATCTTGAGTAATTTTTGAAAAGACAGCTGCTTTCTTCTTTTGATTATTCTTCTGTGCACTCATAAACAATTCTTCTACCGAAGCGGGCTAATATGTTTCTATGATTGTACTTTCTTCAATTCTCTGCCTCAACCAAGATGGAAACGAAGAAAGATCTTGTTGTCTTTGTACTTGATTGTATTGTACACGCGCTGCATCTTCATCAGATTCCGCTTGTCCTTCCATTTCTTGATCAGCAACATCATCTTCCTCTATCTCAACAGTCGGGCTTGAATGAATTTCTTCGGATGGAACCACCACAGTCTCCTCTACTACTTCAACTTCTTGTATTTGAAAATGATCATTTGAGGTCCCTTCTTGTAAACTAGTAGATTGACTATTCTTCTTCTTAGGTCTTTGACTTGATTCTCCTTGATCTTGATTTGGTCTTTTCCTTTTCCTAGCCTGATTGTCGCCCTGATCACTTCCACTGTGCTGGAGTCCACTATGTGCACTATGCTGTCCTGACTCTTCTTCATCCATTTTATCATATGTAAGAACCTGCCCTTCCTCATTCATTTCTTGTAGTAACTGAGTTATACATGTTTGTGTCATAGCTAGGACTGGCTCCATTAGTTCTTCTTCAGTTACATCCCTCTTTGACCAATCAACTGTATAGGGCAAATCTTTTATCTTTTCCAATTCATCTATCAACATAGTATCATCTTCTATGAATTGATCTGGGATTCGAAATACCTTGGATGCTCTTACTAAATCCCATGTAAGTCTTGAACGCTTGAGTGTTCGGAGATCATCTTCATCCTTTACATTTGCCCAATGATCTTCTAACTGCATGACATGCTTGTATTCTTTGTTATATTTCCAGCAAACTTTGAAAGGATCAAAATTAGGCCTTTTGGTGCCATGAGTTTGTAAATGATATGCCTGAAGCTCCGTTTCAGAATATTCAATCGCTGCTAATGATGAACACTCAAGATTTTGTCCAAGAACAAGTGGAAACTGAATCCCTCCTTTCTTCTTCAACTTTTGCAGCCTGATGAGTTCCAGGAGTTGTCTTCAGACTTCCAACATCACCATCCTGTTCGTTGGATATCTCGGTAACCTGTATGGATAAGATGTGAAACCCTGGATCCTTATGTATGTATATCTTTCACGCTGTGTATACCAATGTCCATATGCTCCAATGAATTCTCTTGCTGCATTTGATAATCTTTTGTGGAACTCTCCTCTTAATCTCTTCAATATGAACATAGCAAATGCATCATTAAACCTCATATAGTGATTGATATTCTTGAGATGTAACCGAGGATAACACTGATGCGACAAGTACTTATTTGGTCCAATTCCAACTTCTCCTTTTCTAGTCAAACCCGGATAAACTTCACTCCTTGCTAGAAGATATACTATGTAAGAACTCATATGGAATGACTTAGTACTTGAAAAGTTGATGAGCTGCTCATGTATGCTTTGACTGATAAGTCCGGCCCAATCAATCATCTTTCCTTTGAGAACCAGCTTGATGAAAGAATACATCCATGACTGAAAGGTTGCTGATTGTGGCATACCTGTTACTCTGTTGAGGAACATGATCAAGTATCCAATCTCCAGATGAAAGTCTGATTTATGAAACTGTGGAGGGTTATTTGTACTGAACTTCATGGATGGATTTGCCATCCATTCCCTCTTCATCTCTTGCAATCTCTTTTTGGAATCAGCATCATATTCTTGTTGACCCTGGCGTATGGAGATGCCGATCATCCTGTCTTTGGTTTGAATGTTGAAGGTGTCTTCAATCGCTTCCTTTTGCAAGTAAGCTAGCATTGTTCCATCTTTGGCCACAATTTGCCTAGTATCCTTGTGATACTTCTTAACACATTCTATCATCATTTCTGAACAAGGTAGAACCGGCGGAAAGCAAGCAGCTTCAATGGCTCCACTTCTCACGATGGCTCTAGCAAGACTACCCCCAGTGGGTTCCTGAAGCACAGACTTGATATCTTCTAGATTGTTGTTGCCCATGTTCGTATCTCCAATGTTCGTCCATCTTGAAATGAGCTTTGATTCCGGAACTTTGCCTTTAGCATCCATGCGGATCCTTGCTTGTCTTTCCTTCGATGTCATCGCCATGATCCTACAAACTTGACACGAATAAGTAACCTCAAATATAAATGATCAACAACTTACTTCAGCCTTCTATATCACAATTCTGATTTTCTAAGGTTTTAAAATGGAGTTTCACAAGAGTATCATGCCTTTCATCATGATGATTGACTATCCTTTCATGCAAATTTTATTAACACTCAGACAATTTTCTGTTTAAAACTCAATGAACCTACAGAAAATGAAGGAGAAATTAGAATTTTACCTCTAGATCAGACTTTCAAAGGACTGATTTGGATAGATGTCTTCAAAAATTGATCAAATTCAAACTCAATTTGATAAAAATCAGACCTACTCTTCTTAGAATATCACTTTGCTTCTGCTGCTTGAGGCGAATTTGATCCTTAATGAATGATAAAAATGAGAACAAAGCAGATATATATATATATAATTTGCATTTAAAACTAACCAACTGCCTAGGCCGACCTCATTTAATGCATTGCAAAACATTTAATTTATCCATTTTGTACTAAATTTGGTGAGAATTTCAATGGAAATCAAGTCTGCCTTTAGAAAATTTTGAAGCTTTAGAAGGGTGCAGTGGTTGAACATTATGATTTCTCCTTGCCTTGGGCGCATTAGATAGCTATCTTAGATCCCCTTTGAAAACAAGTCAAGAAACTTAAAGTGAAACCCCTCAATGATGGCGCATTGGATTAGAATTTTGGGAACTTCTTAAAAGTATTTAAAACTTGATTTCATGCTACATCCATTCCCATTCTTGAAGGGGCGCAGTGGTTCAGGAATTTGAATCCTTTATAAAACTCTTAAACGTTTTCAACCTTTTCTATTGGGGTGGCGCATTAGATCAAAGGTTTGGATCCTCTTTGAAATATGTCAAAACTTGCAAGAGTTGAGGGTTTTAACCTCTTCTTGAAACTCATCAAACTCATCCTATCATAATGAATCTCCTTGTAAGCGCATTGGATTAGAAATTAGACCTCTCTTTAAGAGTCATTAAGGTGGCGCATTAGATCAAAGGTTTGATCTCTTCCTCCTCATAATGGCGCTTTAGATCAAGAATCTGATCTCTTGATTTTTTAACATCTTCTTGACAGCTCTTCACCCAAATTTGATCTTTCATTATGGCGAATTGGTTGGAGTTTTCATGCTCTTCATAGGTTTGGCGCTCTAAATGAAAATTTTGGATCTTCTTCTCATATCTTCAATCTACTTGAACTTATTCCTCCAAAGTAGTGCACTTAGATTAGGCGCATTAGCCTAGCATTTTGATAGCTCCTTGAGAAGTTTTTGAACCTTATATTGAACTTGCATTTACCCTTAACTTAAGGTGGCACAATTGTTTGGAAGTTTGAGCTCTCATTAAACTTTTTTGAAGTGCCTCTTAACCTTTTTACTTGGGTGGCGCATCACTTTGATGATTTTGGATCTTCTTCCCATTTGAAGGATTGCTCCTCCACACTTCACAACTCTTGATTTGGATCAGGATTTCCACTTGGAGGATACCTTGTGACTTTGAGCGCATTGGTTGAGAATTTGAGCTTCTCTAAAAAGACTCCACAACTTGTCAATATCAGCGCAGCAGTTGGGATTTTTGAATACTTCTTACTATCCATTTTCAAACCAAATCTCCCCTTTACCCTTGGCGCATTGCTTCTTGGTTTTAAACTCCAATTGAATTATTCATCATAAGGCGCTATGGTTTAGACTTTTGAGTTCTTCTTGAAGAGTTAAGCTTATCTCCTTGACAAGGTGCAGCAGATCAATTCTTTGGTTTCTCATTACAAACTCACTTTACCTTGCATTGACAAGTGCATCACATGAGGCGGGTTAGATCATGATTTTAAGTCCATCTTGAAGTGAGTGCATTGGACCATGATTTTGAACTCCGGTTGATATCTTTAAACAAGGGCGCTTTAGTTGGAGCTTGAGGATTCTTCTTTTGAGAGATTTCAAAATACTTGTCTTTTATCCCTCCTTGAGCTAGCGCATTAGATCAGAAATTCTGGATCTCCTTCTTTCAATTGTCCTCTTCAAGTTAATAATAGCGCATTAGATCAGACCTTTGGAATCTTCTAAGGCTAGCGCATTGGTTGGAAGTTTTAGTTGTTCCTTGAAAGATGTTCTAAACTTCAATCTAACCTCCTACACAAGGTGGCGCAGCAGATACTCATTTTGTTTACCTCTTGAAAAGGCTCAAAAACTCCCACTAGTTTGCAATTGCCTTTTACCACAGTGAGCGCATTGATTTAGGATCTTGATCCCCCTTCGAATGATATTCAAGAACTCATATTATATTGCCCTTCAAGGTGGCGCTCTAGATGAAGGTTTTGACTTCTTCTTCCTTCCTTAAGCTAGCAAATTGCTTAAAGGTTTGACCCTCTTCAAATGAGTTACATTTCCTTACTCTCCTATCCCAATTACAAATCTTAATATCTGCTTGAAGGGTATATTCTGACCTTAGGCGCATTGCTTTGAAAGATTTGGATCCTCTTCAAACTTCACATTTCCCTTCTCCAAAGGGCGCATTAGATAGCATTTTCAAACCCTCTAAGGATTTATCCAAGTATTTAAATCAAAACTCCTCAATTTAGCGCCTTGGATCAAGTTTTTGAGTCTTGATTGAAGACTTAACCATTTTTCACTTAACAACACCTTACCATATCGGACTATCAAACATCATAAGCCACGGAGGAATCACCTTGAATATTCATAAAGATTTTCAATTTTATCTCAACTCCATCATGCGATGATTTAATCAAATGAAGCCATTGGATCAGGGATCAAATACCCCTCAAAAGACAAAAGAGATGCCTCATGTAATCTGTCATGTCCCGATTTAAGGCATTGTTTAAATTAAAGATTTAAACGTCATAGTCCATTTTGAATGCTTCTAACAATAATTAATAAACCAATATAATATTATACATATATAATATTACATAATATTATACATATGAATATTTTAATTAGAATATAATATATTAACCGATATATTATTATATAAATAACCAATATAAATATTAATAATTTAAATATTATTATAATCATTTATTATAATAATATAATACTAATAATAATAAAAATATAAATATTATTAATTTAATATTATTATAATTATTATATATTATAAATATATAAATATTAATAAAATAAATATAAATATTTAAATAGACAAGAAGGTCTTATGATAAAGATAAATCATATCATATATTATAAAGATAAATCATATCATATATGATATGATACGTAACTAAAGGCAATGTTTAATTACATAAGGCAGCGTTGTTAACCAACAGCCACAAACAAAAAGGTATGACCATTGATCATACTCATTAGATATAAAGGGGGGGCAATACGATGGAGGTACACATCAGTCCAGAGCATCATCTAATCAGCAATAATCTCGTGAAGGAATCACAACACAATACTATAAAATAAGCATTAAACAGTTCCTCATGGAATCATCATTAAGGATCCTTCAAACAGGGATAATATATGAGTATCGAATCATATCCTCTCAGCAGGGAATCAGCAATACAGCGATCATTGGCTCTCATGAGTATCGATTCGTATTCAAAGATAGGAAGGAATGCATAGTTCATATCTTCTGATTTATGAATAAGACAGTCGTAATAACTTTAATAAGTAAATACTCATTATGATACCCCTGGCAATTAGTATTAGGAAATGATAGAGAATGAGTTATTGCATCTGAAATCCTGCAACAGTTAGAGAGTTAATAGAATATATTATATAATAAACTATAAAGTGAAATAAGTACAAAAGTTGAAGTAAGATTGACACATTGAAGGAGAATGGAATAGATATACAGATATACAAAGCATATATCTCAAGTCAATCTAAAATATATATATGCGTAGCAGTATATGGGACTGTGGATAGCATAGAGGAAGATATTAGAATACACCACTAATCAGGATCATTGGGCATCTCCAAGTCATCTAGGGAGAATTTACATATCAATATGTAATCAACACCAAAGGAAGACAATCCTTAGACCACCAAGGATGCAAAGGCAAGACTTATATACTGGTATGATATATCTAACCCTCTGTCTATTATGATGAATGTCATGTGGTTAGTAATGACAAATGCATATTATCATTAGTATCATAAGTATTATGAAACTTGATAAGTGATGACATAACTATCTCATCACTTCTATTTCCTATAACCATAGGAAAGGCGGTCTTGTTAGGGAAAGGCGAGGTAATTCCATCACGATGGATTGGAGAGGGTTTAACGCGCCCTAGACAAGGATGCTAGGGAGAGGCGGAGTAATTCCATTCCCAATCGCATTGGAGAGGGTTCAACGCGCCCTAGACATATAATTTCCCCATCCATGGTTAAGGAATAGAAGGAAGATGATATGGGAAGATGAACTTAGATTATTACTTCTATATTTCTCTATTACTTCATCCTTAAAGGAATGTTAGGTATTGTGGGGAGAGGTGGAGTAATTCCATCCGTATTAAGTCCCGTAGGCTGGGACATAGTTTCCCGTAGGCCGGGTCAAGAGATGGTTTCAGCGCGCCCTATACATGTAAAGCCTAGTTCTATGAGGAAGAGTAATAAGGAAAAAATGCATGATTGAATTATGGAATGTATTATAGAATAGTTATCAATAGCAAGTAACAATTAGGAAATAAATAATCCTTGGAATGATGTGAATACATTATCATTGATCTTATTTGATCTTATCATCGAAAATTATTAATCTATAATATTTCTAATGTCTCCTTGAAAATCACTTTGAATGTAGATTCAGGTTTTAGTGCTTCCTCTAGAAAGGGGACATTACAGTGGTATCAGAGCAGTCATCCTGCCATCCTGTGTATACTATGTGTGCCTTACATGTATTCAAAGGTTTACTTTGCAATTGTATTCAACGCGCCCTAGACATATAATTTCCCCATCCATGGTTAAGGAATAGAAGGAAGATGATATGGGAAGATGAACTTAGATTATTACTTCTATATTTCTCTATTACTTCATCCTTAAAGGAATGTTAGGTATTGTGGGGAGAGGCGGAGTAATTCCATCCGTATTAAGGCCCGTAGGCTGGGACATAGTTTCCCGTAAGCTGGGTCAAGAGATGGTTTCAGCGCGCCCTATACATGTAAAGCCTAGTTCTATGAGGAAGAGTAATAAGGAAAATATGCATGATTGAATTATGGAATGTATTATAGAATAGTTATCAATAGCAAGTAACAATTAGGAAATAAATAATCCTTGGAATGATGTGAATACATTATCATTGATCTTATTTGATCTTATCATCGAAAATTATTAATCTATAATATTTCTAATGTCTCCTTGAGAATCACTTTGAATGTAGATTCAGGTTTTAGTGCTTCCTCTAGAAAGGGGACATTACAGTGGTATCAGAGCAGTCATCCTGCCATCCTGTGTATACTATGTGTGCCTTACATGTATTCAAAGGTTTACTTTGCAATTGTATTCGAGTGAGTACTCTGACTTGACTATGTATTCGTGTGTATACTCTATGACCTTGCAACTGTATTTGAGTATATACTATTCGACTTGTATTTGTATTTGAGAGTATACTCTATGATTGTATTTGTATTTGAATGTACACTCTATGATTGTATTGTATTTGTATGCTCAATGACTTTGTACTTGAGTGTATGCTCTATGACTTTGTATTGAAGTATATACTCTAATTGTAATTGTATACTCTATGATTGAATTTGAGTGAATACTCTATGAATGTATTTGTAATTGTATACTCTATAACTTTGCAATCGTATTCGAGTGTATGCTCTATGACCTTACAACTGTATTCAAGTGTATACTCTATGATTGTATTTATATTTGAGTGTATACTCTATGACTTGTGATTGTATTTGTATGCGAGTGTATACTCTATGCCTTTGTATTCAAGTATGATTATGTATTCAAGTGTATACTCTGTGACTTGTATTTGTATGCGAGTGTATACTCTATGACTTTGTATTCAAGTATGATTATGTATTCGAGTGTATTCTCTAACTTGTATTTGTATTCAAGTGTATTCTCTATGATTTGTAATTGTCTTCAAGTGTATACTCTATGACTTTGTATTTATATTCGAATGTATACTCTATGGCTTTGTATTTGTATACTCTGTGACTTTGTATTCAAGTGTACACTTCATGACTATGTATTCAAGTGTATACTCTATGACTTTGTATTTGTATACTCCATGATTTATGTGTATTCAAGTGTATATTTTGCGGCTTATGTGTATTCAAGTATATACATTGTGGCTTATGTGTATTCGAGTGTATTTAGGTGTATACGTGTATATTTTACAATTTACATGTATGCTTCATGCTTCTTGTATATACTCTATTTATACTTCATGTATCACATGTAGTGATGTGTTACTTCATGTATCTTCAACACGATGTGTTCTTATAATTACTTTATACTAAAAAAAAAAAAAAAAAAAAAAAAACTACGAGTGTTTAAGATGTTGTCTTTCCGGTGGCTCAGGGTACCCGGCTACTTGCTTGAGCTAGTTGCCTACATGCTTGAGCTACTTGTCTACTTGCTTGAGCTGGTTGCCTATGTGCTTGAGCTACTTGCCTACTTGCTTGAGCTAGTTGCCTACATGCTTGAGCTGGTTGCCTATGTGCTTGAGCTACTTGCCTACTTGCTTGAGCTAGTTGCCTACATGCTTGAGCTACTTGTCTACTTGCTTGAGCTAGTTGCCTATGTGCTTGAGCTACTTGCCTACTTGCTTGAGCTACTTGCTTGTCTACTTGAGCTATTTGCCTACTTGCTTGAGCTACTTACTTGTCTACTTGAGCTACTTGCTTGAGCTGGTTGCTTGCATTCTTGAGCTACTTGGTTGTCTACTTCAATTTTAATGGCAATGCATGTAACCTACAAATTGGTGTAATCACTTCTATATTTAACATCTCGAGGAAATCGATAGTTTTAGAGGCATCATAGTTATGATTGATGTGTTACTTCATGTATCTTCAACACGATGTGTTCTTATAATTACTTTATACTAAAAAAAATAAAATAAAATAAAAAAAAAGTTATGAGTGTTTAAGATGTCTTTCCGGTGGCTCAGGCTACCCGGCTACTTGCTTGAGCTACTTGCCTACATGCTTGAGCTACTTGTCTACTTGCTTGAGCTACTTGCCTATGTGCTTGAGCTACTTGCCTACTTGCTTGAGCTAGTTGCCTACATGCTTGAGCTACTTGTCTACTTGCTTGAGCTGGTTGCCTATGTGCTTGAGCTAGTTGCCTACTTGCTTGAGCTACTTGCTTGAGCTAGTTGCCTACATGCTTGAGTTAGTTGCCTACATGCTTGAGCTACTTGCTTGAGCTAGTTGCCTACATGCTTGAGCTACTTGTCTACTTGCTTGAGCTAGTTGCCTATGTGCTTGAGCTACTTGCCTACTTGCTTGAGCTACTTGCTTGTCTACTTGAGCTATTTGCCTACTTGCTTGAGCTACTTACTTGTCTACTTGAGCTACTTGCTTGAGCTGGTTGCTTGCATTCTTGAGCTACTTGGTTGTCTACTTCAATTTTAATGGCAATGCATGTAACCTACAAATTGGTGTAATCACTTCTATATTTAACATCTCGAGGAAATCGATAGTTTTAGAGGCATCATAGTTATGATTGCTTGAGGACAAGCAATCTTGAGTGGGGAGAGCTGTCATGTCCCGATATTAAGGCATTGTTTAAATTAAAGATTTAAACGTCATAGTCCATTTTGAATGCTTCTAACAATAATTAATAAACCAATATAATATTATACATATATATGAATATTTTAATTAGAATATAATATATTAACCGATATATTATTATATAAATAACCAATATAAATATTAATAATTTAAATATTATTATAATCATTTATTATAATAATATAATACTAATAATAATAAAAATATAAATATTATTAATTTAATATTATTATAATTATTATATATTATAAATATATAAATATTAATAAAATAAATATAAATATTTAAATAGACAAGAAGGTCTTATGATAAAGATAAATCATATCATATACTATAAAGATAAATCATATCATATATGATATGATACATAACTAAAGGCAATGTTTTATTACATAAGGCAGCGTTGTTAACCAACAGCCACAAACAAAAAGGTATGACCATTGATCATACTCATTAGATATAAAGGGGGGGCAATACGATGGAGGAACACATCAGTCCAGAGCATCATCTAATCAGCAATAATCTCGTGAAGGAATCACAACACAATACTATAAAATAAGCATTAAACAGTTCCTCATGGAATCATCATTAAGGATCCTTCAAACAGGGATAATATATGAGTATCGAATCATATCCTCTCAGCAGGGAATCAGCAATACAGCGATCATTGGCTCTCATGAGTATCGATTCGTATTCAAAGATAGGAAGGAATGCATAGTTCATATCTTCTGATTTATGAATAAGACAGTCGTAATAACTTTAATAAGTAAATACTCATTATGATACCCCTGGCAATTAGTATCAGGAAATGATAGAGAATGAGTTATTGCATCTGAAATCCTGCAACAGTTAGAGAGTTAATAGAATATATTATATAATAAACTATAAAGTGAAATAAGTACAAAAGTTGAAGTAAGATTGACACATTGAAGGAGAATGGAATAGATATACAGATATACAAAGCATATATCTCAAGTCAATCTAAAATATATATATGCGTAGCAGTATATGGGACTGCGGATAGCATAGAGGAAGATATTAGAATACACCACTAATCAGGATCATTGGGCATCTCCAAGTCATCTAGGGAGAATTTACATATCAATATGTAATCAACACTAAAGGAAGACAATCCTTAGACCACCAAGGATGCAAAGGCAAGACTTATATACTGGTATGATATATCTAACCCTCTGTCTATTATGATGAATGCCATGTGGTTAGTAATGACAAATGCATATTATCATTAGTATCATAAGTATTATGAAACTTGATAAGTGATGACATAACTATCTCATCACTTCTATTTCCTATAACCATAGGAAAGGCGGTCTTGTTAGGGAAAGGCGAGGTAATTCCATCACGATGGATTGGAGAGGGTTTAACGCGCCCTAGACAAGGATGCTAGGGAGAGGCGGAGTAATTCCATTCCCAATCGCATTGGAGAGGGTTCAACGCGCCCTAGACATATAATTTCCCCATCCGTGGTTAAAGAATAGAAGGAAGATGATATGGGAAGATGAACTTAGATTATTACTTCTATATTTCTCTATTACTTCATCCTTAAAGGAATGTTAGGTATTGTGGGGAGAGGCGGAGTAATTCCATCCGTATTAAGGCCCGTAGGCTGGGACATAGTTTCCCGTAGGCCGGGTCAAGAGATGGTTTCAGCGCGCCCTATACATGTAAAGCCTAGTTCTATGAGGAAGAGTAATAAGGAAAATATGCATGATTGAATTATGGAATGTATTATAGAATAGTTATCAATAGCAAGTAACAATTAGGAAATAAATAATCCTTGGAATGATGTGAATACATTATCATTGATCTTATTTGATCTTATCATCGAAAATTATTAATCTATAATATTTCTAATGTCTCCTTGAGAATCACTTTGAATGTAGATTCAGGTTTTAGTGCTTCCTCTAGAAAGGGGACATTACATAATCCCCTTCACAACTCAAAACAAGATCAAAGAAGAACTCCGAAAGACCCAATCTAACCTAAGGCAAAAAAAGAGGGGGTCCCTATTTGTAATAGGGCGATGGTGTGTTTTGGTCACAACAGAGTGTTTCTTATTTCTTGCATATTTGACCTAATGAAGGCTTTATTAGTATTTTTTTCATACTCATCTATGTCGGCATGACTATTTTTAGTTAATGCTCATCTATGTCAGCAGTTTTCTATTTTTAAAAAACTTGCTCTTTTGTACATTGTATATATTGAGCGCCTTTGCTCATTTGTAAATCATCTCAATTCATAATCAATTCATTTGTATCTGTTCAAATTCTTTATGGTATCAGAGCAATTCGATTTTGGGCGCCAAAAATTTTGAATTCGAGTTTTTGGTTCGTGGTTTTCGCTTCTTAAGACTCCTACGACAGGCCGTGATTTCATGGTGGACGCGTGGCTCCTGGTCGCGTGTTCTGCATCGGTGTTTTTTGTTGAAGGCATCCTCGTGCTCTATCCCATCGCTGTTCGTGAGGATTCCGGCGCATTTCCATTTGCGTTTCCTTCTTCTCTGGGCCTCGTCGCCATTAAAAAAACCGCCTAGGGCTTTCATTGTTGCAAATCGTGCTCGCGATTTTTAGAAGGGTTCTATCTGTTATTTGTTGGCGACCGCGACTTCCCTCTTCACTGCGGAGTCTTTTTTTTTTCGCGGGCCCTTCACAGACTACAGCATCCGTGTTTCCACTCTTGCACAGAGACAAGGCCGTGGAATCTCTAAATCATTTCAAAAAATTTTAGAGTATCTCCATTTTTTTTGAAAATTTTTGAGTGCCTAAGGCACAGAAATTTTTCGTCTAGGGTTTTGCACCCTCAGAATTTCACGAAAATTTTTTTCGAGAACATATTCCTTTTGGGTTTTTTGAGACCTTTCGTGGGCGCCTGTCAGATTTTTTTTTCGTACCTCAAAGTTCGTGCATCGTTTTCCGTGCAACCATACCTATCTCGGATCTTGTTACCTGATCCTGTTCTGCTCCTCAGTTAAATGCTGTTCAGATTTTTGTCGTTTTCTTGCATTGGGAAACGTGCAAATGGCGTCTTTGACCAACTTGATGTTGGAGGGCAGTCAACGATTTAATGGCAGAAACTATAATATCTGGAAGCAGCGTATGCTGACTATTTTTTAGTATCGCCGCCTTGATGAATTGGTTTTGGACAAAGAAACTCGTCCTCCCACCGCTGGTGCTGATCAAGACAAGTTTGATGATCGTAGCAGAGAGGCTGTCATGCTTCTTAAGCTTTCTATTACAGATGACCAGTTGCCGCAGATTCCTTCAGGCAAGACAGCTGCTGAGATTTGGAAGCACCTGAAGGAGCTTCATGAGACCTCTGATAAAAGCCGGGCTTTCTTTTTGAAGAATCAGTTGTTCTCCATCATGATGGACAAACGTATGTCCTTACAGGAGCATCTCACGAAGATTAAGGACATTCGAGATCAGCTTGAGGCTATTGGTCGAAAAATGGAGGAAGAGGATATGGTAGTCATCACCCTCAAAAGTCTACCCAAATCCTACGAGCACTTTGTCGAGACTCTCAACATTACGTCTACGAATGTTGATTTGAAGTTTCCTGAATTATGCAACAAACTCCTGCAGCAGGATCGCTGGAAACAGCAGTTTGGTAGCAGTGCTCCTTCGTCCTCTTCCGAACAGGCATTTGCAGCTAAATCCTTTCAGAAGGATAACAGCAAATTTCAGTCATCTCCGTCATCACAGCCGAACGGTTCAAATCAACCTCCGGGCAACCCTAAGAAGAAGAATGTGCAATGTAATTACTGTCACAAATTCGGCCATATGAAGAAAGATTGCCGTCAGAGGATAGTTTCTGAACAGAAGCAAGGAGGGTCACATCAGAAGGCGCATGTTGCTGAACTTTCTGAGCAGGAGTCTGCCTTTTACGCTTTTATCGCTAAAAGGTCTTCAGATCCTGCCAAGACTTCTGCTTGGTACATCGATTCTGGTGCTTCACGTCACTTTACTCACAAGCGTGATTGGTTTACCGACTTTTCTCCCTTCAGTGATTCAGTTATCTTTGGCGAAGGTGAGGAGTACACAGTTGTTGGCAGAGGCACTGTTCAGATACAGTCTGGTGGAAGGAACCTCATCTTCCTAAATGTGTACTACATTCCTGGTATGGAACTCAATCTGCTTTCAGTGAGTCAGATCATGAGGAATGCTCCTCAGTTGGATGTAGTGCTCAGTGCTCACAAGTACTCTATTATTGATCGGGAGACCCGTCTTATTGTTGCTGTTGGTCTAGAGGATCATGGCCTTTATCGGCTCATTGATACTGGTGATTCTCCTGAAGTTGCTATGGCAGCCCGTGTTTCTTCTCTCAACACTTTGTGGCATCAGAGATATGGACATCTCAACATCCATTATCTCTCTCAGCTGTCCCGGCAGGGACTTGTTTCTGGCTTACCTGATATTCAGACACAGCATCTTGGAGTATGTGGCCCCTGTCAAGCTAGCAAACAACATCGGACTCCCTTCAAGGATGGAGATTCTTGGCATGCATCTAAGGTACTTCAATTACTTCATGCTGATATTTGTGGTCCTATGAATACATCTTCAGTTACTGGTTGCAAATATTTCTTGCTTATTGTTGATGATTTTAGTAGAAAGATGTGGGTGTACTTTCTCAAACAAAAATCAGATGTATTTAGTATCTTTCAGAAGTTTAAGTCCTTGGTTAAAAAAGAGTCTGGCTGTAGCATCATCACTCTTAGGACAGATAACGGTGGGGAATTTTGTTCTGCTGCATTCTCCGACTTCTGTGATACCCATGGCATCAAACGCCAATTGACTACACCCTACACTCCGCAGCAAAACAGTGTTGTTGAGCGTCGCAATCGTACGGTTGTTGAGATGACTCGTTCTATGTTACAACACAGGAGTGTTCCTAATAAGTATTGGGCAAAAGCAGTTTTTACTGCCGTCTATCTCCTTAATCGCTCTCCTACTCAGACTGTTAAGGGGAAGACTCCAGAAGAGGTTTGGTCTGGTCGCAAGCCCAGGATCAACCACTTGAAGGTTTTTGGCTCTCTTGCATATGTTTGGGTTCTAGATGCTCAACGCTCGAAGTTGGAATCCAAGAGTCAGAAGCTCATGATGACAGGGTACAGTGACAACCATAAGGCCTACAGACTGATAGATATTGACACTGATCGTCTTATCTTCAGCCGTGATGTCTTTGATGAAGATAGAGGACCTTTTCAGTCGTCTTCTTCTGAGCAGTGTTATGAGGATCAACCTCACAGTATTCTTCTTCCACTAGGTCCACCTGATGGAAGGGATGATGCAGAATCTGTTTCTGATGATGCACTACCTGAGTTTCCTCCAGAAAATAATCCTTTTCCTGCTGCTCCTGTTGCTGATCCTGAACCTCTTCCAGCTCCTCCAAATGTTAGCACTTCTACTCTTCGGCCTAAATGGTATGCTAAAACCATTAGTGATCTTCGGGATGGTGAGCTCATTGAGAGTAGGACTTCCAGAAATAAGAGCAAACAACAGCCTACAGTCAATTTTGCTCTCATGGCTAACATTAATAGTGTTTTTGAGCCTCAGACATACTCAGAGGTTACACAGATTCCGACTGGGCAGGTTCTGTTGATGACCGTAAGTCTACAGCTGGGTATGTGTTTAGTTTGGGATCTGGTGCTGTCACATGGACTAGTAAGAAGCAGCAGGCGGTGGCTCTCTCCTCGACAGAAGCAGAGTATCGAGGAGCACTTAAAGCAGGTTGTGAGGCAGTTTGGCTTCGACGGATGCTTGTGGATATGTATGTTCCTCAGGCAGGTCCGACTCCCTTGTTCTATGATAACCACGGAGTGCTCAACCTGGCCAAGAATCCGGTCTTCCATGAACGAACCAAGCATGTGGAAACTCATTGTCATTACATACGACAGCTGGTTGAAGACAGATCCATTCAGTTGCTGTATGTTCCTACCTCGAAGCAGCCAGCAAATATCTTCACCAAGCCCCTCGGTTCTGATAAATTTGTAAACTTCAGGGGGTCTATAGGTGTTGTTGATAGATTAAGCATTAAGGGAGGGTATTAGTATTTTTTTCATACTCATCTATGTCGGCATGACTATTTTTAGTAATGCTCATCTATGTCGGCAGTTTTCTATTTTTAGAAAACTTGCTCTTTTGTACATTGTATATATTGAGCGCTTTTGCTCATTTGTAAATCATCTCAATTCATAATCAATTCACTTGTATCTGTTCAAATTCTTTAGGCTTGTACTTGATCGGGTATGTTGTAAACAAACTCCATATTCAAATCTCTAATTTGAATAGGCTTTATCATCATTTCTTATAGGTTTAATCAGTCTGATATACTTTGTATCAGACCTGATTATCAGTGTAATCAGACCTGTACCAGCAATAAATAAAGCCTAATTGAGTGTTGAATAATTGATATTTGTTCATGTGAGTATTTCACTATCTTTCCTATGTATTTGCACATGTTTTGGCATTGAAAATTCATTCAAACAAACATCATAAAACAATCAAACACTCAGAAATCAGATTGCATGACAAGTGTTTGACAAAATGTCAAACCACACAAATTGAAAATTCAGGGTAGAATAAGACAAGGATCTTACACAAAAGGAAGGATGACTGTAAGTAAAATTTCAGAGCATTGCAGGCCAACCCTACAAAAGACTGGTGAAACTACTTACCCCTGTCGAAGACAAGCTGAATGATGGAGTTGATCTCCATCAAATTGAAGTTGCATTGATCACCTAGCAACAACAAAAAATATTTCTTCCATACATGCACCTACAAGCTGCCAATGTTGGTATCATCGTGTTGGAAGTGAAATTGATAGTCAACCAGATAAGGCAGCCACAAATAATAAGACCCATTGTCATCCTCATCCATATGGCAACTTTCAACTTCAAGCTCTTTGGGAGAATGATATGTGTTCAAACCTGCACACAAATCTGTAAAGAAAATAACTTTCTTGAGCATCAATCTAGAGTGTGCCTTGCTCTAATGTGACCCCAACCTGGGTTGTGTCATATGATTGCTCAAATTTTGGTAACTCAATTGTACCACCAATGTTGATGTAGTTTTTTATAGTTGAATCAAAAACCTGATCCAAATCTAACTCCACACCATCAACGTGCAAATCAGAACTCTGAGGCATTTCTGTGAAGATTCACATTCTTCAAGTTGTCTCTTTGTTTTGTATTCCTTGACACACTCTACTGTGTAAAAATTGTTGTTAAGAAAATCACTCATGATCTGCTCTTCCTCACTCTGTAGATCAACAACTTAACCCACTTGAGAACACCCAGCTTCAATGTTATCAAGCTCAAAAAATGTGCTCTCAACACAATCCACATTATTAAGAGATAACTGCCCCAAACAAAGCTCTAAAAATGTATCTATGACAGAGTCTTCATAGTTGGATACCGTTACCTCAACATCCCTGGTTATTGTAGTAGTGTCTCCATGAAGTCCAGCTAAAGCATAATCTATATGAGAATGAAAATGACTTGCATGGTTGAGATAGGGTCTTACATACACTCACATGCTCCTCATCCTCACAACTCTCATAGGCAAGGTCTTTAATTTGAACCTCATTGGTTGCACCATCATTTATCTCTACAAACCTATCATCCCGTGCAACCACATCTACATCATCCTCATACAAATAGATGTTAATGGCTTCAATGTCGTTATTAGGGATAAGAGAGGGCAATAAACCAAACAAGAGACCAGCCTCTTGCTCATTCTCAACATCATTTACATGCATACACTCTGCATAACCAGACTTAAGAACTGATTGAGTGAGATTTTCATCATTGTGTACATACTCTTCTTTGTCCACTTGGTTGCCACAGGCAACAGGGCCATATTGATAATAAGGCATTTGATTCTCCCTTTTCAAAGCTGATAGCTCTTCAAAGTTTCAAACCCATTAAACTCTAAGTCACTTTCAAAAAGAGAATTATCCATGCACCAATGATAATCAAGAATTATGTTACCTGATGGATTTGCATGCTCTTCATAAAGGACATTGTGCCTTATGCTCATCCCTTCATCATTATTTGTATCATCAATGTATGCATGCTCTGTATAATCAACTACCTGAGATGACTTATTCAATTTTTTATTTGCATACATACCCTCCTGGCGGTCCACAATACTACAACAAACAGAAGGGTCATAATTCTCTTCACTAAATTGGGAATCATCATTAATTTTCTCATTTTCATCATCCACTGATGACTGATCCAATTTAAGGTAGGTGCAGACACTACTATTTTCATTTGTATCACTGTCATACATTGCACCATCACCTTCCTCTACCCTCCTACACACACAATCATCACTTGACATTGTGTTTGAATCACGTGAAGCATCCACGTCCTTGCTGCCTACAACAGACTGTTCATTATCAGCCACTTCTGCATCTGAGGATAAGGATTTTGCAATCATATCCCTCTTAGTCCTCTCAACATAATCAATGAACAAGTACGCATGTTGCATGCTCAATAGATCAAACTCCTCCTGTATAGAACCTGAACCTAAGGTAACATCATAGGCTCCAAGATACATGTCGATACAAGCAGGTGAATCAAGTCTGAAATCTTCTGGGATGTGGGACAGGGCAACTACAAATCTGTGGTTGAACTCCATATTGGACTCTCCTTGCCATCTGATGTCTTCTAATTCTTGGACGAGGTCTACAGAGTCTAGATGCAATACAAACACATCTTCAAATGCAGCAACAAGTGCATTCCACGAAGCAAAGAAATGTTCAAGGAAATTTTGGTACCAGTCTCTTGCCTTTCCACATAGTGACCTAACAAAGAACCTCATCCACATGTCTTCATCATTAAATTGATGTTTTTTCATGAAACCAAAAAACATTTCAACATGTGCATCCCATGCTTGAAGGCTATACCCATCATACCTTGGCATCAATCTGAAAATCTCAGGTTTCATTGTTTGCCTATCATAGTTAACCCAAGAAAGGTCAAGTTGCTTGTAGATGGGATCAAGTGGAACTACTATGGTAGAGATATCTATTTTTCTGTAATAGCAGGGTGTTTACTTGATTGTAGGGCTCGGACCCTTTCTTCATAGTCTTTCAATCTCATTGAGGGCATCTATCCTTCACATGTTTTCACGTATTGATGCATGTATGCATGAATGTGAGTTTTCATTTGGTGTTGGCTTGTATGAACAACATGGACCTTCATCCTCATCATACTCATGGACACTTGCTCTATCATAATATCTAGGGCTTTCATCATATAATACATTTGAAATATTTTCCCTAGGGTAAATTTGTCCATTCCACTCAGCCATCGCTGATTACAAATCACTTGTGTAGGGAAAAAGGAGAGCAAATAATACATGTTTCTTTGCTGAGAAAGAAACCATGGTTCAAAGCTAGAAGAAAGAACATGTACCTTAACCAGTTGTAGTCTCTATGAAACATGCACATGAGCACATGCACACAGCAACAACACTTTATTCTCTTTGACAACAGAGTTGCGGCCTCTTTCCAAAAAAAGGAATTCCTTGAAACGTGACAATCTTCAAGGCTGCAAAATAATTATGGGTTCTCCAACCAGCATAGTCTTCAAATTCTTTCCAACTCAGCAATAATCTGTCCCTAGCAACAACGCCATGATGTTGGCGTAAGTTGACGGGATGCCAAACTTATCCAAACAATATGCACAATTGCAAGACTGCTACGGGGGTGTTGAAAATATTCCCAGCTACCTAGACCCGGCAACGACTAAAGTGACTTTATCCCCAGCAATGGTGCCAAAATGTCAGTTCCCAAAATAACTGCAACCCAAAACCCTAAAACATTTCACAATCACCTGGGCCAGGGGTGTCATCAAGGTGATTGAAAGAGGTTTGTCAACAAGTTTAGTATGATTTTGGCTAACTTACAGGAGTGGGTAGGCTCATCTACACTTCGAGCTCAGCTAGGCTCTGGAGGGATATTCCAAGGGGTATACCTTAACAAGTATTGAGTTCAAACAAGATGAACAACTAAAAACCAATGAACAGCCAAACCCATCCCATTATCTTGATTCCAAAACTGTCACTAAACCAAAAACAACTGGCTGTCACAAAACCCCTATATAGTTGATACAAACTGTGCAAGCATAACCCACATGAAATAGATTCATTTTAGATTCACTTGAAATAATTCCTTGTTTATACTGAAAGTTAAGGATGCATAGAACTAATGGTTCTTCCCCTAAACCACTGGTTAATGTTTTTGTTTGTTTTAAAGATGTGAGGCTAAGAGGAATGGCTCCAGACCAATGCCTACTCTATGGGCAACAGAGTCATAGTTCATTAAGAAAACAACAAACTGAAACCAAAAGAACAATGAGCTATGTATTTGCATACACCACAAAATATGAGATCTTTGAAACAGAACATACTTAGTGATCTAGAACATAACTGCATATACCCATATATAGCATGAGAGAGATTATTACAAAGCTTGTAAATATTTTCAGAATGTTGTCACATTCATCTGACCCAGTATTACATTCGTGCCATCAAACATGGCAAAGGAAAATACCCAACTGGGACTGAGGAATCTTCTTGGATACATACCTAATGACCTGGAGACATTCTACAACAAAAACCATATACAATATCAACTCCTTTGACTTCACGGGTCTGCACTCTTTAATGAGCTGAATTGGCGTTTCAATGGCTGCCCTGCAACTTTCTGCACCTGTAAATGTCTTCTGGAGATCACACACAAAAAACCAACCCCCACAAAATAATTTTTAGTCCTTTTTTATATCAATTGCAACTCGGATTTGATGAAAAAATGGGAGGGAAAACCCGAACAACCCCACCTATTGCAATAAAAATATCAAATTCAACCACCCACTTCGCATTAATGGTGATCTGGAAAGTATGTCATGACTTGACATTTTCCAATTAAAGATTGGAAAAGACTCACTGATAATTTGTGGTCCGATTTGCATCTTTCCCACCAAGAGAGACCATGGAATCATCGATGAAGGGAAGAGAGCCACATAATGAATAAAACTCTACATAAACATCACCACATAATTATGAGTAAATGCAGACTATCATTATCCTGTGTGCCGCATTCTAAGAGCTAGACATTTTGTCTTCAACACCGAAGTCTTCATGTTACCTAAATTCACTACTATATCTTGCGGTGGTTTAAGGAACAATATATAATTAAAGGTTATAAATAGTGGCATGATCGATTGGATAGTTGGCGCCTTTCAAAGAAGATAAAAGATAGTATAAAGGATTAACAAATTATGTGTTATCACCGATCGGCCAAGAGGCACATCTATTAGAAGGGTGCGATCCTCCATAGAAGACGTGCATATAAAAGAAGATCGAAGGCACTAAACAGAGCATCATGAGACGTGAAGTATCTCCGCATTGAATCATAATACAAGCATACAAAATCCCTCATTGAGCATCAAACAATAACCGCAGCAGTTGGGTTTAAGATCATTAAGGGAGTGTTAGAGACCCAGCGGCATCCATATCCTATTATTATCAAACGTGGGCACTGACTATCTCAAAACAGCGAACAAGAATAATATCGCATATAGAGAAAAGTAGAGGACATCGACGAAGAGGAATTCGAATCACCATACTGCTATCAGCAATCGGTCTACAGTTAGATCAACAAGGTATGCACTATGGGCCTATATTATATATCGAACTTATAATGACTCATGCCAATTTCTGATATATGCATATGATATGGGAATAAATAATATATAGCTGCAAATACATTACTAAATGACACACTTGTAAATGATAGAAATGAATGACATTAAATAAGATATAATTAGCATATAGGAAATGCATTATATTGATTAGAATCAGCAATCAAATGAAATTGGTCATATAATTGACATAGGATATTTATATATATTGACATCATGAATGTGAAATCTTGATTACATATAGAATAGATGAATAATGAATGTTATTATAAATGAATATGCATGGAAGAATGAATTAGTAAGATAAATATGTATATAAGGATGAACATGATCAATAATGATAATGAAATGTGATCAAGCATTAGATCATATGAATATATGATGGGCCAATTATGATATGAGGCCAAAATGATAAGACATCATATGAGAATGTCCACAAGGATTTAGAGATCATAGGATTGTGCTATATCCAAGAGAAGGATTAGCCTCATCATTAATTGTCTCGCTATCCTAGGTGTATGGGTAAGTTAGGAGAATGTATTTTGGACCTAGGTAACCCTCAAGTGGATGAAGAACACTGTGGGTGTAAAGTCCCTTGAGCCAAGAGACGAAGAACACTGTGTGGGTGTGAAGTCCTTGGGCCTATGGTAATGATGAGCTCATCAATGTTAAATGTGCCCAACGTGAGGTGACTCTTGGTGGGATGAAGAATGTTGTATGGACATGAAGTTCCACCAAGCCAAATGGTGAAGAACTCTGTGTGGGAGTGAAGCCTTTGGGCCTACGTATGGGATGGTTAGTGTCTCCTTAATGAACCATGCCTATGGAGTTAGAGATGGATTAATGATAGGGTGACACATGATCCTCTCAAGGATAGAGCATAAGGCCTTTGATCATGAATATGAATATGAATATAAATATGAATATGAAAGTGAATATAAAAATGATTATGAATATGACATAGGGTCATAACACAAGGACATAAGTATGAATGGATATTGATTAGATAACTAAAATGATGATATAAAATGGAAAATGGAACTCTAATGTTCTCTTTTTGTAAGTTGAAATTGTGCAAGGTCAAGGAAAAATTTTGGCTTACTAGAAGGGGACGTTACAAAGTAGCTGCCGCATTTCCGCGCGTTTCTGGGTGTTTCTGGGCCTTTGGCAAGTGTCGAGACGGCAGGAGAACCTGGCACCCAGGAACTGGCGCCAGGACCTACTGAAACCAAAAGTGACCAAGGTCCCAAATGAAAAATTGATCCGAAACATCATAAAATACTTAGCCATTTTCTGAAATAATTATTTGAAAACTCGATTTCTTGCCCCTTAAAATTTGACTTGAAAATCCAGAGGGTCCGGAAGGATTTTGGACCTTAAAAAGTCTTTTGTTGGCGGGGCTAATTTCTTATACTTTATTTATATTTTATGTATATACTGTCAAGATGTTTGAAAGTGGTTTCGGATCAATAGGAGTTAAAATGCAGAATCTAGAATTTGGAGGATCACTCAAATTTCAGACTAAGCCAAATTTCCAAGGTTTCAGGGTTTCAGACTTAGCCAAGTTCAGGGGTTCAGCAACATGCATCAAGGTAAAGGCACAAGGACCCCTTAAAAAAATTTTGAGGAATTTGACAAAATGGTGCAAATATGAGGCTTGAAAATCTAGGTGCCAACAATGTTGTTAACAAAATCCTTGTTTACAGCACTGTGCACTAATGTGCATATTTATAAGCAAACAAGTAAATTTGGGTTTTTCGAGGATAAGATTCAGGCCACATGGCAACCACAAGCATTGAGGTTAGTTTGAATTTAAATGAATATTTCATAGTTATATTCTCATCCTCAATTCTAATTTACATTCATTAACTTCTCGCACCCAAGATTTCTAATGGGTGATATTTATGTCCCAATTTGATATTTTTTACTTGTGATGGAGCCATGGACCCAAGAAACCAATTTCAATTCTCTCTATTTCTAGCCCGCGTTCAGTTTCCTCAACGCAGTCTTTTCCTAACTGTTTCAGGGTTTTATTGTCAATAACCTCATGGATACAAGAAATTTTTTTTTTAAACCAAATTAAGTTGTCCCCTCGCATCAGGCTAACATTCCTAGTGGATGTTTAAAACTTTAATCTGATTCAATTGGACATCCAGCCTTTCAGAGGTCTTAGAGGGAGAGAAATCCACAAGCAAACCCTGTAGGCCGGTAATCCAAGATTGCAACAAGTGTCACAATCCCAAACACTCAAACCCCTAGAGAAAACAAAATCAGAACACGTCAATTCCCAATTAAATGTCAGCCTTGACTGGAGTTTAAAGCCTAACCTGAGTGTGTTGACTGCAATTTATCCATTGATCGGGCCATCACTGATCAAGTTGGGTGACAATGCAACCAAAACTCTTAAGCCCCAACAGACAGATAGGTAGCGTTTCCCTAGGTTTTTAAAAATCAGTTTGGTTTATATAATCTCAAGTTACTAAGACAACATCTGTTTTGTAGGGAGTACATGAAGTGTAGTACTCAGAAAACTAGGAGGATTGATGATGACAAAATCATTCCAACCAGGGGCATTACCAGTCAACAATAATTGCCGGGCAAAACCAAATTAGTTGGATAATTAAACTTTTTATGAGCACATTCAAGGAGCAAATCAATGACCCTGAAACAGCTAAAGGTCAGAAAAACCTAGAAGCTTGTCATTGAAACAGTCAAGTGAGTAAAGAAAACACAGGTGTTCTCAGAACTCAAGATTGAGTCGATCATGGAGACAAGCAAAGAACTGGGAGCGACCAAGAAACAATTGCAGCAGGAGATCATTATGGTGCATCTTAATAAGGATTACCAGTTTTTTAAAAGCATACTCAAACAACACCTGGCTACTCTTGAAATCTGTTTCCTTTTCTGTTTGAACAGTTGAAATTTCTCAGAATGGTGAGTTTGTTTCAGTTAATGATATTTATTAAAACAGTTATTCTGGTGTGGTTGTGACCCACCTTATGTTCTTGTTCTTCATCAGTTAGTTGTTTTTCTTCTAAATATCAAGGTGGTTGTTGGTACTAGACAAGCTATGCATTGAATCGGGTGTGATTGATCTCTGTATAGGCAAATTGAGATAGTTTTGTTTTCTTTGCAGAATGAATTAGTTTAACTATTTGTTTAAATTAAAGAAAGTGAATTACTCAAAGTTGTGAAAGAATATGTTTGCATGATCTAGAAACCTTAGCAGTTTGCACTTTGCACCATAGCTAGATAAACTAAGTACTACTAGTTTACTTAGTTACTGGTATATAATCATCAAGCGGATAAAGTTTGGTAACTGTGCAATGCAAAAGAAACATCTAACACTTTCTTTCTCCCTACCTTCTCTCTTTTATATTTTATTTGAAAATGAAACCTATAACTCTGTTAGAATTATGTATATGGAATAAACTATAAAGTATGCTAGAAGTAGTATTTTATATTTCTATGCTGGTTTGCAAGTAATATAGAGTTTTGTTTATGACCAAATTGAAATTATGAATTGACAATCACAATGGTTGAGTCACAAAGTTTGCTTATAGAGTTTTCTCAATACAGTTCTTTTAGACCATCCTGCAACTCATGCCTTGGGGATTATTGAACAACCAGCCCCTAAAATGAGATGGTATTAAAATACCCATTCACTGTTGTTGTGTGCGTCAAAATTCACATCAACAAAGAGATTATTAAAAGAACTTAAAAACATTCTTCCAAATTACATTGATATCAATCCCAAGAACAAGAAGCTAAAAAATAAGAACAAAAAGCAGCTTAAAGTATCTATAATAGGATGTGCCTTCTCAAGTACAACTCAAAGGCAATGTTGCTCCCTAAAGGGGGGAGATAATGCATTCCAAAACAACCATAATACAGTTCATTAAGAGGCCAAATTTGTTGAGGTGAATTCATTATCAACCCTCAAAAGGCGGGCATCTAACAGCTGAAAATTTTTCTTAACAGATTTTCTAGTAAGTCATATAAAAGGGCAACCTCAAATTGGTTGCCAGGTTTTTTACAACTATTTCTGCATTCTAGTCTCCACTTTTGAGGCAAAGAAGTAACCAGAAGCAAAATTCATTAAGGAAAGGACCAGTGAAGTTCTTTCCAACACTTTAGAGACCTATTTAAGCAAGAAGGGCCAGGCTTCAGTGTTTAAGCATTTAACTTAATAATTCTTTGACTTATTCATTTATTGCAGCAATGGTGTTAGAGCATCTGGCTTAATAATGTCAAAATATACTGTTCAGCAGCAGCAAAATTCAATATATCTTCTTGATGTTTACATACTATGGAAGAAAGTTAAGTTTAAATTGTTAAATTCTATGATAGAAACTGGGATGAATACATCCATTCTTTGTACATGTAATGTCCCCATTTTCCGAGTGATCGCCTAGTGGAGTTGGCTAGCCTATCTTATTCCCATAGGCTAAGCCGGAGGGCTAAGGGAATAACCTAATTGGCTCTATTTCATACTTAGTTAATTTTATTAGGGCAAATTGATGATGTGAGATGATTTTGTGTATTTTTGTGAGCTTATTGGTGAAGTCAAAATAAATAAGATAATTTGCCCTAGAGATGAGCGACCAAGGAGAGAGAAAGAAGAATGGAAGAAAGGAAAAAAAAATGGAAATGCCTTTGGAGATTTTGAGGAAAAAGAAGAATAAATCAAGACAATTTCCCTTTGAGGTGGACGACCTAATTGAAGGTCACAAACATGACATATGAGATGCCTAAGTGGTTCGCTTCCCTTGGAGGATGAATAGAAAAATAAGCAAAAATAAAATACCTTGTCTTGGTAAAATATTTTATTGAGAATTTGGGCACCTAGAGGGAGGTTGGCCTTATGGGAGAAGACAATAAAATAAAATAAAGGAAATTACCATGAGGAGGTCAGCCTTGAGAAGGACAATTTGGAGGGCTATAAATAAAGGATGCTTTGGAGGCTTTTTGATCATCATTCACATCATATTTTCTCGAGTTTTATACTCTTTGGCTGCAACTTTGCTAGCCTTCATTCCAAGGATGAAAACCCTTGCGAATGTGGTGAGTTGGACGAAACCCTAGCTCATCATTGTGGAGGATTCATCACGGAGTCCTAATTGTACTTCATTGGCGACATTTGGAGGAGAAGAGCGTCATTGCAAATTCAGATTTGAAGACCAGTTTTGGAGCAGCACTTTGGTGGCATTTTGTGAGCATCTTGCATTAGGGTTCGCCCTAACTTAAACGCCACTTTTGGAGCAATCTTTAAGGGCGAATTTGGCTTGTTTTGGAGCAGCAAACCCTAGGTGCACTTCATGGAAGATTCGCCCAGCTAGGGTTGATTATTTGTCATCCATTTTGTGTGTATTTGGTATGTACAAACATATTTTCTAGGTCTGATTTGTAGTGCAGAAATCTAGGCATTGTTTGGCATGTTGTGCCCTAGAATTCATTGTAAAAATCAGATCAGAATATTCAGATTTATAGCAGCAGAGTTTCCTACAGAAAAATCAGATTTGTTGTTGCAATTGGATGCCCTACATTGTGTATTTCATGGTGGATTTCATGCTCGTTATGAATATCAACTTGTAGCATCATTTGTAATATTTATTTGTCATGTTTGGGCGCATGTTTGTTCACTGTTGTAAATTGTTTGCAATCAGAAAATAAAATCAGAATTTAGGGTTTTGAGGAGAAAACTAAAAAGCAGAAAATTAGGGCAGAATTCAGAAATTTATTTTCAAAATTTTAGGGCAGATCCAATTAGGTATACTACAGTGGTATCAGAGCTTTGATCTTGCCAGCTTGGAGGGTGGATATATGTGTTTTGCATATGTGATTGATTTATGAATCATGGAAGATAGAGAAACAACAAATTCGTTGCTTGAATCTCTTAGAGAATGTCAAAATAAGATGATGAGAACTCTCCAAAAGTTCTTACCAAAGAGAGAAGATAAGGAGGTGGTAATGAAAAAAGAGGCCACAAAAATCATTGAGGAATACTAGGGTTCATTAGATGATTTCAAGAATGCAACCCCTTTTGATGTTTATTTGAGAATACATGAAGATGGGAATCCAGGAAAGATAGATCTATATGACTACATCAGAAATTTGAGAAGAGAAGAAGAAAAATCAGAAGTTATCATTGAGAAGAAAGAAAAAATAGAGAAGAAAGAAGAATTGCTTCCTTGTGATTTACAGCCTACAAGTGATCATAAGAAAAGCAAAAATCAGTTGAGAAAAGAACAACGTTGCTTCACATGCCTAGAAGTTTGGACACCTAGCCATACATGTGGAAGCCCTAAAGAAGATGAAACTGTGCTCACAAGTATACTACAGCGGGATGATGATATGGACAAAGAAGAATCACTTCTTGCATCCACGAGTGAAGAGTACACGTGTCTTCATGATGACCACAAGGTTGAAGGGTATGCTATCATAGAGTTTGCCCAACCAGCAGTGATTGACCCGCCATATGAAGGTGTGAATTCTATAAATGATCCATTACTTGAGCATAGCATTGCCTCACCATCTCTACATCATAGTGGCAAGGAATCAATTTATGAATTGGATGACTTTGAAGGTGATGTTGTTCATACATACGAAGGCAATTCAGAAAACTTGTTATGTAGTGAACAAAGTGACTTTGATAAAATTGATTTAGCATTGCATGAATTGAAGGATTACTTTATGATTAAGGAAGTAATAGTTGTGCATACACTTTCTAGACCAGCAATTGAAGAAGAGCATGTTGAAGATGATTCTACTTACTATTACGATGGTGATTCCTTGATTGAGCATGATGTTGACCTAGCTTCAAAACATGGATTATGTGGAGAAGATGTCATGAAGATAGCTGATTTTGATAAGCATGATTGTGAAGACCAATCAGAAAATTTATATGAAGATGATAGGTCTCATGAGTCACATCATTTGGAAAATCAATTGAAGGGCAATGAAGATATGATTGTTGCAGCCCTAACACATTTTGATAATACTCACAAGATGATTACAGATTATTGTTGGAAGGTTCAAAGGAGACACAAAGACACTGAAGGAGAACTATCTCTTGCAGATTTGCAGGTACTCAAAGAAGCTTTGGTAGCAATTAAATCAAATTACTTACATCTACTTTTAGATAGGGATCATCTCTTCAAGCTTGATGAAATATATTTTGATGCATTGAGAGAAAAAGAAGTTGATAAGCTTACCTTGGAGCTTTGTAATGTCCCCTTCTAGACTCATGGTTAGTCCATCATAGAGTTCCCGTGGACTAGCAGTTTGGTTAGGGAACTGGAGTCAGTTTGGCTTGGAGGTTTGTGTCGGTGGAGGAAATGTGGTTCGGATTCAGAGGATCCAGTTGGCGCCTTCTGAGTTGGCTCAGATTGCTCTTGGTCGTTACTATTTTAGTAAGTTTGGGGCCAGTGTCAGTTCGGCATTTTCAGAGTGACATCAGATTCGTCTCGTCGAGGGCTTTCCGACGAGCTATAGATCGTGGCATTCCAACACCATCTTGGCAGTTATTTTAAAGTCCGAAGTTAATATATTAATTAATTGGGACTTTATGGGCTTATGTTATATGGTCACTTTATAAAATGAAGTTACAACTTAAAAGTGACCCTCCTAGGAGTTGGGCGCCCATGGGAGTCATAAGGTGATAAAATTAAAAATTAAAAGAAATGAATTTCCCTCCAAGATGGGCGTTGGGTCTTGGGAAGTGAGATAAAAGGTAAGAAAAGCTCATTTTTGCTCTATGCTTGCTTTATGATATTTCTCTTTGGAGCTCTGCTAGGGTTTGAGGGTTTAAGCAGTTCAAACCAGGCTATTAGAGACAAAAACCTCCATTAGTGACGGCATTCTACAGGTGTGAAAGATCACCCAAAGGTGCCAGTGAGGGTGAATACATCCAGTGTTCACAATTGTGCATTCATGGAGTTGAGTTTGATGGATTTGGAGCTGAAATGTGACATCTTTCAAGAATAAAGTGTATGCAGTCTCAAAACAGCAAAGTAACAACAGATTTAGAGGAGCTTTGGGGTGGATTGTGACTGATTTACATTTTCTAGAGTGGCCGTATGTAATATCCCGGATGGATATTGGACTGATATTATTTGTTCTTTCTGATTTCTTCAATTATATCTCTCAATGAATACTAACAAACACTTGCACCAAATGATAGCCAAACTAGATTATGATATTCAAATTAAAGATTTGAATATATGCAACTTTCTGAATGGATCAGCTCTACTGTTATTACAATCAAATGTAAACTTATGACAATACTGTACGATCTATTGTTCCAGAACCAGTTCACTGTTCACTACTGTTAATATATGTAAGTTTCCAACACTACATTACTATGGCCACAGCTCTTGAGCTATTACAATTCGGAGTTCCAAGTACTCACAACACCATAATGATACGTAACGCCACTCGTGCCTCAACAATGCAAGACCCTCAATAAACATCTACAATACATTGATCTCCGTCCAAGTCTTCTATAGTAATCTTGCGCCCAGGGATCATACACGATCTTCACAATAACTAGACAATCAAAGAATGAATGGGTACCCACCAACTCAAACCAAGTCTAATTATCAACCGGCGCTCAAGAACCAAACACGATCTTCAATTATGATGTCTTTTATGTCAATCGATCCTTACTTATCATCAACTCGGCTTCAATAGAGATAGTCGAGACTGGTATAAGCTATTCCATAGTCTTCAAGGTAGTCCGCCAATGTGATATCTCAGTTCGGCGCTCCATACAAAGTTTCGATCTTCCAAATCTCCTGTAAATAGCTATCAATGCTCAGTTCCAGTCTGTTGATATTCCTATGATATTTGATATACAAAGAATGACCACGGATCACCAATGACTATAGTGCGGTAGCTTCTAGGAATGGATCGCAATTTCACTTAGATTAGAGGCTGGTTGTTCGCTGATGATCATGCCCCCCTTTTATGAGATCTTTATATCTTCCCACTTCAACGGTCATGTCTTTTGTCAAAGGTGGCGGCAGAATTAAAGTCCCTTAAAATATTGATTTGTTGACTTATGTGGGCCGCTCTATAGGAGGTAGGCCCCATTTGCCACTTCCTTAATTTCTTTTTCTTTTCTGTTAAAGGTAAATGCTGTCATAATACAAGTTCGTATTATTATAATTATAGTTACTTCTATCTATTACAATAATAATATGTGTATTATTCACACATATAAGTATATGTATTTATTATGATGATATATATATATATATATATATATATATATATATTTATAATCACTTTTATTATTATTTTATATATATATATATACATATATATTTATATATTATAATTTACAATTACTTTTATAATATTATATGATATATATACATATATATTATCATATATGAATGAATGAATAGATTTTAAAGTCCACGAGGCTAAAAATAGCCTATGGGACCACCAGCCTAGCTATTTTAGTCTTCTGCAATTCGGTCATTTTCCTGTTCAAAGCGATGATGAGCTCTCCAAACTTCAAAACATTCTCCCCACTAAATAAGCTATGCCAAGAAAGAGCCATCAAACTGCTGGAATACTTGTCCCTAATGCCCTTGAAAGCCTTGCACTCCATAATAAAGTGTTTTTCCGATTCAACTGCCCCGGTATTGCAAAAAATACACACCCATTCTTCCCATGCATATATTTATTTAATGATAAGGAATGTATGAATATTCTCACCATTTCCTCTATCATGATGTTTAAATCTTAAATATAAACAATTCCTTAATATCGAGACATGACACCGTACCCCCTAGAGCAGGTCGTACCCTTATTGGTAGCCGATTTTGGGAGTTCTTTGTTGTAATACCTCTCTCTTCTTGGTCGCCCGGCCTAGAGGAGTGTTTCTGATTATTCACAGCGAAGATTCAAGGTGATTTCAAAGGTGTTTGCTGCAGATTTTACCTACAGCCATGGCCGTACACTTGCTGGAGGGGTCGTGGGTTTTGTAGATGTCCTTTACTCTTCATTGCGGCTTCATATTGGGTTTTTATGAGGCGTTTGAAGCCATATTCTCTGATGATAAATATTGTATGAACATTCTACATCATTTCATGAAGTATTGATGCATTTCCAGCCATAACCATTGTTGGTCCGGCAACAACTGATGTATGAAGTTTCAAATCTCAACATGGGTATGTGTTAATAATTGTTTATTGGTCATTTTGCTATCTGGGTATCAATTAGTTTCTGCATAATCCTTGTACTTTTTCTGGGTTTTCAATATATGCTATCTATTGTATGCTCCGGCAACACACATCTGCAGGGAAACTAAAACCCCTTCTGCATCTTCTCTCTAGTCTGAAAGATCACACTAAAGATAATAAAAATCAAACATAAAAGATCTTTTAAAAAATTTACAAACAGGTACGACACATTACAAGCTTAAGGTTACTATGGATTCCTTGAAGAGTACTCAAATGGCCCTTCAAGAATCGGAAAATCGAGTTGATGAGCTTTGTTTAGAGTTGAGCTTGACACATTTTTCATCATCAAAATCAGAAATTCAGTCATCTATGGCAGCCACATCCAAAGAACAACAATCCAATACAAAGATTATGGAGAATAGACAAATGGGTGAAGAATTTGATGGACTCCATAAGGGTGAGGTATTGCATGAAGATTCAGGCACTCATCATACCAAGATGATTCAATATGTTGACAAGGATTAGGTAGTACATCAAGAATGTGAAGTCTTGAGATTAGAAGAGAAATGTCCACATGAAGATATAACTTGCAGCATTGGGATAAAGGTTAGGACAAGTAATACACTTGGTTTTCAGCTTGACACACTTCTTGGACCAGCACTTGATGATGAGCATCCAACAAGGAAGGAAGGAGTGCTTGAGACCTATGAAGACACTACAAAAAGGTATGATGACAGTTCTGATTTTCTGATTATGAATAGCAGTCCATTGTCTTCACATGATTATAAGATAGATGAATTATATGAGGATGATAGTGGTAAGAAGCCTTACCTTGTTGATACTCAAGATTGGTTGGTTAAGCATGAGGTAATGGTTGTGGATCCAAGCCACAAACAATCTGATTTTGTGCATCATAGCCTAGAGGATGTAAAGAGGACTCAAAGCATGTGCGATGAGTGGCTACGGAGGGCTAGGGAAGCCAAGTTGCTGGCTGCCCAAGAAAAACAACACCTACAGAAGATCAAGGAACAATTCAATCACATGGATCATGAGAGGCAGCAGAAAGAGACTTCTTTGTCAATCCCTAATTCTTCCAAGGGAAGAAGCTATGGAGGTTGAGCATGTGCAGGATGAACCTCTTATGGTAGTAGAACACAAGGAGCAACCAGATTTGCATGAGAGGTATGATTCTGAAATTTCATTTTGTGCAAATGATCTTCATCATAAGGTTCATGAGTCACCATTTGGAGATCCCATTGAAGGCTCAAGTCATGGCTAAGGAGGAGGTAGTTGTGCATACACTTTGTGGACCAGAAAATAATGATATGTATGCATGTGTAGAAGAAAGCATTTGTGATTCAGATTTGATTGGGAGTCTAACCATCCTTGGAGAGCTCAATGAGTCTACTTGTGTTTTGACAATACACCGTCATGATGATGATTCTTTGATGGAGCATAAGGCTGTCCTATTTTCAGGACTTGTGGTATGTGAAGATGATGTCATTTGATTTTGAGTGGCATGTGCTTGTAGATGTTGGGTTTCGGCTGGACTATAGTCCAAGGCATGGAGATGAGCATGAGAGCAGAAAATTTCCAGCCCTAATCCATTGGTTTTTAGCTCACACATTGTTGGTTGATGGTTGGTCTACTTTGCTGATCATGGAGTTTTCAGACTGTACATTGATGTTTGCAGCTGTTTGGATGGATTGGTGTGCCCGGGATTGCCACTACAGCGTTGGGAGGTTGCATGATGATGAGATCCTATCATCCTATGACAGCAAAAGCATTCTTGACACCATCCTAGGTCTGATTTTCAGTTTCCTAGCGCTGTTCTGATTTATATCAGCAGCCTAGTGTGGATTGGCATGTTTGTTTATGCACCTGTGATGGACATTTTTCACATCCATATGAGATCATTCAAAGTTAGATGGATAGTTGGTGATGATAACACGATGAGAGACATCTATCTCTTCACTTTCAGTTGGTGTGATGGTGTGATAATTTGGGATCCAAGTATTGGTGTGATTGGTACACTACTTCACAAGGATCTTGGTGAGTTGCTTCACAACCTTTGGTTGAGTGATGTTTATATTAGAGTGGAGCAGAGGAAGGTTTGGTGCAGGAGGTTGTGCTTCAGAGATCATATCATAGATCACTTATTGATGGGCATGACATTCCTCAGGGCTTTGGATATGTATGATGCTTTGTCTTTAATAGACTTAGCATTTGTGGACAGTAGAGCCTTCGAAGGAAGAGAGTTGACATTTGTGGTTGATGATTTGGCATTCTTGTTCCTACAGCTACACAGACAGATTGCATGGAGGAGGAGAAGAATTTCAGAATTTGGGGGATGGAGCCAATTTGGGTTTGAGTGTGTATGGCTAGTTTTGTCTCATTGCTGGCCACCAAAACTCACTCTGCATATCATTCTTCATATTCACTATGGGAGATACGGCCATAGGTTAAGGAGTAGGGTGATCACAGAGTACTTGATTGTATGGAGAGACTTGCCACTTGAGGATGTTTTGTAGTATCCAAGTTTGCAATTGCTTGTGGGCAAGCAATTCTGGGAAGGGAAGACTATAATGTCCCCATTTTCCAAGTGATCGCCTAGTGGAGTTGGCTAGCCTATCCTATTCTCGTAAGCTAAGTCAAAGGGCTAAGGGAATAACCTTATTGACTAGATTTCATACTTAGTCAATTTTATTAGGGCAAATTGATGACGTGAGATGACTTTGTGTATTTTTGTGAGCTTATTGGTGAAGTCGAAATAAATAAGATAATTTGCCCTAGAGATGAACGACCAAGGAGAGAGAAAGAAGAATGAAAGGAAGGACGAAAAAAGATGGAAATGCCTTTGGAGATTTTGAGGAAAAAGAAGAATAAATTAAGACAATCTCCCTTTGAGGTGGACAACCTAATTGAAGGTCAAAAACATGACATATGAGATGCCTAAGTGGTTCGCTTCCCTTGGAGGATGGATAGAAAAATAAGAAAAAACAAAATACCTTGTCTTGGTCGGCCAAGGTGGAGAGAAAACAAAATAAAATATTTTATTGAGCACTTGGGCGCCTAGAGGGAGGTCGGCCTTATGGGAGAAGACAATAAAATAAAATAATGGAAATTACCATGAGGAGGTCGGCCTTGAGAAGGACAATTTGGAGGGCTATAAATAAAGGATGCTTTGGAGGTTTTTTGATCATCATTCACATCATATTTTCTCTTGAGTTTCATACTCTTTGGCTGCAACTTTGTTAGCCTTCATTCCAAGGACGAAAACCCTTGCGAATGTGGTGAGTTGGATGAAACCCTAGCTTATCATTGTGGAGGATTCATCACGGAGTCCTAATTGTACTTCATTGGCGACATTTGGAGGAGAAAAGCGTCATTGCAAATTCAAATTTGAAGATCAGTTTTGGAGCAGCATTTTGGTGGCATTTTGTGAGCATCTTGCATTAGGGTTCGCCCTAACTTGAGCGCCACTTTTGGAGCAGATTGGAGCGCCCATCTTTGAGGGTGAATTTGGCTTGTTTTGGAGCAGTAAACCGTAGGCACACTTCATGGAGGATTCGCCCAGCTAGGGTTGATCATTTGTCATCCATTTTGCATGTATTTTAATTTGGTATGTACAAACATATTTTCTAGGTCTGATTTTGTAGTGCAGAAATCTGGGCATTGTTTGGCATGTTGTGCCCTAGAATTCATTGTAAAAATCAGATCAGAATATTCAGATTTATAGCAGCAGAGTTTCCTACAGAAAAATCAGATTTGTTGTTGCTATTGGATGCCCTACATTGTGTATTTCATGGTGGATTTCATGCTTGTTATGAATATCAACTTGTAGCATCATTTGCAATGTTTATTTGTTATGTTTGGGCACATGTTTGTTAGCTGTTGCAAATTGTTTGCAATCAGAAAATAAAATCAGAATTTAGGGTTTTGAGCAGAAAACTAAAAAGCAGAAAATTAGGGCAGAATTCAGAAATTTATCTTCGGAATTTTAGGGCAGATCCCATTGGGGATACTACAGTACAGTCAATAAATCCCACCTGTACATTGACTTTAAGTTTATTTTATATAAGTATATTGTTGAGGCTGGGGATCTAAATGACTTCTCAAGTAATGACATTGTAGGTCCCTTGCCTGGTTCTAGGGCGTCAGGTGTGCTCCTTGCCACTGACATCCAAATTTTCTTTATTTTCTATCACTAGACTTGTGTAGGAGACAAATGTGTTCCTGCTAGCATAATAGTGCAGCAAGCACCCTAGTTAGCACTTAAGTCTTGGATGTGGTCCTTGCTAATGACATCCAAATTTTGGTTTATTGCTATCACTAGAGTTTAGTGCTAGGACTTTCCGTGTGATCCCTACCAGTGGCATCCTCTTGATATGAAGTTAATCTCTTGTAAACATTTGAGATTTTCACAGATAACCATAATGTCATTTGTTTGGATATAACTATGTAATTCTTTATTCTGATGTTTCAAATCTCCTTTGAGACCCTTCTTCAGGGAATTATTAGATCAAATACATGGTATTTAGATTGCATTAATTGATCCTTAATACAAGATGCAATAAGTTTTAAAGTATTTTTAAGGAAATTTGATCACAAGTTTTTGAATACTGCACCAATTCAATGAAAAGATTATTAAGAAGGTCAATTTATTATTATGTTTAAGGTTATGAATTAGAGGCACCCAAGAATTACTAATCATCCATCCTCTATCCCTATTAATATTGTTATTATGTTGCATAATTTCTATAGCCTCTCTTCTGTGTCTCTTCACATGGTGGTCTTCTCTAGCCAATACTTTTGCTTCATAATTGCAAAAATCGTGTTCTATTGCGAAAGAATGTTCTGCCAAGGCTGATTTTTCCACCCTACCATGTTTTTATATCTCAATCATGTTCCTTGATTCTAGTTTGGATGGATATACCCATTTCCCTAATTTTCTATTTCTTGTTTTATGATCGGTGTGTCTCCTATATTGGTATCTGCCTCAGGTGTAAAATCCCCTTAGTGCAAGTGCTTCAAGTCAAGTCCCTGCTAGGATGTACGGATATTAGATATGACAAAGCTTGTTTGTAATCCTTAATTAACAAGTCTAACTCATAACCAGAATGATAACAAACATCAAAGGGCACTCATCTAACAGGTTTGGTGTTATTCATACGCCATACCATACCTTGAGGGTCTGCTAAAATCTTCCATGAGCATCTCCTATATGTTGGGAATTGTAATATTTCAATGCCTTATTCATGCATTTGGAATGTATTTATACAAACAAGTCCAACAATATGTGTTGGTATTTTGGGCATACAAGTAAAACAAATTAACAAACAATATAACCAAACAACTAACTCTCTAACAAACCTAGTACACTCTCCAATGGATCTAGCTACCAAACAACTTACATAGTAAGTTTGATATTCTATTTTGTAACACCCCCCTAAATATCAAACTACAACAAACCTAAATATTATTCCTATGATAGTAATATTATTTCTAACATTCCTCCCCTTATTACATCATAGTCTCACACCGGGGTAGGAATACTTATGAGTCATGACCACCTAATGAACTAGGACAAATTCAATAGTTCACCAGTACATAAGGATCATGGACTAGGACAAACTCTATGATCCATGGCTTAAAATGATGTGAACATGAACAAACACAACTGCTCACATCTTACTGAATTCAAAATCAAGGATAGGGACATACTCAACTATCCATGATTTTACAACAAATGTGGATAGGTACACACACAATATCCATAAAACCAACAAACAGGGACAAAACACATTGTCATCAACTTTTTGTGACCAAGGACCAACACAACTAGTTATATATACAATATATGAAGAGGGACACGCTCAACTATTCACATCCTCATGACTAGGGACACACACAACTGGTCAACATCAAAATCTTTGGTGGGAATCTATGTCACACTAAATGATATCTTGTGAATAGGGACAAACACAAACTATTCACAAGCACGTGTCCTGGATTTTGTTCAAAAGAGATACTCCTCCTCACTTTCTTCATGGGGAGAGTCTTCAGCTACAAAACCACATTCTTTGTCATTACTCATAAGTCAGAATCAACGCCTTGTCTTTCTTCAACTTGCCGTCTATGAGATGCTTTGCTCATTGAATACAATTCACGACAATGTGGCCCCTTTGCTGGCAGTAGTAACACATAACTCTATTCTTAGAGAATTGATTTTCTTTGAAGAGGAAGCACTGGGTCCAAAGGGAAGGTTAAGCTTGTTTTTCACAAGCTGCAGTTTCCTTTGTAATCAAGTCATTTTTCTTAACTCAAATTTTCAAGAAGGAAATTGCATCTTCCAAGCCAGGGTTAATCTTGTTTAGTGTGTATACATAGTAGCATAGCTGTGAAGAACACACAATTATACTGAGAGGGGGGGGTGAATCAGTATAATACAAACTTTTACTTTTTCACAACATAACAATCACAACAATATCAATCACACAAGATCTATCAATGATGCACCACAAGAAGAACACAAGATTTACGTGGAAACCCTTACGGGAGAAAACAACAGCAAAATATTGCTTATATATAAATCTCTTTTACAATCTTTGTAGGCTCCAACCTACAGGAGACTCCAATCCCCTCTTATATGATTTGTGAGCACCAACCAACTAGAGACACCAATCCCCGCTTGTAGATTTTGTGAGCACCAATCCGGAACTGAGCACCAACCCAATAAGAGACACCAATCTCTTGTTAAGGCACCAACCTTCTACGGATCTGGATCACTATCTTCTACAAATCTAATCACCACTCACACAATATCCTTTCTTCACAAATCTGATCCAAATCACACAATGTTCTTCCTTTCAAATCTGATCCAAAAGATGCACAAATTCTTTTCTCAAATCTGATCACAATTTTAGAACTATATTCTCATAAATCTTTGCCTTGAGATCTGCCCAAACTCATCTTTATATCTGCATAATCTTCTTCAAATCTGCCTTTATCCTTATCTATAAATCTGCCTTTAATGATCATCAATTAATTCCTCGTATGCAGATCTGCTGGTGTGTTTCTGCTATATTCTTTTTACACCTCACATCTTTCTTCTCTTCCCTTCTCACTCAACCTTTTTATCTATCTTTTATATATCCTCAAGAGAGGCAATTGTAATAAGGGACATACCTCTTCACAATGGAGACACACCATATAAATAATCACACCTCATAAACTTTAATCGCTGCCTTCCAAAGATAATTCGCTTCCTCTTTAAAACAAAAACCTCTTAATATAATTGCTTCTCTTTGTATTTAATCGCTGCCTTTTTCTATTATACAAATTGCATCATATGACTTTTTAATTGCTGCTCATTACTCATGCAAATCGTACTTCACTTTTCTTGGAATCACATGCCCTTAAAAAAATGTATTAATATCATAAGACATTTTGTCTTTTATACATGCCACTTACTTTGGGAGAGTCGGCTCTATAAGAGGTATTTAATATTTCAAATTTAAGTCTTCAAAATGTGGCGCTCTATGTAAGGGAGGTCGGCCATCATATAAATGGATAAATCTTAACTTCCAAGAAGTTGGCCAGATTTCAATCTTCATTTAAATTTATGATTTTGTCTTATATCTATAAGTGCTGCCTTATGGAGGGAGTCGGCCACCTTGGACACTTAGTCGGCCAATGTTTAAATCTTTAATTTAAACATTATCTTCTCCATCAATCTCTTTGACATCGACGGCAACAATCTTGCCAACCCAATCTTCATAAAGGTGTTCTTGCTTCCGTCAACCAAGATTCTCCAAGGCCTCTTGTTCAAGCTTTTCCTTCAACATTCTTTCATATGCCTTTGACATCAATGACACTATATTCCAACAATCTCTTTCAATGATATTGCCTTGCATTCAATCATATTGCTATGTTGACATCAATGACAACCATTTCCTATACTCTCGTCTATTCATTAATGATAACAATCATGACTACCTTCTTGACATCAATGACAATATGTCCAACAAGCTGGCAGGCAAGCTATTTAATAAAATAGCTTTGGCATCATCATTTTCTACCTTGGCATTAATTCCAGCAAGTTGATTCATTCGAGAACAAAAATTACTTATGTGTCAAATAATATTATCCCCTTCCAGCATCTTCAGTCCAAATAGTTTCTGCTTTAGACCCATTTTTGCACTTGATGCCTGCGAGCCAAACAATGTATTAAGTGAATCCCAAATTTCTTTTGCTGCCTTCATGACATCAATATGGTGTAGATATGAATTAGAGATTCCAGTTCCTATTATCGCTATGGCTTTCCAATCTTTATTGGTCCACTCTGCTACTGCATCAAGATCTTGTGGCTTTGGTGTGGTTCCCTTCACAACATCCCAAATATCTTTTTCAATCAGGATCTATTGAAGTTTAACTTTCCAAGTATGGAAGTCTTGGCCTTCAAACTTCTCAGAGCCAACTGTTTTTTCTATGATATTCAAAATCTGCCCCACCACCGCGCACCACACTCCCCCACCCCCACTCCGCTGTGTCCTTAATCAAAACAGTTATAAGTGTGTTGGGTACCATCAACAATGCACCACAAATAATTTTTACAAGTTGACAACATAATTTGACCAAAAAAAAACTTCAATGATTTTTATTTACCAAAAATGTTTTGACGAACAATAACACTTCCACAATATAACTAAATATTCTTAAACTACCAAGAATGTACCCTAAGGACTTCTAGACATTTTAACAAATAAACAATTTGGCTAAGATAGTTTTATCTCATGATTGTAGGCATTTTTTTTATTTTGAAAAACCACCACACAGCTCAAAACCATACCCATAACTACACACTTACATCTTTTCATTAAGGTGATGAAAACCATCAAAGTACTCATGTATATAAATACACCACAAAGATTTGAACGTCTAACCTTTGCTGTAAGAGCTAAACGCCTTGACCATTTAGTCAAATGCTCAACCTTGTGAAGAGAAAGTTACTGTAAAGTAAAGACTTCATTTTTCTGAGAAAGACGCTGCAAATCCAATACATCTGGAGATGGGTGTAAATTAAATGCCTCTGCCACCTCAAAAAGACCATCTTCTCAAAAGAAGCCATGCATGAAGATGCATCTAGATTCAGGCAATAGGCATCAATCATAACCTGAAATTGATGCAGATCAAAATACCAGACCAAAACAATTCTAATTCTTGTGAAAATTATTGCTGCAACGGGCCATTTTTGCCACTGGAGGAGCTTCAAACCCTCAATTCCGAACTCTTTCATGGTTGTGGCAGTGGAAACAGATTTCGCAGAGAATAATTTGGCCCAAATGGGTATTGAGATCAGATGTCAAACTTCAAAATAATTGCCCAATGCTCTGGCAATATCTCTTTTCAATTCTGGCTACGAACTTTCTCTCCAACCTGCAACTCTTTCTTTAGAATGGCATGCAATCACCAAAGCGGGATGAAGAACACCAACACAATATACAAAACAAAGCATGCTGATGACACAAATCTTGAAACTGAAGCCACAAACAAAGAGCCCATGGTGCTGATACCATGTTGGAAATTGTAATACTTCAGTGATTTGTTCATGCATTTGGAATGTATTTATACAAAGAAATTAACAAGTAAAACAAATTAACAAGCATATAACTAAACAACAAACTCTCTAACAGATCTAACACACTCTCTAACGGATCTAGCTACCAAATAAATGACATACTAAGTTTGATATTCTATTTCTAACACTATAGCTAGGTAGTTACAGCATTAATTGTTTATTTCCTGGAGCACATTTTTCTATCTTTATTTTGTCATTGAGAAATAATCTGTAACTCTCTCACATGCATGCTCGTTTCTCATCTCCATCATGTCTAACAAAAAACAGCTTACCGAAAGAAAATCAAAGATAAGACACTAGAGAGGAGGGTAAGCACCTTAGAAATACAATCAGTATGTTTTGAATCTTGATTACTAGAAAGAGAACCTATCCATGTAGAAGCCATAAAGAAAAAGCTTGATAATATGTCCAGTGACATCACAAGTGAAGGCCATAAATATCCAGAAATTTGGAAAGTCAAATGGTTGAAGTTGATAAATGCACAGAAGATACATAATAGGTAGTTTATATTGTAATATAACAATTTCATGTAGTTTTGTGCTTGGTTCTGTCAGTGTGGTGTTTTAGGTATAGATGGATGTGGAGAGATAATTATGGTCTGCCAGAGCTTCAATTGGTTCTGTCTATCTGTTCTGCTGCTAGAACAAAGTTCTGTGTGGGCATTTCATTCCGAGGTTTTTAGAGCAATCTAAGGTGATATGCTGTGTCTAATGGAAATATTCAACATTTTGGTATTGAATCCCTCTATATGTAATCTCATGTTTACATGCAATATGACACCTTTCGAACCATCAATAAAAACCTCATCGTAGGACACTATGAAATTACAGATATCTTCCTGTGAAGATCAACCATGTACAAAATGCCATTTAAGTTATTCAATTCTCAATACGATATTATACCACAAGATAATTGTCAGAAGGTGGGCACTGCACACTTTCTTCATATGGACCAAATGTGTATGGATTATATGTCCCTGCAACAAATAAACCTTGGTCCTGTTATGGACTTCTGACTGCACGACAGGCAACATAGAATTTTGCATTCAGTATAAGAAAGAAAACATAAGAAAACTAATTTCGCAGACAATAAAGAACACATAATGACTATCCAAATCAACAACTGATCCCTATGGCCTAAATCGCGAGATGGCAGATTGTCTATTCCTAAAAATCCATAAGACTATCAAATGCATTAACCTAATAAACTGGGGGATGTAGAGAGCAAATAATAATGAAATAAAGAAGGTTCTCATCTTATGCCAAAACTAAGAAAAGTATAACTCTATCATCACCCCAAAACTATCATTAGGTAGAGATATAGAATAGAACCGTATTTCATTATATATCTAATCAATAAGGCTATCAAATACATCAATGATGTATAATGAGAACGAACAGGGAAAGAAATAATAAGACATATGAGATGTTGATCCTGTGCCAAAACTGAAGAAAAATATAGTTAGATCATCACCTCCAAGACCATCACTGGAAAGAGATATAGGATATGCCATCATTTTAATAGTGTCTGTCTGTTTGAGGATGATTTTCCAGGTGATGGTATATACAGTTAAGAAGTATTAGACCAGAGCTAGTGTGAAGTTCTCTTCCTATTCAATGGTTAAGTATACTTATAAAGTACTGTCCTATAATTCAATACTTCCTTATAACTATGGTCTATAACTACTTCACTCTAACTCTGGTCTATAACCATTTTATAGTGCAGAACAGTACTTTACAATAATTAAACTTCACCATTGAATAGGAAAAGTGCTTCACTATAACTATGGTCTATAACTACTTCACTGTAAATACCATTACCTCGAAAAACATCAACAGATATAGAGACATGCACATTAATATATTTTCAATGGGTTTAAAAATTAGAGAGGTGCCCTTTTATACCCTTTCTCTAATTCTGTATATGGACTTGTTTAATTGTACTGTATGTGTATGGAAAGATAATAATATGAACATGTGAATCTTACCTTTCAATTTGATTATAGAGCTCAATTGACCGTGGTTCCTTGTCTTCTTTTGCAGACTCAGTGCTAGCCAAAACAAGTAAGTCCTCCTTATTATTCTTCTTTTTCTTGTATGTATGTTGATTTTGATGGTGCCCAATATCCGAATTTCCTATAGAACTTCTTGTAGCTGATAACTTCATTGACCCGATTGGGATTCTGGCAGAAGTAGTTATTGGATTTCTACATCTAAAGTTAGAACTGGGAAGCAAATTGGCAGAGAAGAATATGTTATTGATGCAGGCCATTGGATGGGAAATTTTCAGGGCTGAATAATCCAGATATTATGGTTTCTGTTATCCCATCTAATTGTTAATTCAATCAATCTCGAAAGGGGATGTTGAGTTGGGTGGGAATCACTAGGAAGGAATCTTCCGCCTATCTTCACAGACCTCCAATCAGCCCCAGTTCCTTGATATTAAATTCACTAGATTATTCCTTACTCGACTCATTATGGGATTGAAGGAGCGGGCTGAGAGATAAAATTTCTTTTTGATTAGTTAGGGAACGCACACCAAAATTTTATTTACAAACTAAAATTTTACAGCATAGCGATGGCCAATGAATGATTGATGGCTAAAATTCAACAAATACCTTTGGCCTATTATCGATATTGATGTTTGATGATATAAAAGCATTAATGTGATTTGAAAATTGCAAATGATTTTAAGTGTATAAATAATTAAATTAAATATAATAATTAAGTATAATTAATTTAAAGTAATTAAAGTTAGATTGATAAATATGTAATAAGTATTTAAAAATTAAAAGAAGTGGATGGGTGTATTTAGTTTTGGAAAATAATGAAGAGTTAATGTTGATGTTTTATTGAATTTAGTTGTTAAGGTATAAAAATTAATATTCATCATCTAATGAATGTTATGGGCCTTGTGCAATCTTAGAAATCCTTGTGAGTCAAATTTATGTCCCTTGGGATCAAACTCAAGTGTTGCATGAATGATTTGATGTGCAAGAATGAACTGTGACTCGTAACAATGAACTATGACCCATGAGAATAAATTGTGACTTGTAGGAATGATTTGACAAAAAATTACAATAGAGATCTCTTTGCCTTCACCTTCCCTATGTCTAAATCTATCAAGGTGGTGTTTACAAGCATCTTAGAGGAGATTGTTAAATCGCTAGGGTCAAGTTCTCCTAGGTCAACCCCTTAAATGGACCAACTTTACAGTTTTCAACAAATGATCGAAGATAGGCATACACAATTGTGTAGATGGCCTATATGATTCTAATGTGATGGCTTTCTTTTAAGCTCCAAATCTAAATGTTCCTTTGTGTGAATTATCTTATCATTTCGTATGAATTAATTGTATAAATTAATGTCTTTAAATACCAAACATAGCATCAAGTCACCCAAATGTGTACCAAGACAATGCACAATGGTTAATAAGAAAGCGTGGGAGTTTAGATATTTGAATTTTAAATTTTAAATTTTGGGGTCAACCTTGAGCACTCAAAATCGATCCCAAGGCACTTGGGATTTTCCAAAGACAAAATAGTGGTAGTTTTGAGGCAATAAATGAATATGTGGACATGGGTGCAAATGTAGGCTAATTGATGATGTGTAAATGGCAAATATATGGGATTGTGTATAAGTAGGGATCGAATAAGGTCAAATGTATAGAAATAGGTGCAAATAAATGTGAAATGGATAGGAATAAGTATTGGGTCATGATCCAAACTTAACACTAGAGTGTGTCACTTGTTGATATGTAATTATATTAAGTCATTCTATCAAAATGAGCCCAAAAATAAATGGAGATTAGCATGGGTATGCTAATTTAACCATCCCAAAGTGTAAACTTAAGGTTACGATAGGGGAGTAAGGGAACCAAGATAGGGAGAGGATGAGGGTGAGGGTTATCTTAAAAAAATTCATGAATAGTGAGAAAATTTAGGAGTCTTTTAATATTTGGTAGTTTCATGAATTCTATAGGAACAGTTAATAGTACAAAAATTAGGTGAGAATTTTTAGGAAACAAGTGGTCCAATGATTTGCTTAAAACTGCACTACTAAAAATTTTCGTCTAAAATTTACCCAAAAATTCGTTGGCAAGAATCCAAAACACTAACATGTCTTCTAATGATACCATGTGGATCAAAAAGTTTGTAAGTTGATGTGGAAATTTCTAGCCCTACCCTCTAGGAAATTATTGAAAGTCTAAGGGCAACATAGTAAAGGCTTCAATTTTTAAGATAAATTCCAATTAATTATGTCTGATTTTCAAGCTAAAATTCTAATTAACTCTATAATATTTATTTCCCATTACATAGGATCTTGTCTCAACATAATTGTAGAACCTAAAGCCCTACACAAAATGACATTCTAAAAAACTATATTTGATTAGCCCTTGTCATGGTAGGGATACTATATTAATAAATACAAACAAGGAATTGGACTTAGTAGACCAATCACATCAATTTATTCTTGTTTTCCCAAAGTTTCAAAAAACTTCTATATTAATTCATTTTAATTGGCTTATGTCCATTGTCTTGTCTTATTGTGCAACTCTTTTCCATTCAATTAAATTCATTTTTTTGGAAAAAACAATCATATCAATTTATTTTTCCCTCTAATACCACATCTAATATTCTGATGTAAATAACAATTAATGACAAATATTTTCTTCATTTACAATGCATGGCAAGTGTCACATTATTTATTATTATTTATTCTTTTATTTTTTAAAAATTGATATAAATTGTTATTTCAAATCTTATGAACATTGTTCATTAATTATAAATAGTATAAGTATTATACTAATAACTACTATTTCTAATTTTATATTTACAAAAAATGATAAGGGTTGAAAACATTAATTATGAGTTTACTTTTTCTATTTTTTAAAATAACATAGATATATAATTCAATATTAAATTTATACTCTATATTAGAACTTTATTTTTTATTTTATTTGTGTGTGCAAGGATAAAGTGAGCCATATGTCATATGCAACTCATGTTAAATTAAGACCAAAGTCGCATTGTTGCTTTTCATTTTTAAGTTGGATTTGTATAGAAGACATAAGTGAAAACATAAAAAAGGGTAGCTTAGATAATAAGTTGCATCACATAATGCGGCATAGTCTAGGATTATGTTGTAAGATATAGTCATGTCCTTAGCAACAAGAACAAAGAAACTCTATCGCATCTATGTAAGCTAAGCTTTGTTCTATATCCAAATCTCAAAGTTGGATCTTCTCTCACAAATATTCTTAAATCTCAATGATTGATTTTTTGATTGAATTGGCTACCTTACATAAAGCTCCAAGATAAAAAAAAAATATTAAGACTATTATGAAATCCATATTATTAGTGTTTAAATTAATGAACATATTACATCGCATTATCTTAATTTCACAAGACATAATCACAAATTAATTTTTAAACATATTGCAACAAAATTAACTAACTATTGACAACACTTAAATTGTTCATTTGACTTTCAAATATACAATATCAAAAACTAATATTGCACAACCTTTATTAATATTTAGATTTTTTAAACAAGGGTTGTGGTGTAGTTGCAGTTCCTATCTAAGACTACAAAAAAAGTTTGCAGTGATAGTATGTCAAAACTGCAAGAACAATTTATAGTTTCAGTATATGTAGACTAACTTAGAATAGAGCACAATCAAATCTTAAATCAAATGCAATGAAATGAATCTTGTAGAATATGGTTAATCATTTTCTACTCACATGATTGCTTGTGCATTAGTTAAGGCATAATTAGCTTACAATGTCCACTTTTATATGGCATCCTAACATAAATTGATAAAGATAATTTTATAACCAAATCCTATAGAAAATAAGATAATATGGACCAAAACAATGCCAAAACATTTAGAAATCTCAAGAAATATGTTAAACATATTTTTTAGAGGCCATAAAGAGCATGACTTATTTTAAGGAAGAGCTTGTGTTATCTCTCAACTTGACCTTGCATGAGATTTTCTAGGGAAATCACCATCACATCCAAACTTTTAAAGGGTGATCTTGTTTGAAAACTTGGGAGGGTGATTTCTGAGAGCGAGGAGATAGGTGCTGTTCTAAATAGGTGCCTAGATAAAAGCTCTATACAAGCCAAGCTAATGTGAAGTGAAAAAAGTCTCATGATTTTGATATATTTGTTGAAATAAACGAACATCTAATCCAATTGTTAATCATCAAATCACCAAGATATGATACCAATTGGTGAGATACAAGGATTTGACTACTACAAAACAGAAATCTAAAAATTGTATGCAAATCTAAAAATAAGTTGCCTTAATCTTTGAAATACCATGAAAAGATTCAACTTCTTTATGATGCTAAAATCAGCCACTTTAACATGCTTGATAAAACCACCTTAGATGAACTTATAACAGCAAATAACATCACCATAAGATAGCAGCAACAAAGAGGCACAAATCAGCAACATAAGAATGCAAGATTTCACAACACAAGGTAACAATGGAGCAGAAGATCAAACACATAACACAATGTTTACATGGAGAAACCCTTACAGGAAAAAACTCCACCAAGAAGAGAAGCTCAAATTGTATTATCTTCAAAACAAGATTACAATACATCCACTTTCAATCTCCTCTTCATTCTTCAATCCAGCAGCACCTGTGTACTTGTAAACTAAGATATGCAGCACATACATGGCATTGTACTTATAGAAGTATTTCACTCCTAAAACAAGGCGTCCATTTTCTCTCACCTAGGAATCTTCATCATGCAACATTCAATGACTTCTTACAAGCTCATAACACTTGTCAAGAGTCAACCATGCAACCTTGGGTGTCCATGGACAAGAATAGACTCTTACGAGGTAGTAAATGATGTCATAAATATCATAGATTTCGTCATAACACCCCCCAAATAGCATCTTCCCAATATGGGTGCCTAAAGCCAAGAAAAGCAACTTACAACTAATAATTATCCGTCATAGGTTGTCATATTGTCATAGAATCTTATGACAACTTGCAGTTGTCATAGATTCTCTTACATGCACTCAACAACTTTATGGCATGTGTCATACATGCCAAAAATAGTTGATTCCTCCAAGGTGACGCCTACCCTCAATTACTCTTGATATTTAGAATTACCAACCATAAAATGTTGATCCACAATTACCGCTGATAACTCTAGAACTTACCAATGTAGTAGCTCCATAATTACTACCCCTGGTAATTAATTTTTACCACTGTCGGTGAAAATTGTACATTCTTTATGGGTAATTACAAATTACAAATAATAAATGGAATAAATACAATATTGGGATTTACAATGTTAATGGCACCTTATCCCAACAATATTAACTATAATGTACTTATTAATGGGATTTGCAAGTTAGGCATCCTAAGTGAAGCCACTAGATTAGAAAAAGTTCCATATAAGTATCAACTAATCTATTGGGTGAATTAATATGCCCTTGTGATCAATGTATCATCTCATTTAAAATAGAATATAGATAAAAATAAGCAACTAGCCAATTATAATTCTCCAACAAAAGAATATTAGAATATTAATACAAAATTAATCTAGTCTTCAACTAACACAAAAAATATGAAGTATGCTTCTATATCATCATTAGATATCAAATACCAGTTCTCAAACTTCAGACAAATCAAAGAAGCTTAATAAGACCGGTACAAAAAATGACTTCTAGGAATGTATAAATTTCCCTATTAATAACTATTTTTTCCAATTCAATGTAATAAACATTACAGGATAGTTACAAATTGACTAAATGGATGTCATTTAATATATAATGCTTATGTGTGCTAGCATGGTCTATACAAACTCTACTAGCAAGATGCACATTTTCTCATATAATGTGTGTTTCATTTGTGCTACATATGGTTGTATTACTAGATTTAGAAGTGCAGTTACAACATTTTCTTGAGCTTTAGCCTTCTCATTGAATAGAGTGAGAAAATTTGCCACACCTCCATTACCCAACATAATGTCCCTCCATTTTGGAGAGCCTCCAACAATATTGCCTAAACCCCAAGCAACCTACAATATTAAAAAAATTAAAACCTATCAATTAGTTCCCAAACCATTAGAAAAGAGAAGAAAATATAATACAATAAGCCCATTTGATTGTCCCATTATCAAGGCTATAAAATTGCAGATACATTCAGTTAATAGATTATTTAGCTAACCCTAAAATGCAATAAGACCATTTGATTGTATCATTGTGAAGCCAAAAAATTGCATAAACATTAAACAAATAGATGAATCAACTAATTCTATTGTTTGTTATTGATAGAAGATTTTAATATGCTATGTATACATAACCCTCAAAAATTGTAGGAGCATTTAATAACAAGGAGGCTAATTGGTGTGTGGGGGATCTCTCTAGAGATTATGGAAGATTAGTAGCTAATGTGAGACATAGGAAATGAAATTCTCACAAAAATCAACCTAAAAGTGTAGAAAATAATATATGAGAGCCCCTACTAAGGAATATCTCTTTAAAATGTTGGTTGTAATTGAACACAAACTAAGAGAATATGAAGGAGATATTTTGCTAAACAATTTGTATGTCTTTTTTATGCTTTAACTTTTTGCATACATGTCAACTAGGGCATTTGCAGCTACAACATTTGACAAAATTTTGATATCCTTCATGCTTTGATGGATGTCCATACCCTATTTTAAACCTCCCATTTTGGCACAAGATGGGTATAATAGGCAAAGCTTATATTTTATAGGTAAAATAAAAAGGCACATCCAAAATAGTGTTGAAGCATTTTATAGTATCTCATAAAATGTACCCATCAACTTGTTAAGGAGGCCCAACTTTTAAACTGATGGATTTGTGGACCTACATGAAGTATGTCCAATTCTTGGCATAAATTAATTCTAGTGCTTCAAATTATAATTATCTAACAAAAGAATATTGAAAAATTAACATGAAATTAAGTTAGTCTTCAACTAGAACACAAAAACTATGAGGTATGCTTTTGTATCATCACCAGATAGCAAAGACCAATTTTCAAACTTGATACAAATCAGAGACTCTTAATAAGATTGATATAAAAATGACTTATAAGAATGTATAAATTTCCTAATTAATATGTATTGCTTCTAATGATGTAATAAACATTACAAGACATTTTATTTTATTCTTGGGAAAATCACACGAGGATGCGAGGAAAAGTAGAGCAGGAGCGAGAAGGAGAATTCCAAAAGCAAGAGAACGAAAACTTGCACCAAGGCAGATGGGCAAGAGAAGTAGAGGCAGAGATTCCTTTGGAAAGGATCCAGCTTCAGGCAAGATCAGATCAATGGCGACATACAATAGATCATCCCGTAGAGCGAGAAAGGAGACCATTTCAATTCTGGAAAAATAGATCAAGGCGACAAGGGCAATGGCGACGAAACCCTAATCCCTACAGGAACAATGATGGATTTCAAAGAGGCAGAGAAAACCCCAGAAGAGGAAAAAATAGAGGCGAAATTGATTGGCGACATCATCAATAGAGAAACCGTCCATTCCTTGAGAAAAGAAGGGAAGATATGAGGTAGGCAGAGGATCTTAGCAAAAAAATGATAGAGCTAAGCCCGACAACCCTACAGATGCAAATCTTGAAACTGGAAAATCTAGCTTTGCTAGTTAAATGGTATGGTAAAAATTTGAATTGGGAAGGACTTACGATGTGGTGGTCAGACAAATGGGGAAAAGATTTAGAATTCAAACCGCTTGCAAATGAATATTTCATGGTCATCTATCCCTCCACAAAGCTAAGAGATGGGATTGAAAGCAAAGTGTGGATATTGGATGGATGCGATTTTTATATCCAGCGCTGGAAATCTGGCTTCAATCCTCTCCTTCACCAAATGGAAATAGTACAAGATTGGTATGCTCTCCCAAACCTACCGCTAGAATATTGGGATCCAGTCATCCTGGAGGAGATTGGGAATGGATTAGGAACCTACTTGTGTGCCGAAGAGGGATCAAATCTTGGAGGGCCTGGAACGCATGCTAGGATCTGCATTGCCAACAACCCGAATAGAAGGATTTTTTAAAAAATCATTTTAAAATTGGAGCAAGGTGAATGGTTGCAAACCTTAATCCCAGATTCTATTACAAATGAATTCTCTGGTGAGATCTTTGGGATAGTGAATCCTTAAAACATCGCGGGAGGATTTGGAACAAAGCAAAACCTCACAATCTTTGAACAAGCAAACCCCCCATCCAACTTCGAAGACCAGAACATGGGATCCGCTAACCAGGATCATCAAAAAGAAAAAGAAATGCAAGTTGAATCAAGAGTAGTAGATACATCAATGGGCAATCAAGGCGGAGTAGAAGAATTGGATCAAAAACTCTCCGAAGCCATCGGTATGCTAGGAAATAGAGTGCGCAAAGAGGATTTGGATTCCCTCATAAATGTGGGGAATGAATTGGCAAGTCTGGCAACGACAACCAAGAATGGAGAAATTAATATAGAAAATGAAGAGGAATGGGATGATTGATTTGAGGACCCAGTTTTGGAGAATCTGGATTTAGAGGAACTAAATCCTAATGCCCTAAACCAAGAGGCGCTGCCCCAAAGTAGTATGCAAGAACTGCCTCCTACGGCCATTGCAGGGCAAGGAAAACTAGGGCTAGGGATCAAGGATCCCTTCAAAACCTCTCCGAACTACAGTGATCATAAATCTCGAGGCAGCATCCCAAACAAGGAGAAATTAAAATGGGATGGGGAAGTAGTTGGACAACTGAAAATATAACACATGCTTAAAGTAGGGAAGGGAGATACCCTTCCTGAACAGCCATGAAAATCATAACCTGGAATGTTAGGGGCCTAAACGCCCCTAACAAGAGATGCCTCATAAGGCATCATTTGATGGAATTACAGCCAGATATTTGTCTGCTGCAAGAAACTAAACTAGGTGAACAAGAGAAGGTCAACTTTGCTTTGAAAATAAAACTGTGGAAGATGATAGGGATTAATGTGGATGGAGCCTCATGGGGATTGCTGGTTCTTTAGAAACCCTAGTCAGTGATTGAAGAGTTTGCCTCTAGCAGACATTGGATTGCATGCAACGTAAGGAGTCTAGCCTCAGACTTAAGTTTTCTTTTAGTAAATGTTTATGGTCCAAACAACTGTATCCAAAAAAGGATGGTTTGGAATGAATTGGATAATATATGTAGCCTCCCCACTTTTGAATTCTGTATCTTGAGTAGATATTTCAATGCAATACTAAAATCTGCAGACAAAAGAGGTGGTGTTGGAAAGAAACTGCAATCCCAAATAGACTTTGAAGGTTTTGTGGAAAGAAACTTGCTATTAGATATACAGTTGGGGAGGGGCCAATACACTTGGACCAATAGGAGGCTGGGTTTTTGCAGCATTGCAGAGAAGTTGGACAAATTTCTCTTTAAAGGGGACCTTTGTCTCTTCCCATTGACTCTAGATTGTCAAATCCTTCCGAATACTGGCTCAGACCACTATCCAGTGAGTTTGGTCATTGTTGGAGAAAGGGGCCCAGTCGGATGTCCCTTTAAATTCAAAAACATGTGGTTTAAGGACAAAAATTTTCTATATCTGATAAAATCATGGTGGGAAGAATATCAACCAAGTGGAACAAAATTGTTCTGTATAGCCTCCAAACTGAAAGTTATTAAACAGAACTTAAGAAGGTGGAATAAGGAAAACTTCAAAAACATTTTCAAGGAGAAATAGAGTTATGAGGCAGCCCTAAAGGATCTCTCTGAAAAGATCATTGCAAGAGGAATGGACAACCAGAGCTTCATGGAAGAAAAGGAACTTATGCAAAATTTAAATGACATTCTAGCTAAGGAGGAGATCTTCTGGAGGTAGAAATCAAGGGAAGTTTGGCTCAGATCAAGGGACAAGAATACAATTTTTTTTCACAATTCAACAAAAATCCGCAGAGAAATTAACAGAATTGCCTGCATAAAAACCATCGATGGCAGGACTCTGGACAAGTTAGAAGATGTCAAACAAGTAATAGTAGATCGCTTCCATAATTTATTGAATGATTGGTTAGGTTCCAATCTTTTGGCCCAAAGAAATATCTTGGGGAGCATTCCAAGCCTGATCACAGACTCCCAGAATGAGCTGCTAAATAGCAAATTCACAAAAGAAGTTAAAACAACCCTCTTCCAACTTCATCTGGACAAGGCCCCCGGTCTGGATGGATTCCCAGCGGGCTTCTTTCAAAAATGTTGGCATATTTTAGGCAAAGACATCACGGAAGCATTAGAGGAATCTAGAAGCTCGAGGAAGGTGCTCAAGGAAATTAACAATACATTTATAGCTCTCATCCCCCAAAAGGAGAAACCTGAATCCTTGGATGAATATAGACCAATCGCCTTATGTAACACAATCTACAAAATCCTGGCAAAAATAGTGGCAAACAGACTTAAGAAAATATTGTCTGATATAATTTTAGATGAGTAGATAGGCTTTGTGCCTGAGAGATCTATACTTTATGGTGTCATCATAGCACATGAGGCAATTCATTCAATCCAGAAATTAAACAAATAGGATATGCTAATTAAGTTAGATATTAAAAAGGCCTACGATCGGGTTAATTAGTGATTTCTTTTCAAAGTTCTAGAAGGCTTTGGTTTCAACAAAAGATGGTTGGATTGGATTACATGTCATAAATTATCATTTCTTGTAAATGGCACTCCAAAAGGTTTCTTTAATGTATCTCGAGGTCTGCGTCAAGGAGACCCCATCTCGCCATTTATTTTTAATATAATGGCAAAGGCTCTTGGAAGATCGATCGTAAATGCATGGCGTATGGGGAAGGTGACTGGCAGTCAAATCACCAGTAGATTTCTAGAAGCCACCCATCAACAGTTTGTTGATGATACAATGTTATTCAGCTCTGCTTAGGAATGTGAAGCTCAGCACTACAAGGAAATCCTCAACAGATATACTCTTGCCTCTGGTCAAGAAGTCAGTCGAGAAAAAATAGAGGTTTTCTTCTTCAACACTCCTGCCAGGAAAGAAGCTAAGATTCTAAAAATTCTAGATTTTAGAAAGGGTTCCCTCCCATGCAAATATCTGGGGATCCCCTTGGCCAAGGGCACTCAGTTAGGAACCATTTGGAATGATTTGTTAGATAAACTGAGCAACAAAATGGCCTCCTGGAAGAATAGATGGCTCTCATGGGCTGGTTGATTAATCAAGCTCAAATCGGTAATTTCAGCCCTTCCTACTTATTTGATTTCTTGCCTTCCCCTTTCAATAGGTGCAAGCAAAGAATTAAACAAGAAGATGAAGAATTTTTTCTAGCAAGGATCATCAGATCAGTTCAAATACCCACTGGTAAAATGGAAACAAATATGTGAAAGTAAGGAAAAGGATGGAACAGGCTGAAGGATCTTCTTCTACAGAATAAAGCACTCGGGGCAAAACTTGTGTGGGCCATTTATGTAAAACAAGAACTTAAATGGGTCAAATTGGTAAAGGCAAAATACTTGGATGAGGACGAGGATAGCATCTTCACTTCTAGATCACTCCCAAAAGGTTCTAGAATATGGAACTTTATATGCAGTTGCAGGGATTTGATTGTAGACTATCTATCTTAGGAAGTTAGGAATGGCAGGGCGGTTGACTTCTGGGAAGACTCGTGGGAAGGATACCCCATTTTAGCAGATAATACTAATTTGGGTAACATAAAATGGGCCACAAAGCTAGCATGGGGAGATAAGGTAAGAGATTACTTAACAGTTTCATTCCAAGATGGCATACTCACAACTCAATGGAAAAGTCCTCATAACTTGGGATTAAGTCAAAGGGAGGTGGTTTTGTTTAACAACCTGATGTCTAAATGCTCCTTAAGCCTTAGAGAGGAGCATGACACCTTAAGATGGGTTGGCTCCCCAACTGGAAAGTACAAGGTCAAAGAGGAATACAAAAAAACTCATTGAATACCAAATGGCAGATTCCAAAACCCCCAGAGATCTTTGTTGGAATGTAGATTATTTACCCCAAGGCATGAGTTTTTCTGTGGCTGGCATCGCAAGGACGCGCCCTCATGGCAGACAAATTGGCCAAGTTAGGTTTCAAAGGTCCATCCAAATGTTGTCTCTGCAAAGAGGCGGAAGAGAGTGGGGATCACTTGTTCCTAAATTGCTCCTTTATACAAAATTATTGGAAATGGTTACAAGATAAGCTTCAATGGCAGACGACTCCTCCTAACAATCCATCAGACTGGCTTCACAAATGGCCAATTCTTAACAAAAAGGCAATATATCACAAACTTTGGATCTCCAGCCCTTCGTTTCTCATTTGGGAAGTCTAGAAAGAAAGCAACAAATGCCTCTTTCAAGACAAGGAGATGTCTGTCCAGTCTCTACAAAACAAAATTGAGGCAAGAAGTATTGAACTGACAAACTCTAAGTTGCGAGACTCGGCTCCATCAAACTCTGTATTCACAGAATGGGATGTGAAAATGCACCACAACTTACATGGTTTAATCATCCCCTCCATCCTTGGGGAAGGGGGAGCTAGAATGGAGGAAAAGAGGAAGAGTGTTAAATGGACTCCCCCAGAGATTGACTGGTATAAGCTAAATTTTGATGGTGCCTCTTGCGGCAATCCTGGCAATTCGGGGGCGGACTGTATTATAAGGGATTGGAACAACAAATGCATTGGTAAACTTGCAGAGCCCCTCCTGATTGGCACAAATAACTCAACTAAGCTAGAAGCTTTGATCCTAGGACTAAAAATGGGCCACAAGCTAAAACTTAAAAAGATTGCAATTGAGGGGGACTCCTTAATTGTAATCAATGCTCTCTGATCTCGCAGAATGTTAAATTGGAGATTGGCTGCTAGACTAGAAATTTCCTTGGGCTTAATAGACAATTATGAAATGGTGACAATCTCACATATCTTAAGAGAGGGCAACAATGATGTAGATGAATTATCGAACCTGGGGGCTGATGGCATAAGCCTTAAAGAAATTGATCCCCCCCAGTAGAGCTTGCAGGTGGTAGGGCAGGCGCCCTTCCCACACAACCAGTGTGGAAGGGCAGAATTTTTATGAAGGAGTCCCAGCTAGCAAATTTATGATTACTTATCATTCCCCTTGATTGGCATGGGAGTAGGCAGGAACATGGCTTTCGGCTTAAGAGTGGAGTGTTAGAAGCAGTAATTTCCCATCATATCACAGAGCAAGTTCACGGGATGATTCAGAACTAAGTGTCTTTGATTAGAAAGTTCGTGAAGCAGTTCCACCTCCACCATGGTTAATTATGAGGCACAAGTGGTGAAAGGATTGATGTGGTGATTTCTTGCTATCATTTGCCTTACTTCTCTTCTCAAGGCTTTCAATTGCTTTTGTCCTCTATCGATAGAAGGTTTCTCATTCGTTAGGGATTCCATGGATGGGGGTTCAAGATTTATAGCAACCATATCCATCGAAGGAATTATCAATTTGGGGATTGACACCCCAATACAGCTTCAGAGTACTATAAGACAAATGGCCTTCAAAGGCCAAGTCACTGATCAAAGATTGAAGAGAGTACTACATAGAAATGATGATTTAACAATCACAGCGGTAAAAATTGTCCTGGGTAAGGGTTTCTTGGAGGATGAGGAGCCCTACAGAGTTGATACTAGTATTGCATCGCATTTTTTAGCTTCGGTGCTCAACTCAGGATTGTGTTAGGAAAAGTGTTTCAACCTTGCAACCTCGAAAGGTTACTGTTCTTCCCAGTTTTGGTCTTTTTGAATACCCTTTATCTTGGAGAATGGTCTGGAACTTTCAAAGTTTCCAAAAGTTTCCAAGAGAGCTAAAAATAGCGAGACTTACTATTTTTAGTAATTTCTTTGATTGAGCTCGGATTGACTTGAAATTTTTCCCAGAAGGTGCGAAACAACTAAGTGAATATCTTGGGTGAGTTTCGTCTCAAGATCATATCTGGATCGTGAGATATTAAAGTTTCTCTTTTTTAAAACTGCCAAAAAAGTCTTTGAACTCAATTACCGGAATCAAAACTTCTCTAAACATACCAAAATGGTGATAACCAACGTAGAAGGTTATAGGGTGATAGATCTCTTCACAAGCTTTCCAACACATTAAACGGTTCGTCAATCAGACACCTGGATCAAAAGTTATGGCCTCCAAAAGTTAGACCTTCTATTTTTGAGAATGTAAAAACGTGTTGGACACGTAAAAGAGCTGTAAAGGAGAGAGTTACACGTGTTGGTGTGTGGTTTGGCACATCACAAGGCATATTTGATTGGAGATAATTTGGGCGCCACTTTTGCGTGGTTTTAGCTCATGGTTTTGTAATTACCCTTGGTAGTGTACTGTATTGTATCTCCTATATATCAGGTACTTGAGATGGAGGTTGTGTGTAAGAATCTTATAGATGTTGAATTACCTCCTAGATCTCTGTTTGGATATACTCTTGTAAAAGATTGCTCTGCAAGTATATTGTAATCTTCATGATTCTTGAATAATAGATTGGGCGGCTTTGGAGTGTGGGGTTTTTTTACTTGAAAGGGTTTTCCCTACGTATATCTTGTGTTGTGAGTTTTATATTTGTATTTGGAAGTTGTTATTATCTTTGTGTTAATGTGCATCTTAATCTGTAACTCTAAAAGTAAAAATTTGCATAAGTCTTTCCTCAGTAGATCAGTGTAGGAAGCGTTTCTGTATACCTTGCTTCCTTTCAGTTGGTATCAGAGCCTGATCACCTTTGGTTCTAGTTGTTGGGTAGAGGGTTTTTTGAGCTGATCTTCGTTTGAGTGGGAGCTTGTGCAGAGGATTTTGAAATCTTTGTTGCAGGTAAGAGATGGCGAGCACATCTGGGAGGTTTGAGATAGAGAAGTTTAATGGTAGTAATTTCAAGTTGTGGAAACTCAAAATGGAGGACATGCTTGTAGATCAGGATTTATGGGAAGCCGTATCTGGTACAAAACCAATGGCAATGTCTCAAGAAGACCAAGATCTCAAAGATTGAAAAGCTAAGGGTTTGATAAGACTCTGTTTGGCTGATTCAGTGCTATTGAATATCCATGAAGAGAAGACTGCAAAGGAACTTTGGAAGAAGCTTGGAGATGTTTATCAGGATAAATCCTTGGTGAACAAGTTATTCCTATGAAAGAAATTGTATTCTTTGAGGATGGAAGATGGAGGATCTGTCGATGATCACCTAAATACATTCAATATGCTTGTTGCCCAGTTGACTTTTGTTTGTGTGAAGATGGAGGAGGAGGATCGATGTATGACATTACTATGTTCCTTACCAAATTCGTAGGACCACCTTGTTATGGCCATTGGGAGTACCACTACCACCTTTAAGATGGATGAAGTGGTTTCTTTGCTATTGTCTGAAGAGATGTAGAGAAAGTCTTCTAAATCGGATAAGGAGGCTCTTGTGGTTTGTGGTAGATCTAAATAGAAGGGAAAAAAAAGGATAAGAAGGAAGAAAAAGGAAGATCCAAATCCTGTGAGAGATCTAAGTCTCCCGAAAAGTCCAACACCCTGTGTTGGAACTGTGGTAAACCTGGTCACTTCCACAAGGAGTGCAAGGAGGAGAAAAAGAAAAAGACAAAAAATTATGATTCGGATTCTGACAAGTCCTCTCAAGATGGAGAAGCATTTGTCATTGCATTGGCAATGCATGCATCTAAGGATGTGTGGCTTATTGACTTTGGTGCATCTTTTCACATGACCTCGCATCGGGGCTAGTTTTTGAAGTATGAAGAATACAATGGTGGAAAGGTGTACTTGGGTGATGATTCTCACCTAGATATTGTTGGCCATGGAAGAGTCTTGATTCGATTCCCTGATGGACAAGTAAAGGGATTCAATGGTGTTCTACATATCCCTAGTTTGACACGGAACCTTCTTTCTATAAGTAAATTGAATGATGTGGGTGTGCAGGCTATTTTCTCGAATGGAGGATGCAAAATGACTAGAGGATCTATGGTGTTGGCTAAGGGTGTTCGGATTGGCACTCTGTTTCAGCTTGATACATGCGCAATTTAGTGCAATAGTGCCTCTGTTTCAAAGAAGAGAGCTTCAGAGTCTTCATCCTTGCCATTGGAACCAACAACAAAAAAGACTGTTGCATCTACTTCCGATGGTCATGCTTTTTGGGTAGCTAAGGGTGCTCATTCTATGGAGATGAAACTTCCAATTGAGAAGACAATGTTATGGCACCAAAGGCTTGGTCACATTGGTGAAAGGGGTTTGAGGACCTTGAAGAATGAAGATCTTGTTGAGGGTATGAATGATTGTAACCCTGAGTTTGATTTCTGTGAACATTGCATTTATGGGAAACAAAACCGTGTTCAGTTTTATTCCAATTCTCACAAATCTTCTGAGGTGTTGGACTTGATTCATTCTGTGTGTTTGGTTCTGTTAATGTTCCTTCGATTTCAAAATATGTTTACTTTGTTTCATTCATTGACGATTAGAGTAGAAGGACATGGGTGTATTTCCTTAGAAGTAAATCTGAAGTCTTCAATAGATTCAAAGAGTTCAAAGCTCTTGTAGAGAATCAAAAGGATAGAAAGATTAAGTGTTTGAGGACTGACAATGGTGGTGAGTTCTGTTCAGTAGATTTTGACAAGTTTTGTAAAGAACAAGGCATTGAGAGGCACAAGACAACTCCGTATACCCCTCAACAGAATGGAGTTGCAGAGAGGATGATTAGAACGTTGATGGAGAGGGCAGTGAGTATGCTAAGTGGAGCTGGTCTTGAACAAAAGTTTTGGGCTAAAGCTATTGCTACTGCTTATTACTTGGTTAACATGTCTCCTACATCAACGCTCGTTGATAAGATAATTATGGAGGTATGGTCTAGTAAAAATCCTTCATTAAGACACTTTCAAGTATTTGGTTATGAGGCATATGCACATGTGCCTAAGGAGAAGACGTCTAAGTTGGAGAACAAGGCTGTAAAGTGTATCTTCATCAGTTATGGCATCAATGTGAAAGGGTACATGCTTTGGGATACAGTAGCTGAGAGAGTTCTGTATAGCAGAAGCGTGATATTTAGAGAGCTCAATCCTTCTTCTGTTGTCTTGCAGCTAGAGAAAGAAGGGAAGAAAGATGATGCGGTTCAGCTTCCTTCCACCCCTGAGAAAGTTGAACCAAAAACATCTATTGGACTTGATAATGAGGAGAGCTCTAGTAGCTATGAAATTTTAGAAGAAGATGAAGAACCTCAACCTCAACCTTTGAGGAGGTCCACGTGGATAAGGCAGCAACCTGATAGGTTTTTTTATTCATTGCATGATTCCAGTTGTATTTTTGCTTTAATTTCTAACACTTATGAGCCTAGAAATGTGAAAGAGGCTATGGGTATGAAAGATGTAGTTTCCTGGAAGGAGGTCATGGAAGAGGAGATGGCTTATTTGGAAAAGAATAATACTTGGGACTTAGTGCCTTTGCCTGAAGGACAAAAACCTGTTGGATGTAAATGGGTGTTCAAAAAGAAATTTGGTGTAGATGGCAGTGTTGAGAAATATAAGGCTAGATTGGTTGCGAAGGGGTGTTCTCAGGTGGAGGGAATTGACTATGGTGAGATTTTCTCTCCCATTGCAAAGCTGACATCTATTCGGTTCCTATTATCTCTTGCAATAGTTTATGATCTAGAAGTGGAACAGATGGATGTGAAGACAACATTCCTTCATGGTGACTTGGAGGAGGAAATCTATATGTCACAGCCAGAGCACTACGTGGTGAAAGGTAAAGAAAATTTGGTTTACAAGTTGAAAAAGTCTTTGTATGGTTTGAAACCGTCTCCTAGGATGTGGTACCAGAAGTTTGATGCCTTTGTGTTGAGTATTGGATTTCAGAGATCGAAATCAGATCATTGTGTTTACTACAAGTTTGACAATGATCACATTCTCATTATTGCATTGTATGTCAATGATATGTTACTCATTGGGAATGATAAAAGTTTGATTTCTGATTTGAAGTCTTAGTTGTCAGCATAGTTTGAGATGAAAAATCTAGGGGCAACTCGGTACATTCTGGGAATGGAAATCAGAAGAGACAGAGCAAACAAAAAACTTTGGTTAGGCTAGAGTAAGTATGTTATCACTATGTTGGAGAGATTCAACATGATGGATTGCAGACCTTTGACTATTCCTGTTACAATGGGGACAAAGTTATTTGTTGAAGATTGTCCAAAGTCTCCTTCTGAGATAGAGGATATGAGTAGAGTTCCTTATGCTAGTGCGGTTGGCAGTTTGATGTATGCAATGGTCTGCGCAAGACTAGACATTGCCCAAGCAGTGGGAGTCCTTAGTCGATTTATGGCTAATCCTGGATGGGTACATTAGGATGCAGTGAAGAGAGTGTTCAGATATTTGTGGGGTACTTTCGAGTATTCCTTATGTCATCATGGTTATCCTACAGGACCTCGACATTCACTTTGTATTCTAGGATTTATGGATTTAGATTGGGCAGGTGACATTGACAGTAGGAGATCCACCAGTGCTTATGTGTTCACTATGTTTGGTGGTGCTATTAGTTGAATGAGTAAGCGGCAACCTGTGGTTGCTTTGTCCACTACTGAAGCTGAGTACATGGCAGCAACTCATGCTTGTAAAGAAGCCATTTGGCTTAAGAGATTGTGTTCTAATGTTGGGTTTGATGTAGGGAAGATTACTATTTGTTGTGATAGTCAAAGTGCCATATGTTTGGCAAAGAATCCTACTTTCCACGCAAGGACTAAGAATATTGATGTCTAGTACCATTTTGTTTGTGACATGGTAGAGGATGGGAAGGTAAACTTGGAAAAAGTTGAAAATTTAATGAATGTTGCAAATTCCTTGACAAAACCTGTGAGCACAGAGAAGTTCAAATGGTGTTCAGAGTCTATGGGCCTCACGGCCCCTAGCAATTAAATCATGGTGTTGATACTCCCTTTTCTCTTGCAAGGTGTTCAACAAGTGGGAGAATGTTAGGAAAAGTGTATCAACCTTGCAACCTCGAAAGGTTAGTATTTTTCCCAGTTTTGGTCTTTTTGAATACCCTTTATCTTGGCGAATGGTTTGGAACTTTCAAAGTTTCCAAAAGTTTCTAGGAGAGCTAAAAATAACGAGACTTACTATTTTTAGTAAGTTCTTCAATTGAGCTCTGATTGACCTAAACTTTTTCCCAAAAGGTGTGGAACAACTAAGTGAACATCTCGAGTGAGTTTCATCTCAATATCATATCTCGATTGCGAGATATTAAAGTTTCTATTTTTTGAAACTACTGGAAAAAGTCTTTAAACTCAATTACCAGAATCAAAAATTCTCTAAACATCCCAAAAATGGTGATAACTGGTGTAGCAAGTTATAGGGTGATAGATCTCTTCACGAGCTTTCCGGTGCATTAAACGGTTCATCAATCGGACACCCAGATCAAAAGTTATGGCCTCCGAAAGTTGGACCTTCTATTTTTGGGAAGTGTAAAAACGTGTTGGACACATAAAAGAGCTATAAAGGGGAGAGTTACACGTGTTGGTGTGTGATTTGGCACATCACAAGGCATCTTTGATTGGAGATAATTTGGGTGCTACTTTTGGGTAGTTTTAGCTCATGGTTTTGTAATTACCATTGGTGGTGTACTGTATTGTATCTCCTATATATCAAGAACTTGAGATGGAGGTTGTGTGTAAGAATCTTATAGATGTTGAATTACCTCTTGGATCTCTGTTTGGATATACTCCTGTAAAAGCTTGCTCTGTAAGTATCTTGTAATCTTAATGATTCCTGAATAATATATTGGGCGGCTTTGGAGTGTGGGGTTTTTTACCTGAAAGGGTTTTCCCCATGTATATCTTGTGTTGTGAGTTTTGTGTTTGCATTTGGAAGTTGTTATTATCTTTGTGTTAATGTGCATCTTAATCTGTAACTGTAAAAGTAAAAATTTGCATAAGTCATTCCTCAGTAGATTAGTGTAGGAAGCGTTTCCACATACCTTGCTTCCTTTCAGATTGCCAAAGATGGAAGTAGAGATTTTGACTGTAAAGCTCTTCAAGATAGAGCTGTTGGGTGGCCTAAAGAAAATCATCAACTTAGTTTTTTCTAGTGTGGAGGTGTCGCGAGCAAAAGAAATTCACTTGCTTCAGGATCCGGGGGAAGTGGTTAAATTGTACCCTTTTCTTCTTGACATCAAAGGTCTAGCTCTATTGGATCACAAGGAGAAGGTAGAGAAAGGGATCTCCTTCCTCAAGAAATTGCTGCAGATGGAGGTGGTTGACGAGCAGTTCAATTGCGTTCGAGATTTTCAGTCATTCGTGCATGATCTTGCCATGATCTAAAGGTTCCTAAGCTTTGTCTTTTGATGCTTTTTCTTCCAATATTTTGTATCATGGCCATCATAGTTATGTGCTCTGGTTAGGGTTTAATGTGGTTTGCTATTACATATACTATAATTTGTGAGGCCTGGAAGGCCAATTTTTGAAATTTTGACAAGGCCCTACATGGCCGATCTCAGCAAATTTAGACCCTGCGTGGTCAATTTTGGGGGGTATCAGAATGTCAGGGTGAAAAGGGTTTCTTTCAGTCAGGCTTTGGCAGCCACCAAATTATATTTTTCAAATTCTAGATATATACAAAAACTTTATTACGTACCAAAAAAAAACATTACAAGATAGTTACAAATTGTCTAAATGCATGCCATTTAATCCATGATGCTTGTATGCATATGATTAACAAAGAGAATGGGGTAGTCTTTAAGCTTATGACAATGATACAAAATGGGACATTAATTTCAAAATCTAATTTCCAAAATAAGATGTGGTAAGTTCACATGCAATACATACTGTACACCACATTATCGTATATTCACTTCAATACATCAAAAACAACCCAATGTATTACTTGAAAATATTGTGTTTTAATCTTCCCATGCTAAGTGACTAGCTTGAAAATGATGCAATCATACCATGTACACAAGTTGAATCACATGCAACTCTTTTCATTCATTAATAACTAAATTTATTGCTTAAAATTTTAAACATCAAAATGAGTTGCATGCTTGCTATCACAAAAAGATCACTAGATCTAGTAATTTGAGTATGTCTTCCTTTACTCTAGTTGCATAGAAAACTCCCCCTTTCAAGGCTTCTAGCCATGTCTTCAGATATTGCTTGTATTTTATAATAAGTTAATAGTTGAACAACTACATCTAGATGCCTTAATGCAGTTGTCAAAGCTAAGTTAAATTCTAAAGTATTCAAAAAATATCCCTTCTCTATAATAATAAATATATAAAGCACTTTTCACAAGCTTAGATTATTCTCAATTGGCTGGTAGAGAAAAACACACAATTAAGAGCATAACTTAAATTTGCATGTGAAATCCAAACTACAAATTTTAAGTCAAATTATCAAAGGTCACTCAAGTGGTCATTGTGTTAAAGATCAATAATCCAATACCTATCTGCAAAATATGATCCCAACCTGAGAAAGTACCACAAATGTTCAACAAAATTTCAAAAGAGCTCCCCTATCATTTTTATTCCCCTTCTACATGTGGAAAGAATTTGAAACTTACGCAAGACAAACCACATAATGATTCTACATACTATGATGTTAACTTCTTTGATAACTCAACTAGTATAATAATCTTACCTTTTGATTTCTACAACAAATTTTGCATAAGGAACAAATATTATCCATTTTCTCACTCATTTGATTTTTCATTTAATGTTTCCAAAATGTAAAATCTTAATTTAAGTAAAGAATACTTTCTTACAATTGAGTTTTACAAGATTTACACTGCAAAAAATCAACACACTAAGGATAAGGCAACTCCGATCACACCCAAAGCCTTTCAAGTTTTCTTGCATTTACTTCGATGCAATCCTTGATGAAGATTGTACCACCAAAAATATTGCACTTGTGAAAAAAGTAATTTGATTACATTGGAAAATCAATGATAAATATATGGTAGAGGATGAAACGTATTAAACCTAATTTACTTTCTATGTACTTTTCATTAGTAACAATATCTTTTGACATGGTCTTTCAAAATGCATAAAAAATTAGCCTCAATCTAACAAAACATTCCATCTATGACAAAATTAGCATTATCTCAAGCTTATTTCCTAGTTATCCTAAAAATCAATGAAAGGAAAAGTGGAAACCTTTAAGGCTTTAACATGACAAAGCATTACTTGCTAACTCTATAGATTGACAATAGTTACCTAAAGCATTGAATGCCCAGAGCAGCTGTTATCTCCTGAATGGTGTTGATGGAAAAATACATGTAACGAGAACCTATAATCAATCAAAGAATAAATAATACATTAAGGATAGATGAAAAAAAGTCAAGCTTTTAAATTTCTATTGAAACTTGAAATAGAAGTTTTGTAGTCAAGTTCAGGACCTGTAAAAGTACAATATCCAAGTAGCAACCATCAACAAGGGCAATTCTGAAAACAAATAACATTCTCGAAAGCTATAAGTTCAAAAATTATCACAAGAAACTAAAATGTGCATAATTCTAAACAAACATAATTTTCAATTGAAGAAAGGACAAGATATCTACCCAAAAGCTTTGTTAAAAGTGCATTTGCAATTACAAGAGGAAGAAATAATAATGCCTGTAAAAAAAGGCAAATTTAGTATGAACAAAGAAGGCAATTCATATAGATTAATAATGTATGGATTCATAAGACACACATAAAACTAAAAAGTTGTGCCAAGTCCTTAAACCTACAGATTCACACCATGTACATGTGAGTCCTTTAACCCCTTTGGTTCATCCCAATTATGTGTCAAAATCATTCTCCCTTGTGAAATAGAACTAAGGATAATGAATATGGTGGATAAAAGACTATTACTTGTCCAAAAGATAACTACAAAATAGAAACATCTATATACTCACAAGCCACAACACTGATAAAGTTAGGGAAAATCAATTGCATTAGTTTAGTCTGTGTATAATAGACATATACATAAAATTATGATTCTAGAACTACCATATCTTGAATCTTAGGTGATTTTAAAGGACTTCAAAAATACCTAAACTCAAATCAGTATACTAGTTGCAAAAGGAGGAAAACAAAATAGGTTACATGAATTATTGTCTAGAAATGTCCACTTAAAAGATACATAGGCAAAAACTAGATAAGAATATATAATTCTTGAATTTAAAGGCAGAAAAAAGGTACAAAGTTCATACTTCATACGATGTCTAGGAAAAATGTTATAATTTTTAAATTCGTGTATACTACTACATGTACACATGACGTTTTCGATGGCTCCTGCTTTGCACCCAAAATAAACTCACAAAACTAGTCACTACATAGAAAATACACTAGCATTCATTAAAAATAGAGCATTGTAAATTTTTAAAAATGGATACCTACCTAAAACAAAGATGTGTTATCTACCATATTCTGAAAATATCCCATGATGGCTCCAATGATTTTATGCTATCTCTACCTTCATCCACATAAGTGTTTGTTATACAATTTAACTGTGATAGTAAGAAAAGCTCATTCTCTGATAAAATAGTGATATCCTTTATACTTTAATAAATGTTCATACCTTGTTCCAAAGCCTCAATGTAGAGAAAATGTTTTCCACATATCACCCAATGATCTTAAATGACATCCAGCTACATGAATATGAGCCCTACCTCTAATAAAGAGCCCAAAATATTAGAAAGTTGGTTTCATATTTACCTCACCCTTTTTCCTATTGACCAAGATTTTAAAAAAATCAAATGCTAAAATGTTTTGTTAATGAGGGGAAAAAGGAACCATCCAATCTGAAATTCAATCTTTAACATTTTCCATGGATGAAAAATCTAGCAAAAAAAACCTTAGAGATTTGGATAAATTTTACTAATGGCAAAACAATTGAGGCAAATAAATATGACATAGTGAAAACATAAGTATCCCTACCGAAAGCATGGACTAATAATTAATAATAAAAATATCACATTGAAATTAAGTATAATTTCACTTCCCAATCAAAGGACTTTTATCTTTTCTTTCCTTGGTTTTGGAATGAAATTTTCATATTGATTAAATAAGGGATAAAGATTTCAGGATTGTCTTTAAATAAAAGTAAAAAATGGTGTGGAAAACAAGGGGAATGGACATCTACAAGTATATTAAGAAGGGACATTATGGTGATAGTCAACCTAAATATAGTGTCTACAAATTTTGCCACTTTACAAATTTGAGCAATCATAAAAGTTTCTTGATCATATTAGTTATATCATTAGATTTGTTAAATAAACCATGTTTTCTAAATCCTTTATGTTAGTGGATTTTTTGATCTATTCCACATTAAATTACTTAAATACTACTTGTTTACTACTATCATTTCAAGTTGAAGAGGGGAAAATAACCTCTTCAAAATATCTAAAATAAAAATAAAAGTACAGTATGATGTTAGGGAAAAAGAGGTTGATTTGATCATGGCAGAGTATTAGTAGCTAGAATTTGAAATTGGACAAAGAATAATCACATTGATACAATTATATTCTATGAAATCTAGAATTATGCATGAACTTAGATCAATCCTACATTTGCAATCCTAATCCTTACATCTATGATTTTGACCCAAATGGTGTAGCCTTGAACTTCCTATGTGGTCTTAAACTTGGGGCCTTGAGAACTTTAATACTTATAATAAAGTTTTAGATGTACCTACACCTACAAAGATAAGACTTGGTAGTGTTGAAGAACACCATTATAGTTTGTTAACCTAGTGTGGAAGTGTACTGAGTTCCCCCTTGCACTTTGTTCAAACTCTTCTGATCGATTATATGATTTTGACAAAAATTTGAAGACATGAGTGAAAGCACAAAGTTGTGTCACCTTTTTATAAAGGAAAGGGGTTAACAGTTGTCCAATTTTTTTAACTTGAAGCATCTAAAATTGACATGTATGTTTCAAATTTTAAAATGATGAAAATTAGGTGATGAAACATAATTTTTTTAGTGTAGTTTATGATTATATTTTTAAAGTAAAAAATTAGTTTGGTTATATTTTTTTTTAATTTACATTACTATTTAATTGTTAAAAAAGTTCATAAAGTGAGGTACAAGGTACATCAAATTATTTGTAATGAACTTTTTTTCTACCATATTTTTCATACTATGAATTAAAATTTTAGCGCGCAATGATTAAAAAATATTTTTTATAAATATTTAAATTCACATGTCTTGAAAAACAACATTTTTGAGGGATGTCAAACATTTTGATGACCATTTCTTAGAAAGGAAAAAACTATATCAACTCGATCAAGATTCTCTCCTCTAGTGCAATGGATTTTTTAAATAATAAATTTTACTATTTTTTTATACAAACCCAAATAGGTTGAATCATGTTCCAACTGTTGGTGGGACAAGTATTTTATTAATCTCAAAAACCAAGTACAAGAGAGTGTTTGTATGCAGTTATCTCTCAAATATAAAATATCATATATAAGGTTTTGCCATATTAGTAAACCAATTAACATGCATATGACCAAAAAACAACTAACCACTTAATGCTAACTAATTTATTTATCAAAGCCTAGTAATCTAATTATTTATTAAAGGGGGTGTCTTTTATTCTACATAAAAGATGTGTCCCTTTTAATATATTTATTAAAGTAAAGACCACTCCATTAAACCAAAATAAAATAATATTATATATTATAAAATAATGAAGAAAAGGGAACAAATTAAAATTTATTCCAATAAAAATACATTTATCATGAAACAAATTTCTCTCATCTCAATATATATTCAAATAAAACAATATTATAGAAGCTACTTGACATTAGCTTAGAGTACAAATAGGACTATGTCCTTTACATCATTATACAACAATAAGTTGTGCCATACAATATCACCATTGAACCTAGTGGAGAGAGAGCATCATTGATGTGATTAATCGCCAGACACAAGGCTTATGCCTCCCTAATCTTACTCCAAAATAGGAGCAGCCTGACCCTTCGCAAGGGGTCTAGCAAACTGAAGCTGACATACGTGAAGGAATCTAATGCAACATGATATCTTTAACATTTAACAATAGAAAAATAATTACAAATGAACATATATCATGATATGGCAGAGAGTAATTAAATCAAATCAATGCAAATACTTAATTTGATTTACCAAAGCTTTGGCTTAAGCATCTTTTATGTCATTCATGACAGATAGGCTAGAGGAACACAAACGTGCCCTTCTCTGTTACCCCATATTCGACACCCGTCCATGCTCTTTCTCTAGCTCAACAAACAGAAAAACTAAAGTAGAGGATGCATCATGCAATACATTCCAACCACACTTCATTCAATGTAGCAATCCAAGTCAATTACTCATAACAAAATAATAACCTCGAAGACACTTCAATAATAAAACCAATCACTTTCTTCTAAGATGTTATTCACTTAATATAGACACCTTCCTATTCAAGGAATTCAAATTCATAGTTCCACTTCTTACTATAAGGAATCAAAAGTTAAAGATCTAACTCCAAATATAAGAAGTCATTTACACAGAGAGTCTATAACCAAAATTCTCTTAAACAATTATCATTTTCTAAAATATAAACCTTGCCTTATTTAAACTATAAATAAATTCAAATCAATCTATATATTATATATATAAGATCTAAAGAATTATGAGCTAACTTTAATCAAGGCAATATGACCTATAGATTAATAAACTTAACTTGATATCAGTACTTCACATGAAAACTAAAAGTTAATTGCCACAAGGAGAACAATCGGGTAGGTAAGAGTTACTAAAGGTTTAAGTTACAACGAAATGAAAATTAGCTTACATATAGACAACTAGATCTATTTAGAGAGGCATCGGAAGATGCTAATGAAGCTAAAGAAGGTTTGAAGCAACTTTAATTAAGAAAACAAATCATAATATCAATGGGGAAGTGCCCAAATATGCATTCAACACAAAATGTATGCACAGATATTAAGCAAGCCGATTATTGATATTACAACTCCAAGATAAATAGATTCTAACATTTAAGAATTCTAGATGAAAATTGATGCTTACTAGAAGGAACAAATTTTATCATTTTGGAAACTTCTAAACAAGTTGACACCATACTAGGAAGCAAATGGAATCATTTATAGCTCAAGACCAAGTCTATGTTTCTTAAAATGACAAGGAAATCATTTTTAATCTTAATAGTATGAGTCAATGCCTAGAAAATTTGGATATTAAGAAATTCTAAACTATATTTCACGCCTCTATGAGGTTGATGAAATCAGTTATGATCTTATGAGAATGCAAGGAAATTTTATAATCTTTCGCTAAATGCGATATGATATCTATATGATACCAAAACGTATGACTTGGCTAAGTATTGTTCAATGCCGTAGATATAAATTCTTAACATATACCTATGGTTAGCATGTATTTGCTATAGATGCAATATAAAACATATATATGTGCTACAAATGCAGTATAAACTTGTGATTGAATAAATGAAATGCCAATTTAACATAAATGAAATTTGTATAACTTACGACCAACTATAATGAAATGCCATTTTAACAAAAAGCAATTAGTATAACTTATGGCCATATATAATGAAATTCTATTTAAACACCTTTTTAAGATGTAGTAACGATTAAATGGAATACATAGAACAATTCTAGCGCCTAAGGAATGAAAGTTAATGCAATTTCAACCTTTATAGTCTATCTATTGATCATTTGATGCCAACTTATGAGCAGATATAACATTTATAACCAAACTAAAACTCAATGGGCACCTCCCTTTATTCAGATGTATTCATTTTATAACTTTCGCAAGTGAATCAACACTACTATGGGTGAGCTAAAGAGCATCTCCAAACGAACTCAACCCACTTAACCTATCTCAATGCCTATGAAATAGGGTTCTAATGCAATTTAATACACATCAAACCTTGAAATTGACTTGGTATAGTAAGATATATGTCCCTAGATGAATGAACAACAACCAAACCACCGAATTCGACTTTCACACAGTAGCATGCAATGATTAAGCAAGGGTTTTATTGAATTGATTTGAGGGGGGGATAGAAGCATATTAAAAAGGTTACGACTCAACATATGAGCAGATAAAATAGTCCATCCATCAAATAAACGAGTTCAATCACATAGGATAACAGGGGTTATCACAAATGGTTCCTCCAGAGATCATTAGAATCCACAAATAAATGAATTATAGACAAATGATAAATCAATAGATTTCCAAATGATATAGAGGAGCGACATGCAAATACAATTTGAAGCAATTTACAAAGGGAAATCAATATAATGTAGATTCAATCATTCATGGAATATAATTGTTAGTGTAGGTTTTTTTATTTTCCTTATGTTAGGGAATATTTTTTTTTCCCACACTTATATTAAGCTTTGTTAGGTTATATAAGACATGGTTAATATGAGGACACATGGCATAATCCATCAGCTACATGTGTTGCTCTTACCCACCTTTGGGTAGTTGAGCCTCACACCCTCTTTTGGACTTATTTGCCACCTCTCATAACCATTTGTTTGTCTTATCTAGGTAGGCATAACCACGTAATCTAGCATTTACCAATTAGGTATAACTCCCACTTATTTTGTGCAGTTGGGAGTAATTACTCCTCTTGGCATTATTTGTCCTTATTTTTCTATATATACAACACTCCTCTCTCCCTTTGCTAATGAAGTGCAAGGGAGTGTTGATTACATTCATATCTGGGTTTCTATTCTTGCTTTCCCTCAGTCATTTTGATCTTGGGTGGCTTCACAACCAAATCTAACATGGAATCAGAGATGGTTGTGAGTTGTGGGTTAACAATATTTTAGGAAATATGGGTCCTATTCTTTCTTGAAAGGAAAGTATGCTATTTTCTTGCATCCTATGATGCCCTGGAGAATCAGAAACATTTGATAAAGATCTCAGTTTCTAGGGGGATTCCTTTATAATTGCTTTTATTTCAAGTATTTTGGAGCTTCATGGAGATATTCTGATCTCACCGTTGAGTTTAGAGCAGCCAAAAAAGTTAGATCAGGCTTTTCTTTCATCCAAATTGGACACCGGAGACGAGATCTGTGAAGGGTTGAACAATGTTTTCTATGAAGATCCAACAAGATCTTGAAAATTGGGGCACTTTGAGGCAAAACGAACTACGCCATCGCGTCCAGAAGGCCCAAAAACCTTAAGATCGACTGTCAAATCATCAATTTTAGAAAATTTGATTTTGGGGCAAAAAAAATTTAGCAGGTCGAACCGTACGACCCCACCTGCATACAGTACGACACATTTTTCAAAAAAAAATTCTACATTTCAAATTATTTCTTTTCCAAAAATTTACCATAGTATTTTTTAAATAAAAAAAGGGGTTTGTAAAAGTTGATTTTTAAAAAATCAAAATTCAGAAACAAAAATTTTAGTACATAGTGTACTGATAGGCCCTGCGGACCTGTCGACCCCATACCAGGGCACAAATCCCGTGGGAGCCCTTTGGCTCAAGCCCCAAAATCTCTAAGAGGTTTGGCCCTTAGAGGGTCCATGTACCCCTTTGGGGGTGGGGCATGGCCCACGTGGCCCCCCAACCCACCATTAGGCCTTTAAGGCCATTCAATTTTTTTTGTAAGTTTTTTTAAATTAAAACACAATAAAAAATTCTCCCACATCTGTACTTCGACCCTACGTGGCCTGTCACCTACCTTGGCCATTGTGCCTGTTATTTGGCCTTTCCACCACATTTGGAGGTCATTTTGGTGGTTTCTCCAGTTTTAAAGGTAACTAAATTTATCTGGCGAAATCCTAAAATTGGTGGAGTTCTAAACTATCTAGGAACAACTATTTTTGGCAAAACCTCCATATTTAGCAATAGTTCACCAAATTTGGTAGGAGTTGACTTTTGAATTTCTTGCCCCCTTCATAGTTGGAGTTTTGCATTTTGCTCCTAATCTTCAAATGACTCATTCTCATCCATATGGAGGTGTTTTATAGCGCATTTTTTTTATTTTGGGTAGAATTTTGTACTCTTCACAGTGGTGGAATCAACTTTTGCTCAGGTGATCCAGTTTTTCCAAAAAAATAGTTTTCTCATCAGATCTAAAGGACAATTCTCATTTTTTGAACTTCAAACTGTTGTAGCTTTCACATACGACCTTGGATCGGGCCAATTATTTTTTTGAAAGTGAATATTTTTCCAAGAACTATACATTGGTGCTATTTTGAAGTTTTTATTCTGAGATATTTTTGTACTTTTAGTATTTGGGTCCAGTTTGGACATTTGTAAAACTCTGGAAAACAACTCCAGCATTATAAACACACTAATCTATAAAGTACCAAATCATATTTTGTTGGGGGGGATTCTTGATTGAGTGAAAAGGGGGGTATATTGTTGTGTTTTATTATCTATTTACTTGTGCTCTTCTTTTACTACACATATGGATCATTTTAAGGTTCCTTTGCTAACACCTTATAATTATGCAACTTGGCATCAACATGCATGGTATACTCCATATGTTGAACAAAAGGTAGTTGAACCTATAGATGATAAGGAAAAGATAACATGGATGCTTGAACATGTAAAAGCTCTTGAATGTCTTCGTAGCTTTGTTTCCCTTGATCTTATGTTTTAGATTGAAGCATGTACAAAATTACTGATGCTTGGGAAAAACTAAAAACATTGTATGGTACAACAAATGAAGTCAAAGGCTATCAGATTGACAATGATTTGATGAGTCTTGATCCTAAGAACTTTGGCACCATCCAGGATTATATAACCAAGGTTAATAATCTGAGAGCACAATGTAAATCTTGTGGTATTGAGAAAAAGGACATTCAGTTAAACTACAATGCACTGAACAAACTTGGTCCTGAATATGTAGCTTTTGTTTCTAGCTTTAACACTCATAGACTAGCTATGGGATCTACATATACTATGCCTTCATTTGCATCTTTTTCTGAGATGGTAATGCATGAACAACATAAGCTTCTTTCTATAGGTATCATAAAGCCATCACAGACTCAAGATTTGTTGGTTGGTTAGCTGAAAGGACAGAAAGAGTCAAATCAATCTAACAAGAAACATAAAAAATCAAAGAAAAATCCACACACATATCAATCACAGAATAAATCTTCTTCAAAAGAGGACTCATATAAGAAGGAGAAGCCTACTTGTGCATATTACAAGATGACTGGACATGAAGAACATTCTTGTTACAAGAAAGATATTGATGAACTGAAACATCTTCTTAAGAAGAATAACATCAATCTACCTTGTAGAATGTTTGAGTCATCTTCTTTTTCTTCACATTCAAAACAATCAGGATCTGATAAGGAAAAAGGTCATGCAAGTTTTGCTTCTAAGTCACATAAAAATAAAGGACAAGCTCTTTATGCTTCTACATGTCTTGTATCAGGGAGATGGCTTCTAGATTCACCATATGGCTTCTACACAGTCTATGTTCTCTTCATTTGAGCCTTGTGTAATGCCACCTATTTTGATGGGCAATAATACTCACATGAATGTAATTGGGAGGGGATATGTTGATATTGGGGATAGCACTTTCAATGATGTTTTGTGTGTACCTCATTTGTCAAACAATCTTCTTTCCATTTATCAAATCACCCACGGTGGAGCAGGGAAGACTATGGAATTTACACCTGATTCAGTTATTGTCAGAGACTTGGAGAGTAGAGAGATAATTGCTACTGGGGTGGTTGATCATGCATCTCAGTTGTACACCTTTTTAGACTTTACACTTGGTGATGGCTCTGATCTTTTGGCTGTTGTGAACTTTGATTTTGAGGAGAATTTTGGTTACTTGAACTTGGGTATTCTCACATCGGATCTAGTTCTTGAGCCTTCTATTTCGTCTCGTCCTCCTACTTGTTCTGAGCTCAGTATTGCAGCAGTGCAAGAAGTTCACATTGGTCTTCCTGATTCAGTTCCTTGGGATATATTCCTACCAGATATTTCATCTTTGTTTCTAGAATCCCACATTTCAGATTTGGGAGACACTATTGATTGCATTCATCTTCTCTTTGATGGAGTTGATTCTTCTTCAGATGCTTTGAGGGCACATTCAAACCCTCCTATTCTTTCTCTACCTACATCATCTTCTACAGTGACAGATTCTGCAAATATTCATGAGCCCACATATCTGACTCAGTCATCGTTCATGTTGACATCCTCTGTAAAAGTACCTGAAGCTTGCATGGTACTTGATTCATCTTATTAGTATTTGTCATAGTTTGACAAGGGCTTGGAGATCATTGAGCAACATTTGGAGAAGGCATATTTATCTTTAGAGGAGATATCTTCATCTTTGGATCTTGTTCTATTTCAGTTTCCACTTGGTTCTGGATTGTTACTTTCATCAGTTAGGCCTGGGACTCTTGATTTGGTTGTGACATCTTTCGGCATCGACATGGAGACACATGAGTAGCTTTCAGAGACTTCATACATTTTGAGCTTTCTTCCTTCATATTCCTTTAAGGAATGGGAAGACATCATGACTACACCTTTGGTTTTGTTTCTTCCTAAAGGGAGGAATGTTGTGCAATGATCATGAATCATCTTCTACATTTAGTTTTGAGCATCAATCATTGGCACAGTTGACTACTTGGGAGGAGGCTACATAGTCTCTCTTCTCCTCTCTATTCTGAAGGGGATGTTTTCCTTGCATGGGATTATTTCTTGTGTGGAGGAACTTATTTTATTTTCTCTCTTTTGGGGAGGAGTTTTTCGCATTGGGTTTTCTCCTTTTCTCCGTTTGTGAGAGATTTTGTTTTTACATGGGTACTTAACATGACCTTGTATCCGAGACCCATCTTTCCATCTTTTCACCCACCTCAACTACGCTTAAGAGGGGTGTTAGTGTAGGTTTTTTATTTTCCTTATGTGAAGGAATATTTATTTTTCCTACACTTATATTAAGCTTGCTTAGGTTATATAAGACATGGTTAATATGAGGACACATAGCATAATCCATCAGCTACATGTGTCGCTCTTACCCACCTTTGGGTAGTTGATCCTCACACCCTCTTTTGGACTTATTTGCCACCTCTCATAACCATTTGTTTGTCTTATCCAAGTAGGTGTAACAATGTGATCTTGCATTTACCAAGTAGGTATAACTCCAACCTATTTTGGGTAGTTGGGAGTTATTACTCCTCTTGGCCTTATTTGCCCTTATTTTGATATATATACAACACTCATCTCTCCCTTTGATAATGAAGTGCAAGGGAGTGTTGATTTCATTCATATCTAGGTTTCTATTCTTTCTTTCCCTTAGTCATTTTGATCTTGGTTGCCTTCACAACCAAATCTAACAATAATGCAATCCCGAGAAGTGATTAAAAACCAATTTTACAAACATGCAGCAACGACCACACATTATTCATTATTTGTACAGTTTCCTGGTGTTCTTCATTCCTCAAGCAAAAGATAATCTATGAAATGATTATGAGAAAGAATTTCCAGTAAAACACACCTAGGATAAAATTTGTACTGAGATAATTAATTCTTGGCAACCCTAATCAGAAATTCCTCCAGACCTGCACCATGAATCCATTTCCCATTCCCAGAAACAAAATTTTCAAAAACCAAGAGCCCTCAAATTTCTATATTTCTTCTCTATTTAAAATATTTAGTTTTTCAAATCATCTTTTCTGAAAACATACGCTCCATGGAATGAGCCATTGTTGAACAAAAACTCCTATTTAATACCTTCTACAAAGCATATTTGAAAATGTACGCTCAAAATAAAAAAGGTAAAATCATAAAATTTTCAAATAACTCCACTTCTCCGACTCATCTAAATTTTTCTAAATTTAATCTCCTCAAAGAAATGAATTGCCTTTATGAAACTGCCACTCTATCCTTGTGGCTTATATTAGAAACCACTTATCAAACGTGGAGCATAAAGGAATCTTTTCAAAAGATATAAATTGAAAATGAATATATTTCTAATTTTGCAATTTGCACAAATAAATTTATTTGTGACTAATATTTACTTAAGTCTATCATTCAAAATATTTATTCTAGAATGCAATATATGCAATATATATCTTTATGCAAAGACACATTTATGCAAATTTAACTAAGTGGTGTGCATAGATTTCCTTAAACACAATTCACCTGCAATCGGCTAGACGTCCCCTCCTCGATGATACTCTCTCTCCATAGAGAGAGTGACTTTCTTACCATTTCCACATCAAATCAATTAATTAATCCCAATAATATTATTTAAAATTCAGATCAAATAATAGGAAAAAATAAGGGTTGTGACAATTAAAAATTAAACCTAAGGACTTTGGAGCAAGTTCTAAAACCCCTTGTGATATAAAGTTAATTTTTTGGACACATACCAAGTTTCTTTCTAAACTTTTTAAATTTTAGTCTATCAAGGGGTTTGTGAAGATTGTTATCACGTGAAATTGTACCCTACTTGAAGCATGTTCAAGCATTCCAATGACACAATGGGACTGATCTTAAGGTGTGGGACCTTGCAAATGAGATCAAACCTCCATAGAAGGCTGGTTCCTCTTTTTGAGCTTAAGGCTCAAAGAATTAAACTAAATCTAATGCAGCGCATAGGGAAAAGGGGAAGAAAATACTGAAATTGAAAATGGGGGTGATGCACCAGATTTATAATTATGTTAGGTTGTGTCTGAATTAACACAACAATGACTTCAAAATTGTAAAAGACTCACACAGACTCATATAATCTACATAGAGGTTTGACAGAGAACTAAAGCTAAGAAAGGGACCATTCTGCCCACAATACCAATGTCTATTTCTCAAATAAACACAGAATAAAACTTAAGAGAGAGGCAAAATAACAGTCTGTATTAATCATGAAGGCTAGAAAGCCATTACAAAATAATCAATTACATTCATTGGTGAACCAGACTAAAAGACATTAAAGGCCTAGCTGCATGCATAATACATCAAATTCTACTAGTTCTTGCAATCACATTACAAGATCTGTGACAAAAAATTAACTAGCCAGCATAACAACCAAAACAACAGCTAACAACAACCTTTTTCATCTTTGTTTTATGTATATATAGCATTTTGAATCAATACTACGATAGTAGGTGCTGAGAATCAGTCAATTGACACTTCCCAGGTGCCCACATTGCATTAAAATCTGGCTCAAAAGCCCTGTCAAAAGACCTGCAAAAAGGGACGACAACCATGCTCTGTTGGCCCTGCAAAATGGTAGAAGAAGATCTCCTGCACACATGGGATGTCAGACACATTGAAGAAGGAAGGTCTGGAATCCTTCCATCTACCAACAAAATCCATTTCATCCCTTCTTGTACAATCACATTAAAGGATTTAACTGTTTCAACTACCTGATTCTGACTTCTCTACAATATTTGTTCTTCGGGTATTAAATTCACTTTGCAACAACAGAAAATGTGTCCTTCAAGATTTTACAACACTTTAAAATATTTAAATTTCTTCAAACATTCTAAAGCATTATATCATCATTTTGGCCTTTTATTCTGCCTTCTTGGCAAAATCTCTATTTTTCAAACTTGGCTTCCTTCATCCTCATTGGACTTCCTTTGTTGCCTTATCGACAATTTCTGACAATCATGAACTTGTTGGCAAGTTCTCCCTTTCACTAATTCTCCGACTAGCCACTTTCTCTTCTATTCTGCCTTATCCTTAAGTCGGCGAAATATGATTTTCACAAATCTATCTTGCCTTAGCCAATTTTTCCTTATCTTTCACCCTGTCGGCAAATCATCAATTTCACAAACCACTTTAGGCCTTACTTTTGCCTTATCGGCAAAATTGCCATTTCAAGAACCGTCTTCCTTTGTCGCTTATCTCCCATTTTTCCTATCAGCAATTCTCTTTGTTCGCGAACTGAGCCTGTCTCTAACTTTCCTTTTCTCTTTTTCACCTTATCGCTGAACTTCTCCTTTTCAGAACCATTGAGCTATCCCTCTTTTTCCTTAGTCAGCAAATTTGCCATTTTATGAGCTGCCTGTGCCTTAGCCAATACTTTTATCTTTCCTTTTGCCCTTTAGTCAGCGATTTTCCATTTTTTGAACCAATGCCTTGGGCCTTCCTCCTCATTTGGTTCTCCTTTCTCGTCTTATTGGCGAATCTTCGAAAACATGAGCCACTTAGCAAGTTTGACATTTGTTGACTCATTAATGGCAGCTCCTTCATTACTTTGGCCTTTAGCTTGCCTTAGTCTATCTTTTATCGGCAATTTCTTACTTTATCAAATTTTTCCTATGGTTTTACTTTTTTGCCCTATCAACAAAAAAACCCTTTCACAAACTTGCCCAAACTTCAACTTTGGTTCTCTTTCTCCCTATGTTGGTAAACTCTTGATTTTGCAAACCTGGACTGTCCTTGCCTTTGACTTTTCTTCTTTCTCCCTTTGTCGGATCGCCTTATCAGCAAATTTGGGAAATTGGAACTTTTGGCAAGTTTTAACTTTTACCGATTCGTTGATAGAGCTGACTAGTTCTTTCCTTACCTTAGTCATTTTTTAGTTTCTTCATCTCTGCCTTAGCCGCATCTACATACCTTCACTGCTTCATTCCTTTGTCAGTGAATTCACTGATCGACAAACTTGCCAGTCGGTGAACTTAAGGTTTATGAAACCTTAAGTTTTCAGACAAAGGCAAACTTTGTCTTTCTTTAGCCTTAGAAATTTTTCCTATCCTATTTCCTTTAGTCAACGGAAAGGCCGATTGATGATTGAGTTCCCCAAACTAACATTTTGCCAACTAAGGCAAAAAGATAGGCAAAATACTTAATTTTTTTGGGGATTTTGAAGGGGAAAACTTCTTCCATTTTAGGTGTCTTGGATCAAATGTTTTTTATGGAAGAAGGGATTTTTGGGATATTTTGGCCTCAGAAAAATAAGACAATAAAGATATTATTTGTTTGATCTATAGTCGAGAAAAAATTTGGTTCTAGAGTTTTGTTTGACACTAACATCCTTAGGTAATGATACTTGGTATCCACATGTAAGGAAAGCAAAGTGTGGAAATGCCTTCCTAACACCAATTTGTAGAAGAGAAGTGCATAAATATGCTTTTAAATTTAATTACAGAACATAAATATCAGAATAGACAATTAAATCATACACAGGATAAACACCAGATTTACGTGGGAAACCCTTACGGGAAAAAACCCACACACCAAGCATAAACACTTTGTATTACAATAACATAGGTATTACATACAAAGTTACAGTCCTCTGCTTTCAGATGTCAATCCACAGGATGGCACAACATTTCTCTGATCAACCTCTCAGACTCTATTACACATTCATCATTTACTGTGTTTCAGAATGTTCATGCCTATATATTAGACACATTCACACAGTCACTAAAGATACTACAACTTCCATATGGAATTGTTCGTTCCTTTCAGAAAACTAGTCGATTCCAATTCTCAAACAAATGGTCTAATAGATCAGAATGTAACCGTCACATAGCAGTTACCATATCGGACTATCGTTGAGACTCAAAACAGAGTCCTACTGATATCCCCTAGTCCCTCTGATGAAGAGACAACACAGCATGTCGACCAATCCAAATATGATTCCATGTCGTTGAGTTATCACATCTCCAAACGGTTTCAACCAATCGCACCTCAGTTTGGTACCACCCGGGACCCACCAAGTCATCAAGGATCACCACATCAGAGTATTAGTGAGACAAACTTCTGAGTCCCACCGAACATGTCATGTTCCACTGATCATCAGAGTATCGGTGAGAACCATTTTGAAGTCCTGCCGAAGTGCCTGTGTCCCACCAATATTAGATAGAATACCACAATGATCAGCATATTGTCGAGACAGTTTGAAGACCCTCACCAATACTGCCATTTCTCATCGATGAGAGAATGCTATCGGTCTGTCAGGGAGACTAGGTATAGGGTCTGGCTGATAGTGCCAAGTCCTGCCGATAACAAAGAATATGACACTGTCCTGTGGATTCAAAGCCAGTAAATTGAGACATTAATCCCAACATGCTCCCACTTGACGAAGACTTACTGGATTCAACCAAATTTGACATTACTGTATATCATAGGCCCTAAGGCCCATCAAATAGGCACACCATCTGTACTTATCTGTAGTCACCGGTTTTGTCAAAGCATCAACAACATTTTCCAGAGTATCCACTTTTTCCAAATTAACCTTTCCATCCTCCACCATATCACGAACAAAATGATACTGTACATCTATATGCTTCATCCTGGCATGGAAAGTGGGATTTTTCACCAAACAAATAGCACTCTGACTGTCACAACAGATTGTAATATGCCCTACATCAAAACCAATATCAAAACACAAACGTCTAAGCCAAATGGCTTCCTTACAAGCATGAGTTGCCGCCATATACTCAGCCTCTGTAGTGGACAAAGTGACTACTGCGTGTCACTTGCTCATCCAACTAACTGCACCAACAAACAATGTGAATACATATCCACTGGTGGATTTTCTACTGTCAATGTCCCCTACCCAATCAGAATCCACATATCCATGAATGCTAACTGGACTTTTAGATCTAGTCAAGTTACCATAATAACATAAGGCATACTTAGCAGTACCCTTTAAATATCTGAAAACTCTTTTCACAGCATCCCAATACGGCCTTCTTGGATTAGCCATAAACCAACTCAGTACTCCCAATGCTTGGGCAATGTCTGGCCTAGTACAGACCATTGCATACATTAAACTGCCAACAACACTCACATAAGGCACTCTGGTCATGTCCTCCATCTCAGTAAGAGATTTTGGACAATCTTCAATAGAAAGTTTTGTTCCTTGCGATACTGGAACAAATAGCTATTTGCAATCTGTCATATTAAACCTCTCTAGGACAGAATTAATGTATTTGCTCTAGCTAAGCCAAAGTTTTCTTTTTGCCCTATCCCTTCTAATTTCCATCCCTAGAATATACCTTGTTGCACCTAAATTTTTCATTTCAAACTGTGCTGACAACTGAGATTTTAATTTAGAAATCATTCCCTTACGATTCCCTATGAGTAACATATCATCCACATATAGAGCAATAATAAGGACATGATCATTTCTAGTTTTATAGTACACACAATGATCAAATTTTGATCTCACAAATCCTAAAGACAACACATAAGTATCAAACTTTTGGTACCACATTCTAGGAGATTATTTTAGACCATACAGAGATTTCTTTAACTTGCAAACCAGATGTTCTTTACCTTTTTCAACGAAGTGCTCTAGATGGGACATGTAAATTTCTTCCTCCAAATCACCATGAAGAAATGTTGTTGTCACATCCATTTGCTTAATCTCTAAGTCATATGCTGCTACAAGTGATAGAAGAAATCTAATAGATGTCAGGTTAGCTACAGGAGAGAAAATTTCTCCATAATCAATTCCCTCTACCTGGGAATAACCTTTTGCGACCAACCTAGCTTTATACTTTTCAACACTGCCATCCAGACCAATTTCCTTTTTAAATACCCATTTACAGCCAACAAGCTTTCGACCTTCAGACAAGGGTACCAAATCCCAGGTTTCATTCTTGTACAATGATGCCATTTCTTCATTCATAGCTTTCAACCAAGAATCTGAATCAGACATGTTAATTGCCTCTTTTACAGTCCTAGGCTCATCAGTGTTTCTAATCAAATCATAAGCACAATTAGTATCAAGCATAGAAAATCCAACCCTTTCAGGTTTCTGCTTTTCACGTGTAGACCTCCTCAAAGACTGAGATTGAGGTTGTGGTTCTTCTTTAGAACTTTCAGAGCTTCTTGAGCTCTCCTTACCTTCAGATACACTTGGAATTCATTGTTCTTCCTTCTCTGGAGTAAGAGGAATTTCAACAACATCCTTCCTTTCATCTTCTTTTACTTCTGGCTGTAGATCAACTGAAGAAGGTTTCAGCTCACGAAAGATTACACTTCTATTATACAAGACCTTTTCAGTAACAAGATTCCAAAGCTTGTATCCCTTGACACCAATGCCATAGCCAATAAAAATACATTTTACATCCTTGTTCTCCAACTTAGATCTTTTCTCATTCGACACATATGCATATGCCTCACAGCCAAAGACACGAACATGTCTCAAAGAGGGTTTCTTACCAGACCATGCTTCCAAAGGTGTTTTATCAACAAGTGTCGAAGAGGGAGATCGATTTACTAAGTAACATGCTGTAACTACAGCCTCAGCCCATAACTTCTGCTGCAGGCCAGTGCTGTTCAACATACTTCTTGCCCTTTCTATCAGCATTCTGTTCAACCTTTCAGCAACTCCATTCTGTTGTGGAGTGTAAGGTGTTGTTTTATGCCTTTTTATCCCATGGTCTTTGCAATACCTTTCAAAATCTGTAGAAGAGAATTCACCACCATTATCCGTCCTCAAACATTTGATTTTTCTACCAGTATGATTTTCAACCAAGGTTTTAAATTCCTTAAATTGACTGAACATTTCTGATTTACTTTTTAGAAAATACACAAATGCCCTTTTCGAATAATCATCTATAAAAGAAACATAATATTTAGAATTCGATAACAAAGGAACATTAACTGGACCAAAAACATCAGAGTGAACATAATCCAGTATGCAAGAAGATTTGTGAGGACTAGAATAAAAAGAAACACGATGTTGCTTTCCATAAATGCAATGTTTACAAAATTCAAACTCAAGGTTACAATCATCAAGCCCTTCGACCATGTTTTTATTTTTCAAGGCTTTTAAACCTTTTTCCCCAATGTGGCCTAGTCTGTGATGCCACAACATGGTTTTCTCTGCTGGGAGTTTCACCTCCAAAGAGTTTGCACCTAGAGGAACATTGTTCTCCTTCTCAGTGATAGCAGTTTTATCTAATTTTATAGAAGCGTTGTTACAGTGAACAACATGTGCATCTAGCCTGAATAGAGTGCCTATACGTGCACCCTTGGCCAACACCATCGAACCTCTAGTCATTTTGCATCCACCATTCACAAAGGAGACATGTACACCAATGTCATTTAGCTTACTTACAGACAGTAAATTTTGAGCCAGACCTGGTATGTGCATTACATCATTTATTCCTTTTATTCTTCCATCAGGAAACTTAATTCTGACTCTTCCATGGCCAACAATTTCAAGGTGAGAATCATCACCCAGATACACCCTTCCACCTTTGTATTCTTCATACTTTGAAAACTAATCTCTGTGGGATGTCATGTGAAAGATGCACTTGAATCAATCAGCTAGACATCATCTGATGCCTGAGTTGCTAAGGCTGCAATGAAGGCATCTGCATCACTTTGAGAAGATTCATTATCAGAAGGATTCTTCTTCTTCTTTTTCTCCTCTTTGCAGTCTTTCCGGATATGACCTTTCTGCCCACAATTCTAGCATTTCACCTTAGACTTTTTGCCAGGAGACTTTGATCTCCCCTCAGACTTCGATCTAGACTTCTTGTCTTTCTTCTTGCCTTTCTCCTTCGCTCTGTCCCAAACAACAAGGGCCTCCTTGGCCATCTCAGAGGATTTCCTTCGCATTTCCTCTGACAGCAACAAAGCAACCACCTCTTCCATCTTGAAGGTGGTTGTTGTACTTCCAATAGCCATTACCAGGTGATCCCATGTGTTAGGCAATGAACACAATAGGAGCATGCAATGATCCTCGTCTTCAATCTTTACACCCACAGACACTAACTGAGCAATGATCATGTTAAATGCATTTACGTGATCAGCAACAAACGTTCCTTCCTCCATTTTCAAAGAGTACAGTTTCTTCCTCAGAAATAACTTATTTACCAAAGATTTCCCCTGATAAATGTCACCAAGCTTCTTCCACAAAAGTTTCACTATTGTCTCTTCATGGACATTTAAAAGAATAGAATCAGCCAAGCATAGTCTAATCAGACCTCTGGCTTTCCTATCCATTGCATCCCAATCATCTTGTGAGGTTTTTGCAGGTTTGGTTGAGGACACTACTGCCCACAACTCACGATCAATGAGCAAGTCTTCCATTTTGAGTTTCCACAACTCAAAATTACCACCATTGAATTTCTCAATTTCTATTCTTTCGAATGTGCTTGCCATTTCAAATCTGCAATCAAGACAAATCAATTTCTCTGCAAAACTCCCACTCAACCAAATTAGCACACAAAACCTGACTCACCCACAAGGATAACACAATTGGCCAGGTTCTGATACCACTTGTAAGGAAAGCAAAGTGTGGAAATGCCTTCCTAACACCAATTTGTAGAAGAGAAGTGCAAAAATATGCTTTTAAATTTAATTACAGAACATAAATATCAGAATAGACAATTAAATCATACACAGGATAAACACCAGATTTACGTGGGAAAACCCTTACGGGAAAAAACCCACACACCAAGCATATTACATACAAAGTTATAGTCCCCTGCTTTTAGATGTCAATCCACAGGACGACACAACATTTCTCTGATCAGCCTCTCAGACTCTATTACACATTCATCATTCACCGTGTTTCAGAATGTTCATGCCTATATATTAGACACATTCATACAGTCACTAAAGATACTACAACTTCCATATGGAACTGTTCGTTCCTTTCAGAAAATTGGTCGATTCCAATTCTCAACCAAATGGTCTAACAGATCAGAATGTAACTGTCACATAGCAGTTACCATATCGAGCTATCGTTGAGACTCAAAACAGAGTCCTACTGATATCCCCCAGTCCCTCTGATGAAGAGACAACACAGCATGTCAAGCAATCCAGATATGATTCCATGTTGCTGAGTCATCGCATCTCCAAACGGTATCAACCAATCGCACCTTAGTTTGGTACCAGCGAGGACCCACCAAGTCATCGAGGATCACCACATCGGAGTATCAATGAGACAAACTTCTGAGTCTTACCGAACATGTCATGTTCCATTGATCATCAGAGTATCGGTGAGAACCATTTCAGAGTCCTGCCGAAGTGTCTGTGTCCCGCCGATATTAGATAGAATACCACAATGATCGGCATATCGTTGAGACATTTTGAAGACTCTCACCGATACTGTCATTTCTCACCGATGAGAGAATGCTATCGGTCTGTCGGGGAGACTAGGTATAGGGTCTGGCTGATAGTGCCAAGTCCCACCGATAACAGAGAATATGACATTGTCCTACGGATTCAAAGCCAGTAAATTGAGACACTAATCCCAACACCACATGTAGAAAAAACATAATTCTTTAACATCTTGATTACACTCTGATTATGCATGCATAAAGGTGTAGGAGCAATCTAAGAAATTAAAATATCTTCAAGAATGTGTCAAAGATGTATTATCTCTCTAGAGGTATCCCATGCTATAATATACTATATTTTTGCTAATGAATTCATCACAATATCCTACTTCTTAGAACATCATGCAATGGAAACTAAACCCATATGCATAGTGTAACATGTTGTGGACACCCTTTAATCCACACAACTACCATAATCTACATCACAATATCTAATAAGTTTATTTTTTATTCTAGCAGTACTGAAGGTGATATGTTGTCAATTATTGAAGATAACAAAGAACTCTTAAATTACCTACTTGCCAATGACTATCTTTGGGCTCATGTGTGGATTTAGATAAAATACTCACCATAGAGGAAATATCTAGCCTAGTAGTCATTAAATATATTAATCCAACCACAATTTGTCTATAGTTTCTACCATTAGAAAATTCACCTTCAATATGTTTAGACAATTTCAAATGACTTTTGTTGGGGTTTTTTCTTGCTACCCTTAGCTCTAAGGGATGACACAACAACTAGACCTAGAGATCAAGTCGATCCAACTAAAATGACAAACCTATGACTAAACCAAGGACAAGGAAAAGACAATTAACAAGATTGGACCTTGTCTTCTACACTTTGAGCTCTACAAGACTCAGGAGAATGATCCTAATGAGGGTATTAAAGAATGATAAAGATTTTTGAAAAATATTGCTACAAAGATAAAACCAGGTCCAACTAGCATAATGCATAAGCCCAATTTATTGTCACTAACTCATATTATGTTGATCTCATACAAATTTATAGCTACAAACACTAGACATGTAGATAACTGAGACATTCTTAGATGCATGAGTAAAGGATTTAATATTCAACATGTGCAAGCATGATCCTTTGTGCCTTTACATGCATTGTGAACAAATAATTTATAAAAATAACTTATCTTCATTCTAATTAAGAAAAGGGATGATGAATTTGTAAGAATTTAAGCCTATCCTTTACATATTTCATCCTAATGAAAACAAGAAGGTCCCATAATAAATTATACCTTATGTAGATGTTCATCATTTGTAAGTTTGAGGTGCTGGATTAGATGCAATTATTAGGGACTAGTGCTTAATCCTGTAGAAGTAGAGTCAGCTCAGAACAAATGACTACAATGGAAAATCAACTCTAATTTAGATGAGCTTAATTAACTTGTATTATGTCATGCAAAGATTAGACCCTAAAATTCCTTCTCATCTTCAACAATACAACCATTCTTAGTTATCCTTTCCCAATTTGCAAACCCAACATACCAAGTTAGAAAGACTTCCTATCATAGAAAACTTATAATAGAAAATTTCACTACATTCCATGAATAACAAACTAACTAATCTCTGATACAGGTACAACAAATGTGCACCTAGAAACTTTCCAAGTTACCTGAGATAGATTGCATAGAAAAACAAGAATATGTCGTACATTAATTTATCAAGTAGACATCACAAAGCCAATGGCAAACATTAGACTAAAAATCAAACTGTATTCACATTATTTTGATTTTCACATGGATATTTTCACTACAACTCCCAAACTAATTACATATAGACCCAATATTAGCCTGGAAACTCTAGCAACATCTTGAAACATCACCCAAAACTCTCAGACTAACTTCAACAATACCTAAAAATTACAAATTTAAAGAGAAGAAGAAAGATTCAAATTGGACATAAGAGTGACACATGGCACAAACTGAGCCCCTAATATGTAACTACACATGAGCATAAAGGAATATGCCATAACATCTTTCAATTCTCCTTTTTTGGGAGCATTCACGTGCAAATTTTTATCCCTACAGTTGTAGACACCCAAAAATAACATAAACTCTTATTTTTGCCTTGTCGATACTTCTGCGTATTTCATCTAATCTCCCTCATTTAATTAAATAATTAAATAATATTAATTATTTAGTTAAATATGTTTATTTCTCATTCTTCTAAAATTAATTAAATAATATTAATTATTTAATTAAATCTAATTGTTCATCTAAATAAAATTATTTTCTCCTCTTTCTAAAAATAATTAAATAATATTAATTATTTAATTAATCAAACTTTTTCTTCCAAATAAATAATTAAATAAAATTTAATTATTTTATCTATCTATCTCTCAATAATTAAATAAACAATATTTAATTATTCTCTCTTTTATTCTCTCCTCATGATTCAATAATACAAAAATTATTTAATTATCTAATTCATCTTCTCAAATTAAATAAATTAACTCAAATTTATTTAATTTTAATCTCACGTTGCTTTTTAAAATCTTTTATTTTATTTCCTCCAAATCTTTTTAAAATCTTTTTTTATTCCTCCAAATCTTATCTTATTTATTTCCTCACATACTTGAATGATAAAAAAATCAAAAATCCTAAATATGTGGTTTTTTATCTCATTCAAATCTCCACCTCTAAAAAAGTAACCTTTGAGTTAAAAAATAAATTCCCTTGATTTTTCTTAGTCATCTCATCTCAATCCCTTGATTTATGTGTGCAACTCGTTTTTTTCTCTTGGCTTTTTTTGTCTCGTCGATTTTGAACCGTTGATCGTAATTTCAGTTCTTTTCAATCTCAGCCCTCCACTTATTTCTTGGAAAACTATATAAGAATGCCTCCTCTAAGCCTTTGGAGGCACTTCTGAATCTAATCTTACTCTGTCATTTTATTTCTACAAATCTTCTCACTGATCATTTATCAAAGCACTCGAAGCACTCTATCATCAAAGCAATCTTGTTATGCAAAAACTGAGAGCAACTGCATATCACGAAGATCATGATATTTGAATAATAGAGCTTTTGGTTTGATTGTTCCTATAGTTACATTCATAGTTTTGTATTATCTTGCTCTATTGTGCATACATTAGATCTGTATTTGATTTATATTCATTTTAATGCATTATTGATCCAGGTACATTTCTGCTAGTACAAGAGTAAAAATGTTTTCTCAGGAAATAGACTTGTCTTGACAACACTTTGTTTTCACATCCCTTTGGTCACTTGTAGGAATTTGATGCACTATTGCATGTTGAAGAATTGAATGCATTGCACATCACACTTTTAAAAGTTGTATCACCTTTAGAATTGTGATGTGAAGAATACTTGCGACGTGGTGAAATTTTTCCATTGGAGTGTTTTGGAAGAAATGTAGAAACTCGATGCAAAACAAGATATAGGAGATGTAGGTCATAACCAAATGAAGGTGGCAACCCAACAGAGAAATCATGTAAAACTAAAGGTTGGAAGTGAATGTGGGAAGTGGAGGGAATGAATGAAGTGAATGCGGAAAAGAGGGAGAGAAATGGATGAGGATGCATATGAAGGAAATCTAGAAGTCTATTAGATTTCTCTAAAGGAAGCAATGAGTGATTTTGAAGGTGAAGGAACATCAAGATTTGAATGCAAAATAGGACAATAGGATGGGATGTGGGATAAAATAAATGATATCTTGAAGTCAATTGAAAAGCCATAAGGAGGGGGGAAGGGAAACTATGAAGGTGTAGGAACATTGCAGAAAACATGAGTGAAACCAGATATGGGAAGTGAAATAAAGAAATTCAAAAGATTGGGAAAGTTTTGCAAACAGAAAGAACCAAGGAAGTGGAGGATGTAGGAAAACATGCAGGACCATAGACAGGAAGTGGATGTAAACATATTTGATCTAGAAGGGAAATTCTACAAAATAGAAACAGAGGAAAACTGGAGGAAAGTGAAAGAATAATGTAGGATGGAAGGTTGTAGAAAAAAGGAAGGGGACAAGATGTAAGATAGGAAGTGAATATATCTGGTCAGAAGGGAAATTTTATGAAATGCAAAGTGGAGGAAAAGGAAGCAGAAGGCCAGAATAGAAGTTTGCAAAAAGGGAAGGGGGAACTGGATGCAAGAATGGGAAATATGAAGTCTGAAACCCAAGCAAGATTCTGTAAATTGGAGGAAATGAATGGAGTGAAAAAGACTACAGACCCAATAAGGTTTGTAGGAATTTTAGGTAGAAAAGGAAGTGGATACAAGATATGGAATGAAGGAAGGAATGTCTTGTATTCGGTTGAAAACCTGCAAAAGAGGAAAGTGAAGGGAAATGAAAGGAACAAAGGGCTCAATGAAATCCACAAAGATTTCATGCGGAATGGGAGGTGGATACTAGATGCGGGAAGAATAGAATACATCTGGTAGTTGAGGGAACTTATGTAAACTTGAAGAAACATTGGAAAATGACTTACAACACTCCAAACTTAGAATTTTCTTGAATTTTTAGTAATTTTAACACATGATAAGCACATTGGGATGACATTGAACAATACTAAGATAAAATTTGACCAAGGGGAAACCCACTTAAACTTTCTCAAATTGGTATAAATGGTGGGTTAAAACATGCCAAGTACACAAAGGAGAACCAGAATTAGGATTTTTGCATTTGCTGAGGCCTATGAAACTGGGCTCCAACAACTTCCATAGGTGTTAATGTAAGTTTCCACTCATTCATACCAAACCTTTCTAATAACTCAAAAATATACTTAGTTTGTGTATTAATAAAAACACTTGTGTCCTTCTAAGTTACCTCTATGCTCAAGTAATAATGAAGAAGACCAAGATCTGTCATCTCAAACCCTTCTTTTAGTTCCTTCTTCATGACCAATTTGTGTTTGTCATCATTCCTTGTGATAAACAAATCATCGACATAGAGGACAAGAATCACCAAATGATTTCCCTACAAAATATTAAAAGTATCATCTTATTCAGTACACATGAAACCAATTTTCTACAAGTAAGAATCCATCTTTTCATACTAAGCTCTCGATGCTTATTTGAGCCCATGCAATGCTATTACCAATCAACATACCTTGTGTTTGGCACCTACTACCTCAAAATCTTGTAGTTATGTCAAGTATACTTCCTCATGGAGATAACCATTTAAAAAGGCACTCTTAACACCCATTTGATGGACTTCCCACCTATTTTGTGTTGTGAGTGCAAGAACCATGTGAATAGTGTGCCACTTAGGAGTAGGTGCAATTTTTTCCTCATAATCTACACCTTCCTATTGTGCATAACCTTTTACATCAATATGTCCTTTATATTTATAAATGGAACCATAGGTTTATACTTAATTATGTAAACCCACTTACATCCAATAGGTTTAATATGTGGAGCATGATCAATAAGAACCCATGCATGATTATTTATAATAGCATCATATTCAACTTGCATGTCATCTTGTCAAACTTTTATTGAAGATGCTTCTTTATATGTAGATGGTTCATCTAAGGAGGTCAAAATAATGGCATAATTAACTTGTTTACAAGAACTTCTGGGAACCATTTTACCAACTTCATCTACTTTCAAGTAAAAAAAATGTTACTCCCACTTAGGATACTTTTGTAAATTTTTAAACTTACAAACACCAGAATTCTCTACTTATGAAACCATAGTTGTATAAAGTGAATTTTCTATGGGGAGAGAAGAATAAGGAGCATGGGAACTTAGATAATTTTTAATAACTCTTAACTTGTTAATAACCAAAGAATTAGAAGAAGATATAGGGGCTACTTGTGAAGTAGAAGTAATGGAAGAAACATTTGATGGATTCAAATCAACCTCATGCCACAATCTATGAAAACCAGGGTCATATTTCAAACTTTTAGTAATTTAACACTTCTGTATCTTGCTCTCCAACTTATCAAATTGTGACTCAATATCTATAATGTTCATATTTTTAAACTCGTCAAGAATCACATTTGTACTCACAAAAAATTGCTTGTATCACGTGCAATCAAATGATACCCCTTTTTTATTGGAATAGCCAAAGGAAATGCATTTTTTACTTCTTAATTCCAAATTAGTTCTATGTGTTGGCACTAGGTTTTTCTTGTCTCTGGTCTTGCAAAAATTTGTGTTAAAATCAAGTTTAAAATCTTTGTGTTTGCCCCCTTTTTGCCCATATGCTAATATTCGATCCGAGATTATTTTAATGTGGGTCAATGTCCAAAATTTGTCTAAGTGTAGATCCTAAAAGTATAAGTGTAAAACTCCCCATTGTTCATGAAATATTCTAAGTGTTGTTTCCTTAGTTTCAACAATGTGTTTTATGTGTAAATCGACCCCTTGGTCTTGCCTTTCGGTGGGTTTGCGAACCCATGAACCTGTTGAAATGTGGTTTGTGAGTTCAAAGATTGGGTGAAACACCATAATAGGTGAAAGGAGTTAGAATAAATTCAAAGAAAGAAGAAAACGACAAAAGAGATGAAAGGAGTTAGAATAAATCTGAAGAAAGAAGAAAAGGCCGAAAGAGATGGATTTTTTGGTGTTTCAGCTAGTTCGCAAACCGTCAAACCAACCGAAAAAAGGGAGCCCAAGTTCAAGGAAGGGAAATATCACCAAAAAAGAATAAGATACAAACAAAGAAGAAGCAAACATGAAGAAAATAATATAGGTTTTGATGAGTTCTCAAGTTCACGAACTTGTCAAAACGTCGAAATAGACGTTCACGTCGGGTGAGATTCAAAGAAAGACAAAGTCATTGAAATAGAGAGTGAGAGAGACAGAGAGAGAGAAGAGGAGGAAAAGACAAGGAAAAGAAAGAGATAAATAGAGAAAGAGTGAAATAAAGAAGAAAGGAACAAACAAATGATTTTTTCGGCGATTCGGTAGGTTCACCAAAGGGAGAAACTACCAAAAGTGATTTTCAAAGGGAATTTTAAAGTGTTGTAAAAGCTGTAAAAAGAATTTTCATGGGTTTTTCAATTTGAATGTGTTCACCTACTTTCAGGCCACCATGAATGCATTATTTGACCAGTTTAGAGGTAGATGCAAAATTTAATGCATGGTAGGTGAGGGGGATATGGTTGCTTTGGATTTGTTCTTGTGCCCTAATTTTTAATATTTTCTCACTAGTTGTGATAATGTAATGTTTTAAACGCCTAATTTTATGTGATGTAATTTTTTTGGCACCATGGGAGTTGGTGAGAGTTAATTATAGTGTAGATGGGTAGATATTTGGTACCTAAATGCAACATTTACTTTTCACCCTATATATGCACATTCTGAGGGCATTTTGAGGGGTTGGTCGCTTCGGCATTTTTTAGGCAACTGGTGTAGTGCGACTAGGGTTTCTAACATTGTAAAAGTTGTAGAACTTCAGGGACAACATCTATGAATCGTACATATGAGTCAATTTATAATTTGTGTATAATCTTATGTCTCCATTATTGTAGATGTTCATTTAGGGATTTCTTGATTTTCGTAGGGTTCCTCTTGCCACGATTTGTGGTATGATTGAAACAGTGATATGAAGGATTTGGTAGGTCTGTAATATATTACATGATATAATGGTCATTTTATGATTGCATGTGAATGAATGTTGTGTGGAAAAGGGATTAATAAGTATGTTTGGTTATGTTTTCAAGTTTCACGCATCTAGGTGTTCCATTTAGGTGACTCAATATCATTTATATGTTGTTCTCCCTTTGATAATCCGTAGACTATGTAACCCCTTGAAGGCACCAATCTGAGAAGTGTTTTGATCACCAAACACTTTATAAATCAAACAGAATAATCTAATGTGAGGTAGAAATAATCAAATTTGTGTGCCTTGTGTGATTTGCATTATAACCAGGGAATATAAATGGTGAACCATTTCAAATGATATTTAAAACAAGCCACAAGTGCATACTAGCAACCTGCAGTCATGCAAAGTTGCTACAAGTTGCTTTCATTAGCTTAAACAAAGGTTATTTTATGTGACAAGTGTATTTTAATTCAGAGACAATATTTGGGATTAAAACAACGATTTGGGTATTGTTGCAGAGTTATAAATTTGAAGATGTATATTGTGTAGTTTTCAGTCCCTGATAATGAATAACTTTAGGATTACCCTCCTAAGCCTAGCTGAGATTGAAGTGCAGAGGAGTCTACCCACCCCTCTAAGTTGACCAAAATTACCCTTAACCTATTGATAAACCACTTTCAATCACCTTGATGACACCCCTGGCCTAGGTGATTATGAAATGTTTTAGGGTTTTGGGTTGTAGTAATTTTGGGAACCAACAATATGTTTAGGAGGAACTAAAGCACATAAAGTAAATCTAAAAATTCTCAAGTTTTACCTTTGGCTTATCCTCTCCATACCTCATATGATTTTTTGCTTAAAAGAGCATTGGTGTGAGACCTATTTCATAAAGACATTACAGTATTAACTATTTTGGCTCAAACTTTGTCATCAAACTTCTTATAGTACAACATGGTGCATGTTGTACCCTCTAAAGTTCTATTTGTCCTCTTAGAAACTCCATTATATTATGGAGTATAAGCATTAGCATATTGCCATTTGATTCCATGCTCCTGGCAATAATCTAAAATTTTAGTTGAGATACATTCTACAACATTATTTCACCCAAGTGAGGTCAATTGAAAATGTGTTTCTTTTCCAACTAAGTAGAACCAATTAACAAATTTAGTGAAAAATTTAGATTTAATATTCTAAAAATATACCCAAATCATTCTTGAAAAGCATTATTAAACAAAACAAAATATCAAAACCCTCGAATAGATAATTTGTTTATATCACACACATCACTATGAACCAATTGTAAACACTTATTAGCTCACAAAGAAGAATCCTTAGGAAACATTTCTTGATTTTGTGTGCCTAATACACATGACTCAAATAATACTATCATAGATAAACCATATACTATTTTATCTCTATAAATCTACCAAATAGTGACATTGAGACATTCATACTATAAATGCCACAAATGCTACAAAGACATTATATCTGTTTCAACTACTGCTACCAATTCTTGTGAAAGATGAAGCACTATGTAATGCACTCTAACCAAATTACCATATGTATAACCTATATAAGAAGTCTTTTACCCATTTTTTATTAAATTTATGTAGATAATCTCATTTTCTAACATAATCTGATAACCTTTCTTTCTGATTGTGATTATAGAAAGATGATGCTTTTCAATGTATGAACATACCAAACATTATGCAAAAACTTAATAGATCCATTAGGAAGAAAAGTATGAATAGATCTAAACCTTAAGGAATATGCATGGATTTCTTAGGAAAGGAAATAGGTACTAGTGATGCCTCCTTATAATGCTAGAAAAAATCTCATTTGTAAGTCATGTGTTTTGTTGCACTTGTGTCTAAGAGCCAAATATTGGTGAATTCATCTCAATCATTAGTATCTAGATATAAAATATTAGCACATGTTCCTCAAAAGCTATGAAAGTTGATTCCTTTGTAATATTTCTCAATTTATTATACTTGTGTTCAACATATTATGTACAATCAAAGATAATCCACCAAGTAGACCAAGAGTGGGGAATAAGAATGCTCTTCCAGGATACACCAAGCCATAATGACTCTCTCCAAGAACAATCTCCTTTAAGGTCATGAACTCACATCCATATCTAGGTGTAGGCTCCTTAGTCTTCCTGTTAAAACCTTCAAAGAGTAATTGTCTCAACAAATGTCTCTAATCCCAAGAGAAATCTAGCCTCACCCAAGTCTCCAAGTATCCATGAGCACCTACAACCGATCAACCCATGCTAAGCTCCAAATGCAACACCGCATTATCATGAAGCTCTCTAAGCACATGACTAATGTACTTAATACCAAGATAACCAACAAGATCATTGTTAAAGTTCCAACTACACGTCTGTATAATCTAGGAACACATCATGACATCATAATCCAACATCTCCTCCTAAGAGATCACATGCTCCAATGAACATATCTTGGTCTCAAGAGAACCTGTATCATGCCAAAACTCAAACTAGTATCTATAGTAAACCGAGACACAATATAAACCACCTCTAAACCAAGGATCAACATCTCCAATCACATGAAGATAACCATCTCCTTATAGTAGTACCCAATATGTCAACACACTCTCACTACAATAAGAATCATAATCCAAGAGTTTTTCCATGCTACCTAACCACTGTAGAAGATCATCCATCACTACCAAAGCTCCCATTGAACTATGACATGAGCTATCTAAGGTATCATGATAACCATAGCCTAATCTGAAGATCACCCTTGGTCCACACACACAACTGTAACACCAATAAATCCAATGTAGAACCAAGATCTCTAAGCCAAGAAGATAAACCATCATTGTCAAAAGCTCACACTAAACTGTGCAAACAAGCTATCCATGACATCATGATAAACATGCTACAAGTCTCAATAACTGACTATCCATGCACTCTAATCATCCATCCTCTCATCCCAATGCAACATATCAATGCACAAATGACCACAAACAAGGGCAACTAACAAAGTTTGAATCAACACTAAATTGATCTCGTGGATATAGATAGTCCACATCTGAGTCATCCCACTACAACCAATGGGTGGCCAACCCACAAAACTACATAACTTGAATATCTCAAACAAATGAAACATGCAAACTCATCATCGCATTAGTAACCTACAAACTGAGATATCAAAGAAGATAACCTGTAGACCTCAAGACTCAAACACCATATCAATCTCAAATTTGATTTGCCAAACAAGTCCACAAATGAGTAACCATAATCAAGGAACTAGTCAAGCATCTAGGAGATAAGAACAACCTCCTAAAAGTGAACCACATCACCACCTGTAATGGTGAATCAAATATCATAACCGATATGTATCAAGTGCATACATGATCATGTCATGTCAATGCTCAAATGTACCTGCATACCATAACACCATAATAATCATCATCATCATTGTACCTATACTCAACTCCCATTGAATCAAGACTCCTAGTCTCACATGTGTAACAACCATATCCTTAAACTAGGAGGCAACCTATGTACCTATCTCCATCAAAGTCCAAACTCTGAAAACACCTATAACCTTGTATCAGGAAGCACCAAATATGAAAACCTACTATACCATGATGTTGATCTCATAACAACATGCACTTCCACAAGTTTTCGCCCAAAAATTCATCTGAATGCTCTCTCAATCACACATCAAATCTCAAGCTCCCACAAGTGCTCAAACAAGTACAAAAATCTCTCTACACACCAAACATAAAATCTACATGATCCACTATGTAGTACACTACAAATTCTCTCCAACGCCTATTTGAAATCAAAAAATTGATTTTCTATGCAAAATTTATGATTTCTCCTTACAATGCCTCGCTTCAAGCACCAAATTTTGACACAATAGAAAAATATGATGACTAAACCTATACCACTACATAATTCTTAGAGAGACCTTTCTGATGCCTATCATAAGTCAAAAATCCAATACCATGGGTAAAAGTTATGCCCCTTGGAAGAAAATACCCTTTGAGGGCTAAAAATGACCCCATGTCAAGACTTGTTCATATGACCTAATGTTAGCATTCGTATGGTCCATACTATGATGACATCAACACTACAAGTGAGTGGCAATTAGGTGGCGACGGTGCACTGACAGTGCGTGGGCTGAGGTTTGAGTGGTAGATTTAAAAAATATTTAATTTTGTTTTATTTTCAAATTTCAAAACTCCATAGTAGAGAACTTGAAATTCATTTTAATCTAGTTTTATTCTTTTGAGGTCCAAACATTAGAATTTGTGAGGGGCTCCAGCCTTAGCCGGCCTGACTGGGGACCAAGGACGGGGGCTTAGACTGCTGACCACATGGCCTGCTAGCTGACTGGGAACCAACAAACCCTGCTCACCAGTGTACTTCCTATCACTGTCACCTGGGTATGGGGTCTACAGACCCTGTACCTTGTTAATTTTTTTTAAAAAATTCCACCATAGTTTATTTAACCAATAATTTTTCAAATTTTTTTTCAAGCTATAGCGTAGAGTTTTAGTTTTTTTTCTTGCATAGAGTTTTGAATTTTTTAATAATTTTTCATGTGCAGTCAACCATACGACTGTACAACCAAACTAGGGAAGGGGTAAAAAAATTTCCTTCAAGCCCTAGTGGCCAAAATAGGTCTAATTTTAAGTCATTTTTCATGTCTTGGGCCTCTTGCATCTAATGGTGAGGTCAATTTGGTCCCATGAGGTCATTTATGCAACCTCTTCTAAAAAACCCTCATATGAAACAAATCTAAGAAACATTTTTTTGCCAAACTTTTTTAAACCCTAGATCTATAATAAACACAACAAATATGTAAACCCCAAAACCCCAAATCTACAAAACAACAACCTACATAAAACCCTCATACCTTGAAATGTCTCAAATCTTTTCTGCATTGTGATGGATTCAACTTTACACTAGATCTACTCAAACAAGGGTTATACAAAACTCGAGAGCTTCAACCATAGATATAGCTCTAATACCACTTGTTAGGAAATCACCAAGTTGATCAAACCATTTCCTACATAACCCTATGAGAGATAATGATGCATACAAGCTTATATAATAACCATAATGCAAAGATCAAAAGACAAGCCACGAGATAACACAAGATATACCCTGGTAAAACCCTTTAAGAGGGAAAAAAGCCAACCTCCAAAAGCATCCATACTCTATGTATTATTCAACAATAAAACATTACAATGCACTTACAGAGTCTCATGAACACTTTTGAAACATCAAAATTCTCCAATGCATCCTTGATGTATCCAAGGATGTAACCACACATCCCATGCCATGCTTCACATATGCACTCACAAGAGAAACTCAATACAATGACAACCCACTTAACTAGCCAACTCAAACCACTAATCTTGTGCTTATTTTTATAGACTCAAGCTCACACAAATACAACTTGTGGTATTGGGAAAACCATGTGTCTCAAAACCATAAGTACACAAAACCATTAACCCCTCATTTAATTCTTGATACTAAGTTTTCACTTTTTGGTACTAAGTTAAATCTAAATATTAATTAATATTCTATGTCTCCCATACATAAAATAACTAACCCAATGTTACATACAAATTTACAAGTGGACCCAAATAAATATTTAATGTGGCTAAACACATACCTTAAGATGCACCACAAATAAATATTTATTTTAAATAATTAAAATATTTTGTTTTTATGCAAGGTGTACAACACACCCTTTTCCTAACACCTAAGGTGCATGCTTTATCATTGTCTATAAAAACTTTGATTTTTTTTGCTTTCATTGTGGTGCACGCTACTCTATATGGCTATATTTTTTTGTAAAAATTGTCTAATTTTTATATTCTTCTATTTTGTTGTGGAGTAAAATGTGTACCCTTGCCATTTCACACCTAGTTTAGCACCTTAGTGGACCTAAAACAATTAATTCTCAATCCTGAGGAATAAATCCAACAAAATAAACTTAGGAGAGGTCTAAGCCCACCTTAATTGGCACTCTCTAGAGTTTGTGGGGCTAAAGGACCAGGGCGCCTAGCACCCTGGTCCAAGATGTTAGCCCCGACCCTATTTTGTGGTGTCATCTTAGAACACCTCCTTGGCTTATACATGTCAGCCCCATTTGGTCTTATTCATTGTTGATGAGCGGGAATGCATATATAAGAAAGTTAATTTATTCATTTGAACAACTAAGCAATCTAGGCACACTTGCACTCTCTCTCTCTCATGCTCTCTATTCTTTTCTAAAGCTCTCTATGGTGGATTATTGTTGTTGTACTAACTTCTTGCAAGTCTTAAGAAGATCTCTCTACTTCGTTGCGGCTACACCAACTTTTTGAGTCAAGTTGTGATGCCGCATCAAGAAAGATAGGTTTCCATGCTCATGGTGACTTCTTTCCTTCATGGTTTATTACAACATTCCATTCTACTTTAGATTTGCCTTTGCCCTCCTAGGGCACACACTCTTTTATCTCTCATCATTGCTATTATGGAGGTGATAACACCATTCACGGAGCTTGACTAAGGCAAGCTCCTAAATACAACAAAGGGACAAAAGCCCTGTAGTTTGGCTCTCCTTCAAGGGTAGAATCCAAGCTCAGTTTGTGTTCCAATGTTGGTAGAAGAGGGTTTGGTCTAGTTTAGGGTTTTAAGCTAAGTCTCCCTTTTCCATCTAACATTTTGGTGAACACGACGTATCTTGCACTTTGGAATCCTTCTTTCTTCAGATATGAGTCATTTTCTACCCTAGATATGATTAGGTTAAATTCAATCATCATTTTAGATAGTTGCATAGTTTACCTTTGCATTGTTTCATTATTAGGGTTTTTCAAAACCTTACATTCCTAGAAAACCTAGCTAGTCTTGAGCCTAGGGTTTCTAGATTTGAGTGTTGTGGAATTGTTTGGTAGATCAAATTGATTTAATTTGTTGTAGCATATCACCTTTGTGTTTAAGAAAATAACATCCTTGCATATTTGTATTAGAAATTTGAAAATCAAGCATTTCATTTAGGTTTAGAAAAAAACATATTTGTCACATCGTCTATATTTCACAAGTTTAGATCATTATAGCATGATATAAACTTCTAATTTTTACATCAGATCTGATTGTTAATAAATTATTCAGTCATTTCCTAGTGATATATTTGGCATTTTCACTTATTCATTATTAGGGTTTTCAAAAATATTGGATTTTTGGAAAACCTAGCAAGTCTTGCACCTAGGGTGTGTTGATAAAACTCTTGTTCCAAATTTTGTTGATGATAATCAGTTTTCAAATCTGATGTTGCATTATTGTAGCATTTCATAAATATCATTTGTGTTCAAACTACAAAAGAAAAATAATTCTTGCATCAAATAATTTTGGTTTAGGGAATAAGCATTTAAGATCTAGGGTTTGATGGTGAAACCCTAGCTAGTCTTACATCTAGTTGTTATATTGGAAATCTTATTTTTAGATCTTTTCTATGTTGAATGATTGGTAAATCTGATTGTACATTTGTATTCCATATCATATTTGCATATAATATACAAGACATTTCATTATGGAGTCTTCTTGTTCTTCCTCTTTGATGAAGGGGGTAAATAATAAAACACACAACAACAAAAATTGCACATAGAAAATATGAATGTTCTTTTATTGATTTGGACAACACATTACAATACAGAAGCTCAAATACAATCAAAGGCTTGATGAAGGAGGTAAATCATAAAACACACAACAACATAAATTGCACATAGAAAATAGGAATATTATTTTATTGATTTGGAAAACACATTACATTACAGAGGCTCAAATACAATTAGAGGATGAATCCTCCATAGGTTGCAACACTTTACAGCTTCCTATCTCTAGACTCTGGAACCTTTTACCTTCTGTAACTCTAAATTAGCTAGGGTTTATGTTTTCCCACATTTTTTTGACTCTAAACTTTCCCCCTTATCTCTACCACTGCCAAGGGTTCCAAAAAATGGTTATAAATAGCCCTTTTTGGTGACCTCCATCCAAATTTTGAATTATGCATCTCCCTCCAAAAATAGGTCAACTTCCGGGAGCCATAACTTTTGATCTGAGTGTCCAATCGATGAACCGTTTGAAGCACTGGAAAGATCACAGAGTTCTCTATGCACTAAGAGTTTTCTCTATTGATTTTTCCCATTTTCAAGGCTATACAAGGCCGTTTAGTGCCTCATTCTTGACTTTGAAAGTTTTTTAGGGGTTTTTCGGGAAACATAAACTTTAATATCTTTCATCCCACAAATGATCTTTGCCCAATTTCTTTGCCAAAGGTATTATTTTTAAATTATGAAGCTTACTATAAATTTTTGCTTCCATACGTGTCCAAATGCAAACTTTCAAAAAATAGCAGTTTGTTATTTTAAGCAGTTTGGAAAAATGGAAGGTTCTACATCATTATTCAAGCGATTATGGAACCAAAAATAAATTTTTTGAAAAGAAATGAAAACAACATCAACCATTTTGAATCATCATCTTTTTTTGGGTGATGCAAGATTGCCTTTACACCACTGGATGCTCTTGCATCACTCTTTCAAATTTTTGCATGCATATATTATAGATTTTGAATTTTTTTCTAAATTCATTAATATGCATTTGTATGTCTTAGATCATATAGCATTCATGTATGATATTGATATTTCTATATGTTCCATATATGATATCCTTTGTTATATATTTGATTTGCTAGCTTCATGACTCTCATGGGTGTGTATCCTTCGATATTAGAAGACTTTACTAAATTCATCTCCATGAATTGCCATGAGAAATATGATGTTTCTAAATCTCCTACAATCTATGATAATTCCATGTCTATTCCCATGGATCTCTCCTCTAATACATATGATCTGGTGACCTAGCTTTGCCTTTGTCACCCTATGTTTTGCATCCCTCTCCTAAAATGGTTCCCACTTGTGAGGATATTTTGGTGCAAGAGGAGAAAATCATTGATACATTTCTTAACATAACTCTACCCTCTCTTCATTCCAATGCTCTCCCTTCAAAAGATGAAGAATTAGTGGATGAAGATCCTTCTCCTATAATGGATCCCCCATGGGTAGATATTGGGAATTCATCTCATCATCCTAAATCTTGTATTTCTCAAAAAAATAACAATGTCAGTTCCATCATCATTAATAAACTTACTTCACCCTCTAAGGGGATAGTGAAAGAGCCTATTAATGTTCAAAATATTCCTAAAATCATTATCCATGAGGCACCTAATCCACCTTCTTTATCTAAACCTATGATTACAGTTTGAGGTGTTCCAAAACTATCTCAACCACCTGGTTACATCTTCAATTTTGCAAAGCAAAATTTTCAAAGGAATCAAGGTATTCAGAACGAGCTATTCAGAACGAGCTGCAACAACCTCATTATCATGTGGTTTCTCACACACACAACACCTGTAATAACAAGCAAAGTAAGAAAGCACTAAGTGTGCCCACTTCTCTTCCACCTTCTCAACCTTTTCTTCCCCCACCTCATCATCTTCCTCAACATATTGGTAGAGAATAGATCTTGTTGAGTAGCTCTACGCTACTCCGGTTAAGATCTCTCTATGGGATTTAATACAAACATCACCTACATACCACAGAATGCTCCAAGAGGCTCTACAAAAGATATTTGTTCTAACTTCTGTTAGACCGAATGATGTAGCAACCTTGTTAGATTGTATGCATGCGACAAAATTGGATATCTTATTTCAACAACATGAATTACCTCCCATAGAAGTGCAAAACCAATATGAGCCTCTTATGATATTTGTGATTATTAATAAAATGAGGATAAGACACACTATGATTGATGGTGGATCAGGGCTTAATGTTTGTGGCATAGACTTGTTACAAAAACTCAATGTTGATATGTCTCTCACTAAACTAAATAAACTCAATATTCATGGCTCTATAATGTTGGTAGAAAATCACTAGGTACAATCACCTTAAATGTTAAGGCTACGTGACATTGCCTACCCTTATCCATGTCATGCCTAATTCTCTCACATACAATATTCTTCTTGGAAGATCGTGGATTCATGCCATGGGGGCAGTCCCGTCTACCATTCATCGATCAATAAAGTTTATTTTTGAAAACAAGCTCCATATGATTGAAGTTGATAGTTCCAGAAATTTTCTTACAAATGGAAGCAAGACATCAAATTTCTCTAAATAATTTGATCCCTTCTTTAACAAAAGCCAAACCACTACTATCCGTTGCTAACAACAGTGATGGCCAGGGTAATGTCGGTCCCTCGAGTGCATTTTTCAGTGATTATTGGGGTTCGTTAGATTTTACACGCATCTTTATGGGTGAATATAAAATCTCTCTGTAGACACCCAAAATTGACCCATGTCATTATTTAGGCATTGTATCACATTTTCACATATCTATTGCATTTCCGCATCACATGCATTATCTCGTTTAACACACTTGTGACCAAACCCTAATTATTTCCTCTATTTATCTCTGTCATTGTTCATGATTAATTAAATAAATTTTATTTGTTTAATTAATCACCTTTCATTCTTCTATCTTCTTCTCTTTCATTCATCTATCTCCTATTAATAATTAAATAATATTATTAATTATTTAATTATTATTCACTTCTTCTAATAAATAAATAAAATTCACATTTTATTTATTCCCCTCACATAACATATAAATTAAATAAATTGAATTATTTATTTAATTTATATTACCATTTTCCTCCTATCATTACCACCTCTCTCATATAATGAATTAAATAAATATATTCGTCATTTCGCATGCACACCTCAAAAATCTTCCACCGTCAATCTTCTCATTTTCTCTCCACCGTTGATCGAATACTTTCTAAAATCACTCAACTCCACTCACAAAAAGTAGACTCTAATTTTATATGCAACCATCTGAAGCTGCCTTTGACCATCCATTCTTCACTTGATTGATCAACGGTTTCATCATCATTCTTTTGATCATCATCCTCTTACTCTTCATCATTGTCCTCTTCCTCCTGTCAAACAAGTGTGTTAGACATACATCACCCTAATTTCTCTTCTGAACCAAACCCTAATTCTTCTGTTTCATCCCCTCCTTCACCCGCCCAATCCTTGTTTTCTTCTCGTCAACCTTAGCTTTTCATCCTTCTGTCATCTTATCGCGAGTCAACCCAGCCTTTTGCTAGTAGCCTGGTTTTCCTCTCGAGGGGGCATCATTTGCCAGTTCTAATAGGGCATAGCCTGTTTATCCAATGTATCATATCTTCTTTGAAACAACACCCTAACAGACATTGTCTCAAAGAGGGGCAAAATGTAGACACCCAAAATTGGCCCATTTCGCATTTAGGCATTTATCACATTTTCGCACTATTTTGTCTAACACACTTGTAATAAAAAAATTCTTATTTTCTTCCCTATCTTCATAATTAATTAAATAAATTTTATTTATTTAATGAATTTTCTTCATTCCTCTATCTTCCATCGATAATTAAATAATTTTAAATTATTTAGTTATTCCATCCTTCCTCTAAAAGATAAATAAAATCAATATTTTATTTATTCCCTCATTATGCATATAGATTAAATAAATCTTTTTTATTTAATTTATATTATTCTTCCTACCATAATAAATTAAATAAGAATATTCATTTAATTTATTATGTGTCTCTCTCAAATTTCCTCCACTATCGATCTCCCCTTTCATCCTACACCGTTGATCACTCACCTTCCAAGAATGAATGCCCTAATTTCTCTCATTTGGAGGAGCTAATTTCTCTCATTTGAATGGCTAATTTCTCTCACTTGGAACTCTAGTCTCTCATTTTGGAAATCTTGTCTCATTTATTTTCAAAAAAATGCATTTTTGGTCTCTCTCTCTCTCTCTCATGTGAAATGGCATTTTTGAAGAGAAAAACTTGAAATCAATCACATCTATTCTCTCTATCTTTGCATGCATGTAATCTTTTGAACATTTTATCATCTTGCATGTCATCTTCTTGAGCAAATCATGGCAGATTCTTGCAATTTGGTTGCATACTTGAGGAAGCAATCCACATGCACACCAAAGAATTGATTCGATCTAGGTGATATTATTCCATTTTGCATTTCTTTTTGTTATCTAGATTAGATTCCTTGAAGGTTTTGTAGGTTGCATTGGTTGATCATGCTAACAATGGATTTTTCCTACATACATAAAATGGCATGCCCGGTGGTACCCACTTCGCTTGATCTTTTTTGTAGGTTTTTGTTATAAAAATTTGTGCTTTCTAACCCTCGTTTGCAAGTTTTGCATGTGATTTGTCATAGATGATCTCCTATATCAAATCCAACCTCACCATTGCGTCCAAGAGTGTATTTCCATAAATTTTGACCACAAATTTGCCTAGGTTTCGTTAAGAAATGCGCATTTGGTGAAGAAAATCGCATTTGGTCCGCAAAAAACCGCATTTGGTGAAGAAAACCGCATATGATCAGCAGAAAACCGCCTTTGGTCTACAATCAACTGTATTTGGTCTGCAGTCAGTCACATTTGGTCTGCAGTCACTCACATTTGGTTATATTAAGTTTTTTACTTTTTTTTTTGTAGGTTACAGGCTTCAAACGCATTTGATCAGCAACTGACCACATCTACACCACAAAAACCTGCTTATGAATGATGGCACGTCGCATTTGAACAATAGGTAACTGCATCTGGTAATATTTTCTATACATTTGAATTACAGTTGATCGCTTCTGGTTATTCCCATCCGCATTTGGTTTATGCTCTACAAACTTAGGGTTTTCTTGGAAACTGATGTTTTATCGGTGCAGCTTGTCCAAATTGTCTATCTAAGAATGGAGGAAATAAAGACTACTGAATTGTGTTTTACAGGATTGATTGGTTGAAGGATTCATTCTTTATCACTAGAGTAGGCACATTTGGATTTGGGATTTAAAATTAACTCTGCTTTCTCCATGCCTGCTTTCCTTTTTTTGTTTGCTTGTCTTAGTCTATGTGTAACCTGATTTAGCAATGAGAGTATCCTCTCCCCCCACCTAACCAATGGGTCTGGGGTGCAAGAGAAGTCATTTCTAACTCTAGAGGGCCTGCCTTCCCATTGTGAGAAGGGTACGACCCAAGCAACAACAGGTTAAAGCCAAACCCTTCCAAGCTGCTATATAAAGTAATGCATTTGTGCCAAAAGTCACAAACGACAGGTGTTGTTATGTCATACCGACGAATGTTCCCCACAATACCTTATGGTGAGTGAAACCCTATAGAGTGTAACCTCTGCAGACTCGGGATCCTCCTTATCGGAGCGAATCACCGCACGTATGGCCACTTGAATGGAAGCCCTTACTACAAACTGTGTTTAGAAGCCAAAAACCCTCTATCTATTAGTGTAGGAGGTTGGAAGATAGACCCCTGGAGCCGTCCCACACTTTCGCGACTTATAGTAGTGATGGTAAATTTCTAGAGGTCTTCAGATCTTTAGAAATTCAGAATCTGGTATGCCCGAGAAGTGAGTGCACTGTAAGGGGGAACCAGTGCTGCCAGATTCCTAGGCCATCCGCTGTAAGTAGGAGCGGCTGGAGAAATCCAAGTGGTAACTCAGTAGATACAGTCCTTGCCTTAGCCATAGGTCGTAAAGTTTGAGCATGATTTGAGTGTGAGTATTTTTCATCATGTTGTCTTGTCACAAAAATGCCAAAAACCAAACCAATCACACTTGAAAATCAAAACTCTGTCATAGCCAACCGCATATGAACTACAGTCTGCCGCATTTGAACAACAGTTTGTTGCCTTTGGAAAACAACCTTATGCATTTGATCATCATCCAACCACATATGAATAGTAGCTTGTAGCATTTAGCCCTCATCTAGTTGCATATGAACCAGAGAAGCCCGCTTTTGGTTATAACTATCATTTTCCTCTATTACACCTCACAGTCGCATCTGGGCCATACTTTGTCGCATATGAATAATAGAGAGTCACATTTGGTCCTTATGCAACCACCTTTGGTCAATCATAGACTTAGGTCAATATTCTGAGCATTAAAGCTAGTTTTCCAATCAATCCTTCATCTGTTGGGCATCTAATCACTCAGTATACTGCTTTACTTAACCCTGGTTATATCAATTTGGACATTTGAGCCTTTCATCCTTTTGGGACTCCTAATCAATCATCCTTCATCAATCAAATTAAATCAGACTTGTATCCTTCAATTTTAGTTATCCCAACATCATCAATTTGTCTTCTATCCATTAATTTATTAGACCAGCCAGTTTGTCAATCTTGACTGATCTAAAGACCAATTATTAATCAAACCCAATCAATCTATTCAAGCAAACCAATCCATAAATCAATCCACCCAATCAACCCATCTTGGAGTCTCAATCCTATTGCGTAAGTCCAAATATCATGCCTCAAACTAGAAGCAAGTATAAAGCAGCCATGGAAGCCAACCTTAAATAGTTTCAATCCACTCCACTTAAGGATGCTTCACAATTTATGACTGGAATGCCCCCTAATGTCTTTCTACCTAATGGTTATACCATTGGAGAGTCATTATTATCAAACCTAGCCCAACAACAACGTTTTGAACACTCATCCTCTACATTGATGCCACTACCTCCACATATTTATGATGATTCATCAAATGACCAAGAGGATCTTCAAGACCCCAAAGCTTTGTGACATGCCAACAAAATCATACAAGCCAATCAAGAAAAAATCCTCCTACAATTAATCCAAGCTGGAGTCAAACTACCCAGTAATTACTATGTCTCCATAATTCGTAGAGAGGACTCTACTAGTGTTACCATAGAGCACCCTGTGGCTATTGTCACTATGGCTACCAAACCTACCATACCCTCAACACCAACCTTAGCTAACCAACGCACACATACACCCCAAGCATCATCGACACCTATGAGACCTAATCAGTCTAATGTTACCACCTTTATTGAGCATTATTGACACCATCTCATACTCTCACTTCGGTGGTCTTGAATCTAAATGTGCCTCCTTTTCATGGGTCAACTTCCATTCCATCAATTTCAATGAATCCTACTCCTGATTAAGTTACACAAGTGTCAAGCCTAAATCCTAACGTGTCTCATGTCGGACCATCTCATGTATTCAATGCATCAAACCTAAATCCTAATGTGTCGCATATCAGATCATCTCACATATCTGATACATCATCCCATGTTACCATATCAGCCCCTCATCCCATTCATACCTCACACTATCACTAATCCCCATACCACTCTTATTGATCAACCTATGGCATCAAACCTATCATCCAATATATCCTATGTCGATCAACTCATGTCCCTAGGACAACAACCATCTAATAATCCTACATCCCATGTCACTCCACCTTCCATCCCTCATGTCTCGTTGATCTCCACTAAACCCATGGTTCATACCAATACATCATTTGATATATATGCAGCACAAAACTATGGTGTTGACCTATCATCTAGTTTACATGTACCTCCACCATTGACAGTGCAAACTTATACTATCAATCCATCATCTGGTGTGCACGCACCTCCACCTAGTGGTCAAGATCATAACATAATCAATCCTTTACTGGGAGCCAATACAACACAGGCGTACACTGCAAATCCTTTATATGGCTCATATGTACCTCCACCACCTGGGGAACAAATTCAAAACATGTTAACTCAATCATATAATCCATCACAAGAATATCTTGCGAATAAACAATTGACGTACCACATCCCTCCACCAAGACATCAAAATCCTATGCAACAAGAGCAACCATTTCTATCCAAGTATGCGCAATGAGTCCATCACATGGAACAATGGATGGACGGCATGAAAGCAAGGCAAAACAAGAAAATGTTTTCTTTTGAAGAGGTATGTCCATACCCCTTCGATAAATCACTTCCTATGATACCATTTCCCCCACATTTTGAAATCCCACAATTTGATGAATACAAGGGGAAAGGAGACCCAAATGACCACCTCTGAACATTTTATGTGGCTTGTCTTGATGTAGCCTACAATGACACATACCTTTTGAGACTTTTCCCTCGAAGCTTAGGGGGGCAAGCCATGGAGTGGTTCTCTCATTTACCTCCGGGCATCAAAACTTTTAAAGAACTGGCGAGCAAATTCATATCACATTTCGCCTTTAACATAGAGAATGAAATCACCATGAATGATCTTGTTAATAATAAACAATGAAATGGTGAGACTTTCTCATCCTTCATTCAGCAATGGAGAAACATGGCCAGTAAACTCTCTTGGCATATGCCCAAGAAACAAGTGGACATTTTTGTCCAAAACCTCCATCCTGAGTTGTCATTTCAACTGCAAATACACAGTGCAAGCTCCTTTGACAAAATCATATCTAAGGGAAGCCATATCAAAAAAGCTTTAATCGCAAAGGGCCTTATCAAAATTTTCAAAGAAAACAAGGATAATCCGCAATCTTCTAATGATAAATCATGTTTTTGGAACAAAAATAAAAATGTCATAAATGATGTTGTTGTCGATGCTAAGAATGTGAAAACTGTACAAGCACCTGTCCGTGTCCAATCAATACCTAGCGCATCACCTTTTGTTCCCCGTGACCAAATGAAGGCAAACCCGCCACCAAGATGCAAATTCACCCCCTTGGGAGAACCAATTGAGGTTGTTCTTAGGAAGTTAGTGCAATTAGGAAACATCACTTTACCTGAAGTTAGACCTAACAAAGAGCCACTATTCAAACCAAACTAGTATAAAGACAATGAGTATTGTGAATACCATAGGGTAAAGGGTCATAGTACCACTAGCTGCATGAGACTTAAACACATGATTCAAAACCTCATCGATCAAGGACTTGTTAATGTTACAACACCATCACAAACATCCAACTATGACCTTGATGCTTATAAGAAACCCCTTCCTTCGCATGATAAAGTGAGTGCTCCCAATATTGGGAAGAATGTCAATTATACTTATGAGTCCACCATCGGCTGTATTAAGCAATCCTGAATCTCCACTATTACCATAAGAGGAAGAACACCTGACTGTGCTGTCACTACTCGTCGCAGCTGCATAACCATTCAAGGAGTACCTCAACCTGTCATGTGTCCTAATCCTAGCTATAATATTCTTGAGCACCTTGGCAAAACCCCTGCCCATATTTCTATCCTAGAGTTATTGCGCATATCACCTGCTCATAAAGCCATCTTGGATAAAGCTCTCCAAGAGTCCTCGGTACCAAATGATATAGATACGATGCAATTCCAAGCTATGATAGCAAGTATTGTATCTCCTCATCACTTTTCTTTCTCCAATCAAGACCTTACATCCTTTGATCCATCCCATCACGATGCCCTCCATATCGAAGTATTCATTAACCGATGTCGTGTTAAATGGGTACTAGTAGATGGTGGAGCTAGACTAAACATATGTTCCTTGAAGTTAGTGAAACTACTAGGATACACTGACGGTAGTTTGACGCTTCCAAAGAAATAACCATCAAGGCTTATGATGATGGAGAGAGAGATTCAGAAGGAATCATCCTGCTACCTATAAGGGTTGGTCTTGTCACTACTGCTACTAAATGCCAAGTCCTCAATGTGGAGTTGCCCTATAATATTATCCTCAGCCATCCTTGGATACATGCTTTAAAGGTAGTCCCATCTACATATCATCAATGCTTAAAATTCCCATATAATGGTGTAGAAATCATGATCCATGCAGATCCCAATGCCTTTGAATATTGCTGAGCCTTCCAAGCCACCTATCAGAATCCCAATCATATACCCAACAATACTAAAGCCCATCCATCCACATCTTATGTTGATCCATCTGACCTAACCAAGCCATCCACAAGTAAATTTGTTCCCAAGATCGAAATCAAAGAACGAGGACTTGGTGAGTATAGTTTACAGGAATCTTGTTGTGTAGGAGCCATGCCCTTATAGCCCAAATCGTATGGTAAACTACCTATCTCCAAAGCCACTTCATCTAAAGATACTATAACCATGCCTCCAACTATGTTTATCCAATCAGGGTTACTCGATGATGAAGATGTTGATAGTGATATTTCATCTTGGGTTTTCTATGATGAAAATGATCAAGTTTCTTTAGGAGTGGAGCGATACAATAATGGATTTAGGATCATCAAGAACATGGGCTATAAAGGAAAAGGAGGACTAGGATTGCATGAACAAGGCCCTCTGGAACCTATCATTGTTACTAAGAAGTATAATATGCAAGGTCTAGGGTACAGAAAGGAGGTTCCACCTTCTGCTGACATTAAGTTTATCCTTGATGAAGTAGCCAAGGCCTTTCCCGCGGAAGAGGCCACTAGTCAGGATACCATTGATGACTCTTCTTTCCACATCACTAAATTATTCCAAGAAGCCTCCATTTTCATGATGTCATCTCCCGCATCATCCACACCCCTTGAGGTTCAACTTGTTTACCCTAACCTAATTGATTGGGACCAACAGGGGCCACCGATTTTAGATGTATTTTAGAATGACGAGGCCATAGCAGAGTTCATGGGTTTAAGGAAAGGTTTACCTCTAGGAGACCACAAAGTTGGATTCATGATTGACCTTCCTCAGTTAGCATATTTTGGTGGAAGTGTCAAATCATCTAGTCACAAAAATGAAATAAATAAAATAAAAAGAGAAAGGTCACTAGGTGAAAACTGTAAGGCACCTCTTGACTAGGAAAAAATAAAAATAAAGGATGTATCCAAGGGTGAAAACCTCTCTAAGGCACCCGAGGATGGAGGATTTGACCTTCCCTTGGCCACACCACATCAAGAGCAGTCATCTTTCTTGGTAGAGGATTCTAAGGAAATCAATCTGGGCACAACATAAAACCCAAAAATCACCTTTCTAGTAGCGTCACTATCAGATGAGGAAAATGTTAACTTCACAGCATTTTTCATGAAAAGAGCAATTAATTTCACATGGACCTACACATATATGCCAGGTCTAGATCCCTCACTGGTAGTGCACCATCTGGCAGTGTCCCCAAATGCCAACCGGTCAAACAAAAGCTACGAAAAATGCATCCTCAGATAGCTCTTTTAGTCAAGCTAGAAATTCAAAAGCTTTTGGATGCCAAGTTTATCAAACCCATTGATTATCCTGAGTGGGTTTGCAATCTCATGCCTGTCGTAAAACTAGATGGATGGATCTGCTGCTACAATGACTTCAAAGATCTTAATAGGGCCTACCCCAAGGATGACTTTCCATTACCAAGCATTGACACAATTGTCAACCTTACAGTCGGTCATGAAATGCTGTCACTGATGGACGAGTTCTCTGGGTATAATCAGATTAGAATTGCAAAAGAGGACCAACATAAAACTTCTTTCATCTGTCCATGGGGCACCTACTATTGGGTGGTAATGCCTTTTGGCCTTAAGAACACATGTGCAACTTACCAGCGAACTATGACCATCATTTTCTATGATCTCTTCCATACCATCATGGAAGATTATGTTGATGACATCTTGGGAAATTCTAAAACAAGAGAAGGCCATCTACAAGTATTGGAACAAATTTTTGACAGGTTGGAAAAATATCAAGTAAGGATAAATCCCAAAAAGTATATTTTTGGTGTAACTTCTGGGAAATTATTGGGCTACATAGTCTCTAGAAGAGGCATTTAATTCGATCCTACCAAGGTAAAAGCTATAGTCACCATGCCTCCTCCATCAAATCTGAAATAGTTATGTAGCCTTCAAGGTCGCCTACAATCCATTCGCAGGTTCATTGCGTAGCTCGCAGACAACTGCTACCCTTTTCAACACCTACTCTAGAAGGGAGAGACCTTTAAGTGGGATGACAAATGTCATCAAGCCTTTGATTAGATCAAAGAATATCTAGCAACATCGCCAGTGTTAGTGCCACCTGTTCCCGATCGACCTTTGCTCTTATATACTTCTTCAACGATAATTGTCCTAGGTGGTCTATTGGCTTAGAATGATGACACAGGAAAGGAAGGCGCCATTTATTACATAAGTAGAACTCTTGTGGGTTATGAGCTCAACTACACAATAGTAGAAAAAGCATGCTTGGCAGAGTATTTGCCTCTCAAAAATTATGACACTACATGCTGAACCAATCAACAAAGCTCATATCTAGATTTGACCCACTTAAATATCTCCTTTCTAAAGCAACACTTACAAGAAGTATAACAAAATGGATGATGATCCTCAATGAGTTTGACATCCAATATGTTGACCAAAAAGCTATCAAGGGACAAGTCATAACCGATCAACTAGCAGAAGCACTGATAATAGACACCCAACCTATCCATTCAACTTTTCCCAATGAAGAAATATTCAATATCTCTTCTTCTGAAATGTGGCAGTTGTACTTTGACGATTCCTACACTCAACATGGATTTGGAGCCAGAATCCTCTTTATCACCCCCCAGGGTGATTGTATTCCAAAATCTTACAGAATTGCCTTTCCTTGCACTAATAACATAGCAAAGTATGAAGCCTTGATCACAAGCTTACGTATGGATGTCCAGTGGGAGATAAAAGAGATACAAGTATTTGGAGATTCTCAGCTAGTAATTAAGCAAGTCCAAGAAGACTACCAAACAAAAGACGAGAAGCTCTTTCCTTACAAGCTAATGGTTGATGATTTTAGGAAATATTTCTCTAAGATCACATTTGAGCAGATTCCCAGGATCAACAACAAGGCAGCTGATGCTATGGCAACCATTGGTTCTCTTTTAGACATGCCCGCCAACACTCAAAGGTGTGAATTTCTGGTGGAGCAGCTCCCAATTCCATCATTGGAAGTGCCACAATCGAAGCCTATCTGTGAAATCGTTGGTCCCAATTCCCCTAGTACCATGACATTTATGAATATCTAAGTAATGGTATTTTCCCTAGCCAACTTTCCATCACCCAATGTAAAACCTTTATTCATCGAGCCTCCTGTTATACTATACTTGGTAAAACCCTTTAACGTAAGAGTCTTGATGGTCCTCCTTAGGTATCTCGACTCAGTAGAGGCTAAAGTTGCTTTACGAGAGGTACATGAGGGTGTCTGTGGATCACATTCTGTTGGTCCTAGTCTTATCAAAAAACTTCTAAGAGCGGGTTATTATTAGCCCACCATGGAGCAAGACACTCAACAATTTGCCAAAAGATGTCTTCAATGTCAGAAACATGGGGACCAGATACACGCCCCAACACATGAAATCTAGCCTCTTATTGTTCCTTGGCAGTTTTTGCAATGGGGAATCGACCTCATAGGGAAGATCAATCCTCCCTCCTCTAATGGCCATAAGTTTATCATAACTGCTACAGAGTATTTCACCAAATGGGTGGAAGGCATTCCTATGACCTACATCACTAGCAAATAGATTTCCAAGTTTATTCTCCACTATATCATTTGCCGATATGGCATCCCACAAACCATCATTACCGACAATGGGTGCCCATTTAAGAACCAGGCTATCCTCAGAGCAACAACCAAGCTGAAGCCTCTAATAAGACCATGATAAAAATCCTCAAGAAGATGGTCAATGAGGCTGGTCGTGATTGACACCTCCAACAAAATCCTACGTTGTGGGCTTACCGCACTAGTGTCAGAACTCCTACTGGCACTACTCCCTATGCCCTTGTCTATGGTACTGACGCCATCCTTCCTATTAAGGTTGATATCCCCTCATTGCGAGTCTTGCTCCAGCACATTATCTCTGATGAAGAGTACAAAGCAGCCCGTCTCAATGAGTTAGAGCTATTGGATGAAACATGAATCACAACACTCAATCATCTACAGGTTTACAAAATCATCTTCGTTGTAGCTATAACAAGAAGCTAAAAGAAAGAAGGTTCCAGGTGGCGACCTAGTCCTAAAAGAGAATCAGAGAAACCAGCAGCAACGAGAGAAACAGGGCAAATTTGAACCAAACTAGTTGGGGCCCTTTGTGATTACATCCATGTTTGGGTCTGGAGCTTACACTCTTGCCACGCCTGTAGGCATTCCTTTAGATAAACCACTCAATAGTGTTCATCTTAAAAAGTTTTATTCTTGATCTTTGCATCCCCTATCTGCAAAAAAAAATACAAAAAAAAAAATCAAAAATTAAAAAAAAATCAAAAAAATCAAAAAAATAAAAAAATAAAAAAAATCCAATAGTGAAAACCACTTCAGTGGCGCTTTGGGTTAACGTCCAATGGTGAAAACTTGGCAAACAAGCGCCTTGGATAAGTACCATAGTGAAAACATGGCAAACAGGCGCTATGGTAGAGCCAGCTCTCACCATCTATTTAGTTATCTGTTTAACCCCCATCGCGCCATGTCACTCCATCCATCCCATGACAACCCAATCCATCCATGGCTAAACTGTTCATCCCTTTTATCATCCCAGTGCCTTACTTCTATCATGGCTTGGAAATTGTTGGAGTTAAAATATCATTCACTGCCACAGGCTCCCATATGAGTCAACTACGACCATCCCAATCCATAACAAATTTCCATGCCCTTTTTCTACATAACCAAAATTCTTCCCACACTGGGGGCACTTGCTTTCTCTTCAATGTCAGGTGGACACTTTAAAGCATCATGGCAAATCCTATAATGACCTGAAAAAATCCATAAAAATCATATAAAGTCCTGAACAAATCCAAAAAAATCATAAATTGTCCTGAAAAAATCCAAAAAATTGTATAAAGTCCTGAAAAATCCATAAAAATCGTATAAAGTCCTGAAAAAATCCAAAAAAAGAATTAAAAAACTGTCCTGAAAAAATACAAAAAAATCATAAAAAGTCCTGAAAAAATCCCTAAAAATTATAAAATATCCTGAAAAAAGTATAAAAAAATCAAATAGCCAACAAAAATTTCAGCGATAAAATCAATCACCCTCATCCATTCCATCATATCAAAATCCAATCACACCAAACCCCATCATTACCACATCTGAATCACATCAACCAATCTCGTCACCATCCCATAATAAATCAGAACTACATATCATCTCTATTGTTAAGTGCCTTGATCTCGTGGATACGGGTATGTAGGTAGTTTGGTGTATGAAGGAAATACCTAGATTCAGGCACAAGACAATACCCCTCCTCTATCTTACATCTTTCCTCTACTCATCTTTCTCATCGTTCATCTCATCTTCTTCTATCATTCATCTCTCACATCATTAATAAACACCCAGAACTACATATCATCATGTCTCATCATCATCGTGTGGTACTTTGATCCTGTGGATACAGGGTATATAGGTAGTCTGGAATACGAAGGAAGTATCCAGTACTCAAGCACCAATGATTCATTCTTCCATTTCCCCATCCATCTCTCTCATCTTTCGCCTTCTTCTCTTTGACTAACTCAAGTAGAACCAAACTATGCAACTCACAATAGCTCAAGCACTTATCAAATCAAGGTTTAACCAAGGTCATTTGTCTGCGTGTCTTAAGCCAACATCTGCTATGTCAACCAATCATCTTAGCCTTTAACAGGATATATCTTTCCTTTTAACAAGGCGTTATCCATCCAATCCATCTAAGAGCACCCTAAACTTGGCAAGAGAACATGATGGCAAGGTCCTTTGTTTTTCTTTTAATTTATCTTTTGTCCCTTTCTTATACCTAGTCAAGACTGCCTCGATCTATCATATCTTCGTATGTTGCGATGAAGTATTGACTGAGGCATGGTCATTTGCTTTCATATGACGTGTTTGTGGGATGATCTTATTCTCTACTATGCTTAATGGTATCTTGTACGTGTTGGGAGTAGCATCTTGTATATCAATATCTTTTGCATCTGAGGAGCTAAACAGTCTCTTATGCACTAAGACTATTCTATGCTAAGACTATTTCCCATACACATAACCAACAAGGTTCTATTATGTTTAGTGGAAATAAGCTCAAACCTTTGCAAGAGTCAAAGTCCATCTCTACAACTAATATTCGTATCTTGTATCTTGACAAGATTGTATTAGTCCTTCCCGCATTCGATACTCAATACCTTGGTCTTTATACCCTAGTGCATAATATTTAGTGCTATATCAAAAATAAGGATTGCAATTATCCAATGTCATCTATAACCAATCGAAGCTACATTTCATCATCTATTTTGCATTTCCAATCGATCAACGGTCTCATCATCTTCTCTTCTGATCATCAACCTCTTCGTCCACATCATCATCCATCTTCTTCCTACAAAACAGGTGTGTTAGACATATTAATATTATTCATTCCCATATAGTGTTTGCATTAACAATCAATCATTTATGCATATCATTTTATAAGCATTTACCATGTAACCATAATTTACGCAACATGCATATTCTAAATCCCTCATAAGCATTGCATAACACATACCATAACATCAAATCATAATCATAAGCATCCATATCGTATAATCTACATGCATCTCATCATCCATAGCATAACATATAAAAGCATGATCAATATCCATAACACACATGTGCATCCATAACAAATAGGAACCATACATGAGCATCATCCAAGTCCATCATCACACACACACACACATATATAAACACCATGGGTCAATATATACAAGTGTCTATCATGTACAACTGAATCATATATACAAATTTGGCTACCAAAGAGCCATCAACATAATATGTACATCAGGCTTGCAGGACTCAAAAATGATGCAATATATACAAATGGGCTATCCCTGGTGTCTCGTCGCACTACTGGATGAGGCCTCACCCTGATCTCTACCCCTATCTCCTCCTGATCCCCCATGCTGAGGTGACCTATAACTGATGCCACTAATCTAGATCCCCCTATCTGCCTAGAGGCTGTAGCACCTAATCTACTCCTGTAACTCGACTACCTCTGATCATCCAGAACTGCCCCATGGTAGAGTCCCCTATAATACTCTATCTCCTTGCGAGCTCCCCCAAGCTCTCTCTGTAATCTAGTCAGCTCTGTAGCCATGAATAATGTAGCTTGATATGTCCCCATAGCGGCCCTATAGTTGCATCTCTCTTGGACATCACCTATTGTATCCTCTATATGGCTGCATCCCTCTCACCAGTGATAGCCTGTACCCTCTGCAGCATAGCATCTCTCTCAGCTGTCACTCTGGCCAAGGCCCCATCATCTGGTGCGACCTGTACTGCCTGCTGTGCCTAAGCCTATATCTAAGCTATTTGAGTTTGATAAGCCTATACCTGGCCCCACGCCTGCCTCATAGCCAACATGGCCCTGTCAATCTTTGTCCTCCTAAGCCGAGCCTGTACCTGAATCCTCCAGTCCATCTCTCTCTGCAACTACCGCCTGTAATGATCTGCTACATCTCAGTCCCCTCCACCTCCCAAGACCTGTTGTGGCTGCGTTGGCATCTGCACCTACCTCGGGACCTGTCCCTATATCTGTTGCTATCCCAGAACTGCCACTATAGGTGCTTCTATAACTCCCACCTGTGGAGCCCGCCTCTATCCTCTGACTCCTCCCCGCCTAGATGTGTGCATAGGTACCTCTCCTTGCTCTCCCAGTATAGTCAATTTGGCAAGCCTATGTAGTAACTGGCATGAATCATACTCTGGTGTGGTCCCGGCATTGACTGGTCCTCCTACTCAGTTCCACACAATTGGCTGCAATCCCTCCAACTCAGCCAGGGCTACATCAACAATAATCTCTGGCCCCCAATCTGCAATCTCTCACTGTGTCCATCCAAAGATGGCATCACCCACTGGCTCAGTCTGGGGCAACCTGAACTATCGTAGCACCCTCTCAGGCAAGTATCTCTCTATCACATAAATGCTGCATCCAAATAGGTATCTGGCCTGTCATGCATATAGTAGCTTGGGCACATCATCATCCCAAATCTCACAATCTCTCCACAGCCGCCACATGAACTGATCCAGCTCATCAAAAGTCTGCCGCCAGTAAACTAGAGCATGGAGCTGCCTGTAAGTGGTCACTCCTCCATAAATGATCGCATATGGCTGCCCAAGTAGTCACTGTCTCAAACCCATCGGCCTCATCACAACAATATGCTCAAAAGCCCAGACATGCAATAATGTAACTCCTGCCGACATGCTAGAACCATCATTGTAGGCACAATCATGCAAATACCGGTATAGCTACCCTAGTACACAAGGGGCCCATGCATATCTGACCCCATACTCAAACATCCCCTCCATAACAGTCCCCCATCCTACTAGGAATCCACGACCCCGCTGATCTGGAGCAAAAATCTTGAACTTAAATGAAATTTCTTCAACACAATCTCTTGCTCATAAAAAACTTAAAAATCAAAAGTAATGATGATGGAACCTTTGATATTGATCTTACCACTAATGATGATATGCTTTCTTCTACAAAAATGACATCCATTTGTGATATATCATCTCAATCTAGAAAGCTCGACTCTAATGGATCATCTTCTTCTAGTGCATGTCTTGGTAATGATGAGGTCCCTTTAGATTTCAACCCCCATGGGTTTGTTGAAACAAAGATTGAACCTCCTCACCATGATAAAAGGTATGATCCTGCTATATCTTCTTCAACACATGATCGCACTTCTCATTTCAAGAAAGCTAATAATATAGTCTCTCCTCTTCCTGCAGATTTGGAGAAGTGTTATGGGCGTGGATTCAAAATTCTTTCTAAACTCAGATACAATGGAAATGGGTTAGGATGTAAAGAACAAGGAATTAAGGAACCCATGGAACCAACACTACACTTGTCTAAAGTAGGTTTATGTTTTTGACTTTCTCCTACGTTCTCTCTACCATGTTCACAACAAAAAGGGTTTCTTCCTACTCCACCTATATATTCCATTGTATCTCAACAAGAGTGTAGGTTACCAAGTCTACTCAAATACCACTTAATCACTCTTCCTCCAACACACAAAAAGATTCTACAAAATAATCATTCAACACCTCATTACTGTGCATATCATCGAGTGCTCGACCATTCCACTAAGGAATGTCGAGCCTTGGGTGACAAAATTCAACAACTCCAAACAAGGTATGGCTCTAGCACTTTTCACCACCCTTGATGTAGACCTTATAACATCTTGTCCTCCATCCATTTTATAATAAAAAATTTGGGGGAGGACAGTTTGTTATAGGCCAACTTGCAAGTGTGGTCCTTCCCTCTCATTTGTGTTATTCTTGTACATATTGTTATCCCCGTATTGTGATGTTTTGCTGATTGTTAGTTCTCCCTTGGCACCCTTGTTAGCACAAATGTACAAGGAGAAAGAACGTGTTGTGTCATTCCTCTATATGTATATTCATTCTTATATATGTCATAATTTGCAATTTCCTTACTTTTCTTTTGGATGATTTAACATCCTTTCATGTTGATTCAATTTATGTGAACTCTACTTTCATGTGATCCTTCATTTGTCATCTTCCTAGTTATGATATTTTATTTATGTTGTACCTTGTTTCAATGCTCAACGTCATACCATGACTACACAAGCCATTGTGTATCATGCCTATAAACATCACCTTGGTTTTCTTATCCTGGGGGCAACCCCTTGTGGTGATGTAGCTTTTAAGAACACATATAATTTGGGCATGTACTTTTAGAAAACTCTTGTGCCTATTTTACACTTCTTACTTATTCTACCTTAAGGCCAGTTTCTCCCTAATGGAGTTAGCAATCACTTTAAGGTGGGGGCATATATCATGCTATGATCCTTACTCTCATCTTTCTATCAAAAACACTCGGTGATTATCTTTGTTGCCACACTCTCTCAAAAAGGATTGTGGTGAGCTAAAAGCAAGACCTTGAGTCTATCTTGTTCTCCTAGGTTGAAGCTCCTTGCATGTTTGGGAGAAGGATTGGAACCACCAACTTAAGTTTGGCTAGACTACCTTTGGGTATGGTTACAATATCTCCTTATTCTGCAAGGCTTGGTGGGTGGTGTATTCCCTTGAGTGGAAACACTTCTTCTTAGATAAATTATGTGTATTATGTGTTATGCTTCGCATTTCTAACTAACCCCCTCTTAGCATTCTTCTTATTGCATCTTGAGGAATGGTGCATGGCAATCGAGACAACCCTTTAGATTGAGGTCTCTTTTGTCATGCTAACTCAGGGTCTTATGTTATGTGCTTCTTGTGATTGTTGTATTATGCATGTATTATCCTCATATATTCTTGTCCTCTATGCATTCTTCATGCCTTATGTGTGCTCTGCATGTTTTCTCTATGTATTTCCTTATGTATTCTCCTTGAGTGCTTTGCATATATTTCATGTTGGGAATTAAGGTGTCTCAACCTTGGTAATTCCTTATATTATTTCATTGTATTTATTTATATATTGCCTATTATTGTAATTAGGATGCATATCCTTATTGTCATCTTGTGGGAGTTGGCATGGTGATGTGTCATCCTATGTGGAAGGTGACAAGTTGTAAATTTGTCCTCACATGAGGAGATAGGCATCCCACTTAGTGGTATGAATATTTTGCCATGTGTTAGCATCTTGGATAGTGTGTAAGTGAATATTGACCGAAACAGTCATAACATATTCCTATGACAAATCTATGACGTGTAAGAGTCGTAAATGGAAGATTCTCTAACAGGTGAAGACATGTGTCACAAGGCATCTTGGAAGAAGGCATATTTGGGCACCCCAAGGAGGGTTATGACATGTTGTAAGAGAATATGCTATTTATAGCTTGTGTATGACACATTCTCTTACAGCTGTAAGATATGACAGCTATGACAGATTCTATGACGGTCGTAAGTGTCGTAAGAGTATCTGTCATTGCCCAACTTGGGAATAAGCAACCGCTTTGGGATGGGGTGACTTGACAAGTGTCAGGAACATCTTACAGTGTTGGACAAGTGTCCATAGGCATGGGTTTTGGGCCATGAGGCCATGTTGGATGCCCATCCCAAGATAGAGCCATTTTTACCTTGTATTTTCTATATAAACAAGTGCTTTGGAGAGGAGATGTATTATGTGATTAATAGGAACTATTATGCTATCGGATTGTCTCTAAATACAAGTGTCGAAGACTCCTACAAGAGCATTGGCTCTATAATTGTATTGTAAACCTCATTGTTTAGATAATACATTTGAGCTATGTTTTGGAGTGTGGGGTTTTTCACCCGTAAGGGTTTTCCCCACGTATATCTTGTCTCTCTTTTCTTCTGTTTTACATTCTTATGTATGTGTTTGCTACAATATCTCTATTAGTGGGTTAACATTGTTGTAACTGTAAAGATTAAAATGAATTTGCACTCATCTCTCCTCATTAGATTAGTGTAGGAAGCGATTTCCACACACCTAGCTTCCTTTCAGTTGGTATCAGATCTTGATCACCTTTGGTCCTAGTTGTTGGGTAGGGGTTTTTTGAGCTAATCTTAGGTTGAGTGGGAGCTTTGTGCAGAGCATTATGTAATTTTGTTGTAGGAAAGAGATGGCAGGCACATCCAGAATATTATAAGTGGAGAAATTCAATGGCACTAATTTTGAGTTATAGAAACTTAAGATGGAAGACATGCTTGTTGATCATGACCTATGGGAAACTGTATCCGGTGTAAAACTAGCTGCAATGGCACAAGCTGATTGGGATCTCAAAGATCAGAAAGCTAAGGGTCTCATAAGACTTAGTCTAGCTGATTCTGTCCTGTTAAATGTCCATGAGGAGAAGAGCACAAAAGACCTTTGGAAGAAGTTGGGAGATGTTTATCAGGCCAAATCCCTGGTGAACAAACTTTTTCTGAGAAAGAAGTATTCTTTGAGGATGGAGGATGGAGGATCTGTTGTAGATCACCTAAATGCCTTCAACATGTTAATTGCACAATTGACATCAGTTGGTGTGAAGATGGAGGAGGAGGATCATTGTATGACCTTGCTTTGTTCTCTGTCAGACTTGTGGGATCATCTTGTTATGGCTATTGGAAGCACCACATCCACATTCACAATCGATGTAGTGGTATCTTTGCTGTTATCTAAAGAGATGTAGAGAAAGTCTTCTGAGGCAACCAAAGAGGCTCTTGTAGTTCGTGGAAGACCCAAGGAGAAAGGGAAAAAGAAGGACAAGAAAGCTGAGAAGGGCAAATCCAAATCCCATGGGAGATCCAAATCTCTTGGAAAGTCCAAGGCTCTTTGTTGGAACTATGGCAAAACTGGGCATTTCTGAAAGAAATGCAAGGAAAAAAAGAAAAAGAAGAAGAAGAATGTCCCAGATTTAGATTTTGACAAGTCTCAAGATGATGGTGATGCTTTCATCGAAGCCCTAGCCACCCATGCATCTGATGATGTGTGGTCGATTGATTCTGGTGCATCATTCCACATGACCTCACATCGAGGCTAGTTCACAAAGTATGAAGAGTTCGATGGTGGAAGAGTGTACCTGGGTGACAATTCTCATCTGAAGATTGTTGGTCATGGAAGAGTCTCAATCTGATTCCCTGATGGATGAGTGAAGGGGATCACTGGGGTTATGCACATCCTTGGCTTGGCACAGAACCGACTTTCTGTAAGTATGTTGAATGATGCAAGTGTGCAGGTTGTCTTTTTGAATGATGGATGCAAGATGACTAGAGGATCTATGGTGCTTGCGAAGGGTACTCAGAGAGGTACTTTGTTTCAGCTGGAGGCATGCACTTCATAGTGCAATAGTTCTTCTAACTCAAAGAAAAGAGCTCCAGTCACTTCATCGCCACCATCTGAATGAGTAGTGAAGAAATCTGGTGTAACACATTCTGATGGTAGTGCGCATGCTTTGGAAGTTAAACTTCCTACTGAAAAGACTATGTTATGGCATTTGAGATATGGCCACATTGGTGGGAAGGGTCTTAGAACCCTGAAAAATAAAAACCTCATTGAGGGGTTGAATGATTGTAATCTCAAGTTTGACTTTTGCAAACATTGTGTATATGGAAAGCAAAACTGTGTTCAGTTTTACTCTAGTTCTCACAAGTCTTCTGGTGTATTGGATCTTAGACATGATATTTCCATAGTCCATGATAATTAGATGTAAAGCATGTTCTCACACACACAATGTTGCCTCTCTCTCTCTCTCTCTCTCTCTCTCTCTCTCTCTCTCTCTCTCTCTCTCTCTCTCTCTCTGTTTCTCCTTCATTTCTTCTTATATTTCCTTTTTGTGCCTTTCATTCATTCTTGAGTCCTCTAGCTTTTTGTTGTTGTTTTTCTTTCTCTCTTTCCTTTCGTTATGCCTAGGCTTCTCTTCTTTTTTGCTTTTTTCTCTTTGCCTTCTTCTGTCTCCTATATTCTTTTGTTGATGTTTATTTTTATTTTAACTTTTATGTTGATTTACTATTTCCCTATTGTGTTTCATTTTTATCTTTCTCTTCTATTTCTTTCTTCGCTCCTTTCATTCTCTCTATCTGTTATTTTGGTTTTATTTGTATAGCTCCGCCTTTAGAGGAACCTCTCTTTTCATTTCCCCTTAGCCTCTTAGTGGTTTTTTCATTATCACATTTAACATTTGAGGTTTAGTTTCACACACACACATACATATTTATTTTATTACTTAATTTCCCGCTCTTCTTTATTTATAATTTTATGGGGTTATTTTTATTTGTTTCTTTTCCTTCTTTTCTTCTTGTGGTTTCTTCAGCTCTAGTCAACCTAGCATATAGTGCCACAGTACCTCCCCCCCCTCTCTCTTTTTAAGGACAACTAAGTTTGCATTTTTACTCTCATTCTCATTTTTTTCCTGATGATGGATCACAGAGTGTGATCCGAAACGTCGAGGCAAAAAAAGCAAGACAGTGTATCCAGAAGCTTTACATCTAGTATTAGATCTTATTCATTTTGATGTCTTTGGTCCTATTAATGTTCCTTCGATTTCCAAATCTGTATATTTTGTATCTTTCATAGAACAGTAGGACATGGGTTTATTTTATCAGAAGCAAGACTGAAGTCTTTAGTCGATTTAAAGAGTTTAAAGCTTTTGCTAAAAATCAGACTAGTAAAAAGATTAAGTGTTTAAGAACTGATAATGGTGGTGAGTTTTGTTTGGCAGAGTTTGATAAGTTCTGTAAAGAGCAAGGGATTGAAAGGCATAAGACAACTCCATACAGCCCGCACAAAATGGAGTTGCCAAGAGGATGAATAAGACATTGATGGAGAGGGCTAGGAGTATGCTTAGTGGAGCAAGCCTCGAACAAAAGTTTTGGGCTGAAGCTATAGCCACTACTTGCTATCTGGTAAATAGGTCTCCTACATCAGCTCTTGTTGGTAAGACACCTATGGATGTGTGGTCTGGTAAGAAGCCTTCAATTTTTCATCTTCATTTTTTTGGTTGTGAGGCATATGCACATGTGCCTAGGGAGAAATGGTCTAAATTGGAAAACAAGGCTGTTAAGTGTATTTTCATTGGCTATGGAGTTGGTGTGAAAGGATACAAGCTTTGGGATCCTGTGGCTGAAAAAGTGTTGTATAGCAAAAGTGTTATCTTCAGAGAGCTAACACCTTCTTCTATTGTTTTACAGCCAGAACAGACAGAAAAGAAAGATGTGGTTCAGTTTCCTTCTACCCCTGAGAAGACTAAACCGATAGACCTTGTTAGACCTGATGATGAGGAGACTCTAGTAGCTTTGAAATTTTAGAAGAAGAAGCAGAACCTCAACCTCAGCCATTGAGGAGGTCTATACGAACAAGGAAGCAACCTGATAGGTTTGGTTATTCATTACTTGATTCTAGTTGTGCTTTTGCCTTGCTTACTAATACTGATGAGCCTAGAATTGTGGCAGATGCTATGGGCATGAAAGATTCAGGTTCCTGGAAGGAGGCCATGGAAGATGAGATGGATTATTTGGAAAAGAATAAAACATGGGACTTGGTGCCTTTGCTTGAAGGATGGAAACCTGTTGGATGTAAATGGGTGTTCAAGAAGAAATTTAGTACAGATGGCAGTGTTGAAAAGTACAAGGCCAGACTGGTTACGAAGGGGTATTCACAAGTGGAGGGAATTGATTATGGTGAAATTTTCTCTCCCATTGCAAAGATGACATCTGTTCGGTTCCTGTTATCTGTTGCAGCAACTTATGACTTAGAGGTGGAACAGATGGATGTGAAGACAACATTCCTTCATGGTGATTTGGAGGAAGAGATTTACATGTCACAACTAGATCATTACATAGGGAAAGGTAAAGAAAATTTGGTTTGCAAGTTGAAAAAGTCTTTGTATGGTTTGAAGCAGTCTTCTAAGATGTGGTACTTGAAGTTTGATTCTTTTGTGTTGTCGGTTGGATTTCTGAGATCAAAATCAGATCAATGTGTGTATTATAAGTTTGACAATGATCGTATTCTCATTATTGCATTGTATGTTGATGATATGCTATTAATTTGGAATGGTAAGAATATGATTTCTGATTTGAAGTCTCAGTTGTCAGCACATTTTGAGATGAAAAATCTAGGGGCAGCCAGGTACATTTTGGGAATGGAAATTAGAAGAGACAGAGCTAACATAAAACTTTGGTTAAGCCAGAGTAAGTATGTGAAGACCATGTTGGATAGGCTCAACATGGCAGATTGTAGACCATTGTGTGTTCCTGTTTCTTTGGGGACAAAGTTGTCCGTTAATGATTGTCCAAAATCTCCTAGTGAGGTGGAGGACATGAGCAGAGTACCTTATGCTAGTGCTATTGGCAGTTTGATGTATGCTATGGTCTGCACAAGACCAGACATTGCCCAAGCAGTGGGAGTCCTTAGTCGATTTATGGCTAATCCTAGATGGGTACATTGGGATGCAGTTAAGCGAGTGTTCAGATATTTGAGGGGTACTTCCAAGTATTCCATATGCTATCATGGTAATGCTCCAAGACCTCTGCATTCAATTTGTATTCGTGGATTTGTGGATTCTAATTGGGCGGGTGACATTGACAATAGGAGATCTACCAGTGCTTATGTGTTCACTATGTTTGGTGGTGCAATTAGTTGGATGAGTAAGCGACAACCTGTGGTTGCTTTGTCCACGATAGAAGCTAAGTATATGGAAGCAACTCATGCTTGTAAGGAAGCCATTTGGCTTAAGAGATTGTGTTTAGATATTGGTGTTGATATAGGACAGATTACGATTTGTTGTGACAGTCAGAGTGCGATTTGCCTAGCAAAGAATCTAATTTTCCATGCTAGAACAAAGCATATTGATGTACAGTTTCACTTCGTGTGAGACATGGTAGAGGATGGGAAGGTGAATTTGGAGAAGGTAGATACTTTGAAGAATGTTGCGGATGCATTAATGAAAACAATGGGCACATAGAAGTTCAGATAGTGTTCAGAGTCTATGGGCCTCTCGGTCTATAGTAGTTAAATCCTATTATTTCCATTGGATCTTACAAGGTGTTCGACAAGTGGGAGAATGTTGGGAATTAAGGTATCTCAACCTTGGTAATTCCTTGTATTATTTCATTGTATTTATTTAATTATTACGTATTATTGTAATTAGGATGCAAATCCTTATTGTCATCTTGTGGGAGTTGGCATTGTGATGTGTCATCCTACGTGGAAGGTGACAAGTTGTAATTTTTTCCTCACATGAGGAGATAGGCATCCTACTTAGTGGTAGGAATATTTTGCCATGTGTCAGCATCTTGGATAGTATGTGAGGGAATATTGACTTAAACGGTCATGACAAATTGATATGACAAATCTATGATGCGTAAGAGTCGTAAATAGAAGATTCTATGATAGGTGAAGACATGTGTCACAAGGCATCTTGGAAGAAGGCATATTTGGGTACCTCAAGGAGGGTTATGACATGTTGTAAGAGAATATGCTATTTATAGCTTGTGTATGACAGATTCTCTTACAACTTTAAGATATGATAGCTATGACAGATTCTATGACAGTCATAAGTGTCGTAAGAGTATCTGTCATTGCCCAACTTGGGAATAGGTGACCTCTTTGGGATGGGGTGACTTGAAAAGTGTCAAGAACATCTTACAGTGTTGGACAAGTGTCTATAGGCATGGGTTTTGGGCCATGAGGCCATGTTGGACGCCCATCCCAAGATAAAGCCATTTTTGCCTTGTATTTTCTATATAAACAGGTGCTTTGGAGAGGAGATGTATTATGTGATTAATAGGTACTATTATGCTACCGGATTGTCTCCAGATATGAGTGTCGAAGACTCTTGTAAGAGCATTGGGTCTGTAACTGATTGTAAACCTCATTGTTTAGATAATACATTTGAGTTGTGTTTTGGAGTGTGGGGTTTTTCACCCGTAAGGGTTTTCCCCAAGTCTCTTCTTCTGTCTTACATTCTTGTGTATGTATTTGCTGCAATATCTCTGTTAGTGGGTTAACATTGTTGTAACTGTAAAGATTAAAACAAATTTGCACTCATATCTCCTCATTAGATTAGTGTAGGAAGCGATTTCCACACACCTAGCTTCCTTTCATTCCACCTGTGTTTCATGTGTTTTCTATGTATTCTTTATGCCTTATGTGTACTGTTAGGAATTGCATGCAGAAGATATCAATTAAATGCAAAGAAAGATTAAACAAAGGAATGAAAAATACATAGAAATAATAACAGCGAGAGACAATTTTAACGTGGTTCACCCAAACTTGGGCTACATCCACCAACAGAGAGTCCAATATTATTATCTAGCAAATCAAACTGATTACAACTAGTAATCCTTGCAACTCAATACTGTTGCAAATGCTACAATACAATGTCAACAGAAACCCCAACCCTTAGTCATTTTATCAAGACTTATGTCGGTTACAAAATAGGGTTTTTTTTATGTCGTCCAATAGAAAAATAATTTCTGACGCCTTTATAAAATAATAAATGTCATTTGAGGTTTCAGGGGCGCTGTCCTCAAGCCCTCACGAGGGCGCTGCCCCTTGACCTTGTCTTGTATCGCGACAGGGAGCGCTGTTCCTTGACCCCATCTTGGGGGTGCTGCCCCCAAACCCCTGTTAAATAATTTGAGGGGAAACCGTGCCGATAAATGTGGGAAAAATTTAACCTCCGAGTTTGATTAGGCTCCATATAACAACAATCTCCCACTTGGAGACTGATCATAACACCGCTGACCCTATAACTCCCACTGGAAATAAACACCCTAGACCCTGCTATTATGATTTTATTGTTTTCAGTTTTGAACACCAACTGAAGCTGAAAAGGAGTTCAACTTCTCCCTTGTCATTGCCTTTGTAAACATATCCGCTGGATTTTCATCTGTATGTATCTTTTCCAGCCGTAACTATCCAGCATTTAACACCAACCGGATGAAGTGATACTTTAGCTGTATGTGTTTGGTTTTTAAATGCAAGACATAATTCTTTGCAAGATGTATGGCACTCTGACTATCTATAAACAAATAACTATTAGCCTAATGTTTGCCCAATTATTCCATGAAAGATTGCAGCCATATCATCTCCTTCCTGCCTCTATTGTAGCTATATACTATGCCTCTGTAGTGGATAAAGCAACCACCTTTTGCAACCTGGAGATCCAACTCACCATTGTCCCACCTACAGTAAAGACATAACCTATAGTACTCTGCCTGGTATCAATATCCCTAGCCAAATTTGAGTCCACATAGCCTGCTAAATCAGTATTAGATCCCCCAAAACATAAATGTTTATTGGATGTACCTCTCAAATATATGAGAATCCATTTTACCGCATTCCAATGCTCCAATCCGGGATTACTCATATACCTGCTTACAACTCCTACATCATGTGCAATATCTGGTCTTGTGCATACCATGATGTACATTAAACTTCCTACAACTAAAGCATATGGTACCTTGGACATATTTTCTTCCTCCTTTTGTGTCTTAGGACACATCTCCTTAGTCAGTTTCAAATGACTAGGCAAAAGTGTGCTGACAACTTTTGCATTCTCCATATGGAATCTCTGCAACACCTTTTCAACATAATCAACTTGAGATAGAATCAATTTTCTGTTCTTCCTATCTCTGTAAATTTTCATACCAAGAATTTGTTTTGCTGCCCCCAAATCCTTCATAGCAAATGATTGTGCTAACTGCTATTTTAATTCTCTTATGTGATCCATGTTAGACCTTGCTACAAGCATGTCATCAACATATAAACATAAAATAATGTAGTTGTCATTATCCAACCTCTTAAAATAAACACAATGGTCAGAATTACACCGGCTGTAGCCTTGCTCAGCCATAAAACTATCAAATTTCAAATACCATTACCAAGGTGCTTGTTTCAAGCCATATAAACTCTTCTTCAATCTATACACCAATTTCTCCTTACCTTTGAGCTCAAATCCCTGTGGTTGTTCCATATATATCTCCTCCTCCAAATCACCATGGAGAAAGGCAGTTTTCACATCTAGCTGTTCCAAATGTAAATCTTCAGTAGCCACAATACTTAAAACAGTAAGAATAGAAGTCATCTTAACAACCAGAGAAAAAATATCATCAAAATTAATACCTTTTTTCTATGCAAATCCTTTTACAACTAACCTAGCTTTAAATCTTTTCTTACCTCCATCTTCCTCTTTCAGCCTATAAACCCATTTGTTTGGTAAAGCCTTTTTACCTGCAGGTAACTTACATAATTCCCAAGTATAATTTTTCAGCAAGGAGTCCATTTCTTCTTTCATTGCAAGCTCCCACTGAACCTTTGTATCCACCTGCATAGTTTCATCATACCCTTCCAGTTCACCAACATCTTTTAACAAAATAGAATATAAAGAGGGAGAAAACCTTTCAGGAGGTCTACTTAGCCTTGATGACCATCTAACATTCGCTGGAGTTTGTGGTATTTCTTATTGCTATTGCAGAGCATAAGGAACCACTGGAACATCATTATCTGGAATATCATCCAGCACCACATAATCCTTTTCGTTCTTCTCATGCTACTGCAACTGATCTTTGTACAACACCTTCTCATTGAATACAACATCCCTGCTTCTCACAATTTTTAGATTTTAAACATCCCAAAACCTATAACCAAAATCATCAATGCCATATCTATGAAGATACACTTTTTTGATTTTGCATCCATCTTGGTTCTATTTTCAGAATCTACATGTGCAAATGCTTCACATCTGAAGGTTTTAAGAAAAGAATAACTCACCTTCTTACATGTCCATGCTTCCTCTAGAATACCACAACCCAAAGGAACTAAAGGACCTCTATTAATTAAATAAACAATGGTATTGACAATCTCTGCCCACATGTTTAAAGGTAGCTCAGCATGCAATCTCATGCTCCTTGCACGCTCCATTATTGTCCTATTCGTGAGTTCAGCCACTCCATTTTCTTATGGAGTCCCTAGAACCATTTTCTGCCTACGAATTCCATTAAAAGAACAATAATACTCAAATTCTTTGCTGCAATACTCACCACCATTATCAGATCTAAGACATTTTAGTCTTTTACTCGTCTCATTCTCAACCAAGCTTCTCTATTTCTTAAATGTTTCAAATACATCATATTTCTGCCTAAGGAAATAAATCCAAACCTTCCTAGTTGCATCATCTATGAATGTAACATAATACCGAGAGCCACCGATAGAAGATACCTAATTTAGTCCCTATACATCTGTATGCACAAGCTCCAACTTTTCATCTTTCTTTTGCTTCCCATCCTTGAGAAAACTAACTCTCTTTTGTTTGCCATACATAGAACTTTCACAGAAATCTATATTAATACATTTCAGACCTGGTAAAACTTTCTTAGAATGAAGTATCTTCATACCTTTTTCACTCATATGCCCAAGTCTGTTATGCCACTGTGTTGTCTCACAACCTGTAGCAACTGTTTCAATCTCTTCCTGCAAACCCGCAACAATTGTTCCTGAACCTGTTTGTTTTTTCTCTGCAATAACTAAAGCAGAAGGAACAGTATGACCTGTACAAAGATATAAGGTGCCTACTTTCACACCTTTTGCTCTTATTAAGGCACCTCTTGAAACCTTCCAATTTTTAGATCATTAAAAGTAACTATGCAACCTTCATCACTTAGCTGCCCTGCTGAAATTAAATTCCTACTTAGCCTTGGAATGTGCCTTACCTCTTGTAGTAGCCAATGATTCCCATTCTGCAACTTAATCTTAATTCTTCCCTTCCCAACAATTTGACAGGGTTCATTATCTCCCAAATAAACCAACCCAAAATCCCCTTGGACATGATTAGGAAAATAACTTCTATGGGGTGTAGCATGAAATGAGGCCCTTGAATTTAAAACCCATGAATCATCAACATTATCTAGGGAAAGAATCAAAGTATCATCTTCAAATTTATTACTTACCACATTTGCCTCCTTATTGCCTTCTTGTTTGTCTTTTTCTTTATTCTTTCGAGACCAGCAATCTTTCTTTAGATGACCTGGTTTCCCACAGTACCAGCAATCCTTTTGTCCTCTAGATTAGGACCTCCTATCCTTTAATTTTCCTTGTGACTTCCCATGACCTCTAGAACCTTTTCCTCTCTCCTTTGATCTTCCCCTAATTTTTGCATTCAAAACACTACTTGATGTGGACCCTCCTAATCTTTTCTGTCGCATTTCCTCGCTAAGAATAACACCAACAACATCATCAAATTTCAAAGTATTTGAACAAGAGACAGTGTTACTTATAGCATTACCAAGCTATTCCAACTTTCTAGCAAAGAACATAAAACTAAGAGAGCCCTCACCTCTTCATCAAATTTCACTTTTACAGAAGTTAACTGATTGGTAATCGTATTAAACTCATTTAAATGATCTGTCATAGATCCACCTTCAATCATTTTCAGATTAAACAAATGCTTCATGGGAAATACCTTATTTGAGGCTGAGGTTTTTCATACAATTTAACCAAAGCTTTCATCAGTTCATTTGTTGTTTTCACTTCTGTTATATTGAATGCCACAGATGGTGTCAGGCACAACTAAATGGTTCCCAGTGCCTTTCTATCGATAAGTTCCCAATCCTCATCAGTCATTATTGCTAGTTTCTTGGCTATTCCTTCCAACAGCCTCCATAAATCCTTCTGATAGAGATAATCCTCCATTTGCATCTTCCATAACTGATAGTTCTACCCATTGAATTTATCTACCTTCAATTTACCCTCATCTGCCATTGCTCCCACTTAATTGTGAGACTCCCACTCAACCGTGAGACCTTCCTACAGATGATAATCAAACACAACCCGCTTTGATACCACTTGTTAGGAATTGCATGTAGAAGATATCAATTAAATGCAAATAAAGATCAAACAGAGGAATGAAAAATACATAGAAATAATAACAATGAGAGACAATTTTAACGTGGTTCACCCAAACTCAAGCTACATCCACCAACAAAGAGTCCAATATTATTATGCAGCAAATCAAACCGATTACAACCAACAATCCTTGTAACCCAATACCACTGCAAATGCCAATACAATGTCAATAGAAACCCAACCCTTAGCCATTTTATCAAGACTTATGTCAGTTACAAAATAGGGTTTTTTATGTCAGTCAATAGAAAAATAACTCCCGACACCTTTATAAAACAATAAAAGTCATTTGAGGTTTCGAGGGTGCTGCCCCTTGACCCTGTCTTGTATCACGATAGGGAGCGCGCCAGGGGCGCTAACCCTGGACCCTACAAGGGGTGCTACCCCCAAACCCCTGTTAAATAATTTGGGGGGAAACCGCGCCGATAAAAGTGGGAAAAATTTAACCTCTGAGTTTGATTAGGCTCCATATAACAACACGTACATTCTTTGTGTCAAGCATGTATACTTTGTGTATTGCGTGTATACATTGTGATTTCTCAAGTGTATGCCTTGCGTATGTCTTGTCTCATGTACTCCTTATATCTTATGTGTATGCAATTCATCATAGACTCCTAGAATCATAAACTTGGGCACTTGATCACCCCTCAATTTTGGTGACATTTTATGGCTTCTATGTTTGTGATGATTAAAATATATCTTCTCCATACTTTAGTGCAAGTATGAGCGTAAGATCATACCTACACTAAAGTGAGGGCTAAATGTTATGGAGTAAAATGTGTACCCTTGCCATTTTACACCTAGTTTAGCACCCGAGTGGACCTAAAACAATTAATTCTTGATTTCAATGAATAAACCAAACAAAATAAACTTAGGACATGTCTAAGCCCACCTTAATTGGCACTCTCTAGAGTTTGTGGGGCTAAAGGACCAAGGTGCCTAGTACCTTGGTCACAGATGTTATCGCCGACCCTATTTTTATGGTGTCGACTTAGAACGCCTCCTTGGCTTATACATCTTGGCCCCATTTGGTTTTATTCATTGTTGGTGAGCAGGATTGCATATATAAGCGAGTTAGTTTATTCATTTGAACATCTAAGCAATCTAGGCACACTTGTACTCTCTCTCTGATGCTCTCTATTCATCTCTAAAGATCTCTATGGTGGATTATTGTTGTACTAACTTTTTGCAGGTCTTGTGAATATCTCTCTACTTCTTTGGGGCTACACCAACTTCTTGAGTCAAGTTGTGATGCTGCATCAAGCAAGATAGGGTTTCCATGCTCATAGTGACTTCTTTCCTTCATGGTTTATTAAAACATTCCATTCTAATTTAGATTTGCCTCTGTCCTCCTAGGGCACACACTCTTTGATCTCTCATCATTGCTATTGTGGAGATGGAAACACCATTCATGGAGCTTGACTTAGGGAAGCTCCTAAATAGCACCAACCCTCTTTCCATCTTGTTTGTGTGTAGGTGGCATTAGGAGGAATTTGAAGATAACAAGTGACAGGAGATAGGAAGACAAGTAGTTGAAGGCACCTAGATTTGAAAATCCTGCAAAACCCTAATTTGGGTCTAGGGCACCCAATGCACTAGTACCTCTCTACTCCCAAAATTAGATTCTAGTTCTCCTCTGTTCCCTGATTTGTATTGTGGTATTAGATTTTTTGTATCTGTTTTTGACAGCCATTTATTGGTTAATCTTACTCAATTAGGGTTTCGTGCTTTGCCCTAGTTTGGTTTGTTAGACTTGGTTGACACTCCTTTATACAACAAAGGGACAAAAGCCTTATAGTTTGGCTCTCCTTCAAGGGTAGAAGCCAAGCTCAGTTTGTGTTCCAATGTTGGTAGAAGAGGGTTTGACCTAGTTTAGGGTTTTAAGCTAAGTCTCCCTTTTCCATCGAACACATTCATAAATATGTTCACTTGTAGCTCCAAGTCATTGATTAGGAGCTTATTCATTTGAGCCTCAAAACATAGGCAACCATGATCAATCTATAAAATTTTGTTAGTAGAAATAATGGACTTTGACGCAATGACCTTCCTACTTGACCAAAATGATTATGATGGATCTTAACACAACATAAAAATTATGAAAAGCCAACATCAAATGGGTATTAAGTTGTACAAATGTTTAGTTTTACAATGGTTATAACATTCACCACCCTCGATTAGATTTATGAATGCAGAATTGACTCATGACATTTCTATAGTCATTGATCTAAACCTCAAACTTTTAAAGTTTAAAAATCAAATTAAAATGTGTTGGCCTTTTCAATAACTATTATAATTTGACCTAGTGCACATTTGTGTGGATTCGTGTACTTTGTTGTTGTACTTAAGGATATTTATTATTCATTTAGAAATCATTGCGGATTATGAAAAAGCATTGGTAGAAAGAATTCATGATATATTATAGTAGCATCATTAGAGAATACATCAACATACATCATCTTAGGCATCACTACATGCTTTACAATTACTTCTAATCCTAGTTCATTGTCATTGTATTAGGACTAGTGTGATATTCACTTTATAATCCCATGTATATCCTATGTGTGTTCTCCAAAATTCTTCAAACAAGGTACTTGGACACCCATGAGGAATTTAGAGATGTTTTTTTTATTATTATTCTCCTTGGAACTTATAATTTGTTGTGAGTGATCATTGATTATAGAAGTTATAGAGAAAGGTCAACATGGAGTTATTGTCATCATCATAAGTGTAATTGAGCATCTCCCTCATGGAGCACTTGTGAGTTACATTTGTGGGAGTGGAGCATCTTGTGATTATGGTGGGACCTTCATGTGATATTATGTCCATCATGAAGGACTATGGGGTTATCATTTTTCCTACCAGAGTAATGAGGTCAAATATGCTTGTAACAATTCATTTCTATCTTGAGTGCTTGTTTCAATTTATCATGGGGCATTAGATTTTGTCTAGTAGAGGATGACACCTAGTTTCAAGCCCATGGTTTTGACTCATAGTTTTGGATACCACTTGGTGGTTTCTTATTTTTGATTGCTTTATATATTGGAGGCATGAGATAGAGGTTTCATATAATATTATGTAGGTGTATTTTTATTTTTCCACAATATTGTTGGGGTGAAGAAGATTGAGTGCATTGTATCAATATGTACTCTTATTCTTGAGATTCTTTAGTGGTGGAGTTTTTCTCAAAAGGGTTTCTCCATGTATATCTAATGTTTTATGTGTTTATTATGGTTTACTATTTTTTATATACTTTCATATGTTCCATTTCATGATTTATCACATGTTCCTTGATTGGATTAATCAAATTTGAACATTATTGTTTTATGTTCTCAATATCTCTTTAGTGGTGGAGTTTTTCTCAAAAGGGTTTCTCCATATATATTTAATGTTTTATTTATTTATTATGGTTTGATATTTTTTATATGCTTTCCTATGTTCCATTTCATAATTTAATCACATGTACCTTAATTGGTTTAATCACATTTGAACACTATTGTTTTATGTTTTCCCTATATCTATTTATCTTGTTATCAACTTTTGATATTAGAGCTATAACTTGATTAGAGATAGGGACAACTTTTTTGGAGTTTTGTAGGTTTTTTGTGGTTGTAGTGGAAGCATTTGATTTAGTAATTTTATAGATCTGTGGGTGGTTGAGATCATGGTAAGCATATTCTATTTGGAGATTGATAAATTTAATGTCTCTGGTTACAAATTGTGGAAACTAAAAATGGAAGATCTCTTAGAGGAAAGGGATCAATGGAGAGCTATGACAAAGAAGGAAAATCCTATGAGAGTCTTGGATGAAGACTAGAATAAGCTCAATAATAAATCAAGAGGAGCCATAAGGTTGTGTCTCTTTGATTTTGTTCTCTTGAATGTTTCTAAGGAAACTATTTATTTCAAATTATGGAATGAAATAGGTTAAATATATCAAACCAAGAGTTCGGTAAATAAGTTGTATTTAAAATGAAAAATTTATTGTTTGAAAATAAAAGGATATTTATTGTTAAGCATTTCAATTCTTGTAATCTTATTTTGAGTCAAGTAGGATCAATTGATGTTAAGCTTGATGGAGAGGATAGATGTATTTTTTTGCTTTGCTCTTTGTCTAAATCTTGAGAGAACCTAATTGTTGAAATTAGTAGCGGCAATGTAAAGCCCAAGATGGATTCCCTTGTTGCCACTTTGATTAGTGAAGAAATGAGGAGGAAATCTATGGTCAAGGGTTCCCAGAATGCATTACATGTTTAGGGTAGACCCAAGGAAAAATCTGGTAAGAAAAAGGGTTATAATGAGAGATCTAAATAAAAAAGCTGGTCTACAACCCCCAGTAAGAGTAGGGTCATATGTTGGAACTATGGAAAATGGGGCAATTCGAAGGAATGTAGAAACAAGAAAAGAATGAAGATTCTTATACTGATAAATCCTCTGACGATAATGCTATTAATAGATTGTTTATTTCTGCTAACATTGCTTGTGATGACTTGTAGCTAATTGATTTAGGTGCCTCATATCATGACTCCTCACAAGGAGTGGTTTTATCATTGCAAAGCATATGAGGGAGGTGAGGTGTTCCTTAGAAATAATAGTTCACATAAGAGTTTTGGTAAAGGAAATGTAAATTTGGTTTTTAGTGTTGGAAGAGTAAAATCTCTCACAAATGTGTTACAAATTCCCAATCTTGCATAAGATTTTCGGTTTATAAGACGAATTATGTTGGTGTGCATGTCGTATTTGACAAGAGTAGTTATAGGTTTACTAGAGGGAATCTAGTGTTAACTAAGGCCAATAAGTGTGATACCTTGTTTAAGATGGAAGCATCTATATTTTGTAACTCTACCAATATAATAGAAAACTCAGATTCATGTATATTATGGAACCATAGATTTGGACACATTGGTGAAAAGGATTGGAAACTTTGATTAATAAAAAAAGGTGGATGGTTTATCTAGTTTTTCTATAGATTTTAACTTTTGTGAGCATTGTGTGTTTGGAAAATAGAATATGATTAAGTTTAATTTTGGTAACACTAGGGAAAAGAGATTATTAGCGGTTATTCATAATGATGTGTTTGGGCCTATGGATGTTGCTTCAATTGGTATATCTCATTGTTACATTTCATTTATCAATGACTACTCATGTTATACTTAGATTTATTTTTTGAGGCATAAGTCTGAGGTTTTTAGCAATTTTAAGGATTTTAAGTTTCTTATTAAAATATAGATGGATTAGAAAATAAATGTATTAAGGTTAGATAATGGAGGGGAATATTTATCTAGAGAATTCAATAATTTCTGTAGACATGCAAGTGTTGTGAGATAGAAGGCAATTCCTTATATGATAGAAGAGAATGACACCATAGAAAAGATGAACAAGACTTTGAAGGAGAAAGTTATAAATATGTTGAGTAGAAATGGGCTTAACAAGTGTTTTTGGAATGAGGTTATAAGTATTACATGTTATTTGATTAAAAAATCTGCTTGTTCTACTCTGGTAGATAAAAATCCATTAGAAGCATGGACAAGTAAAAAGCCCTCTATTTCACACATTAAAGTTTTTGGATGAGGCTTTTGTTCATGTGTCTAAAGAGAAATGATCTAGGTTGGATTTAAAGGCTAAACAATGTATTTTCATTGGTTATGTAAGCTTTGGAATCTTTTAACCTAGAAAATGGTTTATTCTAGAAATGTGATTTATAGGGAACTTAGAGTTATTTATAATGTTACACAACCATAGGAAAAAAAGATGACAACACATTTTGAGATAAAGATTGAAAAGTGTTGGCGTTTCAATTCGCACCTCTGGAATGCGAGTTGGAAACAAACAACTATGCACAGATAAACTGCTCTTCTATTAGGAGGGGAAGTTCCCTTTTTTTACTGATGATTACTTGAAAGATAAACAAACTAAACTTGCCTATCTTTTTATTTCTGAGCTATGAGCACAAGGTTATAAAACTCTATCACTACAACAGAGGTTTTTCTTTTTAACTTCTAACTACAACTAGGCCTAAACTAAATGGCACTTTTGATCACCTAAGTAAATTCAAAGCTTAGGAATCAAAAGTTAACAAGGAATGATTTATCAACACAAAAGCTTGAATAAACTTGTTCTAGATCACATCCCAAGACTTATTGTACTTTAAAGATGTAAATTGAAGTTAAGAGTATGCAAGCAACACATAAACGATAAACTAAATGAACTTGAGGCAGAGAATTAAAGCAATGAAAGGCGTAAGATTTCTATTCTCAATATTCAAAAAGCTGTTACAACTCCAGGACAAAAGTATTGTAGCAAAGATAGGCATGCAACATGCGATCAAACACTGGATTACAATGGGCACAAAGTGAACAAGCACTTTGATGGAGATTGATTGTCATTGATGTCAAAAAGGTATGGAGGTTTGTTGTCAAAAGGTTCACATGATGTTGGAGTTGATCATATCATCAAGAGATTGTTCATGGTATTACTCATTATGTTGTATGATGTGCATGATACATGAGTTAGTGTTGAGTTCATGCTTCAGCATTGGTTATGACTGTATATGATGTTCATGTCATTGATCTTGCTCAAAGAGTTCATTTGGTAAAGGTTGATTCATATGGTGTACAATATGTAGTTTCTTTGATGTAGTTTGGTATTGTTGTCACAACACACATGATATGCAGTGTTAATGCAATTTAAAGATTTCAAGGTGTTGTTTCATGACAATGTGCTCAAAGGTGATCAAAGGTACTATGTCTGCATTATTCAAACCTTCTGCATTATGCAAATCTTGTCTTCAGGATAATTGATGTTGAGAGCATTAGCATGGTTGTATATGATCTCAGTTAGGCAGAGTTATGATCATTGACTATGTGAAAGAAAGAGTTTGGTTGAGGATTCTATATGCAGTATAAATTGGTGACCTTCATAGTAATTTATTGATGGCAAAGTGTGTTTGTGCTTTAGAGGAGTTCATGTCTTCATCATGTTAGTTACTCATGTTGGTGGTGTAACTCATCTCATGATAACATGTTTATAGTGAACTCAATTGGATGGATTGGCACACAGTGTGATCAATGTAGTCATTAATATTCATTGTTGACAGGTTCTTAAAATGCTCCTTTCTCAGAGAAAAGTTGATTCAAGGTGTTTTTTGATGCCAAGGTTGTTCTTGATGTTTTTGTAGGATGTTCATCTCATTCTTAAAGTTGTCTAATAGGTTAAAACCTAAATTTATTCCCAAATCCTAAGGTGTAAAGTATTTGAAACTCTAGCCTAAAATTTTTCTCTGTCTATATTCTGCATCACAAAGTGTCTAGAGTTTTCCTATAGCTCAAAATATTCTCCTAAAACTCTAAACAATCCTAAGTTGATAAATCCTTAATCATGCTTTTAAAACCTAGTTTTTAACTCTTACCAACCTATCATTTAAAACAATTACTTTTTGTTATATTTTGGTGTTGACCTATTGAGCAAGTTAAAAACCACTTAAGTGACAACTTAAAGGGTTTTGGAGTCGTCGGGCAACTGACCCTTGTCCTAGTCAAACATGTTCTCTCGGTTACTTCATAAGTGTGATGGTGCCAATAAAGGATCAAAGATTGCATTTAAAAGATGAAAGGGCGTGCTATGGAAGATCAAAGGCACACATTCAAACTTAGGCCTTCTTCATTGTATTCAAAATTTGATGGGTTTGTGAGTGTCACTTCTTATGATTGCACAAAGAAGGCTATTTTTAGCCCAATTACAAGGCAAATTTTGGGGATTTTTAAAGATGTTTTTTAGAAGATCTTTTTGTGAGATTTTAAAGAGATTCTGTTCTATTTTTAATACATGTCATGGCAGAAGAGATAAAAGAGAAGCTTTTATTATTTTATAATAAGAAGGGTGATGTTTCACATTGGGTGAAGTTTAAAAGGCTTTTTAAATGCCTTCTTTTTTATCTTTTTATAAGATGAAGAGTGGGGTCTGAAGATAGAAAGTTTTTATTCTTTTTAGGGGCAGAGTGACTAATTTATTGAAAGATTTAATTGATGGAATTTTGAAGAAATTATTTTTTGTGTGAGGTCTTGAAAAGGAAATGGCAGATGATTTGATGAGGTGATTGAAGAAAAATAAAAATGAAAGGTCAATTTTTTTTTATTGTAGGTTCATTGTGATAATTTTTCAAGACAAAAATTTCAGATTGAAAGTATTGAAGAGTTTTGAAAAGGAATATGAAAGGTCTTCTTGCAGATAAGAAATCTTTATTGCAAAAAGATGGATTTCAAATGAAAGAAGATGAACAGATTGGAGATTTGTTTGAAAATGAAGAGAAAGAAGAATTTGAATGGTTTTGCATGAATATGATTTTATTTTTGTAGGTACTGAAATATGAAAGAATGAAGATACAAACTCTTGTATGTGAAAATAAAAAGTATGGTTTTTGTGATTTTAAAAAGGAATGCAAAGGATTCAATGAAGATTAGTATGTCTTGAAGAATGAAGATAAATTATGATGTGGAGATGATTTTTAGTGGATAAGAGAAATATGCAGATGCAGAGATAATTGTTTTCAATGTCTTTGTGAAGGAATTGTTAAGTTCATGTGCAGAGATGACAACTTACAAAAGTTAATGGAGCTATTGCAGACAAAGGAATTAGATGATTGTTGCAAAGTGAATTTATTTTATTCTTGATCAATTCAGGAGCTTGTATAATGTGTCTTGAGATGGTAATTTGCAGAGATTGTATTTTGCAAGTTTTGATATGGTAAAATGTTGATTCTTTATTAGGTTGAATAGATTGTATTTGAAAGAAAGTTTGTCAAGTGAGGGTTAAAGGAGGAATAAAGTTTTGTGATGGAGTGAAATAGGGTAATCCCCTAAACTAATTTGTTTTCTTATGCACACTTGTATCAGCCAGTGAAGCACAGTGTATGCCAGTGAGGCATTTTGTAAAGCTAGTGAAGCTTCCTTGGTCAGTGAGACCTATTTGTAATCAGTGAGGTTTTGAATAAGCTAGTGAGGCAATTTTGAGTGGTTTTTCTACCCCATGAGGGTTTTCCACTCTAGTAATCCTTGTGTTATGATTTGCCTTTATGTGTGTGTTTTTTAATGTTTTACTCACAAGTCCTAATTCATGCTTTTCATTATCATACTTGTGCATTTGTGTTTAACAGTTTATTGAGGTTTTTCTGTCTCTTTGTCTTGTAAATTTAAAGGTGTAAAAAGTTATAAAAGTTTATACAACACTTATTCACCCCCCCTCTCAGTGTTGTTTTGTACTCCAACACACTTGAATAACAATATTGCAGGCTAGAATAGGCACAACAAATTATGCTATCTCAATTACAGTTCCTCAACAATGGGCAAGGCTACCCTTATTTATACATAAATCAAAGGAGTAGGGAACCCTAAAATCTCCTTGATCCTAGCTAACTAACTTGCCAACTTGCAATCTTTATTTCTATTCTAAGACAAAGATTACAACTAACACCCACTTTAAAACAATCTGCTTTAAAGCAGAGAAAGCTCTAACTATTACAAAGTGATTTTTTCTATTTAAACGATAGATAAGCTTTGAATGAAAGAAAATGCTTTAAATCAAAAAGCATTGAGTTAAAGCTACTTTTTTGAGTCATATCTGTTGATAACTGAGAGGGGAGGGGGGTGAATCAGTTATCTTAATTATTTTGACTTTGTAAACTTTCTTAATATTTAATGCAGCATCAATTCAAATAAGCAAACATAACCATGAAATGGAAATACACATGACACAATATTTTTGACGTGGAAACCCTGTTAAGGGAGAAAACCACGGGGTGATTAACCCAAGATTGTATTCTCTGTTAGAAGAATAGAAATACAAAATGGCACTTGCCAATTAGGGCTCACTGCCCGAGCACACTGCTCACAAGAGGCTCACTGCCTACAAGAGACTCACTGTCTACAAGTTATAACGAGAGTAACAAGATACTTGAACTGATGAGAAGCATCCACATATGCTGGAGTTCAGTTCCAGTTAGGCTCAGTATACTGATCTACTGCACTTCATCCTTTCTTTTCTTTTAGAGATGTTGTCCTTTTACATATTGGACCTGCCTTACTGCTTCCATACTGCTCTTCTACTTTTCTTCGCACTTCCCACTTACACCACACTCACTTCTCATCAAAATCCATTTGGTATATATATCCGCACAAAGGATTTCATCCTCTTTCTAGTCGGCATCCGGAATAGTTAGTATTTCCCAAACTTTAGTCTGTCGGCTGAATCCTTGCTTACCAAGTGATGTGGATCAAATAGATACTTATAAGAGTTATCTAACAAGTAGGCCAATCATGAATGATACCTTAAGAATCTTGATCACCATCAACATCTCATCCGAAATAATGTCTGAAGCTCTGCTGGTAAGTTCTTCCTCTGTCTGCTCTGCCAAATAGGACCCCAATACTTGAATGCTTATATCTCTTCACTCTTTCATCATGGGAGGCTCAAATCCTAGAATCTACCAGTCAAGGTATTCCTCTTGATTTCCCCAAGTCCACACTTTCCATAGATACTTCCTCTTAGAGATCCGGACCTGACTATCGGACCTTGCCACAACACTCTGTTCTTGCTTACCGGACCACAACACTCTTCAATCTGACTTCCGGTATAGGCACACTATGTCCTGCAGATGTGTGGGATGAACTTTGTTGCCATCAATGACAACAATCATGAAGCTCCAATGTGTCTCTTGCCAACAATCTCCCCCTTTGGCATTGATGGCAACACTTAGTGAAAAATGACTAAGTGTTATACTATACTCCCCCTTGGTTGATGCTCTCTTCTAATGTACACTTTTCTGGAGCTCCCCCTTAGCTGGATTCCACATTTTTCATTGTTCCTCACCCCCCCTTTGACATCAATGGCAAAGGGTAGGGTCCACATACCAAAATTTCCAAAAACAATCTATACTTAGCCGCATAAGTATATATACATGCTTATACTTACATATACTGAAGTATATCTACAAAAGATGTCTTCAATTGGGCAAATTCTATTGCCCAACTCAGCTTCATGCTGTCCAAAATTGAGATGTGACCACTCAACAGGAATGCAAAAGCTTCTGCCCTCTTGAGATCTGTCGGATCACTAGTTTGGGCTGTGGTCTGAGCATCAGTTAGGGCTTCATGCATGGCCTCTAACTTAGGGATAATCATCCCTCTAAGTTCACCCATTATGCTTAATATGTTCTTCCTTTCCTTCTCAAGCTTCTTAATTTCATTCATGATTACAATAGTTTGACATTCCTGGCTTATTATGGATACAGTGAGAGGATCAAAATTTTGAGAGAGGTTTGACAGTTTATCCTCTTGTTCTTTTACTTTCTTCTCAATATCCTTTGTTGCTTTAGTCCAGGATATACAAAATTTATATACTTCTCCTCCATCCTTAAGAGCATTTTCTAAGCTCTTTATCCCAATGTCCATATTTCTCCTATCATTGGTTATAAGCCCTTGTAACTCCAAGAATCTCTTATCCAAAAACTCTTTTCAGACTTTCTCTTCTGCTGCTTTCTCTAAAGAATCAAAATGTGTACTAACAGAATTTACAAGAGACTTTAGATTACTGGATGTGGATGTTGTAGGATCCTTTTGGAAGGATGGCATGATCTTTTCCAGTACACCGGATGCAGTTTCTATGAGTTCACAGTCTTCCATGTGAGACTTCAGCATTTTTTCTTTTGCCTTTGCTTGAGTGAAGGATGCTAGCTTCATGGTTTGCATCGGAGAGAGGGAATCAAAATTGAATGGACCCTGAAGCAACTCTGGTTCATCAAATTCCATCATCCCTTTGGTCAAGAAATCCTTGATTGCTTCTGCTGTGTCTCTTGCCGGTGACATGGCTTTGTTCCCTTTTTCAGCCTTACCACTATCATCTATGGTTTCTAGAATTTTCTCTCCTTCTGCACCCTTATTACTGTCATCTTGTTTTTCCTTTTCCTCTGCATCTTTCTCTTCTACTCTTTCCTCTTCTTTAGATCCGAAGTCAGCAGTAGAAACCGAAGGAGAGATGTTTGCTTGATCATGTGCCTCCTCTTCCAGAGCAGAGGAATCTAAGTCCTTGTCTTTTTCTTCATCTGTCTCCTTTACCTCTTCTACCACTGTCTCAGTAGATTCTTCTTTGTTATCCATTCTCGAGGGATCATCACTTAAATCCTCTACAACAGGAATATTGAATCTTTTATAGGCTTTCCAGAGGATTTCTTCTGTTTCTTTTGCCACTTTATCAGTTTCTCCAAGCATGAGCTGATTCATTCTAGCCTTACTCCGGAACTCATCCTTGCAATCTTTGAAGATCATATTCATTTGCTTCTGAGTGATTGAAGGAAAGAGCTGAATGGCTATCTATTCTCGGATCTCAAGATCCTTTGCCCTAGCATTATTTTTCCTTATCTCTAATTCCTTCTCTAGGCTTTCGGGAATGAGAGATATAATTTCAATAAAAGCCTTATTGTATATGTTCAAGTACTTAACTGTGGCTTCCTCCAATATCTTTCTATCTGCATCATTGTATGCATCATAGAATTCTGTTATTGGTTGCAGGTTCCCATCCATAGTAACTGCCTTAACTACATCATCTAAGGACAGAGTGGGCCTTTCAACAAACTCTTCTACCATCTCTTCCTTGTCTTTACCAGTAGAGGTTCACCAGATACTTTCTTCTTTTTCCTCATTTTCCTAACCTTGTCATTTGACTCAATCTCTTCATCATCCTTCTGACTGATGTAAGACCTTGTGGCCTTTGTCTTAGTTCTTTTCTCTACTTTACCGGATGGTTTTGCTTCCAGTTTTGATGCCTTTGAGGTCTTAGCAGTTGTAGGTGCAGACCTCTTAGAGGATCTGGTCCGGGAGGGGGCTTCTATTGGACCACTTTCCTTTTCTGTTTCATCCTTCTCTTTCTCTGCCCTTTCTGTCTTCTCTCTATTTGCATCAAGTGCTTCTTTCGAAATTCCATGCCTCTTGGCAAACTCTTCTACTTCCTTCCTCACTTTTTTATTTTATTTCCGGTTGTCTTAACTCTACATGGATCTTCACACTTAATTCTTCAAAGGTTCCAAACCTTTCTGCCTTGGGATCCTTGGGCTGACTTAGCATGTGCTAAACATGCAGCTCCACAATTTTCTCATCCACTTCATACCCCATAGGCATGATCCACACTATTCTTGGTTCTACTGCCTCCATTAGGCACTGATTAGTTTCTACCATAAAGCAAACTGTATCCTTATACTTTTCAACTAGAGATTTGGGAATTCTCTCCCTTGCTTGCATCATACTCTAAAAGTTCTTGAAATAACCCCACAGAGCTGTATTTCTTGCCTTAGTATTCCCAAGCCCATGCAGGTAGTCTCTGATTTGAATGGCAACAGGTCTGTCATTCTGCCATACCCAGCCACTGGATCCGGGCAGCTCATTCATAAAGTAGAAAAACAAACATAATATCAGTCCACCATACTTAAAAGAGTTCTTCTTGTCCTTCTTGATCTTCTGTAAGTTTTCCATTAGTTGGCTTAGAAGGAGTTCACAGAGATCATAATCTACATTCTTTCTCAACATTTCATAAGCAGTATACATAGTAGTTTCGAGTACTAAATTTTTCCTGCTAGAGTGATATATCTTATAACCAATTATCATAGCTGCAAACTTGATATCCGGATCAGAAATATCTTCTATGGTCATTGCTCTCTTATCAAATTTTGATCCGGTAGCCTCACTCACCGTTTGGTTTTTGACAGATTTGAGAACTGGTATCCCTCCGGAAGAGTGCAAACTGGTCACTGCCCTAATCACATCCTTAGTGATCTTAAATGGTCTATTTAACCATAGGAAGTTATCATGTACTCTGCTCAACACATATCGGACCCATTCATCCTCTTCAAAACAGGGGAAATGAATGCACTGACCAAAATGTTTATTCCAGATGGCCTGGTACTGTGGTTTGAGTTCAAAAGCATCATCTATTAACTGATTGTGATAGATATCTGCTAGCTTGGATTCCCCAAACTCTTCAATGTTCGCATGAATGTAAACCCTAACATCTTCTACATGCAAAATACCATGCGGAATGCTGGAAAATGCACCTGAGGGATCCATTTCTAGAGATTTGTATGGGTGCTTCTTAAATTTAGGGCATGGCCTATCAAAAATCTTCACCACATTTGGAGTAGCCATCTTTCAAAGATTTACAGAGAGATATTCAAGAACAGAGAATACCTTTTACACTTCTAGGTTTCACGGAGTGAGTCGGATCGATTGCTGGATGAATCGACTTCTGCAGATGATCTTTGATGAGCTTGAGTAGATTTGTTGCAGAGCTCTTTATCGCTTCTTCTTGAATGCAGAATGAACAAGTGTTTGATAAGAAAACCCTTATATTATTTTGCAAGCCCTAATACCAAGTTGCAATAAATGCTCAACTTAAGTCATTTCAGTTTGCCTTGTTTTTCCTATTTGGATGACTTTGATGAACCGGATCAATCTTGTTCTAAACAACTTGCGGATCTTCCATATCTTAAACATAGTTTATTTAGATGTTTCTCTATGAACCCTTTAATCCACAACTCTCCTTGTGCCAATTCCGGCACCAATTAACTGGCTAGGGGAAAAATGTTTTTCCTTGTGTCTCCCCCTGAGCCAGAGCTCACTTTTTAATTTTCAGAAGGAATATCAGCACCAGATTCTGGTGCAGATCCATCCCCTACATTTTCTATACTTGTCTTCACCCAAATCATGTTCATCTCACTTTGAACTTCATCCACATCCACTTTTCCTTTTCCCTTGTCTTGATTCTGATTGTGATGTATCGGACCTCTTTTGTCCTGATTCTTGTTTCTACAGAATTTGGTAATATGACCAGATCTATTGCAATTGTGGCAAACAACATTTCCTTGCATATTTGATTGATGTCTTTTTGATCTACATTGATTAGCCATATGACCCATTCTATTGCATGCAAAGCATCTACCATTGAATTAATTGTTCATTTGCATATTTCTGCATTCATGAGATTTGTGACCATACCTTTTGCAGTTAAAACACTGTTTGGAGAAAGAAGTATTAGTCTGATTCATTCTCTTTCTGCACTGATTAGCTTTGTGACCAAAGTTATTGCAGTTGTGGCAGTATCCATTGAAGGATGGATGTCTTTGAGCATTAGGTTGCCTTACTAGAGGTCTTCTAAGCCTATTCCTTGGATTTTCTGATCCAAACTTCTTCTGACCAGATCCGAAGCTTTCACCTTTCTCATATCCCAAGCCACACTTGTCATCTACCCTCTTTTGGCTTTCAAGAAGAACATGAAGTTGAGTAGAACTTATCTTGAATTTCTTTGTATTCATTTGCTGTTTGAAGATCCCTTTTAAGAGAGACAATTTGATCCTCAAGTTTTTCTTCATTATCTTTAGCATCTTCAAGATCAGATTCAAGATGTCTAATTATTCTATCCATCTTGTGGCAATCTTCTGATTTCTCCTTGAGAGATTTTCTTAGATCATCTTCAGTTTTTCTTTTCTCTTCAATTTCTTGGGTAAATTTCATAACTCCTGATTCCATTTCATGTCTTACCATAATGATCTCTTTTGATAACTTTTCACATAACTTGGTTTTCTCCTTCAGATCTCCATTTGTATCATTTGCTTCACTTTGACTTGCCAATTGCTGAAGTAGCTCCTTTCTCTTTTTCATAGAGAGACTTAGTTTCCCTTTTAGTTCATTTATGAAATCATCAGCCTGTTTGAGTCTTTCCTTCAATTCATTGACTTCAGAATTAGATTGTTAAAGATCATCTGGGGCAGACTGAAGTTGCTCCCTCATGCCATACACATCCATTTTAATTTCCAGATCTTCCTCAAGCTGTTAGGCTCTATTTGGAGGAACTTGGCTCTGATACCAATTGTTGATAACTGAGAGGGGGGTGAATCAGTTATCTTAATTATTTTGACTTTCTAAACTTTCTTAATATTTAATGCAGCATCAATTCAAATAAGCAAACATAACCATGAAATGGAAATACACATAACATAATATTTTTGATGTGGAAACCCTATTAAGGGAGAAAACCACGGGGTGATTAACCCAAGATTGTATTCTCTGTCAGAAGAATAGAAATACAAAATGGCACTTGCCAATTAGGGCTCACTGCCCGAGCACACTGCTCACAAGAGGCTCACTACCTACAAGTGACTCACTGTCTACAAGTTATAAAGAGAGTAACAAGATACTTGAACTGATGAGAAGCATCCACATATGCTGGAGTTCAGTTCCGGTTAGGCTCAGTATACTGATCTACTGCACTTCATCCTTTCTTTTCTTTTAGAGCTGCTGTCCTTTCACATACCGGACCTGCCTTACTGCTTCCACACTGCTCTTCTACTTTTCTTCGCACTTCTCACTTACACCACACTCACTTCTCATCAAAATCCATTTGGTATATATATCCGCACAAAGGATTTCATCCTCTTTCTAGTCGGCATTCGGAATAGTTAGTATTTCCCAAACTTTAGTCTATCAGCTAAATCCTTGCTTACCAAGTGATGCGGATCAAATAGATACTTATAAGAGTTATCTAACAAGTCAGCCAATCATGAATGATACCTTAAGAATCTTGATCAGCATCAACATCTCATCCGGAATAATGTCTGAAGCTCTGTCGGTAAGTTCTTCCTCTGTCTACTCTGCCAAATAGGACCCCAATACTTGAATGCTTATATCTCTTCACTCTTTCATCACCGGAGGCTCAAATCTTGGAATCTACTAGTCAAGGTATTCCTCTTGACTTCCCCAAGTCCACACTTTCCATAGATACTTCCTCTTAGAGATCCGGACCTGACTGTTGGACCTTGCCACAACACTCTGTTCTTGCTTATCGGACCACAACACTCTTAATTTGACTTCCGGTATAGGCACACTATGTCCTGAAGATGTGTGGGATGAACTTTGTTGCCATCAATGACAACAATCATAAAGCTCCAATGTGTCTCTTGCCAACAATATCCTCATCTATATTACTGCTTTATTGGTGACGTCATCCACTAGTATTTTGGGAAACAATATCTTATAAAAAGCTAGTGACCACATCCTTGCCGGGAACATTGATACTTTCCAATATGATATTTTGATTTTCTAACATCTCTTCACCATCTGCAACCATCTAGAGGAATTCACAAACTTCGTCCATAGATTTATCAAACTTTACTATCATTGCGGCAAAACGATCCATCTTGCCAGCACCGAGATCACCATTAAAATTGTTGCAGACAAGAGTTTGGAATTCTATCTGTACTTCCTTGAGATCATACAGGGTACCATCTTCTTTCTCATATGAGTATAGGATCTGAGAAACAAAAGACCTAATGAACTTGAGAACACTTATCATCTTATCCTTCCATTCCACTAACTCTGAGGTTATCTTCTCATGGGTTTTTACTATGAAAAGATATTGTGCTTTCCAAGTAGAAACCTTCTTATTTTCTTCTGAATCAATAGAATCATATGCTACCTTCAAGTCAGAGATTATGATCTCAAATACTGGCTTGTTCTCAGCCATACACTACTAAAAGCCCTGAATGCCTTGACACAAATCATGAGCATTGTACTTCAATTGATAGATCTGTGAAAGTACATATCTGCCTTTAGTTACAAACTCTTCCACCCAATCCTTCATGTGCCTCCCATAAATGACCAACTGACTTAGCTGTTGGTGATTGGATGGTGACTCTAGAATCTGAGGAAGCAATAAGTTGGCCTGCGAAGTGTCGTGAAGAAGATTGGAAATATATTGCCACAGCTGCCTATTCTTAGCCTTGAGGGTTGTTTTATTTTCCTCGTCCTTCAACACTCCTTCCTTCAAATTATCTGATGAAACCTTAGAGATTCACATCCATGTGTGGGTTACTTCTACCAAGATTGGCTCTGACCACTATGAAGTCATCAACCTTAATCTCATTGACATTCCTATCTTCCGATGTTGTTGTAGTTTCAAGAATGATCTCTCCATCAACATTCTTCTCCATGTGAACTTGCTTCTTAAATTTCTTCTCTGGTATGTCTGGGAAGATGCTATCAAGTTTTGTCAAGTTCAACTGGTATGAAGGCTTTTTCCTTTTTCTACCCAAGATGTTCTCAAGCCAAGATGAGCCAACTTCCTTGGGAGACTCAGTTCCAGTTCCATCAACTCCTAATGAATTAATGTGTGTTGCAGCGTTATGAACTGGCGAATCTGGTTTTGAATCTATGAGAATGGGAGAAGACCTTGGTGATGGAGGTGGAGAAACAGGAACTGAAGGCATTGTTTCAACATGTGGTGTTGATTTAGCCAGAACTTCTGATGCAACTGCTGGTTGTTCCTGCTGAATATGAACTGGAGACTCAAAATTTTTCCTCTTCATCTTGACCATCTTTGTTCCTTCTAGAAGGATGCTCATAGCCTTAACCCTTGGTTTTGGTTTGGAAGTGGAAGGTATAGATGGTTGAACAACTGGCAGCTCTACAACTGGAATAGCTTCTTTCCACTTGTTCTTATTACTCAAGAATATCATATTGTTTTTGATAACCTAACTCGTTCTTTCCTTAATTGAGGTGCTCTCTTTTACGGACCAATTAACTTGTGACAGTGGTTGTTGCTCAACCTAATCTCTAAAATATGTGGGAAGTTGATGAGGAGCGCACAGTGGGAATGGACAATTGATCAAATATTAAACTTTTAAACTCTTGAACCTTTTGCAACCGGTTCTAGTCTCGGTGAGCAGATCTCTTCCTTTAGTTTTCGGCAACACTTTGTCCGTCAGCCACTTCACAACTTATCTCTCCAAAGTCTTAGTCACTCCGATGTGAGGTTCAACACTCTTTGCCTATTGGCAAGAAAATCACCATCGGTCATCTTCAAACTTGTCACTCCGACATCGTAACTCCTCCCGATGGGTGACTCTATGCTTCTTGCCTATCAGCAAGAGAAGTGCTATCGGCTACTTTAGATTCTACTTCGCTGATACACTGATCACTCCAATGTCACCTTTGACTCTGTTTGACTTTGGCAGAACACCACAGTTTCGGTGGGACTCGGTTGTTGGTTCTGGCGATACGCTGATGACTTAATTCTTGTCCTCAGTGTATCGCCAGAACCAACGGCCGAGTCCCACCTAGAAAATCCTATTTTCTTTTGTAATAAGGTCTATTTGACCAATGCTTTTTCATTTCAGTTGTCTCTAGGTCCTTCAAGACCTAGAACCCATTTTGTAAGTCCTAAGTGACTTAAAACACACTTTTGTCATATTGTAATCGCAAAACAGAGCAGTAGGACAGTTTGAGGTAGTTTGGATTGGTTGGTCTCCCAACTATTTGCATCGGTTGGTTTTCCAACTACTCGCAGGTTGAGTTGATAAAAACACCAAAGGAAGGAACTACCGAGGGAGAGGAGAAGAAGAAGTGTGAATGTAATTGTGCATTGTTTTGAGGAGAAATAAAACCATTCTGTTCTATCAATTTGGTTCCCGTTCCCTGTAACTGCAATTTGCATAACTGTAGATTTTTATTCTTTCTGCATGCTTTCCATCGTTGCTATATGTCGACGTCAAGCATTCCACTGGTACGATTTATGTCAAAATCAGTGGAATGGCTTCGTTGTACAAGTATTCATTTTTGTTTTCTATTTTGTTTCCTTGTTCGGCAGTGTAGAGGACCAAATTGAAGTGTTTTACATAGTAGACGGCCTAGCATCTCCATGTGCTAGGGTTCGGTTGAAGAGTAGATGAACCACAGAGTCGGAGAGACACAGAGGTCATCATCGGTAAGACCGGGACCATCGGGGAGTAAATCAGCCATCAAACTGACAATGGTTGTTTGACCGAAACGAGGAGACAGAGAGATTTCTATCGGCGTGAGTTCTGTCTTGTTTCACTGAAGAAAGTTCCAAGTGAGCCATCGGTGTGTCTCAGACCAGCGGAGTGAGTTTTGGGGTTCTGGGTAACAATGATTTTCTTGCTGATAGTGGCATCGACGTATCGCCAGAACCAATGGCCGAGTCCCACTGAAACCGTGGTGTTCCACCAAAGTCAAACGGAGTCAAGGTGACAATAGTATCAGCGTATCAGCCAATGGAAGGTTTAGTTCATCGATGGTATTAAGTCTCACCAACATCAAGAGTTGGTCTTATCGGTGCATCGATTGGACGGGTATCCAAGTCTCACCGAAGGTGAAATGTTACGCCGAGGACAAGAATTAAGTCATCGGTGTATCAGCCTAGCGAAACTGGTGTTCACCAATAGAGTTGAGTCTCACCAAACTTGAAGTCAAAACTCATCGGCACATTGGAAATAACAAAAGGAGATTTGCCAATAGTATCGAGTCTTACCAAAGAGAAATGCCATCGGCGCATCGGGAGACAAGTACAAAGTCTTGCCGATAGAAGTGAGTCATACCGACACAGTCACGGTTAAGACAAAAAGGGATATTGGTTAAGGCATCGAGGCATCGGCTGAAGGATAGAAGACTTCGTCGATAGAAGTAAGTCTCGGTGAAGGAAGTTTTGTGGTCACATCGGCGTAAGTTTGATCATGGAGAGACTTAAGAAAGTCATTCCGACCTACAGTTATCTGACCAATCGAGGTGTATCGGTAGCTAGTAAGTGGAGTCTTGCCGACAAAAAACAAATTTTGATTTGTCTGCGTTACTACTGCGCGCTCCTCATCATATTGGTATCAAAGATAGCAGATTCTGATTGGTTGGTTGAGTTGTTATTGAGTTATTGGTTGCAGGTGCTTGATCCATCTTAAAGCTACAAAAGAGAAAGAATTGAGAGAGAATGTGTTGGCTACAGAAAAGGAAAAGTCTATGTTTACTATCCTCCAATAGAGATTAAGCTGGAGAGAAGGTGCAGAGAGAGTGACACCACCAAGGAGAGAGTGGTAGGTGTTGATAACTGAGAGGGGGGGGGGTGAATCAGTTATCCTAATTATTTCCCTTATTAAACTTTCCTTTTAATTGAAGCAGCATAAAATCAAACACAAAACATAAACCATGAAATAAGAAACACATGACACAGTATTTTTGACGTGGAAACCCTGTTAAGGGAGAAAACCACGGGGTGATTAACCCAAGAATTATTCTCTGTTAGAAGAATAGGAAATTACAAAAATGGCACTTGCCAATTAGGGCTCACTGCCCGAGCACACTGCTCACAAGAGGCTCACTGCCTACAAGAAGACACACTGTCTTACAAAGTGATTAGAATCACAGTCTTGAACTGATTGGAAGCATCTGCATATGCTGGAGTTCAGTTCCGGTTAGGTTCAGTATACTGATCTGCTGCACTTCATCTTTCCTCTGTCTTTTAGTCTGCTGTCCTTTCACATACCGGATCTTTCTTGTTACTTCTGCTCTACTCTGGACTTGTTCGCATATCCTCACACCCATTTCACAACTAAATCCATCCTCTATATATATCCGCACAAGTAATTTCATCATCTTTCTAGTCGGCATCCGGAACAGTCTAGTTTCTTACAAACTTAGTTCTGTCGGCTGAATCCTTGCTCACCAAGCAATGCGGATCAAGCATATACTTGTAGATATCATCAATTATGTCGGCCAAACATGATTCATGCCTCCGCAACCTTTATCATCATCTGTAACACATCCGGAAAGTGGTTTGATACTCAGTCAGTCAGTTCTTCCTCTGTTTTCACTGTCTCTCAGGAATCCGGTACTCAACTATTCATATCTTTTTCCTTGTCCATCTCCGGAGGCTAAATCCTTGGAATATACTACTCAAGAGAGTCCTCTTGACTTCCCCAGATCCGCACTGCACCAAGACACTTCCTCTGAGAGATCCGGACCAATCTGTCGGACCTTGCCACATGCTCTGTTCTTGTTCACCGGACCACCACAATCTTCAATCTGACTTCCGGTAGAGACATATCATGACTTGCGGATATGTGGGATGACCTTTGTTGCCATCAATGACAACAACCATGAATCCATATAGTGTCTCTTGCCAACAATCTCCCCCTTTGGCATTGATGGCAACACTTAGTGAAAAATGACTAAGTGTTTACACTATGCTCCCCCTCTGCTGATGCTCTGTCTTTATATACAATTTCCGGAACTCCCCCTGAGTTGGATTCCTCATTTTTCACTGCTCCTCACTCCCCCTTTGACATCAATGGCAAAGGGTAGGGTCCGCACACCAAAATTTTCAAAAAATTTTTCTATATATAGCCGCATATTTACATACTCACATATACTGCAGAATGTCTGCAAAGGATGTCTGCAGTTGAACCATTTCAGTAGCCCAACTTAGCTTCATTCTGTCCAAGATTGAAATGTGACCACTCAACAAAAATGCAAAAGCTTCTGCCCGCCTGAGATCTGTCGGATCTTTTGTATGGGCGGTGGTCTGGGCATCACTGATGGCCTCATGCATAGTTTCCAACTTAGGGACTATAATCCTTCTAAGTTCTCCCATCCGGTTGATAATGTTCTTCCTCTCCTTCTCAAGATTCTTTATTTCATTCAAGACTGCAATAGTCTGACATTCTTGATTTATTATAGAGGAAGAGAGAGGATCAAAATTTTGAGATAAGCTTTGAAGCTTGTCCTGTTCCTCTTTTATTTTCTTGTCAATTGCTGCTGTTGCCTTTGACCAAGATATACAAAATTTGTAGATGTCACCGCCATCCTTAAGAGCATTTTCTAAACTCTTTATTCCAATGCTTACAATCTTCCTATCCTTAGAGATTAATTCTAATATTTCAGAAAATCTCTTATCCAAAAATTCCTTCCGGACCTTTTCTTCAGCTGATTTTTCTAGAGAATTAAAATGTGTATCAATACTGCTGACTAAGGTTTTTAGATTACCGGAAGTGGAGGCTGTCGGATCTATCTGGAGTGATGGCATGATCTTTACAAGTACTCCGGAAGCAGCCTCTATCAACTCACAGTCTTCCATATGAGACTTCAGGAGTTTTTCATTTGCCTTGGCATTTGCAAATGAAGCTATCTTCATTGTTTGTACCGGAGAGAGAGAGTCAAAATCAAATGGACCTTTTAGAAGCTCCGGTTCATCAATCTCTAGAGTTTCTTTGCTCAAAAATTGTTGAACAGTTTGTGCAGTGTCTCTTGCCGGAGACAGATGTTTCTTTTCTTCTGCAGTCTTAGAACTGTCAACCTCTTTGTCTGTCACCACTGCTTCCTTCTCCTGCAATTGCTCTTCTTCTTTGGATCCGGAGACTGTAGGGGAAACCGGAGGAGAGATGCTTGCTTGCTCATGGGCCACTTCTTCTGGAGCAGAGGGTTCCAAGTCCTCACTTGTCTGTTCATGGCTCACTTCTTCCGGAACAGAAGATTCCAAATCAGCAGCTGTTTCTGCACCTAAGTCCTCTACAACAAGAAGATTGAACCTTTTGAAGGCCTTCCGGAGGATCTCTTCTGTCTCTTGTGCCACTTTGTCAGTCTCACCAAGCATGAGCTGATTCATCCTGGCTTTACTTCTGAACTCATCTCTGCAGTCCTTGAAGATCATGTTCATTGTCTTGGGATCAATTTGAGGATATAGCTGAATAGCTATCTGCTCCCGGATCTCAAGATCTTTGGCATGAGCATTATTCTTTCTTACTTCCATTTCCTTCTCTAGGCTTTTAGGAATGAGTGATATGATCTCAATGAAAGCCTTATTGTATGTGTTCAGATATTTAACTGTGGCTTCCTGCAGAGTCTTTTGGTCTGCCTCACTGAAGTCATCATAGGATTCAGTCATTGGTTGAAGGTTTCCATCCACCGTGACCGACTTGATTATGCTCTCTAGTGACAGAGTGGGCTTTTCAACAGTTACCTCTGCCATTTCCTCCTTGTCTTGGCCTGTGGAGGGCTTACCGGATCCTTTCTTTTTCTGTTTCTTTACTTCTCTTACTCCTTCATCTGATTCTGTCTCCTCTTCATCCTTTTGGCTTTCATAAGCCCTTGATGCTTTTGTCTTGGATCTTTTACCGGATGCCTGGACTTCCGGTTTTGAGCTTTTGGTTGTGGAAGGTGCAGATCTCTTTGATGATCTGGTCCGGGTGGGGGTTTCAACCGGAGCACTTTCTTTGCTTTTCTCTTCTTCCTCAGCCTTTCTCCTCTTTTCCTGGCTGGCATCAAGTGCCTCTTTTGAGATGCCCAGGCCTTGAGCAATGTGCTCTACTTCTTTTCTCACTTTTCTCTTAATCTCAGGTTCCCTGAGTTCTACATGTAATTTCACACTCAGCTCCTCAAAGGTTCCAAACCTTTCTGCCTTAGGATCTTTGGGCTGACTTAGCATGTGTTGAACATGCAGCTCTACTATCTGTTCATCAACTTCATACCCCATGGGCATGATCCAGACAGTCCTTGGCTCCACTGCCTCCATTAGGCACTGATCAGTGTCAACCATAAAACATACTGAGTCCTTGTATTTCTCAATGAGTGACTGGGGAATTCTCTCTCTTGCTTGCATCATGCTCTGAAAGTTTTTGAAGTATCCCCATAGAGCTGTATTCCTCGCTTTTGCATCCCCAAGTCCATGCAGATAGTCTCTTATCTGGACTGCAACAGGTTTGTCATTCTGCCATACCCATCCACTTGTTCCGGGTAGCTCATTCATGAAGTAAAAGAATAGACATACAATGAGAGTACCATACTTAAAGGAGTTCTTCTTGTCTTTCTTGATTTTCTGTACATTTTCCATCAATTGGCTTAGTAGTAGTTCACAAAGATCATAATCTGCATTCTTTCTTAGCATTTCATATGCTGTGTATATTGCAGTTCCGGATACAGAATTCTCCCTGCTGGAGTGATAGATCTTGTATCCTATTATCATTGATGCATATTTGATATCCGGATCCGAAATATCTTCAATGGTCATTGCTCTCTTATCATATTTTGATCCGGTGGCCTCAGTTACAACGTTGTTCTTGACAGATTTGAGGATAGGTACCCCCCCGGAAGAGTATAGACCAGTTACTGCTCTAATTGCTTCTTTTGTGATCTTGCAGGGTCTATCTAGCCAAAGGAAGTTGTCATGCATCCTGCTCAGTACATACCGGACCCATTCATTTTCTTCAAAGCTAGGGAAATGAATGAATTGCTCAAATTGTTTCTTCTGGATACCCTTATACTCTGGTTTGAGCTCAAAAGCATTGTCTATCAGTTGCTTGTGATAGAGGTCTCTTAATTTGAATTCCCCAAATTCCTCAATGTTTGCGTGTATGTAAACCCTAATATCTTCAGTATGTAAGACTCCGTGGGGAACACTAGAGAAGGCTCCTAGTGGATCTACCTCCAACGATTTGTAGGGATGTTTCTTGAATGAGGGGCGAGGTCTATCAGAGATCTTAACTATGTTTGGAGTAGCCATTCTTCAAAGATTTGCAGTGAGGCAATGAAAAACGAAGAATACCTTATGCGCCTTCGGTTTGCACGGAGTGGTTGGATTGATTTCTTTATGCAATAGCTTCGGCAGGAGATCCTTGGTGTGCTTGATGAACCTTGTTGCAGAGCTCCACTATTCGCTTCTTCTCAAGTGTAGAATGAGCAGATAACTTTTGAGAAATCCCTTATATTGCTCCGCAAACCCTAATATCTGTCTGCAATAAATGCTTCACCTGCATTATTCCGGTTTACCATGTCTGGACAGCTTGGAGTATCCCGGATTAGTCCTGATCACTGAATATCATCCGGATCTTTAAATCATGAATAAATCTAGGTAACATATTACAAGAACATCCCAAACACTCTGTCCAATCCGCAAGACAAGATCGTGCACTTCCGGATCTCTCCGGACCTTTTTGTAATCCTTTATCATACCGGAGCACTTTCTTTGAACAGGTCTAATTTAATCGAACACAGCTTCTTCATAACTCCATGCGGACCTCTGAAAACTTGACTGAAGCATCTCAGGACTTATATCTACAAACCCTTTAATCCGCATCTTGTGCCACATCCGGCACAACTTGTTTGGCTGGGGGAACAGAATCTTCTTTGAGTCTCCCCCTGAGCCTGAGCTCACTTTTTAATTTCCGGAAGAAATATCAGCACCAGAATCTGGTGCGGATCCAACCTCTACATTCTCTGAGCTTTTCTTCACCCAAATCTTGCTCATCTGATTCCTAACTTCATCCGCATTCATCTTTTGTTTACCCTTGTCTTGATTCTGATTATACACCGGACCTCTTTTGTCCTGATTCTTGTTTCTGCAGACTTTAGCATTATGACCGGACCTATTGCAGATTTGGCAAATAACATTTCTTTGCATATTTAACTGATATCCCCTTGATCTGCATTGATTAGCCATATGACCTACTCTATTGCATGTAAAGCATCTACCTTTGAATGATTTGTTTACTTGCATAATTCTGCATTCATGGGATTTGTGTCCATACCTTTTGCAGTTGAAGCACTGTCCGGAGAAGGATGAATTAATCTGATTCATTCTCATTCTGCACTGATTAGCTTTGTGACCAAAATGGTTGCAGCTGTGGCAGTATCCATTGAAGGATGGATATTTTTGAGCATTTGGCTGTCTTACCGGAGGTCTTCTAGGCCTGCTCCTTGAATTTTCTGATCCAAGATTCTTCTGACCGGATCCGGAGCTTTCTCCTTTCTCATATCCCAAGCCATACTTGTCATCTGTCCTCTTTTGACTTCCAAGAAGAACTTCAAGTTGAGCAGAACTTATCTTGAATTTCTCTTTATATTCATTTGCTGTTTGAAGGTCTCTTTTGAGAGAGGCAATTTGATCCTCAAGTTTTCCTTCATTATCTTTGGAATCTTCAAGATCAGATTCAAGGTGTCTGATAATCCTGTCCATCTGGTGGCATTCTTCTGATTTTTCCTTAAGAGATTGTTTTAGATTGTCTTCAGCCTTTCTTTTTTCTTCAATCTCTTGAGTGAACTTTATAGTTCCTGATTCCATTTCATGTCTTAACATAATGACTTCTTTTGATAACTTTTCACATAACTTGGTTTGCTCAGTCAATTCTTCATTTGTATTGCTTTCTTCACTTTGTCTTGCCAACTGTTGGAGCAGCTCCTTTCTCTTTTTCATAGAGAGACTTAATTTGTCTTTTAATTCCCTCATGAATTCATCAGCCTGTTTGAGTCTTTCTCTTAATTCACTGACTTCAGAATTTGACTGTTCAAGATCCTCAAGGGCAGTCTTGAGTTGCTCCTTTAAACCATATGCATCCATTTGAAATCCCAGATCTTCCTCAAGCTGTTAGGCTCTATTAGGAGGAACTTGGCTCTGATACCAATTGTTGATAACTGAGAGGGGGGGGGTGAATCAGTTATCCTAATTATTTCCCTTATTAAACTTTCCTTTTAATTGAAGCAGCATAAAATCAAACACAAAACATAAACCATGAAATAAGAAACACATGACACAGTATTTTTGACGTGGAAACCCTGTTAAGGGAGAAAACCACGGGGTGATTAACCCAAGAATTATTCTCTGTTAGAAGAATAGGAAATTACAAAAATGGCACTTGCCAATTAGGGCTCACTGCCCGAGCACACTGCTCACAAGAGGCTCACTGCCTACAAGAAGACACACTGTCTTACAAAGTGATTAGAATCACAGTCTTGAACTGATTGGAAGCATCTGCATATGCTGGAGTTCAGTTCCGGTTAGGTTCAGTATACTGATCTGCTGCACTTCATCTTTCCTCTGTCTTTTAGTCTGCTGTCCTTTCACATACCGGATCTTTCTTGTTACTTCTGCTCTACTCTGGACTTGTTCGCATATCCTCACACCCATTTCACAACTAAATCCATCCTCTATATATATCCGCACAAGTAATTTCATCATCTTTCTAGTCGGCATCCGGAACAGTCTAGTTTCTTACAAACTTAGTTCTGTCGGCTGAATCCTTGCTCACCAAGCAATGCGGATCAAGCATATACTTGTAGATATCATCAATTATGTCGGCCAAACATGATTCATGCCTCCGCAACCTTTATCATCATCTGTAACACATCCGGAAAGTGGTTTGATACTCAGTCAGTCAGTTCTTCCTCTGTTTTCACTGTCTCTCAGGAATCCGGTACTCAACTATTCATATCTTTTTCCTTGTCCATCTCCGGAGGCTAAATCCTTGGAATATACTACTCAAGAGAGTCCTCTTGACTTCCCCAGATCCGCACTGCACCAAGACACTTCCTCTGAGAGATCCGGACCAATCTGTCGGACCTTGCCACATGCTCTGTTCTTGTTCACCGGACCACCACAATCTTCAATCTGACTTCCGGTAGAGACATATCATGACTTGCGGATATGTGGGATGACCTTTGTTGCCATCAATGACAACAACCATGAATCCATATAGTGTCTCTTGCCAACAGTAGGTGCATCTTCCAGGATCTACTGTTGGGTAAGATGGATGGTTTGCTGAGTTGGTGAGTTGTGTGGTAAGGCAGTGAGAAAGATGGATACCTGACTGAAGAAGCACTTGAGGTTGCAACCTGAAGAGTACTCCACTGATGGGAGTAGATGAGAAGATGACAAGACAGAAGACAAAGTTGAGGACCAAGATGAAGGCAAGACTAAGACAAAGAATCAACTCATGTGGCATGAGTTCTTTTCTAGGTGGGGAGTATGGTGCAGGAGCACCTAGAAAATCTTGTTTTATTTTGTAATAAGGTCTATTTGACCAATGCATTTTCATTTCAGTTGTCTCTAGGTCCTTCAGGACCTAGAACCCATTTTGTAAGTCCTAAGTGACTTAAAAAACACTTTTGTCATATTGTAATCACATAGTGCCAAAACAGGGCAGTAGGAGAGTTTGAGGTAGTTTGGATCAGTTGGTCTCCCAACTATTTGCATCGGTTGGTTTTCCAACTACTCACAGGTTGAGTTGATAAAAACACCAAAGGAAGGAACTACCGAGGGATAGGAGAAGAAGAAGTGTGAATGTAATTGTGCATTGTTCTGAGGAGAAATAAAACCGTTATGTTCTGTCAATTTGGTTCCCGTTCCCTGTAACTACAATTTGCATAACTGTAGATTTCTATTCTTTCTGCGTGCTTTCCATCGTTGCTATATGTTGACGTGAAGCATTCCACTAGTACGATTTATGTCAAAATCAGTGGAATGGCTTCATTGTACAAGTATTCATTTTTGTTTTCTGTTTTGTTTCCTTGTTCGGTGGTGTAGAGGACAAAATTGGAGCGTTTTACATAGTAGACGACCTAGCATCTCCATGTGCTAGGGTTCGGTTGAAGAGTAGATGAACCGTAGAGTCGGAGAGACACAGAGGTCATTTTTGGTAAGACTAGAACCATCGGGGAGTAAATCAGCCATCAGACCGACAATGGTTGTTTGACCGAAACGAGGAGACAGAGAGATTTCTATCGGTGTGAGTTCTATCTCGTTTCACCGAAGAAAGTTCCAAGTGAGCCATCGGTGTGTCTCAGACCAGCAGATTGAGTTTTGGGTTCTGGCCGACAGTGTTTTTCTTGCCGATAGTGGCATCGGCGTATCGCCAGAACCAACGACTGAGTCCCACTAAAACCATGGTGTTCTGCTGAAGTCAAACGGAGTCAAGGTGATAATAGTATCGGCGTATTGGCCAATGGAAGGTTTAGTTCATCGATGGTATTGAGTCTCACCGACATCAAGAGTTGGTCTTATCAGTGCATCGGCCAGACGGGTATCCAAGTCTCACTGAAGGTGAAATGTTACACCGAGGACAAGAATTAAGTCATTGATGTATCGGCCTAGTGAAACTAGAGTTCGCCGATAGAGTTGAGTCTCACCGAACTTGAAGTCAGAATGCATCGGCACATCAGAAATAACAAAAGGAGATTTACCGATAGTATCGAGTCTTACCAAAGACAAATGCCATCGGCGCATCAGGAGACAAGTTCAAAGTCGTGCCGATAGAAGTGAGTCATACCGACACAGTCACGGTTAAGACAAAAAGGAATATCGGTTAAGGCATCAGGGCATCGGATGAAGGATAGAAGACTTCACTGATAGAAGTAAGTCTTGGTGAAGGAAGTTTCATGGTCACATCGGCGTAAGTTTGATCACGGAGAGACTTAAGAAAGTCATTCCGACCGACGGTTATCTGACCGATCGAGGTGTATCGGTAGCCAGTAAGTGGAGTCTTGCCGACAAAACAAATTTTGATTTTGTCTGCGTTACCACTGCACGCTTCTCATCAGAAGTAGAATTTCACCATCATCATCCGACAAGCCCTCTACATCCTCTGATAGGATATCGACCAACTGCTGAAGGGTAAACCTGTTATAGCTATGTTTCTGCACTTCAAATTCATCTGCACAATTAGCCCAGAAATCTTCAACTGTAGGTGCATGTACACAATTTTGACCAAGATGTGATGCAAAAACACCACGAGGATCATATGAAAACCTCTTGTCGAAATACTTGACACCATACTTGGATAACTCACTACCAATTACTTTGGCATCTACTCCATATCTGCATCTGTAAATACCCATCCCAATCAGAAAAATGAAAGCAACCTTGCACCTGCTACGCAGAAATGAATGAACTTCATAGACTTGCCTTATAAATTTCATGAATGCTATTTCATCTATAGGATATCTCGGTAGCATGACTGGCTCTTCAGAGAAGCCATATACTCTGATGTAGGAGAAAGTGGGAAACCGGATAAACCAATCAACCCATTCCACCATTGCAGATCTGACATCAACTAAAAATCGTATATGCAACTCATTGTCAAGATCTCACACCGCATGCATAAGAAATGCATCTTTTACTCGCCTATAATATCGTTCAACCTGAGAAAACTTTGATTGCGGGTAATGGTGATATAAATGTTGAATGCCCAAAGTTCCAACAATATTCAAACCCCTAAACTGACCCTAAAAGGCCATTAGATATACGAGATATGACATCATGTGGAATTCACGAGCTCTTTGAAAATCAATTATCTGATGGTGGAGACTATCACTGATTAGTGCTGACCAGTCATAGTATTCAGTTCTGTCAACAATTTGGGACATGATGTAAAACATCCAAGGCTAAAATTTATTGGCCTCTGCTTGACCTGTGACCAACTCGGGAGAGTAATCATTATTGTATATTCTTCCTTGAACTCTCCATGTCCAATGTTCTTTGGCAAACAATTTAGCTTTTCCTTCAACCACTTTTAGGCAATCTTTTTCTGATATTTTTCTTTGTCATTGTGCCACACCCTCTTGCATTCTCAATAGAAATGACGAAGTTCTCCTTCCACGTTGGTGTCAAAAAAATTTCTCGATGTCATTTGGCTTGAGGATGTAGAGTACATGCCCATCTATTGATTGGATTTCCCTTGTAACTGAATTACAATGCTTTGTATTGTGACCGAGAATGAAGCTACTGCAAGCAACCTGGAGTGACTTAGATTCCTGATGGTGATGTTTCCTACATCTTCTAAAGCATGCAAATTGAACACTAGAAGCACCTTATGTAAATTTGTCTCGACAGTTCTCAAGTAATCATGAACCAACGACGTTTTAGGCTTGATTTATGTTGGAGAGTACTGCATACTGAAAATTTTGAAGAATGCCTATGAACACGCCTATGTTTGGAAATATTTTGCATAAAAGGCTAAAAATTATTTGCTGATTTTAAAAAAAAACAGCTTTTGAGCAAAAAAATTGGCACGTGGGTTTTGTAGACAATCTCGTTCTTAAGCAACACATATCGTCAGATTCTGAAAAAGCAGAGGATTTTCTGAAAAAGCAACAAAAAAGTAGATTTCGAAAAAAACTAAAATTTTCCAATCTTCAAGAGGATGTAATTCTAGATGAACCCATTTCGATGAAAATTGAAAAAGCTCTAACCTTGTTTCTGAAAAATGATTTCTTAGAAAAATGGACCTTGAAAAAGCGTGCCTCTTTGCTTCCCAATCCTGAAACTATGAAGAACACTGAAAAAGCACTCCGTTTGGTTCTCAAATCTTCGTAGAAGAAAATGATGCTCTTCTTCCTCTGGATGCAACCTGCAAAATAATGAATAAAGGAGGCCAAAGGCTTGTTTTTATAGAACTTTTGGTGAAAAACAACTTTCTTTGTGAAAGCATAAAACTTGAAGCTTATCCGTGAAGATAGCAACTTTTAAAGCACAAATCCAAGTTGATATGCTTGAATAGGAAGAATCCCTATTTTATAGATACCTATGGCTTCACGTGTGAGGATGATGAAAAATTGCTTTTTTGATGATGTCATCAAACACACGAAGTTGCAAAAGTGTTAGCCAAATTTTCTTTCGTTTTCAAACGTTTGCATTTTTTCTGACTCTGGTGTTACCTACCTCTGACTTCAACAAGATGGTAAACTGTCACCATTGACTGAAAAAGCTGATTGATCATGGCATTTTGAAGTTTTATCAATCCTAATTTCATCCCCAGCCTCGAACTGACGATCCGATGACGTTTGACTACAATTTTGACTTCTGGAAACTGTCACCGAAGGAATATCAGGAAGCGACTGATGGATGACATCAGTGGAACATTAAAAAACTATCTCTAGAGATCCTTGGCACCCCTGGCCTCTAGGGGCGCTTTTGGACTCATGCCTTAGTCATTTTTTTGATATTTTCAACTTTTCTTCGTTTCTAGAAAAAACATGAAAAATAAACTAAGTCTGGAGAGGATGGGTGCTCGTAGCCTCCTGGGGTGCTTGAGGTTCCATGCCTTCAAAATTTTTTGATGATTTTCATTTTCTCCTGCAAATCTTGATGGCAAGTGGACTTCCGCCAGATTTTGAAGGTACCTACTTGACGGAATATTTCAAAATATATTTAAGTATATGAATTTCCTGTACTTTAAATATTTTGAAATATATTGTTGGGATGTTTGAGATAGGTCTCAGATCCATGGGATTTAACATGCAGATTCTAGATTTTTGAGGATCCACCAGATTTCAGTTAGTCAATTTTTCAGGGCTTCAAGACATCAAACTTAGCCAATTTCAAGATTTCAGGGACATGCATTAGGATGAGGGTAGACTAGATAGCTTGAGCATATCTAAGATGAATCCCTTGCTTTTATGATCCTTTTGACTGAGTTTGATTAATTTTGACCACCTGGAAGCGGGTTGACGAGGCTTTTTTGACGTTTTTTGAAAAATGCAAAAAAATCTAACACTAGGTTGCTTGGGCACCCCCAGGATATAGGGGCACTTGGATTTCCTAGACTTAGTCAATTTTTGATGATTTCCATCTTTTCCTTGTTTTCTAGATTTATCCTGCTTCGTTCTCCGTTCTTCGTTCTTCGTCAGTTGTCTATTGCTCAATAGTTCTTCACCTTCTAAACAACACTGAAAACTTGAAACTAACCCTTGGCAAATGAATTTCCTCCATTAATGGCCTCGGAGTTCATGCTTCACCTTCTAAAAAAGCAGAATTGACCCAGTAGAGAAAACTTGACCTTTTGCAAATTCCATCTGGACCACCTTGATCATGAAGTAATATTAGCCAGTCAAAATTAGACAGGACTCATGAATCAGAGATTCTATTTTTAGAAACTTTCTATTTTTAGAAAATTTTGCCAGTATCCGTATCTCAAGAAACGCAGAAAACCTAAATTGATGTCTATTTTTAGAAATTTTGACTTTTTGACTTTTTGATGACAAATTTTCTAGACTTTCACAAAATGCCTTAATGAAGCAAAATTTTTGATTTGACACAATAATTGGCTCTGTCTGGGGACCATGTCAGATACTTATGGCATAGGAGAATCAAGAATCTCTGGACTTTCTAGCTTAGACCAGTGCCTTATCCATTGGGCAATAGAGTTAGGACATTTCCTAATCACCTAGAACAAGACTTTTTCCCTAAAATCACCTAGGATCGGACTTCGTAAAATTACCTAGGAGTTGGAACCTCCCAGAAGCACAAAAAAACATGACTGCCACATTACAGAAAGGGGAAACACATTACAACATAACGATCACATTATAGAAAGGGGAAACACATTACGAAAATAGAAAGGAAATGAAACACAAAAATGCTCTTTTAGAGCAAAGACAAGAAGAACAAATACTGTTACACAAAGCCATCAAATGGTTCCGAAAAATAAGAACCATTTCTCCTCAGCTGTGAAATTTGTCTTAGCAACACATAGCTTTTCCTTCTGTGCAACATCTTCTCAAAGTGCCACGATTTAGGTGGGTAGTCACGCTCAAGCCATGAGAAGTTCATAATGAATTGATTGATATGCCAAAGATTAGGTGGATCATCTTCTTCCAAATTGAATAACCTCTGCAACAGGTGAAGGTACAAAACCTCTTTGTGAAGATATGAAGCAAGGTCTTGTGGCCAAAGTATGCTTGTGGGAATGGTAATTACCACATATAGAACTTGACGTTCTTCATTTGTGTCTTCAACATACGCCACCTTGAACTCAGTCAATGTATCATCCTCTAAAAAAGGTCGAAGTTGCTCATACAAAATCCTCATCACTGATTCTTGGCTTACTGGATCCACAACTATTGTCATCCATTTATCTAGTGATTCAGATACTTCTTCATCATCCTCATTGGTCTTGTTTTCGTCCATCCAATCTTTAGAATCTGATGAATCATCAAGATTTGAATCTTCAAGCTCCTGATCATTATCAAAGTATAATTGATGGATAATATCTTCACCTAGTAGCTCACTTCACCATCCATCGTTTTGAGTCTCATCAACCTTGATAGAGTAATCTTCTTCCATAAACGTATATTTGAGATCATGGATTCAGACATCTGGTAGCATCTTGTCTTCAACAACCATGTACCTTTCTTCTTCTGATAGGTAAGTAGGATCAAAGACAGATTTTTCTAAGCTTTGTGTTTCTTCTTCATCTGCTTGATTGATTTCACGTATGGCATATCTCACAAAACACTTGTCGAGAATTTCTAACTTTTCCATATGATTCTCTTCAGTGACCAAGACTAAATATTCCATGAACTTTTCTTCTCCACAAGCCTCTTCATATGTTGCATTTTGTGTTGACTTTATCATATCTCTGGTGTTTCTTTCTTGCGCAGGTTCATGGATAACCTCTGAAAGCTTAGCTTCATCTTCTTCACTAGCGTGTATGAAAACTTCTTGAGACTAAGACGAAGACGGGCTAAACTGTAAGGGAAAATTTACAGTATCCTCTATTGCAGAATTACTCTCCAAGTGATGTAGAAAACTGTTGATAATCTCCAATGATGAATCATCTTCAAAATGAAGATCTTGTTCTTGCTCCAATTGCAATGCTTCTTTGGTCTCTTCTCCTTTGAATGTGTCTGACACAGGGTCTTCAAACCAACCTTCAAAAGATGAGAAGAACAAATTGGATTCACCACTATCCACTGCAGCATATTTGATCTCTTCCTCATAATTTTGCTCTTGAGAAGATTGTTGCAGTTCTTCTTCCTCATAGAAAGTATGCAAGTTGTGCATTTCTTTAGATTCTTCCTTTGATTTTCCAACCGCGCACACAACCTCCTGATTATCTTTAGTTATTTCTGATAGCATACCATAGGTACTAGGACTCATTTCTTGATATAGCACTTGTGGTTGAGGATCTCAAGACTTCACCACATTGAATCGATACTTGGTTTCTGTTTCCAACTTGAAACTGCCTTTCTTTAAAGGAATGGTCGCGGATGACCAATCTAATTGTATTTCTCCTCTGAGATCTTTGTAGAAGCTTCTACTTAGTAGCATCCTTTAACTAGCTAGAATGTCAACTATCAAGATAGTCATCATAATTTTCTTCTTAGGATAAGCCGCCAACTGTACTTCAGCGTCCTTCAATTGTCTGACCAATGACACTAATTTAGACTCAAGCGAATAACACTTGTCATGCATCTTGGTGCACGAGAGTCCTAATGCATTCATCACTTGCAAAGGCATGACATTATCTGAGGCTCTTGAATCAATGATATAATTGCTCAATTTATAGCCTCCTATGTACAGAGAGATATAGAAAGGCTTGGGCTTCTCTTCCACTGGAACGAAGGATTCAAGCAATGTAGGCTATATGACAACCTCCTTCTTGACATACTTAACAATTCTATTGAGCTGATCTAGATGGTCCTGAAGATATTCTAGCTAGGAAAATCTACACCTTTGTCTTCATCATAGAATACACTATATCAAAATTCGTCGAAGACAAATCTTGAGTAGCCTTGACATTTTCATGTGGTGGCTTAACATTAGAAGTGGAAGCCACTTCCTTCCCCTTTTCTTTTGATCTTAGTTTATCCTCTTCTTCTTTTTGTGCCTTAAAATGCTGAGCACGTGTAAACACAGGCACCAAAAAATCTTCATGGTTCACCACAAGAGAATATTAATGAAGATCCTCTTGTTCTTCCTTTTTAAAAATGGGTTCTCTCTAGAAGTATCTTGTACTAGATTTGCCATCAAAGTTGTCCATCTGTGGTAAGATAAGATCCACACTTGGGGAGGGGACAATATTCGAAATGGGTGTAGTGTCGGCATATCCCATAATCTGATTCATTCTTAAATTTTCAAGACATGTGGTACCAATATGCGCATCAGTTTCGTGAAATGAGAAAAACACTGCATTTTGTGTAGCATCAACTGTTTGTCTTGGTGGAGGTGCCGGTAACCTAGGCCATAGTTATTAAAAGGCTAGAAATTGCTCCTCTTAGGCTGGTATGGTTGCTGTGGTTCAAATTGTGGTTGGGGTTGGCACTATTTTTGTGGTGACTGATACGTTTGTTGCGCAGGCTGCCCCTAAGTAGGCAACTGCCTCTTCATAATAGTCACTTCATTTGCTACCTTCTATAGCAGTGGATCCGCAGAACTCTGAAGAAGAGGCCTAATTGAATTTGTCTTCATATTTTCAAAGGTAATCATGTTATCCTCTATCTTGATGGCATTTTCTTGTGCACTAGATAATTTTGTTTCATCAGTCGATCTCAAAAAGAAGGCTATCTTAGAAGGAAGAGCATTAATGAAACTACTCAACAGAATGTCCAGAGATGGATTGAGTGTATGAGAAAGGCGTGTAACCAGGCGATTAAACCTTTCTACGCTACTCCCTCATTGGTTCATTATTCTCCATCTTAGATTTTGATAGTTGGGCGAACAATCGATGACCATCTTCGACAGGCTTGAACCTTGCCAAGAATTTCTCACTCATAGTTGCCCAATCTGTAATGATGCTTGGCTCCAGATGATTGAACCAATCAATAGCATTTACCACAAGAGACTCTACAAAGAGACGCATGGCAACATCTTCTTGTGATACATGTAAAATGCCACAAGCCGTTGTGAATGCAGATATGTGTTCATCAGGATGTTGAGTCCCATCGCCGTGGAATCAGGGAAAGTGCTTCCTTGACTCCTTTGGTAGCTCATGATGTGCTTGCAGGGCCAAAGTCCAATGTTGTCACCCTAAGATAATGGTAGTGGATGTCTCTGATTCTGATTAATGTGATTGTTATTATTATTTGCATCACCCATTGCTCTAGGCTAAATTACGGGTTCCTCTTGAGGTTCTTCTTGCTTGACTTCAAGAACTAGCTGGACTTCAGGAACTATGTTGGATGCTTCTCCAACTTCTCTAGGAATAAAATCTTGGAAGAATGGATCTATAGTATCGTCTTTCCCCCTTCTTGTATAAACCCTGTGAGCCAGGATTATCTACTATCACGTGGGAGGTGGTAATACTAGTCTTTCAAATGCAAGATCTGCTTTGTGTTCTTCTTTGTTAAGAATAGTAGTCGTGTTTCTCCATTGAGCAGAACTTTCCTTTTGTGCAAATATGAAAATCCTCAGGCTATTAATGATGTTCATTTGCTCTCCTTCCACATGCACAAGATTTGGTTGAACACAGGTGGTGTAAGATTTGGTTGTTGAACAGGAGCAGTAGGACGCCAGATAGTCATTCTCGTGACATAATCTTAAGCTTTCTTGAAGTTTTATGCCTCGTGCCCCACAGTGGGTGCTAGAAACCTATTGGCGTTTCAATTCGCACCTCTGGAATGCGAGTTGGAAACGGACAACTATGCACAGATAAACTACTCTTCTATTAGGAGGGGAAGTTCCCTTCTTTTTCTGATGATTACTTAAAAGATAAATAAACTAAACTTGCCTATCTTTTTTATTCTCAGCTACGAGCACAAGGTTATAAAACTCTATCATTATAGCAGAGGTTTTTCTTTTTAACTTCTAACTACAGCTAGGCCTAAACTAAATGATGGTTTTGATCACCTAAGTAAATTCAGAGCTTAGGAATCAAAAGTTAACAAGGAATGATTTATCAACACAAAAGCTTGAATAAACTTGTTCCAGATCACATCCCAAGAATTATTGTACTTTAAAGATGTAAACTAAAATTAAAAGTATGCAAGCAACATATAAATGATAAACTAAATGAACTTGAGGCAGAGAATCAAAGCAATGAAAGGCGCAAGATTTCTATTCTCAATATTCAAAAAGCTGTTACAACTCTAGGACAATAGTATTGCAACAAAGACAGGCATGCAACATGCAATCAAACACTGGATTACAATGGGCACAAAGTGAACAAGCACTTGAATAACAATTTTGTAGGCTATAATAGGCACAACAAATTATGCTATCTCAATTACAGTTCCTCAACAGTGCGCAAGGCTGCCCCTATTTATACATAAATCAAAGGAGTAGGGAACCCTAAAATCTCCTTGATCCTAGCTAACTAACTTGCCAACTTGCAAGCTTTATTTCTATTCTAAGACAAAGATTACAACTAACACCTACTTTAAAACAATCTGCTTTAAAGCAAAGAAAGCTCTAACTATTACAAAGTGATTTTTTCTATTTAAAGGATAGATAAGCTTCGAATGAAAGAAAATGCTTTAAATAAAAAAGCATTGAGTTAAAGCCACTTTTTTGAGTCACATCCTCATCTATATTGTTGCTTTAGTGGTGACGTCATCCACTGGTATTTTGGGAAATAATATCTTCTAAAAAGCTAGTGACTGCATCCTTGCCGAGAACACTGATACTTTCTAGTATGATATTTTGATTTTCTAACATCTCTTCACCATCTGTAACCATCTGGAGGAATTCACGAACTTCGTCCTCAGCTTTATCAAACTTTAATGTCATTGTGGCAAAACAATCCATCTTGCCAGCACTGAGATCACCATTAAAACTGTTGCGAACGAGAATCTGGAATTCTGTCTGTACTTCTCTAAGATCATATAGGGTACCATCTTCTTTCTCATATGAGCATGGGATCTGAGAAACAAAAGACCTCACGAACTTGATAACACTTATCACCTTATCCTTCCATTCCGCTAACTCTGAGGTTATCTTCTCATGGGTTTTTACTGTGAAAAGATATTGTGCTTTCTAAGTAGAAACCTTCTTCTTATTTTCTGCTGAATCAAAGGAATCATATGCTACCTTCAAGTCAGAGATTATGATCTCAAATGCCGGCTTGTTCTCAGCCATACACTAATAAAACCCCCGAATGCCATGACACAGATCATGAGTGTTGTACTTCAATTGATAGATCTGTGAAAGTACATATCTGCCTTTAGTTACAAACTCTTCCACCCAATCCTTCATATGCCTCTTGTAAATGAACAACTTACTTAGTTGTTGGTGATCGAATGGTGATTCTAGAATTTGAGGAAACAATAAGTTGGCCTGCGAAGTGTCGTGAAGAAGATTGGAAATATATTGTTGCAGCTGCCTATTCTCAGCCTTGAGGGCTGCTTTATCTTCCCCATCCTTCAACACTCTTTCCTTTAGATTATTTGACGCAACCTCAAAGAAATTCACATCCATGTGTCGTGTACTTCTACCAAGATTGGCTCTGACCACTGTGAAGTCATCAACCTCAATCTCATTGACATTCTTATCTTCCAGCGGTGTTGCAGTTTCAAGAATGATCTCTCCATCAACATTCTTCTCCATATGAACTTGCATCTTAAATTTCTTCTCTGGTATGTCTAGGTAGATGCTATCAAGTTTTGTCAAGTTCAACTGGTATGAAGGCTTTCTCCTCTTTCTACCCAAGATGTTCTCAAGCTAAGATGAGCCAACTTCCTTGGCAGACTTGATTCCAGTTCCATAAACTCTTGATGAATTAATGTTTGTCACGATGCTATGAACTAGCAAATCTGGTTTTGAATCTATGTGAATGGGAGAAGACCTTGGTGATGGAGGTGGAGAAACAGGAATTGAAGGCATTGTTTCAACATGTGGTGCTGATTCAACTAGAACTTTTGATGCAACTACTGGTTGTTCCTGCTGAATATGAACTAGAGACTTAAACTTTTTCCTCTTCATCTTGTCCATCTTTGTTCCTTCTGGAAGGATGCTCATAGCCTTAACCCTTGGTTTTGGTTTGGAAGTGGAAGGTATAGATGGTTGAACAACTGGCGGCTTTGCAATAGGAATAGCTTCTTTCTGCTTCTTCTTATTACTCAAGAATATCATACTATTTTTGATAGTCTGACTCATTCTTTCCTCAATTGAGGTGCTCTCTTTTATGGTTACGGACTAATTAACTTGTGACAGTGGTTGTTGCTTGACTTGATCTCTGAAATATGTGGGAAGTAGAACTTTACCATCATCATTTGACAAGCCCTCTACATCCTTTGATAGAATATTGGCCAACTCCTGAAGGGTAAACTAGCTATAGCTATGTTTCTGCACTTCAAATTCATCTGCATAATTAGCCCAGAAATCTTCAACTGCAGGTGCATGTACACAATTTTGACCAAGATGTGATGTAAAAACACCATGAGGATCATATGAAAACCTCCCGTCGAAAGACTTAAGACCATACTTGGACAATTCGCTACCATTACTTTGGCATCTACTCCAGATCTGCATCTGTAAATACCCTTCCAATCAGAAAAATGAAAGCCACCTTGCGCCTGCTACGCAGAAATGAATGAACTTCATAGACTTGCCTCAGAAATTCCATGAATTCTATTTCATCTATAGGATATCTCAGTAGCATGACTGGCTCTTTGGAGAAGCCATATACTCTGTTGTAGGTGAAAGTGGGAAACTGGATAAACCAATCAGCCCATTCCACCATTGCTGATCTGGCATTAGCTAAAAACTGTATACACAACTCATTGTCAAGATCTCGCACCGCATGGATACGAAATGTATCATTTACCTGCCTATAATGGCATTCAGCTTGAGAAAACTCTAACTGCGGGTAATGGTGATATATATGTTGAATTCCTAGTGTTCCAACAATATTTAAACTCCTAAACTGACCCTAAAAGGCCATTATATATACGAGATATGACATCATGTGGAATTCATGAGCTCTTTGAAAATCAATTATCTAATGGTGGAGACTATCACTGATTAGTGCTGACCAGTCATAGTATTATGTTCTGTCAACAATCTGGGACATGATGTAAAACATCCAAGGCTAAAATTTGTTGGCCTCTGCTTGACCCATGACCCAGCTCAGCACATTAATCATTATTGCATATTCTGCCTTGAACTCTCCATGTCCAATATTCTTTGGCAAAACATTCATCTTTTCCTTCAACCACTTTTGAGCAATCTTTTTCCAATATTTTTCTTTGTCATTGTGCCACACCCTCTTGCATTCTTCAATAGAAACAATGAAGTTCTCCTTCCACATTGGTATTGAAAAACATTTCTCTATGTCATTTGGCCTGAGGTTGTAGAGTACACGCCCATCTGCTGATTGGATTTCCCTTGTAACTGAATTATAATGCTTAGTACAAGCAATTATGAATTCAATGCTTTGCACTATGACAGGGAATGAAGCTGCTGCAAGCAACCTGGAGTGACTCAGATTCCTGATGGTGATGTTTCTTGCATTTTCTAAAGCATGCAAATTGAACACTGGAAGCACCTTATGTAAATCTATCTCGACGGTTCTCAGGTAATCATGAACCAACGTTGTTTTAGGCTTGATTTCTATTGGAGAGTATTGCATACTAAAAAATTTGAAGAATGCCTGTGAACATGCCTATGTTTGGAAATATTTTGCACAAAAGGCTAAAAATTGTTTGCTCATTTCTTAAAAAGTAGCTTTTGAGCAAAAAAGCTAGCACATGGGTTTTGTAGACAATCCCGTTCTGAAGCAACCCAAATCGTCAGATTCTGAAAAAACAGAGGATTTCCTAAAAAACAGCAAAAAAGTAGATTTTAGAAAAACTAAATTTTTTTAATCTTCAAGAGGACATAATTCTAGATGAACCCATTTCGATGAAAATTGAAAAAGCTCTGGCCTTGTTTATGAAAAATGATCTCCTAGAAAAATGGACCTTGAAAAAGCGTGCCTCTGTGCTTCCCAATCCTGAAACTATGAAGAACACTAAAAAAACACTCCGTTTGAGTTCTCAAATCTTTGTGGAAGAAAACAATGCTCTTCTTTCTTTGGATGCAGCCTACAAAAATAATGAATAAAGGAGGCCAAAGACTTTTTTTTATAGAACTTTTGGTGAAAAAACAACTTTCTTTGTGAAGCATAAAACTTGAAGCTTATCCATGAAGATAGCAACTTTTAAAGCACAAATCCAAGTTGATATGCTTGAATAGGAAGAATCCCTATTTTATAGCTGTCCATGGCTTCATGTGTGAGGATGATGAAAAATTGCTTCTTTGATGATGTCATCAAAAGTGTTAGCCAAATTTTCTTTCGTTTTGAAACTTTTGCACTCGTTCTGACTCTGGTGTTACCTACCTCTGACTTCAACAAGATGCTAACTGTCACCATTGGCTGAAAAAGCTGACTGATCATGTCATTTTGGAGTTTTATCAATCTTGATTTCATCCCCAGCCTCGAACTGACGATCCGATGACGTTTGACTCCAATTTTAACTTCTGGAAACCGTCATCAAAGGAATATCAGGAAGCGACTGATGGATGACATCAGTGGAACATAAAAAACTATCTCTGGAGATCCTAGGCACCCCTAGCCTCCAGAGGCGCTTTTTGACTCATGATTTAGTCATTTTTTTAATATTTTTAACTTTTCTTCATTTTCAAAAAAAATGAAAAATAAACCAAGTCTGGAGAGGATGGGCGCCCCTAGCCTCTTGGGGTGCCTGAGGTTCCATGCCTTAGAAATTTTTTGATGATTTTCATTTTCTTCCGTAAATCTTGATGGCAAGTGGACTTCCACTAGATTTTGAAGGTCCCTACCTGACGTATATTTCAAAATATATTTAAGTATACTTTAAATATTTTGAAATATATTGTCAGGATGTTTATGTTGGTAGGTGGCGACTGATTAGGAAAGTATTGTACACTAGCCATGTATCCTCGCCGGGGTTTGGGGGCAGTAGCCCCCAAAAAGCAGGGGTTCGGTGGTGCAGCCCCCAAATTTTTTTTTTTGGACTGAAATAAAAAAAACCCTATTTTGTAACTGACATAAGGCTTGATAAAAATAGCTAAGGGTTAGGGTTTTTTGATATATTGTATTGTAGCACTTGCAAAGGTATTGAGTTGCAGGGATTGCTGGTTGTAATCAGTTTGATTTACTGGATAATAATATTGGACTCTCTGTTGGTGGATGTAGCCCAAGTTTGGGTGAACCACATTAAAACTTGTCTCTCGCTGTTATTATTTCTGTGTATTTTCTTTCCTCTGTTTAATCTTTATTTGCATATAATTGATATCTTCTACCGGCTAACCCTAACAAGTGGTATCAGAGCGGGTTGTGTTTGATTATCGTTTGCAGGAAGGTCTCACGGTTCAGTGGGAGCAATGGCAGACGAGGGTAAATTGAAGGTCGATAAATTCAATGGGTAGAACTATTAGTTATGAAAGATGCAGATGGAGGATTACCTCTATCAAAAGGATTTATGGATGTTGTTGGAAGGAGTAGCCAAGAAACGGGCAACAATGATTGATGAGGATTGTAATCTTCTTGACAGAAAGGCACTAGGAACCATTTGGTTGTGCCTGGCACCATCGGTGGCATTTAATATAACAAAAGTGAAGACAACAGATGGTCTGATGAAAGCTTTGGCTAAATTGTATGAAAAACCCTCAGCCTCAAATAAAGTATTTCTCATGAAGCATTTGTTTAATCTGAAAATGGTTGAAGGTGGATCTGTGATAGATCATTTAAATGAATTTAATACGATTGTCAGTCAATTGACTTCTCTAAATGTAAAATTTGATGAAGAAGTTAGAGCTATCTTGATATTATATTCTTTGCCTGAAAGCTGGAATAGTTTGGTAATGGCGGTTAGTAACTCTGTTTCTGGATCAAATACCCTAAAATTTGATGATGTTGTTGGTGTTATTCCGAGTGAGGAAATTTGTAGGAAAAGCTCAGGTGGATCCACATCAGGCAGTGTTTTGAATGCAGAAAGCAGGGGCAGATCAAAGGAGAGAGGAAAGGGTTCTGGAGGTCATGGGAAGTCATGAGGAAAATCAAAGGATAAGAGATCCCAATCCAGAGGACAGAAGGATTGTTGGTATTGTGGGAAACCAGGTCATCTAAAGAAAGATTGCTGGTCTTGAAAAAATAAAGGAGACAAACAAGAAGGCAATAAGGAGGCAAATAATAAGTCTGAAGATGATGCTTTGATTATTTCCCTAGATAATGCTGATGATTGATGGGTTTTAGATTCAGGGGCCTCATTTCATGCTACGGCCCATAGAAGTTATTTTCTTGATTATGTCCAAGGGGATTTTGGGCTAGTTTATTTAGGAGATAACGAACCCTGTTAGATTGTTGGAAAGGGAAGAATTAAGATTAAGTTGCATAATGGGAATCATTGGCTACTACAAGAGGTAAGGCATGTTCCAAGGCTCAGTAGGAATTTAATTTCAGCAGGACAGCTAGCTGAAGAAGGTTGCATTGTTACATTTACTGATAAAAATTGGAAGGTTTCAAAAGGTGCCTTAATAGTAGAAAAAGGTGTGAAAGTAGGCACCTTATATCTTTGTACAGGTCATACTATTCCTTCTACTTTAGCTATTGCAGAGGAAAAACAAACAGGTTCAGGAACAGTTGTTGTAGGTTCGCAGGAAGAGACTGAAACAATTGTTGTAGGTTCTGAGACAACGCTGTGGCATAACAGACTTGGGCATATGAGTGAAAAAGGTATGAAAGTACTTCATTCTAAGAAAGTTTTACCAGGTCTGAAATGTATTAATATGGATTTCTGTGAAAGTTGTGTGTATGGCAAGCAAAAGAGAGTTAGTTTTCTCAAAGATGGGAAGCAAAAGAAAGATGAAAAGTTGGAGCTTGTGCATACAGATGTATGGGGACCAGCTCAGGTATCTTCTCTCGGTGGCTCTCGGTATTATGTTACATTCATAGATGATGCAACTAGGAAGGTATGGATTTATTTCCTTACGCAGAAATCTAATGTATTTGAAATATTTAAGAAATGGAGAAGCTTGGTTGAGAATGAGACGAGTAAAAGATTAAAATGTCTCAGATCTGATAATGGTGGTGAGTATTGCAGCAAAGAATTTGAGGATTATTGTTCCTTTAATGGAATTTGTAGGCAGAAAATGGTTCCAGGGACTCCATAGGAAAATGGAGTGGCTGAACGCATGAATAGGACAATAATGGAGCGTGCAAGGACCATGAGATTGCATGCTAGGGTGCCTTCGAACATGTGGGCAGAGGCTGTCAACACTATTGTATATTTAATTAATAGAGGTCCTTCAGTTCCTTTGGGCTGTGGTATTCCAGAGGAAGCATGGACAGGTAAGAAGGTGAGTTATTCTTTTCTCAAAACCTTCAGATGTGAAGCATTTGCACATGTAGATTCTGAAAATAGAACCAAGCTGGATGCAAAATAAAAAAAGTGTACCTTTGTTGGATATGGCATTGTTGAATTTGGTTATAGGCTTTGGGATTTTAAAAATTAGAAAATTGTGAGAAGCAAGGATGTTATATTCAATGAGAAGGTGTTGTACAAAGATCAGTTGTAGTAGCATGAGAAGAAAGAAAAAGATTATGTGATGCTGGATGATACTCCAAATAGTGATGTTCCAGTGGTTCCTCATGCTCCGCAACAGTAACCAGAAATACCACAAACTCCAGTGAATGTTAGACGGTCAACAAGGCTAAGTAGACCTCCTAAAAGGTTTTCTCCCTCTTTGTATTCTATTTTGTTAACAGATACTAGTGAACCAGAAGGGTATGATGAAGCTATGCAGGTTGATACATAGGTTCAGTGGGAGCTTTCAATGAAAGAAGAAATGGACTCCTTGCTAAAAAATCAGACTTGGGAATTATGTAAGTTGCATGTAGGTAAAAAGGCTTTACCAAACAAATGGGTTTATCAGCTGAAAGAGGAAGATGGAGGTAAGAAAATATTTAAAGCCAGGTTAGTTGTAAAAGGATTTGCATAGAAAAAAAGGGCATTGATTTTGATGAGATATTTTCTGTGGTTGCAAGATGACTTCTATTCGTACTGTTTTAAGTATTGTGGCTGCTGAAGATTTGCATTTGGAATAGCTAGATGTGAAAACTACCTTTCTCCATGGTGATTTGGAGGAGAAGATATACATGGAACAACCCCAAGGATTTGAGGTCAAAGATAAGGAGAAACAGGTGTGTAGATTGAAGAAGAGTTTGTATGGCTTGAAACAAGCACCTCAACAATGGTATTTGAAATTTGATAGTTTTATAGCTGAGCAAGGCTACAGCCAGTGTAATTCTGACCATTGTGTTTATTTTAAGAGGTTGAATAATGACAGCTACATTATTTTATGTTTATATGTTGATAACATGCTTGTAGCTGGGTCTAACATGGATCACATAAGAGAGTTAAAATAGCAGTTAGCACAATCATTTGCTATGAAGGATTTGGGGGCAGGAAAATAAATCCTTGGTATGAAAATTTACAGAGATAGGCAACACAGAAAATTGACTCTATCTCAGGCTGCTTATGTTGAAAAGGTGTTGCAAAGATTCCATATGGAGAATGCAAAAGCTGTCAGCACACCTTTGCCTAGTCATTTGAAATTGACTAAGGAGATGTGTCCAAAGACACCAGAGGAGGAAGAAAAAATGTCCAAGGTACCATATGCTTCAGTTGTAGGAAGTTTAATGTATGCCATGGTATGCACGAGACCAGATATTGCACATGTTGTAGGAGTCGTAAGCAGGTATATGAGTCATCCCGGATTGGAGCATTAGAATGCGGTAAAATCGATTCTCAGATATTTGAGAGGTACATCTAATAAACACTTATGTTTTGGGAGCTCTAATACTGATTTAGCAGGTTATGTAGACTCAGATTTGGTAGGTGATATTGATACCATGCGGAGTACTATAGGTTATGTCTTTACTGTCATGCCCACATTTTCCTTGTGGTCACAACACACATCACATGTGTCATAGCCACATCTTTTATGTGGTTATGACACGAGATATGAAAAACTTTTCTCACACTGTCCTACAAATCAAGGTGCGAGCTTAGAGCCTTTTCCGTAACGGATTGGACTCTTGTGCAGCCGCACTCTCAAAAATACTCTTTCCCCCACAGAGAAGCTTCGGTCGGTCCTCTTAGCATCGGCATACTTTTTCTGCCTGTCCTGTGCTTCCTGAAGCCTTTGTCTAATCTGTTTGACTTGCAGTTCCATATTCTGAACTATCTCTGGACCGATGACTGTTTTGTCCTCTATCCGATCCCAACTCAAAGGTGTTCTGCATGGTCTGCCATATAACGCCTGGAAAGGAGGCATACCCAACGAGCTGTGATGCCCATTATTGTAGGCAAACTCAACTAGATATAGGTACTCCTCCCATCTAGACTGATGGTCCATCACATACATGCGAAGCATGTCTTCTAACACCTGGTTAACTCTCTCTGTCTGTCCGTCAGTTTCCGGATGATATGCTGAACTGAAGTTGAGCTGTGTGCCCAACGCCTGATGTAAGGCTTTCCAGAACGATGAAGTGAATACGGAGTCTCTGTCAGATATAATGCGGCGAGGTACCCCATGAAGTCTAACAATCTGATCAAGAAACACCTTTGCCATTGATGGTGCATTGTATGTTGTGCATATTGGTGAAAAATGCGCCACTTTGGTCAGCTTGTCAACTGTCACCATAATAGCATCATGGCGACGTGATGACATAGGTAGACCAACGATAAAATCCATAGAAATGGTGTCCCATTTTCATTCAGGTATATCGTGAGGGTACAATAGTCCCGCTAGATGCTGATGTTCGGCCTTGACCCTCTGACATTCCAGGCAACGAGCAACAAATTCGGCAATGTCACGCCTCATCCCAGCCCAATGATAAAGCTGTCGTAAGTCAGCATGCATCTTCTTCACTCTTGGGTGTGCTGCATAGGGTGCTCTATGAGCCTCTGATAGGATTATTGTGCGAAGATTACCCGCATGGGGTATATAGATGCGCTGCCGATGTCGAAGTATACCATCAGGCTCAAGGGAATATCCTGTAAATTTGCCCTCAAGGGCCTTCTGATTTAATAATGCCTGCTGCACTTCAAGAAACCATTCGTCCTCCGGCAGATGCTGTAAGATGCGATCCTTCAAGTCCACCTTCAAGGTCAGGGTCTGGATCTCGTGGCGCCTTCGACTCAAAGCATCAGCGACCACGTTCTCCTTCCCTTTGATATAGTGGACATCGAAGTCATATTCGCATAGGAATTCCATCCAACGCCGTTGGCGGGCGTTCAAATTAGGCTGTGTAAAAATATACTGCAAACTATGATGATCCGAATGGAGTTCAAAGCGTCGACCTAAGAGAAAGTGTCTCCAGGGAACCAAGGCATAAACAACAGCTGCGAGCTCTAAGTCGTGAGTAGGATAGCTTAACTCATGTGTCTTTAGTTTCCGCGATTCGTATGCGATCGCTCGACCACCCTGCATAAGCACGGCTCCCAAACCTTCTAATGATGCATCTGTACAAACTACAAACTCCTCTGTAGGATCTGGGACCGCTAAAATAGGAGCAGTAGTAAGACGCTCCTTGAGGACTCCAAAAGCCTTTTCGCACTGCTCGGTCCAAATGAAACCCTTCCCTTTTCGCTGAAGGGAAGTAATGGGATGTGCTATCCTGGAGAAACCTTCGACAAACCGACGATAATACCCGGCTAACCCCATAAAGCTTCTGACCTCTGTCACGTTAGTGGGTGCCAGACACTCCTGAATTGCTCTGATTTTAGATGGATCTACGGAGATGCCATCGCCTGATAAAATGTGTCCCAAATACTGCACCTCTGTCCTGAAGAAGGCACACTTCGCCAAGTTGCCATAAAGCTGCTGCCCTCGTAATTGCTGCAAAACTTGACGCAAGTGCTCTACATGCTCCTCCTCAGTCCGTGAATAAATCAAAATGTCATCTAGAAATATGATCACGAACCGATCTAGGTAAGTACGGAACACCCCGTTCATGAGACTCATGAATACTGCAGGAGCGTTCGTCAACCCGAAAGGTACCACTGTGAATTCATAATGGCCATATCTGGTTCGAAAAGTAGTTTTATGAATATCCGCCTCTGTGATGCGCAATTGGTGATACCCAGATTTTAGATCAATTTTTGAGAACACTCTGGCTTCCTGCATCTGATCAAAAAGGTCGTCAATCCTAGGCAGAGGATAACGGTTCTTCACCGTCACCTTGTTCAACTGCCTGTAGTCCATACATAGACGAAGAGACCCATCCTTCTTCTTCACGAAGATAACTGGTGCGCCCCATGGTGAAACGCTAGGTCGGATGTGTCCCTTCTCAAGTAATTCCTCTAACTGCAGTTTAAGTTTAGTGAGTTCATGTGTAGTCATCCTATAGGGTGCACGGGATATCAGTTCTGCACCCGGCACCAAGTCGATGTGGAAGTCCACTTCTCTGCGTGGAGGCATACCTGGTAATTCTGGCAGAAATACATCAGCAAACTCTCTAAGGACAGGGTGATCATCTAAAGTAGCCTCAGGTTCATCCTCTGCTCTATCACTGAACGTGATGGCAAACATCTGACATCCCCTTCGCGTACAACGCTTAAGCTGCTGAGCGGATATCATACGAACAGCCGTGGGCTTTTGAATGCCCACTATCTCAACCGACAAACCATGATCGTCTAAACAGCTAATCGTCCTCTGGCGACAATCAAGCTTGGCTCTATGTGCCGCAAGCCAATCCATACCCAGAACTACTCCGTAAGATCCTAATGGCATAATCCTAAGGTCACATGTTGTGGTGAATGATCCCAATGTGATCTCACAGTCTTTAACCAAGGTATCTACTGACATCCTGGCCCCTGAGGCCAACTCAACTTCCCACCTAATGTCTTGCCTAGAAGCCACCAGCCTGCAACGCTCCACTAACGATGTAGACAAAAAAGAGTCAGTAGCTCCTGAGTCAAAAATGATCGAAATGGAAAAGTCTCCAATCGTACCTGCTGCCTCGATGACAGAAGCCTGGAAATCGGCCTGGCGGTTATCAACCGCTACAAACATGTGGTGGGTTCTGCCCACGTCACCTACGGTCTGCTCAGATCCTCCTGATCGGGGCTGTCCCCCTGCAGTAAATCCCTGTGGGCACTCTCTAGCCAGATGCCCTGCCCCACCACACACATAACATGGTCCTCAAACCTGTAACTGCCCTGACTGTGTTCTACCCGATTGTTGTTGCCCAGTCCGTCCAATGGATCCCTGTGAGCCTCTGTAAGACTGCTGGGACCTCGCGGGTCCTGCCGATGAACCCTACTGTCTCTGATCTCTGCGTGACCCTGCTGCTGCCATCCACGGTTCTGTCCTCCCTGTCCCCTCTGTTGAAATTTGGATTTTTGTTGATGTTGCTGCTACTGTGGAGGCCTAGGAGGTAATGATGAAGGATTATATCCGCCTCTCTGTGTTGTGTTTTGAGGCCTTCGGAAGTTTTGCTGTTGTTGGGGATTACGTTCCTGGTACTGCGGGCGTGAATTCTGCCCTCGTCCCTGAATTTCCTCTGATATAAGGGCCTTTTCAACAGCCTCACTCATGGTATGGGGATTTGCCATACGAACTGGTCCTGCTATCCCGTGATTTAGCCCTCTGATGAATTTGTGTATTAAGATTTTCTCGTCATGGAGGTATTCCGCGTAACGAGAAAGCTCTATAAATCGGCTCTCATACTGAGTAATGGTGAGTCCCCTCTGCTGTAAATCATGGAACTCATCGATCCTGCGCTGTCTATAATGTTCGGACAAATATCGCGCATTGAAGCGCTCAATGAAGATGTCCCATGTGAGTGTATCCACGGTTAGTCGGCGCTTGCACTCCTCTATGCGCCACCAGGTGGCTGCTGCATCCCTAAGAAGATGGACTGCCACTCGTGCTTTCGTGTTGCTTCCATATGGTCGCAATGCGAAACACCTGTCTAAGCTAATCAGCCAAGCCTCGGCCACAGCTCCCTCTGTAGCACCTGCGAAAGTGGGTGGGTTGAGCCTCAGTAGATCTCTGATGGGGTCCCCTCTGGCTCTAAGTCTCACAAGTGCCTCTTCCACACCATCCTCATATAATCCATGCTGAACCTATTCTTGTCTCAAAAGTCTCGGAGGACTCCTGCTCCGTGCTCGGGAGGCTGACCCTACCTCCTCTACTGTTGTGTCAGGAATCTCAATGAAGGGCTCCACACGTGGCACCTCTAGTGGATCAACGCGGGGCTCCATACGTGGCTCAATACATGACTCGGCACGTGGCTCCTCTCGCGGATTAACACGAGGCTCTATTCGTGGCTCAGGAATCACTGGCGGTAACCTGTCTAACATAGTCTGTAGTGCCTGTAAGATCTGTGGACCTATATCCAATACTGGTGTCGCCTGTGGTACTAGTGGTGCTTGTGGTACAGGTGGTGCAGGTGGTGCTGCTGTAACTACTGGTGTCGCCTGTGGTACTAGTAGTGCTTGTGGTACAGGTGGTGCAGGTGGTGCTGCTGTAACTACGGGTGCCAGTCCCTCGGCTGAGGAATCGCTGTGCACCTCGACTGACGCTGTGTGGCGTGATCGCGCTCATCGAACACGTCGGGGAGGCATCCTACAAAACAAGGTAGAAACTAATTAGCCAAGGTTGCGGAATAATAACGTGCCCAAATACGCCCAGTGTTTCAACTTGGCTCTGATACCAAATGTCATGCCCACATTTTCTTTGTGGTCACAACACACATCACACGTGTCATTTCCACATCTGTTATGTGGTTATGACATGAGATATGAAAAACTTTTCTCACACTGTCCTACAAACCCCCTTGCATGCGTAAGCATGCTCGGCGGTGTTCTCTCATGGTGAAAATACTATAGCTTTCGGCGGGATATAAGTACAATTGCATGCAACCAGACGCAAGCAGACAAACAAGAGGATCTCTACGACGCCGCTAACGTCATTGCAAGAGTGAGATTACCAAAGTTCCTAAATCTAAACCTCGGCAATTTCCGGCAGCATAACGCCTTACGGCGTTAGTGGGAATTACACAGCACTCATTTACGCATGTGGTTCGCTGATAGATTAACAACTTCCCACGACGCCTTGTTCTGACTAAACCGACTAGTGATCTCCCTATTTAGTCAATTTTCAGCAAGGCACGGTTGTCTGTCTCCTCTCTTGTTTCCTGAAACATACTCCTCCTACGGCTTAGCATTCTCAACAAGGCGGTTTGTTTGCTCTCTCTTCCCTTTTCTCTGGGTCTTAATTTTGATTGTATTTTTATCGCGCTCACCATAACTATTTCTGTGATAATTTAGTTTGTTTATATTTCGGTCTCTCTCTCTTTCGTTTTCTATGCTTTCTTTATGTATATCCGGGCCTTTCTTCATGATTTACATCAATCAGGGTTATCACTGTTTCTATTGTTGATATTAAACCTAACTTCAGGATGGTCTAGGTCACATAGACTGGTTTACTACTTCGCTGGACTCGGTCTCCTAGTCTTCTCCGATCACGGTATCTCCTCTTCGTTTGTATTAATTAATCTTGTTCCTAAGCAGATTTAGCAGAAGGGTCCGTCAACTTAGTTCTCTTATCCCATGTGGGAAATGTCGCGCATTTTCTCCTCTGTGTTTTCCAATGTTAGTTTTTCTTCTTCGGACTCTCTTACAGGTTTACTTATGAGGTCGTTTACTACAGTGGGGATTAAAATGGCCACATGGAATGTCTGTGATGGCTTCTTAAGTTTATTTCCAGTGTTCTTTTAAGCAAGGTGACGTGTAATTTTCCTCTTCATTTTCCGGGTGATTGAAATTACGTTGATAGTGAAACTTCCGAGAAACTCTTCCCGGGTAACACAGTATATTCCTTTATGCTCTCATTAAATTATAATTTTATTTTCTCTTATCTATAATTACTGTTGTTATTATTCCTAATCAGTATTATTAATACTCTTATTGTAAATCATTTACCGTTGTTAATACATGTAGGAGGCTCTCCACTTTATAAAACCCTGATCATGGAAACATAACTTCTTTGGTTGTTGTGTTCAACACTTAATAAAAAAACTACTGTGAAAATATATTTTTTAAATTTTATTTTTGTATATCCATGTGTCACATTTTATCAAGATTTTAAACGAGGGTCCAATAAAATGGCTCATAAAACTATTTCCATATATATATATATTAATGTATATGTAGTTTACAAAAATGATCTTGGAGCGGATAGGACCAGTAGCCTATCGTCTAGCCTTGCCACCTAGCCTGTCACGTATCCACGATGTATTTCATGTATCAGTTTTACGTCAATATATTTCTGACTTATCTCACGTGTTGGATTGGAGTGCTCTTCAAGTAGAGGCAGACGGACAGCTGGCGTTGGAGCTAATTCGCATATTGGCTCATCGGACGCTGGCCCTTCGAGGTCGAGAGCTGGACCAGGTTAGAGTCCAGTGGGACCTATACGACGAAGTCACTGCAACATGGGAAGATGCAGAGAGACTAAAGACCCTTTATCCTCACCTTTTTGACGACTTCCAGGAGGAAGTACCGTCTTAGGGGGAGAGGATGTGAGGACCGCCCTTTTTACTTTTGTTGTTATGACTATTTACATTACTATTATTGTTATTTTTATATTTGTGGGATAGCAGTTCCCGGAATTGTCAAACTATTAAACTTTATTATGATTTTAGAAAAACTAATTGGGTGATGTTTGGATAAGTTTACATTTCAGAAAAAAACATTAATTAGGTGATGATGGAAAATTGTAATATGATTTCATTTATGTTAATTAGTACTATGTCATGATAATGCATGTTTTTAGTTGCTTCGGCTATGATGATTTTATGTGGTTACTGATCTTGTAATTTAGTGTGCAGGAATTACTAATCGAACCACAGAATTCGGAGATCATTCCGCACCTTGTTATTTGTTATTCCCTGTTAAGCTGATCTGATTCCACGAGGAACCAAGATCTCTTTGTGTTTGATGTAATGATGTAATGTGGTCTTTCGTATGGTCGAGTGGGTTAGGTTACCCTCATGTAACATTATTTTATAATTTGTGTTGTAAAAAGGATTGAAATTGAATTTCCTTATTTAATTTAAATTTATGAGGCCTTTTCTTGTGCTTTACCTTGACCAGGGGTGTCTTGTATGGGTTAAAGTTGACCCTGGGTTATACCCCATGGGTCCAGGGGCCCATTTGGCATGGGTAACCCTTGAGTAACCTCCATCTAGTCATCTTAACTTCCCCCTGAAGTTAAGTGGCGAAAATTGGAGGTAGGAGGGGACATGATGGGTTGTACCAACACCCAACCCATCCCCTCTACATTCCCCAAGGTAAGAGATGCCATCCATTATTGAAGGATTGACTTAAAGTCACCCCTTCCATAGTGAGATTCCCCCATGTGCTGTGGGGACACCCATGTGAAGAAGGGAAGAAGGGGCATGGGTCACCTGTCTTCTTCCCCATTAACTCCTTTTATTTCTCCCATGCGTAAGAGGAATCACATGAGGAGAGGAATAAGGAGTACTCTTGGGAAGGGTGAGTGACATAAGCCACTAGGGCAGAATAGTGGTTTTGGGGGAGAGTGAGAAGGTGACAAGTGTCACCTCCCCATTCCTCAAAACTGAAAAGAATTTGGTTATTTGTTTCGAACTTTGGGATGGGAGGGAGTTAGTTGAATTTTGGGAAACTTTTATTTTTTGCCTTATCAAAAATAGAAAGGTTAGCTTGCAGGAGAGAGAAGGGAAAGGGAGTTGGTGGCTAAGGTTGGAAGAGAACTCTGTGGGCTCTGCAATAGCTTCATTCCAGGAGGGCTTTGTAAGGTTGGTTTAAATTTTACCCTTGTTTCGTATAGCTGAATGTGTATGTAAAGTGTGTGAATTTGTGTTTAGATTTGTTTTCTGTGGGGTTTGTTGTCGGGTTGTTTGACAGAGCTTCTCCCACTTGGGAGAAATGCTCATCAAGTTTGGGGTAGGGGAGGAGAGATCCTCCTTGGGTGCATACCTGTTTCCATCTTTTGGGATGTTGAAAGCCTGGAGGGCATGTAGCTGTGTCTGTATCTTTGACTTGAGAGTCATATACAGTTTTCTTAAAAACTTGAGATCAAACTTGGTTTGAGACCAAGAGAAATGGTATTGGTTAACTTATCTGTCAGGGTGACACTCTGGAGTCGAGTGTGTCCACTCTCCTGCCCCTTATGAAACTCACTGTAGTTGAGTTTCCGTGTTGTGTAAATGACCCACGGGTGTTTGTATGCTTTGGGATTGTTGTTGTTACTGTTGTGAAGTGGAGTGTTTGAGTTCCCAGGTGTGAGTATGGTCTCCCTAGCTCGGGGGTGACCCACTTGCGGGTCTACGGAAGGGAGGAGAGCTAGATGAGTGGTGTTTTCTTCTTTGTTTGTCTTTGATACGCAGGTTTTCCCTTGGAGCTTCTGGTTGGCTTGGAAGAAGTTATATTTGTGAAGAAACAGTTATTCTTCTTTGTCATGAGAATTAG